>CM055123.1:54013546-54613546 GCA_029206835.1 Rana muscosa
TGAGCACCACAACCCATTTTGTAATTTCATATTACTGAATCTGAAGTTTTAAAACTGCCATCAAATTAAAATTAAATTTGGCCACAGGTGTCTGCAGGAATCTCAATTTCTGTATATGTGATTGGCTCGCTATTTTCTGCAGATATTTGCACAGAGCTTGAGGCTAAATTTCAAGCATCCCCAGTTACTGCAGTAAGCCTAAACTTTGGTAAAACTTTGCCACACACCTTCAGTGAAACAGGAAATGTAGAGTTTCTATTATGACAACACTGCGGCTAATGAGCCCCTCGGCTGTTATCATAATGAGCGGGAGGGGACATCCCCCCCCCCGCCACCTTCTGCCACTCTGCCCGGGTCTCCTGTCCCATCGGGAGACCCGAGCAACCATCCGGCATGTCTATGTCTATCGGCGGGGTGAAGCTAATTCCAGCTTTGTTCGGGTCTTCGATGTAAAAACCCGGTTTACTCGGCTGCCAATGGCACCGATTTAAAAAAAATGTCAGTATTCCAAAAAGCCGATTTTGGCGTTTTGAACACTATGAAGTGCAAAGGAGGGATTTGGGGTCTTTAAGGCTTCATGTACACGGGACGTTGTTCAACCTTTCCTGAACGATTTAACTTGACAGCTAGAAACCAGTGTCTAAAAACGGCCGTTTAGCCGCGTTTACATGCCGCGTTTAACCACGTTTGCGTCTAGAAGCATTTGAAAAAGAAAATAATTTTATTTTTTGTTAAAATTAAAAACGTCTCTAAATAAAATGCTGCTAAACACGAGTTGCCATGTTTAGCCGTGTTTGGCGTTTCAACTGCCTCTAAACACAGCTTCTGAACGCATTTTTTTGGGTTCAAGAAAAAGCCTCTAAACCCAACTGCCTAGAAACGACTGTAAACGAACCTGTGTACATGTACTGATAAGATAACATAGAGGAGGGTTCAGGAGCAGTTGAAAAAAATGCTCAACTGCTCCTAAACGTCCGTTTACTAGCAGCAGTGTACATGAGGCCTTAGGCTCCATGCACACGAGACGCAGGTGCAAACTCTGCTGAACACACGTTTTTAAACGCTGAAACCGGCATTTATAAACGCGCGTTTTGCCGCGTTTGCGGCCGCGTTTAGCTGCGTTTTACCGCGTTTGCGTTTATAAGCGTTTCATCATAGACCCTCCCTAAGCTCAAAAAACAGTACATTTTAACCATTTCAGCCAGTTTGTGAGACCAGAGTGAGTAGCAGCAGCTGAGAGAGCAGCAGTGTACTTGTATTTAGTGTATCACTTGCCACATCACCTGCCACAAGTTGTGGATTGTCCACTTGCCACGTCACCTGGCCACGTCACCTGGCCACGTCACCTGCCACAAGTTGTGAATTGTCCACTTGCCACGTCACCTGCCACATCACCTGGCCACGTCACCTGCCACAAGTTGTGAATTTGTCCACTTGCCACGTCACCTGGCCACGTCACTTAGCCATGTTACCTGCCCACATTACCTGCCACGTCATCTAGCCACGTCACCTGCCACAAGTTGTGGATTTTCCACTTTCCACGTCACCTGGCCACATCACGTGCCACGTCACCTGGCCACGTTACCTGCCACGTCACCTGGCCACGTCACCTGCCACAAGCTGTGGATTGTCCACTTGCCACGTCACCTGGCCACACCACCTGACACAAGTTTTTGATTGTCCACTTGCCACGTCACCTGCCACGTCACCTGGCCACGTCACCTGCCACAAGTTGTGGATTGTCCACTTGCCTTGTCACCTGGCCACGTCACCTGGCCACGTCACCTGGCCACGTCACCTGGCCACGTTACCTGCCACGTCACCTGGCCACGTCACCTGCCACGTCACCTGGCCACGTCACCTGCCACAAGCTGTGGATTGTCCACTTGCCACGTCACCTGGCCACACCACCTGACACAAGTTGTTGATTGTCCACTTGCCACGTTACCTGCCACAAGTTGTGGATTGTCCACAATTTAATGCAAGCAATTACAGTTTTCTTTTATATTTTTTAATAGTTTTTCATCATTTGCCATAATTTTTGAGATTTCCAATGTTAAAAAATAGGTCACCTTTAAAAACGCTTATAAACGCAAACGCGGCAAAACGCCGGTACCGCGTTTAGCCGCGTTTAGCGTCTGAAACGTGGAAAACTTTTGCGTCTGAACCCATTTTTTTGTTTCTGGAAAAACGAGGTTAAACGCAACTGCTTGTAAACGCCAAAAAACGAGAGTGTGTGCATGGACACATAGGATAACATTGAATGGGTTCAGGAGCAGTTGAAAAAAGCGTCCAACTGCCTCTGAACGCGCGTTCAACAGCAAATAACAGCGTCTCGTCTGCATGGGGCCTTAGACCCCCGTTCCCTTCATAAAGAGTACCTGTCACTGCCTATTACTGTCACAAGGGATGTTTACATTCCTTGTGTCAGCAATAAAAGTGATCAGATTTTTTTTTTTTTTTTAAAGAAACCGTGTTAAATAAAAATAAATAAATAAAATAAATAAAATTGTTCAAAGCGATCCCGTCCCCGCGTGCTTGCGCACCAAAGAAAGCGCATACGTAAGTCGTACTCGCAAATGTGAGGTATCGCCGCAATCGTTAGAGCAATAATTCTAGCAAAAGGCGTCCTCTGTAACTTTAAACAGGTAACCGTTAAAAAAATGTAAACGTCGCCTATGGAGATTTTTAAGTACCGTAGTTTGTCATCATTCCACAAGTGCATGCAATTTTAAAGCATAACATGTTAGGTATCTATTTATTCAGCGTAACATCATCTTTCACAATATGCAAAAAAAAATGGGCTAACTTTACCATTTTCTTATTTTTTTATTTTAAAAAAACAAAATTGCGTTTGAAAGACCGCTGTGCAAACGCAATATATTGCAACGACCATCATGTTATTCTCAAAGGTCTTTGCTAAATATATATATATATATATATATATATATATATATATATATATATATATATAATGTTTGGGGGTTCTAAGTAATTTTCTAGCAAAAAATACTGATTTTAACTTGTAAGCAACAGATGTCAGAAATAATCTTGGTCCAGAAGTGGTTAATGAAGGTTTGTTTTTTATTGTATAGTACAGTTATGCAGTAATGCGATAAGTGAACTGAAAACTCCATTACATATCTCTTTTCTTAAGTAAACCAACATTTACAAAGTGTGAGAAGCAAGTGCCATTTTTGTCTGGAAGCTGAACATTTTAACAGCTATTTGAAAATAAGTTTCCTTTTACGCTTTAGTATAAAGATAAAGTCCAAACAGCTGTGACCAGAGCATGTTCTTAGCTTTCGGCAATAGACAATTCTGAGTGAAATCAAAGTAGCATTCATTATTACCTTCATCTCTGCTAAATACTGCATTCCTCTGGATATCTGCCAGGCGAAGGAGATGAGGTCTCCCATTGTCAGGGCTCTCTCGTCTGGGTTATCCAAGTAGCTGGAGTTACGATTAGAGTCACCACCCACAGAACTAGGCCCAACTTTGCGGCTTTCCCTCAGGAAACTACGCAGAGAACCATACTTTGCATACTCCACTATGAGGTGCAGGGGACCTGAAATAAATAGAAGTAAAAAAAGTACAAAAAATTACTTGAATGAATATTAATAATAATAAGGTGTGCACAGGCTATTGCATTAGGGTGTGCACCCCAAAGCTCAAACATATTTGCGTGTGTGTGCATGTGCAGAGATTGGCAGAGGGCAGAGATTGGTGTCAGTAGGGCAGTGGACAGTGTCAGTAGTTTTTATTTTTATTATTTTTTACATTTTTTTTTTTGGAGCCCTGTTAGGGGGCTTTGATAAAATATCAGGGGTCCAAACAGGGGTAATCTGCACCACACAAGGTGATTAGGGTGTGCCCAGGCACACCTGGCACAACCTGTGTACTAATGCTGCAAATATAAAGATCTAAGGTTACAGGAGACTTGATCACATACTGTAAAAGCCCAAAGGTCACATGCTTTTTTTTATAAAAAAGACTTGGTTGTTATCCTAATTTGGGTCTAATAATCAGTTGTATAAGGTTCATCACCCCTTCCTTACAACATGCTTTACATTTACATTATATTTACTTATTCACTTTTTGAAGGCAAACTCCAGTTGATAAAACTGATATTACATATAGACGATAACTACAATGCAAACCAAATTGTAATTGAATGTTATTAAGAATGATCCTTTCAATTCTGCCTCCAGTAAGCCATGGTTTCTAAAACTGACAAATGTAAGCAATGGTTTCTATGGAGTAGGGCTTGAAGAGCAACTAGAAAGGATAACCCGACAGGTTATGGTGAAGTTTGCCAATAGGAACCAAAAAGCCCTCCACCGAACCAGTGTGAAGCACGGCATAGTCATAATAACAGAAAAAAAAAAATATTATTGTGTTATTTTATCACTAATCCCAAAATTAAGTGGGTTATTTCCTTATTGTAGAAAAGTGATTGAGCCTTCATGCCCCTGTGGACACCTGTATTTGCCCTCTTAGGGGAAGCAGTGATCCCTTAGCAAAGGTCGACCATGTTCCCCTCTGAGTCAGAGCAAGAGCAGTTCAGTCAGCAAAGCTAATGGTCCCTGATGATCCAAGAACGCTAGCTCTGAATTAGCAGGGGGTATCTTGTACTTTTGCAGAGAGACCAATGCTTCCACAGAGAAATCAAGGATCCCACACTGCAACATTTTGGCATTAGACAGGCTTTTCTACTCAGGCTGTGACTGCTTTAAAAAAAAATGAACAAAAAAAAAAGACTGTAAACACCTTTTGTATTGATGCACCTGGTATATATTTAACCAAGGTTCTTTTGGGGATTAACCTCCCTGGCGGTAATCCCGAGTGTGGCTCGGGGTGAATTTTCATTACGAAAAGCGGTAACACGGAGCCACACTCGGGATTGCATCGCAGTATCCTGGGAAAGTTACTTACCTTGTCCCCAGGATCCTGCGATGTCCTCACGCTGTGTCCGCATGCTGTGTCCTCCGCCCGATGTATTACTGTGCCGGGCTCCATTCCCTGCGAGCGTCGTGACACACGGGGATGGAGCCCGGCGGCAAATTCAAAAAGTGCAAAAGGCAAAATACATACAGTACACTGTAATCTGTAAAATTACATTAATGTATAAAATCATTTCACATCCCTTTTGTCCCTAATGCTTTGTCCAGTGCCCTGCAAGCAGTTTTAGATTATAAATACTGTTCTTTCTGCCTGGAAACTTGAGAATGTCCATGAAAATCGAAAAGTGTCCCTTTACGTCAAAGGCAGTTTTAGACCAGCTAAAAAACAGCAATAGTAAATTTGAATCACTTGCAGAATTGAGCGATAGCGATTTGTGGGGAAATTCATCATCAAACACTGAAAGTAATGACAGCGACAATTCTGCAACTGAGCAAATTTCAGTGTTTTGATTTGATTACATTATTGAATAAATTTTATTATTATTATATTATTATTTTTTATAATTATTTATAGTTATTTATTATATTATAATTTATGATTTTGTGTTTCAAACTTTATCATACCCAGGATGTCTACTAGACTCTAGTTTGGACAGATTTAAGTGTGTTATTCCTAAGAAATACAGGCCTACAATATAAAACGTCAAATTTCCATGCAAAACAATGTACCGATTTGAGACGCAAAAAACGGACATAATCATACCGCCAGAGAGGTTAATTGGGTTTACTCACCATCCTGAGTGCAGGCCCCATACAGCTTTATGACATGTGGATGATTTACTTGCTTCAGGAGGTTAAACTCAGAAAGAAGATCCCGTAGCTCACTCTGTGAGGCACTTTCTAAAAAAAAATGTTTTACAATTTTAATACACCTGAAATTTTAAAATTATGGAGGCTGATATTGCTTGTTTCTTTATAGCTATTACATGTCTTTGTCACACACTTTAATCATTCATGTAGCTCAGTTCTCATTAGTATATCCTTACTCTATGCAGCAGATCACAAACATGCAGACCCCATTACCATTAGTTTGTTTTTATCCTCAGGTCACAGATATATATTTTAGTCATCACATGTATCCCACCATCTTTGAATTCAGATCTTCTTTACGTGCTATATGACAAGATCTCACCATTGAGACTTCAATGCCACCCTGGATTTGGACAGGTCTGCCACCTCCAGGACAACTACTAGTGATCTATTTTGACTTCAGCAGGTAACCTTCCTGAGGTATGGCATTGGAAATACCCCACTTTGAAAACTTTCAGGCCTCTCTTCCACCTAGACCACCGTGTAGCCAAGTCATGCAGTCCTGGATGAGCTTCATGCAAATAACCTATATTTTGCTCCCACTGAAGTAGTGTGGGATGCCTCTACAGCCTCTACGGCAGTTAGTTCCTCCAGCATCCTGTATTGCTTTGTAACACTCCACTTGAACAGTTTCTTCACTCTCTTCCCCTCTTTGAAACCACTCTCTTCTATCTACACTACAGGCAACCTGGCTATGCTGCTATGATGGAGCTCCATAAACTTAAGCAAAAAGGTCAATCAGACATTTTAGGCTTGAATGAGAACGACTCCTTAAAAAAACCCCACCCACTTTCCCTTAGATTACTTCATTTGTATGGACAAAAAGGTAGCACAATTCAGTGGAGAAATCTGACCCCTTATATCGCTCCTTTTTCTGGAAAAGGTTAACAAATACAAATTTTCCGCTGTACAGTGTAATTAATGAAAACAGATGTTGTGCTCGGGACGTCATGATTGGATAACCCCTCAACAGCTATAGACTTGCAGATCTCATAACTCATTACAAGGTATATGTCAACATATTATGTCTTCAATTGCAAAATTTTAGCTACCCAGCATTTACCCCCTGTTTCAGTAATGCTGGCTCCTTAATTGCCATTCAGTAACTACCGGTATTTGCAGCTGCTGTGGAAGTCTCAATACTATAACACAGGGAGGGGAACAGGGAGCCTGTTGCTCTTAAAAATATTTAGCTACCTCCCTATCATGCTGTAACCAAATTGTTGTATTAAGATTGTTGGATTGTCGTCATCCCATCAGGCCCTCCCTCCGTGGTTGAGGCCTTATGGAGTTTGTGCTCTATATACCCAAACCATTAAAAAGGTATAGCCTTTTTTTTAAGAAAAACAAGACAGGGATACAGATAATCTGACTTTGGAGAAGCCCCACACCTTTCTTCCTGGAGCGGTTGAACAGGTGTGCTCCATTTTTTGGCTTATGGAAAGGGTCCGGTTAACCAGCTTGTAGTGTGGTTGTGGGATGATATTATAAATAAATTATGAATCTCGATACCGCTTTCAAAAGGTCAAAAGTTTGACATAACTTTTGATTCCCTTTTAAAAATCCATTTGACATTTTTATTATTAAAATAAATTTACATTTTTATTATTAAAGTAAATTGTGGTGTGCGCCGTGTAAATGTGTACAGCCGCACCATAGGGAAGAAGACGTAAAAAATTCTCACCTTTTAACATTTTCACAGCCACTGTAGTGTAACCAGCTTTCCCTTTTAGTCTAAATGCTGTTGCTTTAACCACCTTCCCAAATTCTCCTTCTCCAAGAGTCTTACCCAGGACCAGGTTTTTCCGGGGAAATTCCCACTTTGGATCCTCCTTATAAATAACAAAACATATAAACCGTTGATAATACAGCTGAACGAAGTTACTTCTCACAGATGACATAACCATTTTGTGAACTGGAATATAGCTTTGCTAAAGTTAAAACCAGACTAAAGCCTAGTACACACGGCCGAGAATCTCGTCAGGAAAAAAACCCGTTGTTTTTCCTGACGAGATTCTTGACAAGAATCTTGTACCGGCCGAGTGTACACACGTACGATTCAAAAGAACCGCCGTTATTTTGAATGGCACAAACGCGGTGACGTCATCGACTATGACGAGCATGCGCTCGTCACATTCGATGCCGTCGCCGCCATCTTGCTTCACCCTACCTATGCCTTGGAAGTCATTTCGAGCATGCGCAGGTTTCCATGGAGGCAGGTAAGTATACACACGCTCAGGTTTCTCATCGGGAAACAGGCCGACAAGAATCCCGACGATAAAATAGAGAGCAGGATCTCTATTTTTCTCGTCGAGATTCTGGGCAGATTTCCCGACGAGAAACCAGAAAGCCTCGTACACACACACGGTTTTCTCAGCAAGAAAGCTCTCCCAACAGTTTTCTTGTCGTTTCTTGACAAGAAAACCGGCTGTGTGTACGAAGCTTTACGTTAGTTTGTTGAGCTATAGAAATCTCATTATCTTTAACATCTACTCAGTCGTGTGGTACATTAACGTTTGGTGCAGAGAACCTGGAGCTGCTAGTGTTCTATGTGGGGATTTTGGTGTAGATAAAACAGACATAGATTAATATGCTAAAGATTATAAGAGATTTTAGTGAACGGGTTTACATCTTCTTTAATCCTTAACACCAAACTTTGTTGCAGTATATGAGCCCTATAATAGGTGTGCGCAGCCTATGGCCTTAGGGTGTGCACCCCAAAATTTTTTAAACATGAACGGTGTTAGTAGGCAGTGGACTTGTCTGTAGAGTTGAGGTTGCTGTCAGTAGGGCAGTGGACAGTGTAAATAGTTTTTTATTTCTATTATTGTATTTTTTTGTTATTTAAAAAAAAAATTAGAAGCCCCTTTGGGGGGGCTTTGGTGAAATAGCAGGGGGAATCTGCACCGCACAGGGTGATTAGAGTGTGCCCAGGCACACCTGGCACACCCCCTGCGCACACCTATGAGCCCTATCAATCTATTGAGCTACCAGTAGCAAAAGCCACAAGGCCAAATGGAAGGCAGGGTGCTGGCAATGAAAAAAACGATCTTTTCTTCTTTAAGCAGACCTAGACTAGATTTTTTTCATCTACTACATATGCATGCTAAGTACTGTGGAGGGGTCACTTGTAGGCATTTATTACCTCTCAAAAGAGATTAATGAACCCCCTATTAATTAAGATTTAATTTCCCTGCATCTCCAAAAGACTTGCACATTCTTTGTTCAGGTATCAACCAAGATCAACATCTGCTTTCTAAACTAAGAAACTGGTCCATACATAACAGTCATGTGAACACCAATGCTTGTGCAGAAGCCTGTTTCGGGCTTTTGTGGTACATATTGTAACACACAGTTCAACCCCCCTGCAGCTGCCTCTTACTCTGTGACATGAAGCCGACTTAAGACATCATTCAGACTGCCTCTTTCTGGTATACTTTGACAGACTTTGCTTATCCATTGTTATCCAAAAGGAGATTAAGAACTGATGCTTAATGATAAAATACACTTTTCAAAAATTATATTTTTGTACATTGTGGCAATGCACATTTGACATTTGGAGCAGTGATACCTATTTTTTAGCCTTCATTGCCCCCAGCCTCTTGCAAGTCTTATACTCAACTGATCCGGATTCAGTGAAATATCATTAAATCTGCCAAAATCTTTCCAATCAACCTCTTAAATGCAATCTTATTTATTTTTATAGAGAGTTTGCCCAGAGTACAAGCTCATGCTCCAGAGCTCTCCATAGGAGTGAATGTGAGCGCAGATCGGCGCTGAACTGGCTTTTTGACAAGCCGCCTTGTCAAGATTTTGAAAAATGGCTGTGCAGTCTTATTGCCAATATCTTGCTAGATCAGGAATGGATGAGTATAAGATTAGAAGGGGGTGGAGTAGGGGAGTTACACTTTAAAGCTGAATTTTGATTGATTTGACACGCAATTCTCCTTGCATTACCATAACATGATATATAATTTGAGAACAAACATAAAAACTTACAGGTATTTTAAATGTATCCACAGAGACCTGGTTCTCCATAGAATCCAGAGATGGCCGACGAGCATTGTTAGAGGAATAGCTGACTGGGTAAGACTGGGCAGGCCGGCGGAAAGTCATCTCAGCAGAAGCGATTGGAGGCTTGGGTGAGTTCTTATGATAGCGATGAATAAAATATGATGAGAGCAGCACCGAGATTATGAAAGACAGGAATACTCCACATGCTATGACTGTTTTACACATTTCGTCACACAGCGGAACTGTAGAGGAAATAAACATTTAAATTAGTTTGTGTAAGTTTGCTTACTATTGAGACACAACTCTGGTTTCATCTTTGATTCTTTAGGGCAGTGGTCTCCAAACTGTGGCCCTGGGGCTGGATGTGGCCTTTTGCTTGCCTTTATCTGGCATTTAGCACACTACTCTTCCAACTGATTTCAATGATGGGACACCATTCCTCTCACTGACAGCATCAATGGGGCACTATTTCTCCCACTGATACCAAAAAGGGGCACTATTCCTTTCAATACAACCAATGATGGGGCATTGCTTTCTTCCACTGACAACCTAAAGCCTGAAGGACAGTAAATTGGCCCTTTGCTTAGCAAATTTTGGAGACTCCTGCTTTAGGGGATTGAACATGTAATCTGGTCAATATGTCTACTTGGTAGAGATCTTTATATTTTCTATTTTTTTTAAACAGATCCTAGTGGGGTTGATGTAATACAACTGGAAGAAAAAGACCCACAAAGTTGGAATAGTCTAGTAATAGACTAGTTAGGTTTCACCTTGTTTTATAAAAAAATATATTTATTTTGAGTCGCCAAGGCCAACAACAATTGTGTGCTCACTTTCCCAGTTTAATGCATCAGACCCTATATCTCCTTCAGTCAATTTTGTCTCCAGAGATTTAATAAGGAGAAATACTTGACTTATTCTGTGATCTGTGTTATTCTGTGATCCACCTGGCCCCCAACGATTCCTCTGTAAACAAATAACGGCTGCAGTTGCTCTTGAACCTCCTCTACGTACAATGGAGAGTTACTACCCCCCGCATCATAAGTGATGACATCGGTAGACCACCTACAAATTGACCCTTCGTGAAGACGAAGGAAGCGCTGGAGCTGAACTGAGTGGGGGATAGAATAGGTAACAATGCCTGTTCCTCTACCACCTAGACATAACAAACTTTTAATTTTTGCAGTGCAGGGGAGCCGCATTGCAATGGTTGATTTTTTTCTAATTTCTGGAGTTAAGATTTAATTAGCATACAAGAAAAAACTTTCCTCATATCGTTTCACTCTGGAGAAACGTTTTCAGAACTGTATACTTATTAATTATTGTTATTATAGTATAGTATCGAACTCTATATTAACAATTCTTTCTTTTGCTTTTTCTTAAGAGCAATAATAAAGTCCCAGTATTATAAAGAACACATTTATTGTAAATCTTCATAACAGATATAGTGATGTCATTAGCTTGCATTGACATATGTGTGTACAGTATATGCAAGGGTATTTGAGTAACAGTGAGTGCAACTAGCAACTTTGGCAAAATGACTATTGCAACAATTACAAAAATAGTACATAAAACAATATAGCACCACATTAACCCTTCTTTCACACATTGGCAATAGTAGAACGAGTGCTATAAAGACTTTTAAATAAATTGGTGCCCATTAGTTAAACCACTGATAAAGTGGTAAAAAAAATCAACATCCACAATATTTAACAAAGATCAGGGTTTTGGGTACATATACTGGACATAGAAACCAATGTAGTGCCCAAAATCATAAATTCATAATTGATAGTAAATACAGTATATACCAGTGGTCTTCAAACGCTCCAAACTAAGGCCAAGTTTACCGTCATTCAAACTTTAGGGGGGCCAGACTGTGCCCAGTGGGAGTAAACAATGTGTCATCTTTGGTATTAGGGGGAGGAATAGTGCCCCATCGTTGGTGTCAGTGGGAGGAATAGTGCCCGATTAATAGTGTCAGTGGAAGGAATTATGTCCCATTCTTGGTGTCCATGGGAGGAATAGTGCCCGATTATTGGTGTCAGTGGAAGCAAATATGTCCCATTGTTGGTGTCAGCAGGAGGAATAGTGCCCTATTGTTGATGTCAGTGGCAGGAATAATGCCTCACGGGTCAGATAAAGGCAAGCAAAGGGCCACAGTTTGGAGACCACTGGTATATACAATTAGGTGTGCAATAAAGCTCAGATTTATACATAACTAATTATAAGGGTATGGTGAAAATGTTGTGATACTGTAACCCAGCAGTTACTTGAATATCATATTAAATTGCACTGATACAGCATTAGATACGGTCAGCACTTAAAACATTTATTTTGTGTGGACCGAACCCTAATCAATAGGGATGGGCCCGGTGCTCGATTCGAACCCATGTTCGAATCGAGCATCGGGCGTTCGCTCGCTCGTCGAGCCCAGAACTATTTGGGCCGTTCGCATCACATTCGTGTGATGCGAGCGGCCCCGCAATGCATTGCGGCCGGCGCGGCCGGCGCAGTGCATTGCTGGCTGATGATTGGCCAAGCATGCACTGTGACCCCGCATGCTTGGCCAATCATAGCGCCCGAAACTCGGAGAGCAATAATTGGCTACAGGCAGGACGCCTGTAGCCAATTACAGCTCAGGGGCTTTAGTACACGCCCCACCATTTAAAAGGCCGCCACGCCATCGGCCCCGGTCACATGAGTTCCGGCTTTAGGAGAGATTAGTCTGCTGATTCTGTCTTTGCTTGATACTGAAAGATTTGCTCTTCTTTGCTAAACCATTGGCTATTTCTTTGCTAAACCATTGCTACCTAAGTCATTGATCGTTCATTGCTGCTGATTGCACAGTTAGTGTGTTATTAGCTGCTGCTGGGGATTAGTCTGGTGCGTGCTTACTGTTAGTACAGTATTGCAGTAGTACCAACCGCAGTGCTGTTAGCACAGCATTGCACCCCAACAGCACCCATAGGACTTCTAGTGTGTTAGTGGCAGCAAACAGAGCTCCTATATTTTCTTCTCAGCAGCACCCATAGGACTTCTAGTGTGTTAGTGGCAGCAAACAGAGCTCCTATATTTTCTTCTCAGCAGCACCCATAGGACTTCTAGTGTGTTAGTGGCATCACACAGAGCTCCTATATTTTCTTCTCAGCAGCACCCATAGGACTTCTAGTGTGTTAGTGGCAGCAAACAGAGCTCCTATATTTTCTTCTCAGCAGCACCCATAGGACTTCTAGTGTGTTAGTGGCATCACACAGAGCTCCTATATTTTCTTCTCAGCAGCACCCATAGGACTTCTAGTGTGTTAGTGGCAGCAAACAGAGCTCCTATATTTTCTTCTCAGCAGCACCCATAGGACTTCTAGTGTGTTAGTGGCAGCAAACAGAGCTCCTATATTTTCTTCTCAGCAGCACCCATAGGACTTCTAGTGTGTTAGTGGCATCACACAGAGCTCCTATATTTTCTTCTCAGCAGCACCCATAGGACTTCTAGTGTGTTAGTGGCAGCAAACAGAGCTCCTATATTTTCATCTCAGAAGCACCCATAGGACTTCTAGTGTGTTAGTGGCAGCAAACAGAGCTCCTATATTTTCTTCTCAGCAGCACCCATAGGACTTCTAGTGTGTTAGTGGCAGCAAACAGAGCTCCTATATTTTCTTCTCAGCAGCACCCATAGGACTTCTAATGTGTTAGTGGCATCACACAGAGTTCCTATATTTTCATCTCAGCAGCACCCATAGGACTTCTAGTGTGTTAGTGGCATCACACAGAGCTCCTATATTTTCTTCTCAGCAGCACCCATAGGACTTCTAGTGTGTTAGTGGCAGCAAACAGAGCTCCTATATTTTCTTCTCAGCAGCACCCATAGGACTTCTAGTGTGTTAGTGGCAGCAAACAGAGCTCCTATATTTTCTTCTCAGCAGCACCCATAGGACTTCTAGTGTGTTAGTGGCATCACACAGAGCTCCTATATTTTCTTCTCAGCAGCACCCATAGGACTTCTAGTGTGTTAGTGGCAGCAAACAGAGCTCCTATATTTTCTTCTCAGCAGCACCCATAGGACTTCTAGTGTGTTAGTGGCAGCAAACAGAGCTCCTATATTTTCTTCTCAGCAGCACCCATAGGACTTCTAGTGTGTTAGTGGCATCACACAGAGCTCCTATATTTTCTTCTCAGCAGCACCCATAGGACTTCTAGTGTGTTAGTGGCAGCAAACAGAGCTCCTATATTTTCTTCTCAGCACCACCCATAGGACTTCTAGTGTGTTAGTGGCATCACACAGAGCAACTATATTTTCTTCTCAGCAGCACCCATAGGACTTCTAGTGTGTTAGTGGCAGCAAACAGAGCTCCTATATTTTCTTCTCAGCACCACCCATAGGACTTCTAGTGTGTTAGTGGCATCACACAGAGCTCCTATATTTTCTTCTCAGCAGCACCCATAGGACTTCTAGTGTGTTAGTGGCAGCAAACAGAGCTCCTATATTTTCTTCTCAGCAGCACCCATAGGACTTCTAGTGTGTTAGTGGCAGCAAACAGAGCTCCTATATTTTCTTCTCAGCAGCACCCATAGGACTTCTAGTGTGTTAGTGGCAGCAAACAGAGCTCCTATATTTTCTTCTCAGCAGCACCCATAGGACTTCTAGTGTGTTAGTGGCAGCAAACAGAGCTCCTATATTTTCTTCTCAGCAGCACCCATAGGACTTCTAGTGTGTTAGTGGCATCACACAGAGCTCCTATATTTTCTTCTCAGCAGCACCCATAGGACTTCTAGTGTGTTAGTGGCAGCAAACAGAGCTCCTATATTTTCTTCTCAGCAGCACCCATAGGACTTCTAGTGTGTTAGTGGCAGCAAACAGAGCTCCTATATTTTCTTCTCAGCAGCACCCATAGGACTTCTAGTGTGTTAGTGGCAGCAAACAGAGCTCCTATATTTTCTTCTCAGCAGCACCCATAGGACTTCTAGTGTGTTAGTGGCAGCAAACAGAGCTCCTATATTTTCTTCTCAGCAGCACCCATAGGACTTCTAGTGTGTTAGTGGCATCACACAGAGCTCCTATATTTTCTTCTCAGCAGCACCCATAGGACTTCTAGTGTGTTAGTGGCAGCAAACAGAGCTCCTATATTTTCTTCTCAGCAGCACCCATAGGACTTCTAGTGTGTTAGTGGCAGCAAACAGAGCTCCTATATTTTCTTCTCAGCAGCACCCATAGGACTTCTAGTGTGTTAGTGGCAGCAAACAGAGCTCCTATATTTTCTTCTCAGCAGCACCCATAGGACTTCTAGTGTGTTAGTGGCATCACACAGAGCTCCTATATTTTCTTCTCAGCAGCACCCATAGGACTTCTAGTGTGTTAGTGGCAGCAAACAGAGCTCCTATATTTTCTTCTCAGCAGCACCCATAGGACTTCTAGTGTGTTAGTGGCATCACACAG
This sequence comes from Rana muscosa, assembly GCA_029206835.1. Classification (NCBI taxonomy): domain Eukaryota; kingdom Metazoa; phylum Chordata; class Amphibia; order Anura; family Ranidae; genus Rana; species Rana muscosa. The sequence continues at coordinate 54,028,765 of CM055123.1, forward strand.
AGCTCCTATATTTTCTTCTCAGCAGCACCCATAGGACTTCTAGTGTGTTAGTGGCAGCAAACAGAGCTCCTATATTTTCTTCTCAGCAGCACCCATAGGACTTCTAGTGTGTTAGTGGCAGCAAACAGAGCTCCTATATTTTCTTCTCAGCAGCACCCATAGGACTTCTAGTGTGTTAGTGGCATCACACAGAGCTCCTATATTTTCTTCTCAGCAGCACCCATAGGACTTCTAGTGTGTTAGTGGCAGCAAACAGAGCTCCTATATTTTCTTCTCAGCAGCACCCATAGGACTTCTAGTGTGTTAGTGGCAGCAAACAGAGCTCCTATATTTTCTTCTCAGCAGCACCCATAGGACTTCTAGTGTGTTAGTGGCAGCAAACAGAGCTCCTATATTTTCTTCTCAGCAGCACCCATAGGACTTCTAGTGTGTTAGTGGCATCACACAGAGCTCCTATATTTTCTTCTCAGCAGCACCCATAGGACTTCTAGTGTGTTAGTGGCAGCAAACAGAGCTCCTATATTTTCTTCTCAGCAGCACCCATAGGACTTCTAATGTGTTAGTGGCATCACACAGAGTTCCTATATTTTCATCTCAGCAGCACCCATAGGACTTCTAATGTGTTAGTGGCATCACACAGAGCTCCTATATTTTCTTCTCAGCAGCACCCATAGGACTTCTAGTGTGTTAGTGGCAGCAAACAGAGCTCCTATATTTTCTTCTCAGCAGCACCCATAGGACTTCTAGTGTGTTAGTGGCAGCAAACAGAGCTCCTATATTTTCTTCTCAGCAGCACCCATAGGACTTCTAGTGTGTTAGTGGCAGCAAACAGAGCTCCTATATTTTCTTCTCAGCAGCACCCATAGGACTTCTAGTGTGTTAGTGGCATCACACAGAGCTCCTATATTTTCTTCTCAGCAGCACCCATAGGACTTCTAGTGTGTTAGTGGCAGCAAACAGAGCTCCTATATTTTCTTCTCAGCAGCACCCATAGGACTTCTAGTGTGTTAGTGGCAGCAAACAGAGCTCCTATATTTTCTTCTCAGCAGCACCCATAGGACTTCTAGTGTGTTAGTGGCAGCAAACAGAGCTCCTATATTTTCTTCTCAGCAGCACCCATAGGACTTCTAGTGTGTTAGTGGCATCACACAGAGCTCCTATATTTTCTTCTCAGCAGCACCCATAGGACTTCTAGTGTGTTAGTGGCAGCAAACAGAGCTCCTATATTTTCTTCTCAGCAGCACCCATAGGACTTCTAGTGTGTTAGTGGCAGCAAACAGAGCTCCTATATTTTCTTGTCAGCAGCACACATAGTACCTATAGTGTGTTAGTGTCAGCACCCATAGGACCTACAGTGTGTTGTGAGCACACATAGGAGTTCTATTTTTTATACTATATACACTACCGACTACAATGGCTGGAAGACCGCCAAGGAGAGGCAGAGCGCGCCGAGGCAAGAACACAGGGCAGGCAGGCTCTGTTTCTAGAGACAACAGTGCTGGCCGTGGTCGTGCATCGTCATCAGCACGTGGCCATGGGACACGCTTGTCTTTGTTTTCGGCAGCTGGACATGTGGAGCCGCATCATGCCGAAGGCTTGGTAGAATGGATGACCAAGCCCTCCTCATCCTCCTTATCCTCTCTCACCCAGGCTCAGGATACTGGCAGAGCAGCTGCCAACGCGTACTCAATGGCATCATCAGCCACCCCTTCCCTAGACCCACCATGTCCTCCTGAGGAGTCCCCCGAACTGTTTGAGCACAGTGTTGGGTACATGCTCCAGGAGGATGCCCAACGATTCGAAGGCTCGGATGATGATACCCAGCTTGAGGAAGTCAGTAGTGTGCGCGCAGAGAGAGGGGATGCTGAAGGACAGCAATCTGGCAGTAGTGTTCCACCAGCTGCAGCTTACTGCCAGGTTTGCTCTAGTGGTGAAGAGGGAGGGGATGATGAGGTCACTGACTCCACGTGGGTGCCTGAAGGGAGAGAGGAGGAGGAGGAGGAGGATGCAGCGTCACATGTCCAACGAGGCAGGATGCCCCCTGGAGGCCAGCTAGAGGCCAGCACAGCAACTGTACCACACCGCAGAGCTCCGCCTGTGCAGGGCGCTGCCTCTGCACGTTATCACAAAAGTTCTTTGGTGTGGGCCTTTTTTGAGACGAGTGCATCAGATCGCACCACTGCTATTTGCAATATTTGTCTCAAGCGTATCTCGCGTGGCCAAAACTTTAGCCGCTTGGGCACCACAAGCATGAGCAGACATATGTCGACCTGCCATGCAGCTCGTTGGCAAGCACACATAAAAGACCCACACCAAAGAACAAAGCGGACCTCTCCTTGCTCCTCATCAGCTGGGATCTCCATCCCCACTATATCTTCAGTCCTCTCTGAAAGCTGCTCTGAGAGGACTGAAGGTGTAGAATTAGGTGTGTCACAACCAAGTACTTGCAGTACACCGACGTCCGATTGTAGCAGGCAAATTTCCCTGCCCCAGCTGCTGGACCGTCGAAAGAAGTATACTCCCAGCCATCCACATGCCCAGCGGTTGAATGCTAGCTTGGCTAAATTGCTAGCACTTCAACTGCTGCCTTTTCAGTTGATAGACTCGGCCCCCTTCCGTGAGTTTGTTCAATGTGCGGTTCCTCAGTGGCAGGTTCCCAAACGCCACTTTTTCTCACGGAAGGCGATTCCGTCTCTCTACTGGCATGTGGAAGGCAATGTCCATGCCTCGCTGGACAGGGCGGTCAGCGGTAAGGTGCATATTACCGCTGACTCATGGTCCAGCAGGCATGGACAGGGACGTTATCTTTCTTTCACGGCCCATTGGGTCACTCTATTGGTAGCTGGGAGGGATGCAGGACAAGGTGCAGTAGTGTTGGAGGTTGTTCCGCCACCACGCCTCCAAAATGCTACTACTGGTTGTGACACACCTCTCTCCTCCACCCCCTCCTCTTTTTCTTCCTCCATGTCCTCTTCGAGTGCTCTGTCCTCGGAACCAGCGGTGCTCCGTAGGCGTACAAGGGGCTACGCGAGTACGCAGGCAAAAAGATGCCATGCCGTGCTTGCGCTGGTGTGTTTGGGGGACAGGAGCCACACTGGGCCAGAGGTTCTGGCAGCTCTGCAGGGGCAGGCCGAGAGGTGGTTGACGCCACGCCAGCTTAAGCCAGGAATGGTCGTTTCTGATAATGGCACCAACCTCCTCTCCGCCCTGCGACAGGGGCAGCTCACCCATGTGCCCTGTATGGCTCACGTCCTCAACCTGGTGGTGCAGCGGTTCTTGGGCAGGTTCCCAGGCTTACAGGATGTCCTGAGGCAGGCCAGGAAAGTCTGTGTGCATTTCCGCCGATCTTATAATGCCAGTGCTCGGCTGACTGAGCTGCAAAAGGAGCTGAACCTGCCCAAGAACCGCCTAATATGTGACATGCCCACCAGGTGGAACTCAACGTTGGCCATGCTGCAGCGACTGCACACGCAGCAGAGGGCCATCAATGAGTACCTTTGCGACTACGGCACCAGGACAGGGTCAGGGGAGCTTGGCTTTTTTTCCCCACGCCAGTGGAGCATGATCAGGGATGCATGCACTGTCCTCTCACCATTTGAGGAGGCCACGAGGATGGTGAGCAGTGACAGTGCATGCATCAGTGACACTGTACCTCTTGTCCACCTGTTGGAGCATACGCTGCGTGGGATAATGGACAGGGCACTTGAGGCAGAACAGAGGCAGGAAGAGGAGGACTTCCTTGTCTCTCAAGGCCCCCTTTATCCAGACAATGTTCCTTCTGTCCCACCCATCACACAGGAAGAGGAGGAGGAGGAGGAGGAGGAGGAGGATTGTGTGAGCATGGAGGTGGAGCCTGGCACTCAGCATCAGCAGCAGCAGTCTTTTAGGGATGATGTACAGTCCCAACAAACCAGTGGACTTGTACGTGGCTGGGAGGAGGTGGCTGGCGATCATGTCATCCTCAGTGACCCAGAAGACTCCGGACCGAATGCCTCAGCTAACCTACGCTGCATGGCCTCCCTGATCCTGCAAAGCCTGCGGAAGGATCCTCGTGTTCTTCGGATCAAGGAGAGTGACCATTACTGGCTGGCCACTCTCCTTGATCCACGGTACAAGGGTAAGGTTGCGGACCTTATCTTGCCGTCGCAGAGGGAGCAGAGGATGAGACATCTCAGGGAGGCCTTGCAGAAAGGTCTGTGCAACGCGTTCCCAGAAACTGGGAGGTTACAAACTCCTGGTCCTGGACGACGAGTTGCTGAGGCTTCGGTCAGTAGCAGAAGGAGCGGTGGGGAAGGTGGACGTCTGACCGATGCGTTCAGACAATTTTTTAGTCCGCAGCCCCAAGGTATGATCGGTTCCAGCAACCATCGCCAGCGTCTGATATACATGGTGCAGGAATACCTAGGGGCAAGGTCAGACTTGGACACCTTTCCCACCGAAAATCCTCTGGCTTACTGGGTCCTGAGGATGGATCACTGGCCAGAGCTTGCACAGTATGCAATTGAGCTACTGGCCTGTCCTGCATCCAGCGTTCTTTCCGAACGCACATTCAGTGCTGCTGGAGGATTTGTCACCGATCATAGGGTGCGCCTGTCCACCGACTCGGTTGATCGACTGACCTTCATAAAAATGAATCAGTCTTGGATCACCACCAGCTACCAGACACCTGAAGCGGATATAACGGAATAATTTATAATGTCACATCCCTTCAAGACTGCCTATGCTGATGCTGAGTGACTGTCCTGTTATGTTCACTGACTATCCTCTTCCTCCTCCTCAATGATCCATGCCACCACACCAGTGCCTAAGGCACAATTTTTCAGCCCCTGTATAACAGGGGCGTGTAATTACAATTTTTTAAAAAGATGCTTCGCAACAGGTGTGACTGCTGTGCTCAGAGTACAGTATCTGTGAGGGGTTGCAGTGTTGTGGCACCAGCACCAGTGCCTAAGGCACAATTTTTCAGCCCCTGTTGGGGCGTGTAATTACAATTTTTAGGCAATGCTTTGCAACAGGTCTCATTGCTGTGCTCAGAGTACAGTATCTGTGAGGGGTTGCAGTGTTGTGGCACCAGCACCAGTGCCTAAGGCACAATTTTTCAGCCCCTGTATAACAGGGGCGTGTAATTACAATTTTTTAAAAAGATGCTTCGCAACAGGTGTGACTGCTGTGCTCAGAGTACAGTATCTGTGAGGGGTTGCAGTGTTGTGGCACCAGCACCAGTGCCTAAGGCACAATTTTTCAGCCCCTGTTGGGGCGTGTAATTACAATTTTTAGGCAATGCTTTGCAACAGGTCTCATTGCTGTGCTCAGAGTACAGTATCTGTGAGGGGTTGCAGTGTTGTGGCACCAGCACCAGTGCCTAAGGCACAATTTTTCAGCCCCTGTATAACAGGGGCGTGTAATTACAATTTTTTAAAAAGATGCTTCGCAACAGGTGTGACTGCTGTGCTCAGAGTACAGTATCTGTGAGGGGTTGCAGTGTTGTGGCACCAGCACCAGTGCCTAAGGCACAATTTTTCAGCCCCTGTTGGGGCGTGTAATTACAATTTTTAGGCAATGCTTTGCAACAGGTCTCATTGCTGTGCTCAGAGTACAGTATCTGTGAGGGGTTGCAGTGTTGTGGCACCAGCACCAGTGCCTAAGGCACAATTTTTCAGCCCCTGTATAACAGGGGCGTGTAATTACAATTTTTTAAAAAGATGCTTCGCAACAGGTGTGACTGCTGTGCTCCAAGTACAGTATCTGTGAGGGGTTGCAGTGTTGTGGCACCAGCACCAATGCCTAAGGCACAATTTTTCAGCCCCTGTTTAACAGGGGCGTGTAATTACAAATCTTGATCTAATAGTTCACAGCAGGGCCCATTCCTGCGCCCACCAAGAGTAACTATGAGGGCCTACAGTCTTGTGGCAACACCGTCCACCACCACCACCACCACCAAAGGCCCAATTTTTCTGCCCTGTTCAACAGGTGCATGCAATTACAAATCTTGATCTAATAACTCACAGCAGGGCCCATTCCTGCACCCACCAAGAGTAACTGTGAGGGCTTACAGTCTTGTGGCAACACCGTCCACCACCACCACCACCACCACCAAAGGCCCAATTTTTCTGCCCGGTTCAACAGGTGCATGCAAGTACAAATCTTGATCTATTAACTCACAGCAGGGCCCATTCCTGTGCCCACCAGTCTTGTGGCTACACCAACATCTAATAGGGCAAATTTCTGCAGAGTATATACGGCAGGCCCCTACTTTCAAACATCCAACTTACAAACGACTCCTACTTGCAAACGGCAAGAGAAAACAGGAAGTGAGAGGAAATCTACCCCTAGGAAGGAAAATTCTATCCTGTTAGATTTAATTTGGGAAAAAGGTATCTCCTCTCTACTGATGCTTTATCACCAATCCTTGTTTCAATTAAAACCCCACTTTTCCAAAAACATTTGTCATTGGGACGGAAAGTGAGGTGACATGTTCTGAACAGATGTGCAAAGACAGCAAATGTTACAGGGGTGATAACCCCTCCCTATGTTCTCCAAAAAGCTTAAAAATTGATTTTTTTGGGATGTAGCTACACTTCATAATGTACCTGTTCAGATTCTACTTAAGAACAAACCTACAGTCCATGTCTTGTTTGCACCACCTATATACTGCTGTTCAGAGTATATAGGGTTGTAGGTATAGGGTTTTATTTTGGGTGCGGGGTCCCCCTTAGTATCCATACAAGACCCAAAGGGGCTGGGGTGGGGGGGGGTGATGGGGTAGCCATGCCATTTTTCTCAAGGATTTTCAGCCATATGGCGGCCAGGACAAGACATGACATTAAAGCCGCAAGTGGTTTTAAATGGCTTCTTTTTTTCCTTTACAAATGTCATTTTGTGCAAGGACAGTTCTAAACACGGGAAACACATGCCACTTCACAGGCATACTTTAGACACCCCCCAGGTACCATATTTAAAGGAAAATTTCACTTTTTTTTTTTTCACTTTATGCATCATTAAAATGACTGCTCCCGAAAAAACTTTAGTTTTTAAAATTTCTTTTTGCATTGATATATGTCCCATGGGGCATGACCCGGTTCCCCAAACCTGTTTTATAACATTAACATGCATATTGGCCGTTGTAATTAGCAATTTTGATTTCGAACGTTCGCGTCCATTATAACGAATAGGGTTCGAAAATTCGCGCAAACTTTCGGTCCGTTCGAAGGTTCTGGTGCGAACCGAACCCGGGGGTGTTCGGCTCATCCCTACTAATCAACATAATATTTTCAGTCTCAATGATTGAATTAAAAGATGGAGAAATGATTTACCCTCTACAATGTTGTTCTCGCAGAAACACTTGTTAGGGAGAAAGCAATAACACGTGCCATGGCCTGCCTTAATTCCAGCAGGAATCCCTTTTTCATGACCACCAATGATATCCAGCTCTGATCAAAAAGAAAAACATAACATTAAATCAACAAAACCTGCAAAGATTTGCTAATAAGTTCAGCTAATGATGAGACCATAAGAAGCATAGTTTTGAAGAAACATATGCTGTCACCTTTAAGCACTGACTTGACTATGCGGTCTTATGGGGTTCCAGGGTCACAAGATTGCCTGAACAAAACTACAATTCCTTTGAGGGGTTAAATGATTTCAATATATACCTATTTCTTATATGTATTACTCTATATACCTGGATTTCAACTTAAAACAACAGAAATCTAGGACAGAAGACTTTCTATGAGATTCAGAAATCAGCAATGGAAGACAAACTGATTATCAAAAGACCAAGACCAGATTGGGTACACTGTAAATTGAACTATACAAACAAAACAATAGGAATTTCTGATGAAAAAAGTCTAATGGAATTTTTTCATCAGAAATTCCTACCGTGTGTGGGCCCATCAGACTTTTTGTCCGTAGGATTTTAGAAATAGAACAAGTTTTACATTTTTCTGATGGAAATAAATCCTATGGGAAATTCCGATCGTCTGTGTGGAACTCCATCGGAGAAAAAACCCACGCATGCTCAGAATCAAGTTGACGCATGCTTGGAAGCATTGAACTTCATTTTTCTCAGCTCATCGTAGTGTTTTACGTCACCGCGCTTTGGACGGTCGGAATTTAGTCTGACAGTGTGTATGCAAGACTGATGGAAGACAGCTTGAACGGAATTCTGACAGAAAATTCCATCAGCTTTTAGCCCATAGGAAATTCCTATCATGTGTACAGGGCATAAGAGTCCATTCAAAACATTTCTCTTTTAGGTTTGGATAAAATAGGAAAGGGTTAGATACCTGTCAAAGTTTACTGCTATCCAGGGCTCCATTAGTATGATTTCCTCTTACTTTCTGCCAGAGAAACAACAGTTTTATCAGACAGGAAGTGAGGGAAAATCTGCAAGAGGGACAATCGGATGGGGTCCTAGCCTTCTCCTACTCTACTAAAAACCTTTTATTTCAATATATATACTTATTTGAAATGTATTATGCACCTGGAGAGACATAGACATTTCTAATAACAACTCCAAATGGGTCCTGTTATGACCTGAAACTTCTGTACGCAGCAAACTATTCACTGATAAACGGTGAATATAGCCCAATTGGCTCCTGCCTAAATAGGCCCTAGTATATGTACAGTTGTGTTCAAAATAATAGCAGTCCAACATCACTTACCAGATCAATCACTGTTTTTGGTATAAATTATATTTCTACATGGCAAAATATTTACTAGTACTTGTGGTAGAGTAATAGAATACCAACAGACCCAACAGTCATGACATGCATGCGGCTGATTCTGTGTAATTAAATCATTAATTGAAAGGGGCGTGGTCAAAATAATAGCAGTGTGGAGTTCAATTTGTGAATTTATTCAGTCTGTGATAAAAAACAGGTGTCAAACAGGTGGCCCTTATTTAAGGGTGAAGGCGGCGAATGTTGTCCATGAAAATCTGAGAAAACTGGGTCGTTCCAGACATTGTTCTAAAGAACAGCATACTTTGAGTAAAAAGTTGATTGGAGAGGTGAAAACATATAGAGAAGTTCAGAAACTGATAGACTGCTCAGCTAAAATGATCTTAAATGCTTTAAAATGGCAATCAAAACCAGAAAGAAGTAAAAGAAAACAGAAAACTACCATTCGAATGGATCGAAGAGTAGCCAACATGGCAAAGACTCAGCCAATGATCAGCTCCAGGGTGATGAAAGAAGGTGTAAAGTTACCTGGGAGTACTGTACCAATTAGAAGAGGTCTATGTGAAGCCAAGCTATCGGCAGGAAGCCCTCGCAAAGTCCCATTTTAAAAAAAAGGGCATGTGCTGAAGAGGTTACAATCTGCCAAAGAACACATTGACTGGTCTAAGGAGAAATGGCTCAGTCAACATTTTGTGGACTGATGAAAGCAAGATTCTTCTTTTTGGGTCTAGGAGTGGCAGACAGTTTGTCAGACAAACACTGAATTAAAGCCACAGTACACTGTGAAGGCAGTGAAGCATAATGACGCAAGCATCATGATATGGGGATGTTTATTATACTATGGTGTTGGGCCTATTTATCGCATTCAGGGATCATGGATTCGTTTGAATACATTAAAATACTCGAAGGGGTCATGTTGCCTTATGCCAAAGAGGAAATGCCCTTGAAATGGGTGTTTTAACAACACAACAACCCCAAACACACCAGTAAGTGAGCAGCATCTTGGTTCCAGACCAACAAGATTAATGTTATGGAGTGGCCAGCCCAATCCCCGGACCTTTATCCAATAGAAAACTTGTGGGGGTGCCACCTAAAATGCTGTTTCTAAGGTAAAACCAAGAAATGCAGAGGAGATGTGGAATGTAGTGTAATTGTCCTGGGCTGGAATACCTATTTACAGGTTCCAGAAGTTGGCCGACTCCATCCATGCAACACAGATGTGAAGCAGTTCTCGGAAACAATGGTTATACAACTAAATATTAGTTCAGTGATTCACAGGAAATCAAAATCTTCAAGCTTTTTTCAGTTTATTCAGTAAATGTTTGACTTTTTAAAGAAAAATGCAGACACTGCTATATTTTGGAAAAGCCTAATATTCTTTTTTTCTTCACTTTCTGTAAAGTAATAACAAATTTTAAACATTTTTCTTCAAGCTTTTTGATTTAGAAAAAACTGTGCAGTGTTCCCAATGCATATGCGTGTATGGAAATAAAAGCTATTATAAGGATTTTGAGCTTTACTCACTTTTTTAAACACACTGCTATTATTTTTAACACAACTGTATGTATGCATTAGAGATAGGGACTTTAGCGTGTAAACTCCTTTAGGACAGGGACTGATGTGAACGCTGAGTAAATTGTTGGCGCTAGATAAATACCTGTATTAAATAATTTTAGATTTTTTTTTACATACAGTTTTCAGTTATTTTTAGTTTCTTATACAAAAGCATATCATAAAAAGGTATACTTGCTACAGTTCATTCAAGAAACACACTTGTGCAGTCCTGGGGGCAGATTGATGGATCTTTGCACTCCACAGAATCACAGTTGCCATCAGGGCATGTTGCGGTACTTGGGGTACAGGTAGAATAGTTTTTGCTGATACCTTGGAAAGTAAATGAGAATAAAGAATGTTGGAGAACAGGGGCAACAGGGACAATTCAATAAGGCATTTGTAAGACTTTTTGCGCTGTATGAATGTAGCTGGAAAATCATAAAAGCCCTACGACAATATTTATCTTTTTAAGCTGGTCATAGACAGATCCAAATTCAGACAGTTCAGCAGGGACCAGCCAGATTTGGATCTGTGTGTGGTCACTCCTGCTCAACAGAAGTTGAACGCTACATTGACATCTGTCGAACTGACATGCTGGAAAACTTTTGTCAATCAGCAGCTAATGCCAATTAGCGGCAGCCACTGATCAGTGTGTTCTGACAGCAGCGGTGATCTCGGCAGAAAAATTTCTCCATCCACCTCACTTGTGTGGATGGGGGGAATACATTTTTTTTTTGTTTGATCAACCCCCTGGCTGAACAAAAATAAATTATTCGTCTATGGACAGCTTATGTACCAAAATGTGTGTCAAATTCAGGTTATTCTCATTCACGACACCTTTACTGTATAGCTCTTCCATTGCATCAAATTAATAAATAAATACCGCCATATAGGTAAAGAAAAGTGAAGGTACATAGGACATCTTTTGTGTTAGAGAAAATTGTTAATTATGTCACATGTGTGATTATCGTGCCACATTTTTGAGTGAATTTTGTGCCAAAATTTGTGAGCCTCTGGAACTGATATTTAATACTGTAACGAAACGCCCCACACTCCGCTTGAGTGTTTTTGTCATATACCACTTCTTCCCAGTCTAAATATAGATATCAGATATTCCAACCGCTATCAACAACAAACAAGAGGATACTTGTTTGTTTGCTGAACATGGACTGTTTATTAGAACCAGAATACAAGTCTTAAATACAGTTAAAGAGGAGGAGGTCCCCCCTCCTGCTGATAATACTCTAACAATACTCCTCTAACCAGAAACATAAATTAACATGAGCTAATTAACTAATCCCTTAAATCAGCCGATGTGACTCCCTAACTACAATATACATTATCATACATATCAACACAGAACTCCTTCATACAATTGCAGGGTTAATTAGCACAAACAACAATGGGTTAAAGAGTCTTAGAAGTTATACTAGGCTCATTTACATTACAACAGACAGACAGGTGGCTGGAGTTGATGACATTAGCATCTAACAGTATGTGTCCCAACATTATGAATCAGTCACTATTTCTAATATGGCATATACGGGGTTCCCAGAGTCTGTGTGTCTTGGGGGACATGGACCTGAATCCAAAGTAACACCACCTCAAGGGTCCCCAGGCATACAGCTCACAAGGAGCACCGTTTCCCAAAATGCCAAGGCCCATGATCGGTAGGCAAGAGGCTAGCATTCAGTCTCCTCCAAAAGCCTCTGTCCTGGGTGAGTCTGGCACAAATACATTTCCATTACTCATACAATGGCTCCAAGTTGATTTTCTACCTATAAAACTCCACTAGAGGAGGGTTGCTTGTGACAGTTCTGTAAGAGTTGCGGCACATTCATATACACCTTACGCACATAAACTTTCCATTTGTTGCACTACTGTGAAATAGACTTCTAAAGACTATCTATGACATTCTTTATGAATTCAAGGGTATATGAGATTTTCTAAGCATTTTTATCCATTATCTGGCTAAATTAAACCATATAGCATTCCTGACTAATCTGCTATGAATGTTTATTTATGCAGTTTGAAGGCAGTCATCATATAGAGTTTATAAAACATTACAGACCTTGTTATCTGTTAGGACAAGTGTGACCAAATAAATGCATTATACCTTCACCATGTCCCTGTCTCCATTGGCACCGTCCGGTGAGGGAGCCCAGTCCCCCACACATCTCACACTCGTCTTGATGCTTGTTCCCTGAGCAGGAGCGAGGACATTCCTCATCTGTTTTCTTAGCTGTATAACACAAGCACAGAAAGCAAAAAGATTTTTTTTAATTCTATGTAATATTCTCATCATAATTAGACTTGTATTTTATTAGTAGATAATTTATAAGCCCAACTCAAGAAATTAGACAAAATCTTTCCTTGCAGTAGGGCCTCCTCCCCTGCACTGCAAGCATTGAAGGCCCGTGAGGTCTAAGAGCAGCTCAAGAAGATGTAGTAATTACCTTATCCCTGCTCTGGCCAGGTCCAGCACTCTTCTTCTCGCTCTGTAATATAATGTACAATGCAGGGCTATTAATGTGGAGGAGGCAGGAGTAGAATTGCAGCTGGGAGTGCCTTGGAGAGGATGCTCGCCTGGGACTGGTCGCACTGCTAGAGGAGACCTGCTTTCAAGACCCGGCTGAATCTGTGACCTCTGCTGTGTCTGGCAGTGTCTCTTCTTGCTGGACAGCTCCCTGGACAATCCCTAAATGATCTTGCCTTGAACCTTGTTTCTCTTGAACCTTGAACCCTTTGCTCCTCCCATGAACTTCCTTTTTTAGCCATGCCTTTGCACTTCCTGTTTGCCATATTGTTGTGCTCTCTTCTGCCATTATATCAGTCTTGTCACTCCTGCGGCCATCCATATCTTCGTTACCACTCGTTACTGATATTTGACTTGTTCCTCGACAACGCTTCTGCTTGATTCCAACCTTCAACCACTTGTTACTGACCTTTGGCTTGTTTACTGACTACGTTTCTGCTTATACCTACCTGCTATGTATGCTGCTGGATCCCGGCTTGATCACTTCCTGGTGGGGCGATCCTGAAGACCACAACCTGGTACTAACTTGTAGCAAAACCCATCTCCACCATCAGGAGCTCTGGTGAATACCGATTACTACTTAGACTCTGCACCTCAAGTGAGCCTGTGTCATCCGCCAGGGTGACCTGCTTCTGTACTTGTCCAGCTAGTTGATGGGAGCCTCTCTACTGCTATAGCGACTGGTCTCCGACCCCTGACCATTACATCTGCTTGAGCGTGGAAAAAGGTAAGTATTGTCTGTTATTCCTGAAAGCAATAAAAATAGTATACCTGTTCAACCAGGTTTCTAAGACTTTGCAGGGGGATGCTGGTGCACAGAAGGACATCCGTTTGTCCACATATCTAATGGTAAGAGAATATATCTTGCACACAGTGTTACCATCCAAAAATACTTTGTTGTAGATCAGGCAAATGCATTAAAAAAGAGAATGCAGTCCACTGATGTGTTTCAACTGGCTTGCAGCCTTAATTATAGCCGATAGCACTCCTAGACTAAACAAGCAGTTAACCCTTGCAGTGCGGGGGTTCATTCCTGGAGTTGGGCTTTAAATAGCAACATATATACAGTATTTAGAAAAAAACCTACAAAGACCTGGAAATTAGTCGAGACAATGTTTACTCTGCACCCTGGATATTTCATTCATATACATGCATCCTATAAGGTAATTAAAAAGCCTTGTTATCAGTAGAGAGGAAATGCAGTGCCCTGAGTATGTGCCATGCGATGGACATTGGGGAATGCATTGCTCTGAATAGAAAACGTTGGAGACTATTGAAGTGGTTACAAGACTCTTCTTCCTGGGAACTATAGAGATTGCCATGTTTCATTGATTTCCCAAAAGAGGATATTTGGGCTTATACCTGTATGGCATTGCCAAGGGCATCCTCTCTGAGAGCCTCCCTCCCTGTGTTTTCAGCAATGATTGCAGCCAAACTTGTCACTATTACACACTCAGACATCCTATATCAGGTGAAGCTAAGCTCACTATACAATTAAACCACCCACCATTAAAGTGGTATTAAACCCAAAACTGTAATATACTTCCCTCTGTTTTCATCTGGTGATCTGGCCAGTAATACACCTCCTATATTAGAGTGCCCCCACTGTGGAGCACAGGGGGCACATTTGGACAGCAGCATTATTAGTCTGGGGGGGAGGGGAGTGTTAGATGGACTAGCAGATTTAAATACACTAACAAATTGAAGCCAAACTCCAGCTAACACTTTATAAGCAGTTACAGCATATACAGTACCACCAAATGCACCTGCACTAAAGTGCACCTTAATGCAAAAACGTTAATGATAATGACCAGAAATAAGATACCTGCCTTATTTTTGTCAATGCAGCACATCACAACTAGCATGCACCTAAAGCACAAAGCATTCTCCTCTTTGTGTTATGCATTGTACAAAATAGTGCAGATGTATTATTTTGTATGTTGAGGACCCATCTAAATTTAATGGCTGCCTTAATGCAATGCACTGTAACTCAAATAAAGGTGTACATGGGCCCTAATGCTGTACAATTCAAGTATTCATCCTTGTAGAAAATATATAAAAAAAGGAGTTTATACTCACGTATCCCCACTAATATTACTGTAACCTGGGCTTTAATTGGGTTCTTAAGCTCCGCATTGGATACGGAAACGCTGCACATGATTTCCTTTCCACCGTGATTCACCAGAGCAACCGGGTCATGAACATACAGAGTCGCAAACATTTCTTCTGCTTCCTTTTGGATAGCAACTAGACGTGTGCTGTTTTGTGTCTGTAATGTGTAAGTCACATTGACTCCTTTCAATAGTTCACAGTTTTCAATGCACACTCTTCCTATCTGGGGAAAACAGAAAAAATACCAGTTACATTTTTTTTGCTCGTCTTGTAAAACACTCGCAGACCAAGTTACTTGCAATCCAAGGTTTTACTGTATTTACCTTTCATGGTATATGGGGTTATTATATATATTTTTTGCTTTGGATAGAGTAAAAGTTAAGTTGATGTATTAGAACCCCTGTCAAGTTCTTATTGCTGACTCAGTCCCCATTGGAGAGATTCCACCACTCTATTTGTCCTGGTGACCACTGTCACTGTGACAGGTAGTTAAGGGAAAGCCAGAATTTTACAGTTGTCGTCAGAACAAGGGGTCATGGGAACTCTTCCAATGGGGAAACCTGTCCTGGTGACAACCCTAAAATGGTTCCCCTCTTTATGTACACAGTCTCTTTCACTTCCTTTTAAGTCTGTGGAACAATTAGTGAAGAGAAAATAACCGACCAAGGTTTTAAAGCTGAAATTTATTATGCACCTACGTTGCCTTACTCAGTTCCTTCCTCCCCTTCATCAAGAAGACTTTATTTTAGATCCAGTGATGCCATCAGTGATGTCAGTGAGGTCTTTGTGCTTCCCTATGCAAAGCAAGCATATAGGGGCTGGCGAGAGGTACCAGCCGGATGCTGTACATAGTTTTCTAAAAATATCAAAGCACCATGGCTCAGTTCTCCTCTAAAGGGCTATCAGCCTTATTTTAAGAAGTGGGCTGGCTCCTGGGAAGAGTTATGCAAATTTTAAAATGCCTTGATGGGTGGATATCAGTCTGGAGAAGCTGTTGTTCCTAGACAGACGGCATTTGCATGCAGACCAGCCTACATAAAGCTCACATGTTGCTAAGCCTAATGCCCTGTACACACGATCCGAAATTCCGACAAGAAAACCGTGGGTTTTTTCTGACCGAATGTTGGCTCAAACTTGTGTTGCATACACACAGTCACACAAATCTTGTCTGAAATTCTGACCATCAAGAACGCAGTGACGTACAAGATGTATGACGAGCCGAGATCAATGAAGTTCAATAGGCAGTTCGGCTCTTCTGCTTGATTCTGAGCATGTGTGTTTTTTTGCGCTTTGGAAGTGCATACAGACGAGCGGAATTTCCAACAAGAACTATTTCCGTCGGAAAAATAGAGAACCTGCTCTCAATCTTTTGCTAGCGGAAATTCTGACAGGAAATGTTGGATGGAGCATACACACGGTCGGAATATCTGACCAAAAGCTCACATCCAACTTTTTTTGACGGAAAATCCTATCGTGTTCAGGGCATCAGATTTGAAAGAACACAAATCTAATAAGTAAATGAGAATGGGCCAGGGTAGGTAAGGCTGGAGAGGAACAGCTAGATGGTGCTGGATGTCCTCCAGCCAAGAAATGAGGAGCGCTTTATGTGATTTGCTGCAACTTCTAAAATGCACACTGTGAGAAGCTAAAGCCCCATACACACAGTAGGACTTTTTGACAACAAACTTCAAAATGAGCAAGTTTTCAAAAAAATCCTACCGTGTGTACGCTCCATTGGACAAACTTTTTCGGTTTTCATCGGACAAAAGTTCGCTCTGCAAACGGACAAACTTTTCGGCAACAAAAGTTCTACAGTGCAAAGTCCTATCGTGTGTACAGAAATCCATCGGACTTTAGTCCAAAGTACAAACACGCATGCCCAAAACTAATGTTAAAATCAACCAACAATAGTAGAAGTTGACCAAAGGGTCGTGGCAAAGAGCAGAAAAGAGCAGAAAATCCATGTGATTTTGGGAAAGTTTGCAGAAAAAGTCTTGCCGTGTGTATGCTATGGGCGTTCCCGGCCAACGACCTTCAAACAAAAATCCACTGAAAAGTTTGTTTGAAGTCCGATCGTGTGTACGAGGCTTTACCTTGTGCAGTGAAATCAGAGTAAGCAGACTGTGTAGGAGAGCAGGCTGTGCAAATGTGCAAAACTGGATGTTCAGCTTTAATTCTTTACTGCTTCATCCAAAACAGAATAAAAGTTTAACTATACCTAAACTTTAATGCAAACCTGTCATCCATGAATTTTTAAATGTAAGCATTCTGTCAAACAGCGGATGACCACAAGATTGGTATAATTTGCATTAACAATGAAAGCATCCTCTGTGCACCTCTCTGATTTAGTTTCACTCTAGCTTCCAGACTAAGCCTGGCAACTACTATACTACTGTTCAATGGGGGCACCCTGACTGCCTACTGGACTGGAATAGCAACTGGCTAGTAATAATCCAGAAGTCAAGCTTTCCTACCAAGATGAACCTAAATCAGAGACAAACACATAAAAGCCTTTTTTGGGTCATAACATTAATCCAAGGAAACTTGTGGTGTCTGTCCTCAAGGAGGACTTCAAATGACTGGCAGGTTCCCTTTAAAGAATAAACCTCCAGACAACGCCATTTGCAGTAAAATTTAATGTAAGACAAACAGCTCAAAAAGAGGATGATTTTTGCGATTCTGGACACGATTTCACCAATACATTTATAAAATTTATTTTGCTGACATGGTTAAATGTGACCCAGATGTCCACTGGTTTCTGCAGTGAGTACAAATTAGAGTTGCAAAAAACAATAAATCCATGGCTGAAAACACAAACTCTCCTGAAAAGAAAGAACAGTCCATTTATTAGTTGCAAAGTGGTGGTCAGCCAAGAAATGAAGGTCACCTGGAGGATGGCAATGTGGATTCTACATCTAGACATAAAGGAGTGCTTCAGATGTTAATATTCTACCATCAATATTTATTTAAAAAAATATTGCAGATAAAATGTACAACTACAGAAGAAATTCTTTCTCAGCCTTTTTACCCCATCAAAACCCTTGAAATAATTTTCAGGTCTCAGGGAACCCCTGTTTAAATGAATTCATTGGGGGTCAATGGGAAGAATGCCTCTTACATTGGTGGTCAGTGCAAAGAATTTCCCGCTTACAGTGGTGGCCAGCGTGCAACTTTTACTGACAGCAAAAAAGATATCTGCCAAATGGTGCTGGACCCAAAACTATGTAGGTATCATTAGGTGGGAAGTCAGTCAGCTATAGATCAAGGACCCCCTAGAAACTTCCGGAGGAACCATAGGGTTCCACAGAACCCTGGTTGAGAATAGCTAGCCTAGATGCTGAAAAGCTCATATTGTCATCCTGGATACATGTAAGCTCATTCCTTACAACTAGGGTTGTCCCCCATACCACTTTTTTAAGACCGAGTACAAGTACCAATCCTTTTTTTCAAGTACTCGCCGATACCGATTACGTGTCAGTGTTTTTTTTTTTTTTTACAATTTTTTTTTACAATTTTTTTTTTTACAATGCTTTCTTTTTTTAAGGGGGGGGGGGGGGGAGTGTTTTTTTATTATTATTATTTTATTATTTATTATTATTTTTTACAATTTTTTTTTTAATTATTTATTGAAAAAAAAAACATTTTTTATCAACCCTGTTTGGGGGCTATAGTGAGATATCAGGGGTCTTAACAGACCTCTGACATCTCCCATTTGAGACAGGGAAAGTGACTAGGGACACAGATTCCCCAGTCCCTTTCTCAGCAGCCTCCTCTGCACTGATAATGAATGGAGAGAAGACAGCGACTTCTCTTCATTCATTAACTGAGACATCGTAATCACAGGAGGTTACAAAGTTTCAGTTATGTGAATGGACAGAGTCAGTGATCACTGACTCTGTCCATTCAGAAAACGAATGAGCCTCCTACCTCCGCTCTCCATCCTGAGATACCGAGGGGGGCGGTAGCATGGAGGGGGAGGAGAGAGGGGGACAGATGCATGGAAGGGGACACGGAGGAGAGAGGGGGACAGACGCACGGAGGGGGACACGGAGGAGAGAGGGGGACACGGAGAAGCATGGAGGGGGACAGCAGCATAGAGAAGGACGGATGTGGACTGGAGGAGGATAGGGGACAGTCAGCGGTGATTGTGTGTGGGAGAGAAGCACGGATCACCGCTGAAAGCCGCGGTGGGGGGGGCGGGGGGTTTGAGAGAGAGGACCGGCTGTCAGACTTTTAAATCTATACAGGGTGATCAGTGCTTGTAACTCCCCCACCGCACTGATCGGCCTGACTGCCCAGGTATCGGGTGAAGCATCGGAGCATTTGCCCCGAGTACAAGTACTCGGGCAAATGCTCGGTATCGATACTAGTATCAGTATCGGGACAACCCTACTTACAACAGCCAGGTTTTGTAGAACTTAGAAGTGCAGTCGCTGTAGATCTGAGGGGGACATGCAAGGAAAATAAAAAACAGCATTTTAGCTTGCACATGATTGGATGATAAAATCAGCAGAGCTTCCCCTCATTTCAGATCTTCCCTTCAGATCTAAAGTGACTGCACTTCCAAGTGCACTTGTAGTGCAGAGTGGATTTGCCTTTAGTAAATCAACCCCAATGTGTCCTCTTGGTTCCAGCACCTACATCCACAAGCCACACAACCACAGAATCATGTAGCATGTCGTTGTACTCCCACCCACAAGGAGAATGCTTCACGCTAGTTATGCTGAATATAAAAAGTTTATAGTTAAACTAGCAGTGGGTTGTTAAGCCAATTCCCCTGCTAAAGTGCTAAAGCCCACTGTACATAGATTACAGCGATGGAGGCTCCATAACCTCAGTTCCACCTCTGCAGCTCCACACTTTTTGCTCCACAGGCCACGTCAGAAAACACACACCTAGTCAGATTCCATTAGTTGTATGCCCAGTTGATTATGGGTCACGCCAAGCACCTGAACCCAAAAATCATTGGTTATGAGGAGCACAGTCTCACAGGGGAACTAATCTAACCACTGCCAAGTCAGCCGACCCACCCTTATCAGGTTAACACCCTTTTCCCGACCAGGCCAGTCCCTGTCTTTGCTCCCCAGATATGGGCTTAGCCTCCGTTCTATAGGAATAAAGAGACTCAGTTCATATGCTCCTTTAACTTCTCTTTACTGCACAGGAACTTGTATCACTACAGTCCATAGACACACATTATTCCATTCTGCATGACTGCCTAATTCAGATTTATTGTCCACCAACAGGATTTTAATCTCTTAGAATCTTCCAGCTATCCTGATGGGGCCCACATAATGGATATTTTACATTCTAAACCGAGACCCTAACTCTCCCGCAAGGGCTCAGATCAGACCCCCTCTCCACTTTTCAAACTACTCATGACTACCCTTCTATACTGAAGTACACCAAAACTGGAGGCAACAACCCTGCCTCAGCTGCATTAGATATCTTACATACCACCTTCTACTAAAATAACATATTAGAAACCTGCCATGAAGTTCCTTGTTCACATAGTTGCTGTCATAGGGTGACAACTGACACCCAGTTGTGCTCCTGTGTTGTCACCCTATCACACATGCCCATGATGGAGGCTGCAAGTGACTGTTCTGACACAGATTGTACTGTCATGGTCTAAGGTTTTTACCGACAGTAAGCCAGCCCAGAGCAATGACATGCAGGCCAACACTGGAACAAGGGCATGTAGACTGACTAAACAGTTCAGGCATCAAGTCATGTAGAACAAGAACTCAACACAATGTATAGTTATTGTTCTGTTCAAAAAGGATGCAAGCACTTCAGGCTTAGATGCAAACAGTTTTCTTTTATCTTTCATACAGCATTGGCTTATTACCTGTAACCCATCTTGTCTTCCCCCTCTTATAGGCCTATAACTAATAGATCATGTAGCTCAGGTACCTGATTGGGATGAATTTGAGTGGAGACTAGTGTTAAGCGGACCCGAACTGTAAAGTTCGGGTCCGTACCGAATGTTGGCGTTTTCCCGACCCCGGACCCGGACCCGGATTTTGCGCTAAAGTCCGGGTTCGGGTCCGGATTCGGGAATTTAATGGCGCAGTTAGAAATGCTTCAGGGGCCAGCCAATCACCATTTGATTAGCTGGTGTGCCCTTAGAAGCCATCATAGCCATGCCTACTAATGGCATGGCTGTGATTGGTCAGTGCAACATGTGACCCAGCATGTGACCAGCTTCTATATAAGAAAGAGGCACACAGCACAGATCGTCACTCTGCTTTTAGACAGTGTAGGGAAAGGATCCTGGCTGCTGTTGCTGTGAGGGAGAGAATTATATGATAGGAGTTAGTCCTGATTCTGCAATCTACTGATAGAAAAGATAGGGAGACAGTGTAGTGTAGTGTAGGGGCAGGATCCTGTTTGTGCTTTCAGGGAGAGAGATTTAGATAGGAGTCCAGATTGAGAGATATAATAGCTCAGCGATCTGCATAGGTTTATCTGTTTGTGTTGCAAGCTCAGTGCACCAGCACTGCATTACGTTGAGTGATACACCTATTCCATACTGTGGCTGTATTGTGCTCTTGCTAAAAGACCTATTTCGGTCAGAAAAAAAAAAAAAAAAAAGGCACTTTATTGTACTTTTGCTAAAAAGACCCATTTTTGGGCCCCAAAAAAAAAAAAGGCACTTTATTGTGCGCAAAAAAGACCTATTTTTGGGCAAAAAAAATATTTTGCAGTGTATATCTCTAGTTGTGTGAAATAACCAATTTCTATATATTTTTCTTGTACTATGCTATACTAAAAAAAAACAAAAAAACTTTTTTTTGAATAGCATTCTCTGCAGCTGTACGATTCAGCGGTTATATACTGTGGTTGTGTTGTGCTCTTGCAAAAAACGCCATTTAGGGCCACAGAAAATATTTTGCAGTGTGAAATACACATGTGGAGGTGTGTAAAATAAACAATTTCTATATATTGTACAGTGCTATACTAAAAAAAAACAACATTTTTTTTGAATAGCATTCTCTGCACTTCTATAGCTGTGCGATTCAGTGGTTAAATACTGTGGTTGTGTTGTGCTCTTGCAAAAAACGCCATTTAGGGCCACAGAAAATATTTTGCAGTGTGAAATACACATGTGGAGGTGTGTAAAATAAACAATTTCTATATATTGTACAGTGCTATACTAAAAAAAAAAACATTTTTTTTGAATAGCATTCTCTGCACTTCTATAGCTGTGCGATTCAGTGGTTAAATACTGTGGTTGTGTTGTGCTCTTGCAAAAAACGCCATTTAGGGCCACAGAAAATATTTTGCAGTGTGAAATACACATGTGGAGGTGTGTAAAATAAACAATTTCTATATATTGTACAGTGCTATACTAAAAAAAACAACATTTTTTTTGAATAGCATTCTCTGCACTTCTATAGCTGTGCGATTCAGTGGTTAAATACTGTGGTTGTTGTGCTCTTCCAAAAAACGCCATTTAGGGCCACAGAAAATATTTTGCAGTGTGAAATACACATGTGGAGGTGTGTAAAATAAACAATTTCTATATATTGTACAGTGCTATACTAAAAAAAACAACATTTTTTTTGAATAGCATTCTCTGCACTTCTATAGCTGTGCGATTCAGTGGTTAAATACTGTGGTTGTGTTGTGCTCTTGCAAAAAAATGCCATTTAGGGCCACAGAAAATATTTTGCAGTGTGAAATACACATGTGGAGGTGTGTAAAATAAACAATTTCTATATATTGTACAGTGCTATACTAAAAAAAACAACATTTTTTTTGAATAGCATTCTCTGCACTTCTATAGCTGTGCGATTCAGTGGTTAAATACTGTGGTTGTGTTGTGCTCTTCCAAAAAACGCCATTTAGGGCCACAGAAAATATTTTGCAGTGTGAAATACACATGTGGAGGTGTGTAAAATAAACAATTTCTATATATTGTACAGTGCTATACTAAAAAAAACAACATTTTTTTTGAATAGCATTCTCTGCACTTCTATAGCTGTGCGATTCAGTGGTTAAATACTGTGGTTGTGTTGTGCTCTTGCAAAAAACGCCATTTAGGGCCACAGAAAATATTTTGCAGTGTGAAATACACATGTGGAGGTGTGTAAAATAAACAATTTCTATATATTGTACAGTGCTATACTAAAAAAAACAACATTTTTTTTGAATAGCATTCTCTGCACTTCTATAGCTGTGCGATTCAGTGGTTAAATACTGTGGTTGTGTTGTGCTCTTGCAAAAAACGCCATTTAGGGCCACAGAAAATATTTTGCAGTGTGAAATACACATGTGGAGGTGTGTAAAATAAACAATTTCTATATATTGTACAGTGCTATACTAAAAAAAACAACATTTTTTTTGAATAGCATTTTCTGTAGCTGTGCGATTCAGCGGTTACGTGCTGTGGGTGTGTTGTGGTCTGTCAAAAAACGCCATTTAGGGCCACAGAAAATATTTTGCAGTGTGAAATACACATCTGGAGGTGTGTGTAAAAAAACAATTTCTATATATTTTCCTTGTACTGTGCTATACTAAAAAAAACAACCTTTTTTTTTGAATAGCATTTTCTGTAGCTGTGCGATTCAGCGGTTACGTGCTGTGGGTGTGTTGTGGTCTGTCAAAAAACGCCATTTAGGGCCACAGAAAATATTTTGCAGTGTGAAATACACATCTGGAGGTGTGTGTAAAAAAACAATTTCTATATATTTTCCTTGTACTGTGCTATACTAAAAAAAACAACCTTTTTTTTTTTGAATAGCATTTTCTGCAGTTCTGTAGCTGTGCGTTTCAGCCATTACGTACTGTGGGTGTGTTGTGGTCTTCCAAAAAACGCCATTTAGGGCAAGATCCTAAATTTGGAAAATATGAGGGGAAGGTCAAAGGGACGTGGTGGCCCCGGTCGTGGTGCTGCTGGTGGAGCTCCTGTTGCAGGGAGAGGACGTGGTGGATCTGTGCCAGCTACACGCACAAGTGAAACACCTTCCTCAGGTGCGAGTAGGCGACCGAGCCTGCGGCGGTATTTTGTCGCGCCTAATGAGGCTGTACCAATGTTTAGGCCAGGACAAGTACAGGCGATAGTAGATTGGGTTGCTGACAGTGCCTCGGGTTCCTTCACATTGTCTCCCACCCACTCTTCTGCTGAAAGATCAGAGTTGGCACCTGAAGCCCATGTCCATCAGTCTTTCACCTCACCCCCTTGCAAATCAGCCAAGCAGTCTGAGCCCCAAATCATGCAGCAGTCTCTTCTGCTTTTCGCTGACTCTGTTAGCAGGGTTTCCCAGGGCCATCCACCTAGCCCTGCCCCAGAAGTGGAAGAGATTGAGTGCACCGATGCCCAACCACTTATGTTTCATGATGGGTACATGGGAGGACCATCGCAGCACGTCTCGGATGATGACGAAACACAGGTGCCAACTGCTGCTGCTTTCGCAATTGTGCAGACAGACATGGAGGGCAGGGGTGAAGACTGGGTGGAAGATGATGTGGAGGACGATGAGGTCCTCGACCCCACATGGAATCAACGTTATGCAGGTGACCAGTGTAGTTCGGAGGAAGAGGCGGTGGTCGCACAGAGCCACCAGCACAGCAGAAGAGGGAGCAGGGTGCAAAAACGGAGCATTCGTCCCCTAGACAGTACATCTGCTACTGCCCAACGCAGCAAGGGACCGAGCACACCAAAGCCAGGTCCAAGGACTTCCCTAGCGTGGCAGTTCTTCACACAGTGTGTTGATGACAAGACACGAGTGGTTTGCACGCTGTGCAATCAGAGCCTGAAGCGAGGCATAAACGTTCTCAACCTGAGCACAAGCTGCATGACCAGGCATCTAAGTGCAAAGCACGAGCTGCAGTGGAGTAGACACCTCAGAAACCAAGAAAGGTCTCTGGCTCCTCCTGCTTCCTCTTCTGCTGCAGTCTCGGCCTCTTCATCCACCTCTGTAGTGACAGTGGCACCTGTCACCCCGCAAACAGAGGATCTGCCAGCAACACTACCACCTGGGTCACCGACCATCTCCACAATGTCCCATGGAAGCGTTCAGCTCTCTATCTCCCAAACATTGGAGCGGAAGAGGAAGTACCCCCCTAGCCACCCGCGATCCCTGGCCCTGAATGCCAGCATTTCAAAATTCCTGGCCTTTGAAATGCTGTCATTCCGTCTGGTGGAGACGCAGAGTTTTAAAAGCCTGATGGCATTGGCTGTCCCGCAGTACGTCGTGCCCAGCCGCCACTACTTTTCCAGGCGAGCCATCCCTTCCCTGCACAACCAGGTGGGGGACAAAATCAGGTGTGCACTGCGCAACGCCATCTGTGGCAAGGTCCACCTAACTACGGATGCGTGGACCAGTAAGCACGGTCAGGGACGTTATATCTCCCTAACAGCACACTGGGTAAATGCAGTGGCTGCTGGGCCTGAGGCAGATAGCGGTTTGGCGCATGTCCTTCCACCACCGAGGATTGCAGGGCGCTTCAGTTTGCCTCCTGTTGCTAACTCCTCCTTCTCCGCTTCCTCATCCTCTACCGCCTCCTCATCCATTCAGCGTAACACCTTAACCACCAACTTCAGCACAGCCAGGGGTAAACGACAGCAGGCAGTTTTAAAACTTTCCTGTTTGGGGGAAAATCCCCACACCGCGCAGGAGTTGTGGAGGGACATGGAACAACAGACCGATGAGTGGTTGCTGTCAGTGAGCCTCAAGCCCGGCCTGGTGGTGTGCGATAATGGGCGAAATCTCGTAGCAGCTCTGGGTCTAGCCGGTTTGACGCACATCCCTTGCCTGGCGCATGTGCTGAACTTGGTGGTCCAGAGGTTCCTTAAAAATTACCCCAATATGCCAGAGCTGCTGCAGAAAGTGCGGGCTGTCTGTGCGCACTTTCGGCGTTCTCACCCTGCTGCTGCTCGCCTGTCAGCGCTGCAGCGTAACTTCGGCCTTCCAGCTCACCGCCTCATATGTGACGTGCCCACAAGGTGGAACTCCACCTTGCACATGCTGGCCAGACTGTGCGAGCAGCAGCAGGCAATAGTGGAGTTTCAGCTGCAGCAATCACGCGTGAGTCGCTCTGCGGAACAGCACCACTTCACCACCAATAACTGGGCCTCCATGCGAGACCTGTGTGCCTTGTTGCGCTGTTTCGAGTACTCCACCAACATGGCCAGTGCCAATGACGCCGTTCTCAGCGTTACTATCCCAGTTCTATGCCTCCTTGAAAAAACGCTTCGTGCGATGATGGAAGAGGATGTGGCACAGGAGGATGAGGAGGAGGAGGAGGAAGCGGGATCATTTCAAAGGCTTTCAGGGCAGTCTTTCACAAGTGGCTACGAGGGTGGGTTCCTGCACCAACAAACGCCAGGTACACAATTGTCCGGCAGAAAGGGCACAGTTCTGGAGGATGACGAGGTGGAGGAGGAGATGAAGGAGGAGGAGGAGGAGCCATGTTCACAGCAGGGTGGCACTCAGACCAGCTCGTGGCCATTACTGGTGCGTGGCTGGGGGGATACAGAGGACACAGACGATACACCTCCCACAGAGGACAGCTTTTCTTTGCCTCTGGGCAGCCTGGCACACATGAGCGATTACATGCTGCAGTGTTTCCGCAACGACAGCCGAGTTGCCCACATTTTAACTGGTGCTGATTACTGGGTGGCCACCCTGCTGGATCCCCGTTACAAGGACAACGTACCGTCCTTAATTCCCTCACTGGAGCGGGATCGTAAGATGCGCGAGTACAAGCGCACGCTGGTAGACGCGCTGCTGGTGGCATTCCCACCTGACAGCGGGCGTACGGTGGAAGCACAAGGCGAAGGCAGAGGAGGAGGAAGAGGTCGCCAACGCAGCCGGGGCACCGGCAGCACCTCAGAAGGCAGGGTTAGCATGGCCGAAATGTGGAAAAGCTTTGTCAGCACGCCACAACAACCAGCACCACCAGCTGAGATGGAACGTCTTAGCAGGAGGCAGCATTTCACCAACATGGTTGAGCAGTATGTGTCCACAGGCCTACACGTACTGGATGACGGGTCTGCCCCCTTTAACTTCTGGGTCTCCAAATTGGGCACATGGCCTGAGCTTGCCGTTTATGCCTTGGAGGTGCTGGCCTGCCCTGCAGCCAGTGTATTATCTGAACGTGTATTTAGCACGGCAGGGGGCGTTATCACAGACAAGCGCAGCCGCCTGTCCAGAGCCAATGTGGACAAGCTCACGTTCATTAAAATGAACCAGGCATGGATCCCACAGGACTTGTCCGTACCTTGTGCAGAATAGACATGTATACCGGTGTTGTGACAAAAACTGTCCGGCCATCGGATTGTGCCCGGCCCGTACTGCGCAGGCGCAGCGCTTGCGCAGTACAGAGGACAAGGAGATTCACAAAATCTCCGAAGATGAACGGCGCCTGCGCTGTGAGTGCAGGTTCAAGCCCCACCATCCAAGAGGACATACGGTAGCACATAGTAACAGGGCCCCTCACGGGCTCGCTTCGATCGCGGCCTTGCTTGGCTCAGCTTGAACCACGGATGGTGTGGCCTTCACCTGAACTCAACACGCAGGCGCCGTTAGTCTTGGGAGATTTTTGAAATCCCCTTGTCCTACATACTCAGCAAGCGCAGTACAGGGCGGACACTATTCGACAGGGGACAGAATTCGACACATCACCGGCCTTACCCAGCCATTGTTGTATTTTTGAACCAGTGTTGGCTACCTCGTCCTCCTCCACCGCCGCTTCCACCTACACAGCCACATCCACCGCCACCTCAACCTCCTACTCCATATGGACCTCGTCCTGCTAGGCCAAGATTAAAATTTTTATTTTATTTTTTTGTAGCGCACAGATCCTTTCCCCCTTACCTGCCTTTATGTTGTTGGCTCTTCGCAGGAGGGAGAAAGGCACACCGCACTACCAGCCCGTATACTCCTATATAAAGAGGTTGAGCGGTGTACTTGACGGGCCGTGTCCACAGCCGGAGTCAAAACTCCTCCAGAGGATGATTCTCACCTCTACTGTAGGTAGAGGCAAGTCCTTTAATTGCCAGTAAAGTCAATGTCCACACCAGCTGAAACTCCAACTCTTATTCTCTCATGGCAAAATAAACTGTACTCAGATAGAAAAGGTTAGAGCAAAGAAACAGGACAGCTTAAGGTGTGGAGGAGGTCCAGGCACAAACGTAGCACATTCACTTCACTGCTTAGGTTTCTCAAACAGTTTTTGGCGCACGGTCTCTGCCACAGACATTGAGGTTGGTCTCTGCCACAGACCGGGTGTACAAGGCCCCTGCCACGGGCCTGGAGAACTTTGGTCTCAGCCACAGACCAGGGTGTATAAGGCCCCTGCCACGGGCCGGTTGAATAAGGCCTCTGATACAGCCAAGGTGACCTTGAGCTTCTCCTTCTACGAACCTAGCCCATATCAAGGGGAAGACATCTCTCCAGGGAGTCAACAGACCATTCCTTCACCGTGACTCCCGCATCGGTCCATCAGAATGATCCTCCCTTCCCTGGAACAGGGTCCCCTACACGAGGCGGCTCTGGACTCCAGGCTTTACTCCCGCCCCTAGGCCTCCATACCCAGGGCAGCAAGAACTCCAGGATAGTACCTCACCCCGGGCTAAAGGTGCCCGAGATGGAACAGGAACACATGCACCCAGGCCGAAGGCACCTGGGCGCGGACCCCACTGGACATCAGCCCCCAGGCCAAAGGTCTGCCCCTTTTATATGCTCTCCCGGCATGCACAGCAGGTTCCCCGCCCCGCTGTACTACTGCCAAGAGGGGACACAAAAGGCGCCACCTGTAGGCCGCAGGGAACTGCACACCAATACTGTCCCCCGAGGACAAAATGGTCCATGAATCCTACAGAATTAGGGTATTTGAGCCTATTTACCACTCAAACACTTTCCTTAAATTTAGCACCCCGCTACATTTTTATTTCAAAGTATTTTATTTTCCCACTAGCTTATCCATTAAATTAAATAATTTATTCCAGAAAGGGCGTATTCTGGGGCATTCCCACCATATGTGTGGCATCGTGCCGTTGAGTTTCTGAGGTTCTTAATGACTTCCTGTACCTCTTCTGCTGAAAAGGGGGCCTCCAGCATATTTTTTTATTTTTTATTTTTTTTATGTTCTTTTAAGTTATTTCCTATCTACATTTGTTTGCAGAGCACTTGCCATGTTCTTAACAACATTTTGCTGCCATTTGCAGCCCTCTAGCCCTTTCCATTACTTTTTTAGAGCCGTTTTAGTCGTCAGAAGTCCGGGTCCCCATTGACTTCAATGGGGTCCGGGTCCGGGTCCGGGTTCGGGTTAAAGTTCGGTCCCGAATCCGAACTTTTTTCCGAAGTTCGGCCGAACCCGCCGGACCCGAATATCCAGCTACCCGCTCAACTCTAGTGGAGACTGCAAGACAGGCCTTCTCCTCCAATATCAGTTCCTGACCTCACAAATGTGCTTCTGGAAGAATGGTCAAACATTCCCATAGACACACTCCTAAACCTTGCGGA
The DNA here is from genome assembly GCA_029206835.1 of Rana muscosa. Lineage (NCBI taxonomy): Eukaryota > Metazoa > Chordata > Amphibia > Anura > Ranidae > Rana > Rana muscosa. The sequence continues at coordinate 54,058,125 of CM055123.1, forward strand.
CAGCCTTCCCAGAAAAGTTGAAGCTGTTATAGCTGCAAAGGGTGGGCCAACTCAGTATTGAACTCTACGGACTAAGACTGAAATGCCATTAAAATTCATGTGCGTGTAAAGGCAGGCGTCCCAATACTTTTGACAATATAGGGTATATTACTAGACTCTCTAGTTGTTTTGTTTACAGTTAACAATTAAAGTGGAGCATCAGTTGCATGATCCAGATTATATGATCCACCTTACCAACCGCTCAGTGTCTGCCAACCCTTTCCTCCAATCCCTACACTGGCTCCCGATCACCCAGCGAATTAAATTCAAAATACTACACACAACTTACAAAGCCATCTACAACTCTGCCCCGAGCTACATCACCAATCTTGTGTGATTTTTGAGTAGACTCCGCGACAAAATAATAAATAATAAATGTAAGATCACCCAGGTCAAATATATTGACCTCAAAAACTAAAACTAAAGCCGCTCCCCTGAAAAGTGAATGACTCTCAGTGATGTGTGGAATAGATGGTTTAGGGGGCGCTAATAAGTGCAAATAAAAAACCAATAATAATAAAATAGTTGTACATGTACCAATACCTCAATTTATATAAATGCAATATTGAATACTCTATATAAGTGTCCCAATATAAGATATAAACAAAAGTTCAACAGAAAAAATGTCCAAATTTTGCTGCTGAAAGAGAAATCAAGTTTTCATGTGACTCCAATACTCAGTGCTGACAACTCAGTGCTGACAAAAAAAATATCAGAGAGATATAAAGGACTTTGAGGATAACAAGGTCTATAAATGGCAAGACACGCTAGCGTCTGCCCCTGTATCGGAATCAACAATAGAAAGAGAAACGGAGGTTCTTATGACAGCAGCCCCAAAAAATAAACCAAAAACCTCTAGTACCCCTAAAAAAACAACTATTAAAACACCTAATCATATGCCCAAAAATTCTCATTATCCACAGCCCAACCCCTACCCATATCCAACGGCTCATCCAGTGCACACCTACAATAGGTTTGCACCATTGGAAAATAGGGGGCAGGATTATGGATACTATGAACAGAATAGAGGTTACTATCCACCCAGACCCCCACGTGGATCTTTTAGAGGTAACTTCAGAGGAAGACCGGGTCCTTATCAGAATTCCCACCAGGGGGGGGAATGGAGAGACTGGAAGGAACCTTACCGTATCTCATCCAGTACTCCACAGGTCCCCAAAGACCCCATAGACAAAGAGGGCGACGAGGAGGAAAGAGAAAAGAAAAGAAAAAGGAACAGATAAATGGAGGAATTTACAACTTGGCAGGGGTAACTCTTACAGATCAAGAATGGGAAGTGTTAAATCAAGGGCTTAAATTTGCACCTGATAAAAATGTGGATAAATTCGAGCTGTTCATAGATATTGAAAAATATGTCCGTAAATTGAACATTAAAAAACACTATGCAAATTTAGGATTGAAAATAGGAGGGGATACCACTGACCAGCAATATGTGCATAGTGGGTTAAAAAATAATTCAGTGTTCAACCCGGGTAAAGGTAAAAATCATCATATAGAAGTTTTTAGGAATATGGTGCAAGATGAAGCCAGGGAACTAGCCATTCAAAAATATGGATTCAACAAAAATATTTGGGAAGGAATAAAATTATTGGAAGAAAATAAACAAATAGTGGTGAGACCAGCAGATAAAGGGGGAGGTTTGGTGATACTTACTCGCGAATATTATTACCAAGAAATTGAAAGATTACTTAATGACACAGCTACTTATAAAAAGTTAAAAGGAGACCCTACAATCAGATTAAAAGAAGAATTGAATCTTTGGGTAGAGGAGGGAATATCCAAGTCCCTACTAAACCCTAAGGAAGCAAACTATATTAAAATACAGGCACCAAAGGTCCCAGTACTTTATATAGTGCCTAAAGTACATAAGAACAGAGAGTTTCCACCAGGCCGACCTATCATTAGTGGGCTGGACTCCTTGTTCTCTAGGTTGGGGGAGTACCTTGATGGTTTTTTCAAACCCCTAGTGTCACAAAGCCCATCCTACTTGAAAGATAGTAAAGATCTCATGGTTCTTTTGAATGAAATCAAAGCCACAGAAAATACAATTATGGTTACAATAGATATTGAGTCATTATATACTAATATCAAACAAAAGGATGCATTGTCAGCCATGAAATGGGCGATTCATAGGGAATCCAAACTCAAAAAGGCCCAGATTAATTATCTGGTTAGGGGCCTGGAGTTAGCTATGGGCAATAATTTTTTCTGGGCTAGAGATCACTTCTACAACCAGATTGGAGGTGTGGCCATGGGGGCACGGTATGCCCCCAGTGTGGCTAATGTGGTTCTCAACAAGTGGGAACTTGAGACCATCTTTAAAGACCAGAATAGATCATTGATCTTTTATAAAAGATATATCAATGATGTTATCTTGCTATGGGATGGACCTATGTCAAGTTTAACATCGTTTTTAGAAAAAATGAATACAAATGAATATGGTCTAAAATTCACGGCAGAATTTAATCTTAATAGTGTAAATTATCTTGATTTGACTATAACCAAGAACCATGGGATCTATGAGACAAAAACTTACTTCAAGGCTACGGATAGAAATGGGTTTGTCCCAACCCGCAGGTGCCACCATCCCCAATGGATAGGGGCAGTGCCCAAGGGACAGTTCATGAGACTCAGGCGCAATTGTGCCAATGATACTGATTTTCATGAACAAGCGGAAATACTCAAAGCAAAGTTCCTAGAAAAGGGATATCCTATGGGGGCACTTACCCAGGTATTAGCACAAGTATCTGCCATGGACAGAAAATCCCTCCTAGAAACCAAGGTAAAATCTGAATTTAAAGGGGAAGTAGCATTTGTGTCAGGATTCAATAGACAGTATAAGCAGGTCGAAGCTATCATTAAAAAACATTGGCCAATCCTGCTTAAGGATCCTGATTTGAAATCCATTATTCCTGTCAAACCCAAATTTATCTATAGAAGAGCCCCAGGGCTCAGAATAAAAATTGCTAAGAATGTACCAGATCCCCCCCAAAAAAACCTCCACCTTCCTTGATAGTGTAGGCTTCTATTATTGCACTAGGTGCAAAGCCTGTAAAACGACTAGAAAAGCAGGGGCACCTAAAAAAATCTCAAATTTTCAATCCAAAGTTACTCAAAAAAATGTTGATATTAAATCCTTTATCACGTGCAATTCAGATCATGTGACATATGTGCTAGAGTGTCCTTGCTCCCTTCAGTACGTAGGCCGCACTACTAGAAACCTGAGAATTAGAATTAATGAACATCTTAAAAACATAAAAAATGGCTATCCTAATCATAGTGTTTCCAGACATTTTAAAATGTTCCATAATAGTGACCCCTCGTTGTGTAAATTCTATGGGATCGATAAAATTGCTAGACACTGGAGAGGTACACATATGACCAGAGAGGTCTCAAAAAACGAGACCTAGTGGCTATATAGACTAAAGTGTATGCATCCGATTGGTATGAATATAGAACTAGATCTAAATTGTTTCCTCTCCAATGATTAGCAGTTTTCCATATATACAATGATTATATGTATATGTATGTATGTATATATATGTATGTTTTCAATTTTCAATTTTTTTATGACTTTTGATCCATTTTAACTGCATATGGATTAGAGACTGATGAAGTCTATCTCGTCTCTACATATGTAGTTTTTTTGCGGTGTTCATTGGCACCAAGTTGAAGGGGAAGGGTAACCTCTAGTAATTTATTTTATTTTAAGGTATTAATATTTCTAGTATGTGGTGGATGATATTCAGATTATCCACCAAAATTTACATAGATAAATTATTTTTTCTTTGTGGAAAGAATCTTTATACACATCATCTTCCTATATAGATAATTTTTCATTTATGGCTATATGAGTTAGCATACTTCCAATAATGTGGTTTTGGGCGAACTAGGGGACACTAGAGTACGTTTTTTGTGTCTCCGTGGATAAAAAACAATGCAACAGCCTGAATATTCTCTGAAGAGAATGTTCGGACTATTAATCTTTGTTATAGTATTAAATAATTAGTGTTTGGTTTAGGTTGGGCATGTTGTTAAGGTATATCTTCATATCCAGTATATTTATCTATGTAAACGCGATCTTTGTTTTGTTTAGTTTGAACCGAGACTGAGGCTGCGCAGTTCAAATTTGGTTTTCCCGGGTATTTTATTACACATAGTATATAATACGTGACCTCTAGTGACCAGATGCGCTTCCTGATGACGTAGTAACCTACGAAACGTACGTCGAGGCAGTATCTGGTCACGTGTTTTTTACGCCCACATCCGGCCTGTGTGGCTAGCGGAAGGAGGGAGGTGGAACGCACGCCGTCCATGCAGGTGGACTGATCGCAGCGGATTTTCCCATCCAATTCCTCTGAGAGCCTGCAGCCCCAGTGCCGGGAATAGGCACTTGTGAATGTGAGTAGCCATTTGGCTCTTTTTATGATTTTTACGAATAAAAAACAGTTTTACACTATGGGATGTTTCCATCTTAATTTTCCGGTCATGGCTGTATGAGGAGGAAGGATTTTTTCCAGCTCCAATCCATGTGGACAGGCACTACCTTGTAAAAGCGATTTTGACCTACTTTTTAGTTAAAGTGGTCAACTACCTCTGGTAAGCAGGATTTACTACAGCACGTTGGGTGTACGTTTTTTCCTTGGTGAAGGAGCACAATTTACATCACTTCAAGTTTTTTGTCAGCACTGAGTTGTCAGCACTGAGTATTGGAGTCACATGAAAACTTGATTTCTCTTTCAGCAGCAAAATTTGGACATTTTTTCTGTTGAACTTTTGTTTATTTCTTATATTGGGACACTTATATAGAGTATTCAATATTGCATTTATATAAATTGAGGTAATGGTACATGTACAACTATTTTATTATTATTGGTTTTTTATTTGCACTTATTAGCGCCCCCTAAACCATCTATTCCACACATCACCAATCTTGTCTCCAAACATATCCCAAACCATCCTCTCCGCTCTTCTTAAGACCTCCTACTGTCAAGCTCTCTCGTCTCCTCTTCCCATGCTCGTCTCCAGTATTTCTCCAGAGCCTCTCCCATCCTCTGGAACTCGCTACCTCAACCTGTCCGGCTATCCCCCACGCTTGCTACCTTCAAGCGTTCCCTGAAAACTCATCTCTTCAGGGAAGCCTATCACGTCTCCGACTAATCTCTTACCACTTCCATCAGCTCATTCCCCAGAGTTACAACCTTTTGTACCACCTGCCCCACCCTATTAGATTGTAAACTCTTCTGATCAGGGCCCTCTTAATCCTCTTGTATTTTATTGTATTATAACTGAATTGTCTCCCTTTTATATTGTAAAACACTGCGTAAACTGTTGGCGCTATTTAAATCCTGTATAATAATAATAATAATAATAATAATAAAAATAATAATAATAATAATATGATCATATTTATTGTATTCCTGGATAAAATAGACTGTTACGCCATAGCTATAGTGGATTTTCAGCAAAACCGTTGCCTACAGTTTTGAACACCTGGCAGACCATTCACTATGCATGCAAATACAATATAATTATGTTTAGGAATTACCTGGGCGAAGCGGTCAGCATTTCGGTTCAGAGTAAATTGGTAAGTGCTATCAGTAAACTGAATTTCTACCGGCAGGATAGTGACATTAAAATACAACAATACGACTCCTCCAGGATTATGGTATTCTGTATCATTCACCAAAACAATGACTTGTATGGACATATTTTTGGTTATGGGTACTCCTTCCTTCAGCAGAAGCTCTGTTATAGACATATAAAAGGCATATTATACAATACTTTCGCGGATTTGGCAGTTCTAAAAAACATCACATACATGATTTTTCTGTTACGCTACTTAAAGTTATTCTGTCACTATTTAATACAACCAAACATATGCTTAGAAAATAAAAAGGGTTAATATTTACCAAATAAAGCAAATCGATTTTATCAAATCCAGTGACAAGGGAGTGTGGGGGGGGGGGGCATGGACCAAACTACATTGAGTGTGGCTTGGGATCAAGGGGGGAGGAGCCAAGAGCGCTGGTGGGGGATCACAACACAAGAGGATCGGATGCAAAACCATTGCACAGAGTAGGTAAGTATATATCCCTTTGGGCTCATGCGCATGATTATGTCCTGGGTAAGGCAGCATATGAGGGAAACCACCACACAGGTTGTATTTATCATATTTTTTATTTTTTTTAACATTATTTTTATTAAAGTTTTTCAACACATACAACATACACAGCTTAAGCACCTACAGTACAGAAAAGGAGCAAGTACAAAAAAATAATACCATTTGCAATGCGAACCTAGCGAAACAAGCATAACAATGGAAGGGTGCAGCAACACCGCCAAATAGAATCCAGAAGGGCATATATTATTATATTATATTATGAGGTGGGCTTTTCTGCACAGCTAAATCTAAGTGTCCTCTCCAGTTCCGACTGCGCCACAATACATGAAGATTGTGGAAACTGCGCCGCAAATGCATGGGACAGTTGAAGATATCTGAATAGGAAATGGTTAGGTAGGTTGTACTGGGAGGAAAGGTGCGAGAAAGGGAGCAAGGAATTTTGGGACACTACGTGTGATACTAGTTTGATACCGTATTTTGTCCACGCGTAAAGGTCAGGGATTTTGTATATGTGGGATAAGTTAGGGTTCAGCCAGATAGGGGCATTGGGGGAGATTTCAGACTGTTTACATTTTTTAATGGCTAATCCTGTCCGCCATGCCCGCAGGGTGGTAAACATAGAGGGGGTCAGAGGATAAGGGGCACGAGGGCCCCTAAAAAGTAACAATTGAAGAGCTTCCAGCGAACCGACCACTGCCGCTTCCAGCACAGTTGACGAGTTCGCTCTGTCCGGCTGTAACCACCACGCTGCTGTCACCAGCTGCGCAGAGAGGTAATACTTATAGCAGTCCGGGAATGCCATGCCACCCTGCGTTCGTGGCCTCATTAAAGTCATCAGTCGATACCTGGGAGGAGAGGGGCCCCATAGGAAGGAGGAAAAAATGCGGTTCAGTTTCTTAAAAAAAGACTTGGGCACCCATTGTGGGGAGTGGCGGAAAAGATACGTTAGTTTGGGAATAATCTTCATTTTTATGAGGTTAACTCGCCCCCATAATGACAGAGGCAGGTTACTCCATGATTTAAGCTTCGTCTGGGACTCTAAAAGCACCGGGGCGAGATTCAAAGAGATAAAGTCCGAGGCTGAACCAGAGACATGTACCCCAAGGTATTTAAAGGAGTCCACCCACAGGAGGGGGTAATCAGGAGGTGATGTGGACCTGGCCGCTGGATCAATCGGGAATAGGAGGGACTTAGACCAATTTACCCGTATTTATCACATTTAATGACCTCAAATGTTTATTGATGTTAAGATTAATGTTTCTCTTTTCTTTTATTTGTAGTATGATAATGATCTCTGCTCTGTTATATTTTATGTAAAAATCTCCTGAAGAAGCAGTGATGATTTCTGTGAAACATGTCAAGCATGCAATGCACAGATGGTATTTGGGGAATGTCAGCTACTCCAGTGTCACCTAATCTGTGAACATATAGAGTTACATACCTCCTCCCTCATTTTTAAGATATGTATGTTTTTACTTGCAAACTACATGTATTGTACTTCTCTTGGCATATGACAACTCTTTTTGTACCACCAATAAAAATAGTTTGTAAACAAATAAGATATGTATGCTTTAACCCCCTTTTTGTTCCTTCTCCTGTCTCCAACTTAACTATGCGTTACCCTGTACAGAATTCTATAAATACCTGCAGATAGGGCATTTTTTTTCTGCCCACTTCTCCTTGAGCTCAATCTTCACCTGGCCCTCTGCCGAGGTTCAGAGTCTTTGACCATCTTAATTGGAGTGGCCAGGATGGCATAACTCCCACATATGCACATGAGAGTTGTTTTGTACCAGCACAAAATCATGCCAAGACTGTACAGTGAGCTGCTCATGGGCGATTCAGTGTACACTAACATTAACTTTTCATACCTATTTGTATCCCAAGCTTTTGTATGGTACCATAAAAGTCCATTATAGCCTCAACTAAATTTTCTACACATGACAATGAGGTCACTGTATTCCAATGGTCTCCACAGTCACCAAATCTCAATCCAATAGAGCACCTTTGGGATGTGGTGGAACATGAAATTCACATCACGGATGTGCAGCTGACAAATCTGCAGCAACTGTGTGATGCTGTCTTGTCAAGACGGACCAAAGTCTCTGAATCTATGCCATATGCTAGGGCAGTTCTGAAGGCAAAAGGGGGTCCAACCTGGTACTAGCAAGGTGGACTTTTTTATATATACTGTAGGTTCACTCCTAAAGCCTTCCTGCCATGACTTCTCTGCTAGCCAACTGGCAGTTTTGGGTGGTCCAGCAATTACTATTACATTTTACACAGTAATTAAAAAAACAGAGGAGAGGGAGAATGACAATCCCCTCTTAAAAGTAGAAACAAAGGCAAACCTTTGGACAGAGTAGAGGGGGGTTAGAACACCTGTCATTTTTTTATTGCTGTCTGTGCCCCCCATTAGGGAGATTCACCATCTCTATTTTTCCGGTTTACCATTATCATTGAAAGTGAGACGGAAATAAAATCCCAACTTTTAGGTTGTTCCAGAACAGTTATAGAGGGGAAATCTTCCAACGGAAGTTCTGGTGACCCTGATAATAACCAGGGATTCTCTCACTTTGGAGGGATTTTCTTGTTTTACCTATATGACAGGAAGTGAAGCTAAATCTCCCTGATGGGACACAGATGGCAAAAAAAAACAACAACAGGGGTTATAATCCTCGATTACTCTATCCAACATGAAAATAAAAATGTTACCTTTAGTTCTACTTTAATGATAACCCAGAGGTATAAAAGGTGCTTTTGGGTGGACAGAGCTTTTAACATAGTCATCTTACAATATCTCCATTTTAACTACTTGCCGACCACCCGCTGCAGATGTTCTGCGGCAAGGTGGCTCGGCTGCGCAAATCGCCTTACTTTTACGGCGATTCGTGCACTAGCTTTCATAGGCGCGCGCTTTGATTGGCCAGCGGGGGAGCCAATCAGCGGGTCTGGCGGAATCGATGTACGCCGACCGCCAGCGATCGTTCCCCCTGAGACAGAATGGGGATCTGCCAAAGTAAACTGGTTGATGTCCAAAGTTTCATGCCAAGTTGCACAAGTGTGAATGGAGTCGAAGGAACCAAAAGTGAACCAGCCCAACTAAATATGTTTTAAGGGTCATTTTTCCAGTCTCTGTATTCTCATGCTGCGTACACGCGATCATTTTTTTTTCTTTTTAACAAGAAAAACGATCGTCTGTGAGCTTTTTGTCGTTTTTCCCGACGGGAAAAACGGCATTAATCACGACGAGAAAAATTAGAACATGCTCTAATTTTTCTCGTCGTGATTCCCGTCGTTTTTTTCCGCGGCAGTTTTCCCATAGGGAAACACTGCCACGGAGCCCACACACGGTCGTTTTTCTCGACGCGGCATTACACACAAAACTCGGCACCAGAAAACTCATGTCTGATCTCCTCCAGAGACTCCATTAATCTCATATTTTTGAGGTGCTATGGCTGCCAAAACATTCAGGCATTACCTGCAAATGGTTATGTAAATTAGAACCAATACCAAAAATATATATATATATATATATATATATATATATATATATATATATATATATTATTTTTTTATTATATATAAATAAATAAAAATAATATAATACAAATAAATAAAATAAATATATACATGTTAAAAAATACAAAAAACAACTAAAGGGATATAGAATTATTTTTCCAATGAAAAATTGCTATAATAACAGAGATTTTCTTACTAAATTCATGACGTGTTCCTCGGATCCCGTGGCCTTCGGACAAGAATTTATACTCGCTAAGCTCACGCTTCACCTGGAACATTTCCTGTACAAATGATTCATTGTTGATGATGGTCTCATTGTACTTGTTGTGACTGCTCCCTGGAGGATAGACAGGAGTTGAGTCCCGATCCAGAACAAGTAGTGACCCAAGTATTGTTCCCTAGATGGAAAAATGAACAATTTGATTTGGAAGCAAAATCAAGGGCTAATTGGAAGTAGATCAAGAACTAATAAATTGAATGGGTTACATTACAATGTAAAATCATTACTAATAAAAGTAAAAAATACGTTACCAGTGCTTAGATGTGGTGGCGGCATTTGTTTTCTTTTTTCACCTGTTGATCCTTCCAATAACACACTTTCTGTAAGGTAATAATGCTCACTGACTGCACTGTAACTATGGAGAAGCAGTGTTGTCACCCTGAAGTTATAGAATACTGGATTTCTGGATAATTTTCTGTACTTGCAGAAAATGTAACGGTACTTAGTCTGAAAAAAGAAAACAAATGCAGCCACCAGTGGCGGTGCGTCCATAGAGGGCGCCGGAGCGCCGCCCCCTCTCGCTCCCCGCACCGCCACTGAAAGACAATACACAGATTCATGCATTGCATGAATCTATGTATTGTCACCGCTGCCCACTATTCATATGGCTGGCCTCCTGGTGAGCGCCGGCCATATGAATTAGAGCGGCGGCCGGCGGTGGGTGTGACTTGGAAGTGTCTATCAGAGCCAGCAGCTCTGATAGGCTTTCCGAATACAGCTCTCAGGCTGTATTCGGCTTCCAAAAACTCCTCCCAGGTACGCACGGGGGTGCGTTCCTTGGAGAAGACTGTGGAGGTTTCAGTCAATCAGGTTCACCGGATCTGGTTACCGATAACCTGATTGGCTGAAGCGACATCGAGGGCGGGAGAACACATCGAGGACGGCGCGGACCGAGGAAGGTAAGTGCAGGGCTGGGGGGGGGGGGGGAACAGGCTGCATTTGGGGGGAACTGGCTGTATATGGGGGACAAACTGGCTGAATATGGGGGGAACTGGCTGTATATGGGGGACACACTGGCTGAATATGGGGGGAACAGGCTGTATATGGGGGACAAACTGGCTGAATATGGGGGGAACTGGCTGTATATGGGGGACAAACTGGCTGAATATGGGGGGAACTGGCTGTATATGGGGGACAAACTGGCTGAATATGGGGGGAACTGGCTGTATATGGGGGACAAACTGGCTGAATATGGGGGCACACTGGCTGTATATGGGGGACAAACTGGCTGAATATGGGGGGAACTGGCTGTATATGGGGGACAAACTGGCTGAATATGGGGGCACACTGGCTGTATATGGGGGCACACTGGCTATATATGGGGACAAACTGGCTGTATATGGGGGCACACTGGCTGTATATGGGGGGCACACTGGTTATATATATATGGGGGCACACTGGCTGTATATGGGGACAAACTGGCTGTATATGGGGGGCACACTGGCTGTATATATGGGGGCACACTGGTTATATATATATGGGGGCACACTGGCTGTATATGGGGACAAACTGGCTGTATATGGAAACAAACTGGCTACATTTAAGGGGGCAAACTGGTGGCGTTTGGGCACAGTGGCTGAGTTTAATGGGCACAGTGGCGGCAATTGATTATTTTTTTTTATTCAGTTTGTTTGCGCCCCCCCAAAAATTTTGAGCACCAGCTGCCACTGGCAGCCACCAAATCTAAGGACTGTACCCTGCTATATATATAACATTTTTGTTCTTAACGCTGGAGTAAAGTTGGATTAATGAAAAGTGTTCACTAACAGGCTTTTTTATGGCAGAAGAGACTGTGGGGGAGATTTACTAAAACTGGTGCACACAGAATCTGGTGCAGCTGTGTGTAGTAACCAATCAGCTTCTAACGTCAACTTGTTCAATTGCTTTGATAATAAAACCTAAGGCTGGGTTCACACTAGTGCGAATTGAATGTGGATTTCTCCGCATCCAATTCGCACAGCAGGAGATTGTGACCGTCTCTCTATGGAGCCGATTCACATATCTCCGCAGCGGCTCTGGTGCGATTTGCACAGGAGTCCTGTGTGTCTTCTGGTCTGTTTCGGGTCTGAATTCTGCCCAAAATTCAGGCTGAATCGGACCTGAAACGGTGAACGAGGATGCACCGGACTCCTGCTGTGAGCTGCTGCGTGCTTATATGTGAACCCAGCCTAAAAGTTGATCAGTTACCATGCACAGCTGCACCAGATTGTGTTTGCAGCAGTTTTAGTAAATCTCCCCCTGTATGGCTGGTTTCACATGGGTGGTCCGATCAGGTCTATCTTTTCGTTTTTTCAGGCAGACCTGATCGGACCCGCTATTTTTCTCTATAAAGCGTCGGATCCGCTGACACCCGCTGGCATCTGATCCTGTCTGCCAAAAACAGATGGATGGGTTATACATTCCCCATGGACATGGACCTGTCATCTGCCTGCTCAGCAGGGATCAGCGGGGAGATCCCCTGCTGAACAGGCGGATGCGCATTATTGAGTCTGCTCTGTGTGAAAGGGGCCTAAGTAGGATGACCACATTTCCAAACTACCATTCAGGGACACCCTCCCTTCCCAAAAATCAGCTTGTGCTGTAACGAATCACAGCACAGTGATTGGACACAAGAGGGGGGATTTATGATTTCTCCAATCACAAGCAGGGGGCGGGGATTGTGCTCCTCCAGGCATTCCCGGCCAGGAGAAGTACTGCCAGTGAGTAAAGCGGTCATGTGGCGGCCTTTTTTGGGGGCATCAGATTGGCCCAGGGGGTGGCTGTGTCACTTTCATTCCGGGACACTGTATTGTCCTGGAATAAATGTGCCCGGGACAGACCTGCAAAATGCGGGACTGTCCCGGGCAATCCAGGACACGTGGTCACCCTAGGCCTAAGTCTCTTTTGTCATAGATGTTCTACCTGCCTGTCAGTACATTTAATGTTAGTGTACACTGAATCGCCCATGAGCAGCTCACTGTACAGTCTTGGCATGATTTTGTGCTGGTACAAAACAACTCTCATGTGCATATGTGGGAGTTATGCCATCCTGGCCACTCCAATTAAGATCGTCAAAGACTCTGAACCTCGGCAGAGGGCCAGGTGAAGATTGAAGCACCGGTGATATAGGGGATTGATAACATTACATTGATGGAGGGGGTCACTTGCTATTTGAGTCTACCATAATGAGTAAAAATGCCATGCATACCTACACATATAGCAAACAGCTTCTGTGTACCCAAAACGGCAAATTTTGCTTGGTGATTTATTTTTGCTTTGGGCCTCATGCCCACGGACGTTTTTACAGCCGCGTTTTTGAGCGTTTTTTACAGCTTAAAAACGCCTGTCCATGTTAGTCTATAGCTTCATGCCCACCTAGACGTTTTTGAGCTGCAAATAGCATAGACGTTTTTAAGCTGTAAAAAAAACCCAGGACCAGTGCGTTCCTCAGCGTCGGAGTTAGGCAGAAAAAAACGCGAGCGTCAAAAAACGCTCAAAAAGGCTCAAAGCGCGCAAAAACGCGCACTAACGCGCGGTTGCGTTTTTTAGCTCCGACATTTTATTTTATTTTTTTTCTCAAAAAAAATTTAAAATTTACAATAACATGGACAGGCGTTTTTAAGCTGTAAAAAACGCAGCTGTAAAAACGTCAGTGGGCATGAAGCCTTATGTTTAAATATACATTAAAACCTTGGATTCAGAGTAACTTGGTCTGGGAGTGTATTGCAAAACAAGCAACATTTTTTTAAATAAATATTTACATGATAAACAAGTGATGTCTGGATATACAAGTAGCGTCATGTCACAACAGAGTATAAAAGAGAAGAGAGGCGCCTCTAAGTGTAGCAATATGGTTACATGTAATGAAGGTACAACATTTAGCAACTCACATGGTTGATGGTAAAAGAGGCACATCTAAGTATGCAGGTATCCGGGGTAAAGCTGTCCACATAGACCATCCTCCGCACTGCCATTGACGTCATTCCTTCCACGCTGCGCTCCACGAGCACTTCAAGCCTCTTTTTTTAGATTACTCTACTGCAGGGTAGACTTCCCGGTCACGATTGCAGACTGACAGCGGTGAGAGCCGGCGGTGCGGAGGACGGTCTATATGGACAGCTTAACCCCTGGATGCCTGCATACTTAGATGTGCCTCTTTTAAACATCAACCATGTGAGTTGCTAAATGTTGTACCTTCATTAAATGTAACCATATTGCTACACTTAGAGGCGCCTCTCTTTTCTTTTACACTCTCTAGCTCCTGTTGGATTTTACTTCTAATCCCCTTGTGGAGGCTTCCATTTGTGGATGGACATTTTATGGTTACACAACCTATCACATTGCTATAATCTTTTTTATATGGTTTATAAACTGAAGGACTTATGAATAAATGGTTGTGGAACGAATCATCTGAGTTTCCATTATTTCCTATGGGGAAATTTGCTTTGATATACGAGTTCTTTGAATTACAAGCATGTTTCCGGAAGGAATTATGCTCGCAATCCAAGGTATTATTGTACTTTAAGTAAAAGGAGGTAAGTAACATGTAATCCATTTCTTTTTTTAGATTGCTTTGAGAAAATGACTGCCAATTATACCATCTCAACGTAAAAAGCTGAAAAGTGTGTGAATCATGGGTTCAAGTTGTGTAAGTCATGGGTAAAAATATTAATAAATAGATCCCAGTGCATTTTTGTTTTTTTATTTGGTTTAAAAGTGACATTCTAGCTGTTCACGGGACACTTGTGAGTTCACCCAGATGTATGCCCCTTCCTCAGATGTCTGCTGCCAAAAAGTGGCTTTCCATTACCTGATGGATGGAGACCAGTCCATTGGGAAGAAGGAACAGCTCTTATAGACAAAAAATAACTATAGAAGTGGCTTTACTATAACTGATGGATGGAGACCAGTCCATGGGGGAAAAGGAACAGCTCTTGAAGACAAGAAATAACTACAGAAGTGGCTTTTCTGTAACTGATGGATGGAGACCAGTCCATGGGGGAAAAGGAACAGCTCTTATAGACAAAAAATAACTATAGAAGTGGCTTTACTATAACTGATGGATGGAGACCAGTCCATGGGGGAAAAGGAACAGCTCTTGAAGACAAGAAATAACTACAGAAGTGGCTTTCCTACAACTAATGAATGGAGACCAGTCTATGAGGGGGCAGCTCTTGAAGACAAGAAATACCTGTGGCTTTTCTACAACTGATGGATGAAGACCAGTCTATGGGGGAGGCACAGCTCTTGAAGAGGAAAAATAAGTCACTATAGTGATGAGAGTGTCTTCCATTAAAGAGGCACAAACACCTTTCCCATGCTGTCAGAAAAGGTTCCACCCACTGGTAATACAGGCATACCCCACTTTTATGTACACAATGGGTTTTATTTACTAAAGCTGGAAAGTGCAAAATCTGTCTCACTTCTGCATAAAAACCAATGAGCTTCCAGGTTTTATTACCAGGCTTAATTGAACAAGCTGGGGTTAGAAGCTCATTGGTTTCTATGCAGAAGTGAGCCTGATTTTGGGCTTTCCAGCTTTAGTAAATAAAACCCATTGTGTACTTAAAAGTGGGGTATGTCTGTACTAGGGATGAGCTTCGTGTTCGAGTCGAACATACGTTCGACTCGAACATCGGCTGTTCGATCGTTCGACGAAGATCGAACGATTTGGGCCGTTCGCGCCAAATTCGAGTGACGCGAACGGCCCACAATGCACTACGCCATCGCAGTGTCATCCAGGCGCTGTGATTGGCCAAGCATGCACTGTGACCCCGCATGCTTGGCCAATCACAGCGCCGGCAGCGAGGAGAGCAATGATTGGCCACAGGCAGGATGCCTGTGGCCAATTATTGCTGAGGGTGTTTAGTACACGCCCCACACTATAAAAGGCCGCCAGCACGGCGGCCTAGTGTAGTGTGTTCCGGAGCAGGGAAAGAGCAGCATAGGCAGGGACAGTGACATTTATTTCTTTCTTGCTTAACCTGGATTCCTTTAGTTTAGGGAAACAGAAGGATAGGTAGGGAGAGTGTCAGTGTGTTTTGTGCTTGTGCTATAGTGTGCTTTAAAAAAACATTTTTTCTAGGGACAGAAAACTCTAGGTAGGGAGAGTGTCAGTTTCTTTCACTGTGCAAGTCCTTGTTTCTAGGGACAGGGAAGGACAGTGAGTGAATTCTTCTTGTGCTATAGTGTGCTTTAAAAAAACATTTTTTCTAGGGACAGAAAACTCTAGGTAGGGAGAGTGTCAGTTTCTTTCACTGTGCAAGTCCTTGTTTCTAGGGATAGGGAAGGACAGTGAGTGAATTCTCCTTGTGCTATAGTGTGCTTAAAAAAATCATTTTTTCTAGGGACAGAAAACTCTAGGTAGGGAGAGTGTCAGTTTCTTTCACTGTGCAAGTCCTTGTTTCTAGGGACAGGGAAGGACAGTGAGTGAATTCTCCTTGTGCTATAGTGTGCTTAAAAAAAAATTTTTTCTAGGGACAGAAAACTCTAGGTAGGGAGAGTGTCAGTTTCTTTCACTGTGCAAGTCCTTGTTTCTAGGGACAGGGAAGGACAGTGAGTGAATTCTCCTTGTGCTATAGTGTGCTTAAAAAAAACATTTTTTCTAGGGACAGAAAACTCTAGGTAGGGAGAGTGTCAGTTTCTTTCACTGTGCAAGTCCTTGTTTCTAGGGACAGGGAAGGACAGTGAGTGAATTCTCCTTGTGCTATAGTGTGCTTAAAAAAAACATTTTTTCTAGGGACAGAAAACTCTAGGTAGGGAGAGTGTCAGTTTCTTTCACTGTGCAAGTCCTTGTTTCTAGGGACAGGGAAGGACAGTGAGTGAATTCTCCTTGTGCTATAGTGTGCTTAAAAAAAACATTTTTTCTAGGGACAGAAAACTCTAGGTAGGGAGAGTGTCAGTTTCTTTCACTGTGCAAGTCCTTGTTTCTAGGGACAGGGAAGGACAGTGAGTGAATTCTCCTTGTGCTATAGTGTGCTTAAAAAAAACATTTTTTCTAGGGACAGAAAACTCTAGGTAGGGAGAGTGTCAGTTTCTTTCACTGTGCAAGTCCTTGTTTCTAGGGACAGGGAAGGACAGTGAGTGAATTCTCCTTGTGCTATAGTGTGCTTAAAAAAAACATTTTTTCTAGGGACAGAAAACTCTAGGTAGGGAGAGTGTCAGTTTCTTTCACTGTGCAAGTCCTTGTTTCTAGGGACAGGGAAGGACAGTGAGTGAATTCTCCTTGTGCTATAGTGTGCTTAAAAAAAACATTTTTTCTAGGGACAGAAAACTCTAGGTAGGGAGAGTGTCAGTTTCTTTCACTGTGCAAGTCCTTGTTTCTAGGGACAGGGAAGGACAGTGAGTGAATTCTCCTTGTGCTATAGTGTGCTTAAAAAAAACATTTTTTCTAGGGACAGAAAACTCTAGGTAGGGAGAGTGTCAGTTTCTTTCACTGTGCAAGTCCTTGTTTCTAGGGACAGGGAAGGACAGTGAGTGAATTCTCCTTGTGCTATAGTGTGCTTAAAAAAACATTTTTTCTAGGGACAGAAAACTCTAGGTAGGGAGAGTGTCAGTTTCTTTCACTGTGCAAGTCCTTGTTTCTAGGGACAGGGAAGGACAGTGAGTGAATTCTCCTTGTGCTATAGTGTGCTTAAAAAAAAACATTTTTTCTAGGGACAGAAAACTCTAGGTAGGGAGAGTGTCAGTTTCTTTCACTGTGCAAGTCCTTGTTTCTAGGGACAGGGAAGGACAGTGAGTGAATTCTCCTTGTGCTATAGTGTGCTTAAAAAAAACATTTTTTCTAGGGACAGAAAACTCTAGGTAGGGAGAGTGTCAGTTTCTTTCACTGTGCGAGTCCTTGTTTCTAGGGACAAAGAAGGAAAGTGAGGGGAATTCTCCTTGTGCTATAGTGTGCTAAAGCATTCCTCATCAACCATCTTTGAAATCCTTGTTTTTTGGACAGTCAGGGAAATTGTCGTTGTGCTATTCTGTGCAAAAGCAATCATCCTCAACCATATTTAGAAATCCTTAAGTAAAGGGACAGAGAAGGACACCTGAAGGTAGCCCTTATTGCTTTTTTCCCATCTCCCTGCAGGCCATCTATTAGAATGTCTGGAAGGCAAACAAGGAGAGGCAGACAGTCAGGAGGCAATAAAAGAGGGCAAGCAGGCTCTGTGTCTGGGGGCAACAGTGCTGGTCGTGGACGCGGTGCATTGTCATCAGCACATGGCCATGGGACACGCTTGTCCTTCTTTTCGGCAGCTGGACATGTTGAGCCACATCATGCCGAAGACTTGGTAGAGTGGATGACCAAGCCCTCCTCATCATCAGTCACTCCTTCCCTAGACCCACCATGTCCTCCTCCTGAGGAGTCCCCCGAACTGTTTGAGCACAGTGTTGGGTACATGCTCCAGGAGGATGCCCAGCGTTTCGAAGGGTCTGATGATGAAACCCAGCTACAGGAAGGCAGTAGGGTGAGAGCAGACAGAGGGGATGCTCAAGAAGGACACCAATCTGGCAGTCATGTTCCAGCAGCTGCAGCATACTGCCAGATTGGCTCCAGTGATGAGGAGGGAGGGGATGATGAGGTCACTGACTCCACGTGGGTGCCTAATAGGAGAGAGGAGGAGGAGGAGGATGAGGAGGAGGCACATCTCCAACGAGGCAGGATGCCCTTTGGTGGCCAGCGTAAGGGCAGTACACCGACGGAATCACACCGCAGAGCTCCGCCTGTGCAGGGCGCTGCCTCTGCCCGTCATTCAAAAAGTTCCTTGGTGTGGGCCTTTTTTGAGGCTAGTGCATCAGATCGCACAGCTGCTGTTTGCAACATATGTCTCAAGCGTATATCGCGTGGCCAAAACATCAGCCGCTTGGGTACCACATGCCTGACCAGACATATGTTGACCTGCCATGCAGCTCGTTGGCAAGCCTACCTCAAAGACCCACACCAAAGAACAAAGCGGACCTCTCCTTGCACCGCATCAGCTGGGATCTCCAACCCCACTATAACTTCAGTCCTCTCTGAAACATGCACTGAGAGGAATGAAGGTGTAGAATTAGGTGTGTCACAGCCAAGTACTTGCGGCCACTCTGCTAGCAGTACACCGACGTCCGATTCTAGCAGGCAAATTTCCCTGCCCCAGCTGCTGGACCGTCGAAAGAAGTTCACTCCCAGCCATCCACATGCCCAGCGGTTGAATGCTAGCTTGGCTAAATTGCTAGCGCTTCAACTGCTGCCTTTTCAGTTGGTAGACTCGGCCCCCTTCCGTGAGTTTGTGCAATGTGCGGTTCCTCAGTGGCAGGTTCCCAAACGCCACTTTTTCTCACGGAAGGCTATTCCGGCTCTCTACCGGCATGTGGAAGGCAATGTCTTGGCCTCGCTGGACAGGGCGGTCAGCGGTAAGGTGCATATTACCGCTGACTCATGGTCCAGCAGGCATGGACAGGGACGTTACCTTTCTTTCACGGCCCATTGGGTCACTCTTTTGGCAGCTGGGAAGGATGCAGGACAAGGTGCAGTAGTGTTGGAGGTTGTCCCACCGCCACGCCTCCAAAATGCTACTACTGGTTGTGACACACCTCTCTCCTCCACCCCCTCCTCTTCTTCTTCCTCCATGGCCACTTCCTGTGGTTTGTCCTATGAACCAGCGGTGCTCCGTAGCCGTTCACGGGGCTACGCAAGTACGCAGGCAAAAAGATGCCATGCCGTGCTTGCGCTGGTGTGTTTGGGGGACAGAAGCCACACTGGGGCAGAGGTCCTGTCTGCTCTGCAGGGCCAGGCCGAGAGGTGGTTGACGCCACGCCAGCTTAAGCCAGGAATGGTGGTTTGCGACAATGGCACCAACCTCCTCTCCGCCCTTCGACAGGGACAACTGACCCATGTGCCCTGTGTGGCTCACGTCCTTAACCTGGTGGTGCAGCGGTTCTTGGGCAGGTACCCGGGCTTACAGGATGTCCTGAGGCAGGCCAGGAAAGTCTGTGTGCATTTCCGCAGATCTTATAATGCCAGTGCTCGCCTGGCTGAGCTGCAAAAGGAGTTGAACCTGCCCAAGAACCGCCTTATATGTGACATGCCCACCAGGTGGAACTCAACGTTGGCCATGCTGCAGCGGCTGCACACGCAGCAGAGGGCCATCAATGAGTACCTGTGCGACTACGGCACCAGGACAGGGTCAGGGGAGCTTGGTTTTTTTTTCTCCACGCCAGTGGGGCATGATCAGGGATGCATGCACTGTCCTGGCACCATTTGAGGAGGCCACGAGGATGGTGAGCAGTGACAGTGCATGCATCAGTGACACTGTACCTCTTGTCCACCTGTTGGAGCACACGCTGCGTGGAATAATGGACAGGGCACTTGAGGCAGAACAGAGGCAGGAAGAGGAGGACTTCCTTGCCTCTCAAGGCCCCCTTTACCCAGACAGTGTTCCTTCTGTCCCACCCATCGCACAGGAAGAGGAGGAGGAGGAGGAGGAGGAGGAGGAGGAGGAGGATTGTGTCAGCATGGAGGTGGAGGCTGGCACTCAGCATCATCAGCAGCAGTCTTTTAGGGATGATTTACAGTCCCAAGAAACCAGTGGACTTGTACGTGGCTGGGAGGAGGTGACTGCGGATCATGTCGTCCTTAGTGACCCAGAGGACTCCGGAGCGAATGCCTCAGCAAACCTACGCTGCATGGCCTCCCTGATCCTGCAAAGTCTGCGGAAGGATCCTCGTATTCTTCGGATCAAGGAGAGGGACCATTACTGGCTGGCCACTCTCCTTGATCCACGGTACAAGGGTAAGGTTGCGGACCTTATGTTACCGTCGCAGAGGGAGCAGAGGATGAGACAACTCCGGGAGGCCTTGCAGAAAGGTCTGTGCAATGCGTTCCCAGAGACTGGGAGGTTACAAACTCCTGGTCCTGGACAACGAGTTGCTGAGGCTTCGGCCAGTCAAAGAAGGAGCGGTGGGGAAGGTGGCCGTCTGACCGATGCGTTCAGACAATTCTTTAGTCCGCAGCCCCAAAGTATGATCGGTTCCAGCAACCATCGCCAGCGTCTGATAAACATGGTGCAGGAATATCTAGGGGCAAGGTCAGACTTGGACACCTTCCCCACCGAAAATCCTCTGGCTTACTGGGTCTTGAGGATGGATCACTGGCCAGAGCTTGCACAGTATGCAATTGAGCTACTGGCCTGTCCTGCATCCAGCGTTCTTTCGGAACGCACATTCAGTGCTGCTGGAGGATTTGTCACGGATCACAGGGTGCGCCTGTCCACCGACTCGGTTGATCGACTGACTTTCATCAAGATGAACCAGTCTTGGATCACCACCAGCTACCACACACCTGATGCTGATATAACAGACTAATTGATTTTAACATGTCACATCCCTTCAAGACTGATGCTGATGCTGAGTGCCTGTGCTGTTATGTTGACTGGCTATCCTCCTCCTCCGAGTCCTCAATGATACGATTGATGATGATAGCTTGGAAGATCATTTTTGTTTATGGGTGCCGCCACCAGTGGCTAAGGCCCAATTTTTCAGCCCCTGTTTTACAGGGGCGTGTACTTACAATTTTTTTAGCAATAATTTGCCATAGGGCTCATTGCTGTGCTCCAAGTACAGTATCTGTGAGGGGTTGGAGTGTTGTGGCACCAGTGCCTAAGGCCCAATTTTTCAGCCCCTGTTTAACAGGGGCGTGTCATTACAATTTTTGAAGCAATACTTTGCAACAGGGCTCATTGCTGTGCTCCAAGTACAGTATCTGTGAGGGGTTGTAGTGTTGTGCCACCAGTGCCTAAGGCCCAATTTTTCAGCCCCTGTTTAACAGGGGCGTGTCATTACAATTTTTGAAGCAATACTTTGCAACAGGGCTCATTGCTGTGCTCCAAGTACAGCATCTGTGAGGGGTTGTAGTGTTGTGCCACCAGTGCCTAAGGCCCAATTTTTCAGCCCCTGTTCAACAGGGGCATGCAATTACAATTCTTGATGTAATAATTCACAGCAGGGCCCATTGCTGCACCCACCAAGAGTAACTCTGAGGGCTTACAGTGTTGTGGCAACGCCACCACCACCACCACCACGAAAGGCCCAATTTTTCAGCCCCTGTTCAAAAGGGGCATGTAATTACAATTCTTGATCTAATAATTCACAGCAGGGCCCATTGCTGCACCCACCAAGAGTAACTGTCAGGGCTTACAGTGTTGTGGCACCAGCACCACCATCAAAGCCCCAATTTTTACTACCACTGTTCAACAATTATATGTAATTAAAATTCCTGATATAATAGTTGACAGCAGGGCGTTCCAGCACCAACCAAGAGTAACTGTGAGTGCTTACAGTGTTGTGCCAACACCAACAACTAAGGGGCCTATTTCTGCAGAGTATATACGGCAGGTCCCTACTTTCAAACATCCAACTTACAAACGACTCCTACTTGCAAACGCAAGAAGACAACAGGAAGTGAGAGGAAATCTACCCCTAGGAAGGAAAATTCTCTCCTGTAAGAATAAATATGGGAGAAAGGTGTCTCCTCTGTACTGATGCTTTATCAGCAATCCTTGTTTCAAGAAAAACACCACATTTCAAAAACAGTTGTCATTGGGACGGAAAGTGAGGTGAAATGTTCTGAACAGGGGCACAGACAGCAAAACAAATGTTACAGGGGTGATAACCCTTACCTATGTTTTCCAAAAAGTTTAAAAATAGATTTTTGGGCTGGAGCTACACTTCAACAATGTACCTGTTCAAAATTACAAACAGATTCTACATAAGAACAAACCTACAGTCCCTGTCTTGTATGCACCGCCTGTATACGGCTGTTCAGAGTATATAGGGCCTTTTTTATTTTATGTGCGGGGTTCCCCTTAATATCCATACAAGACCCAAAGGGGCTGGTAATGGGCTGGGGTGGGGGGGGGGGGGGTCATGGGGTAGCTATGCCATTTTTCTTAAAGATTTTCATCCATATTACCGGGACCAGACATTACATTAAAGCCGCAAGCAGTTTTAAATGGCTTTTTTTTCCTTTAGAAGTGTCATTTTGTGCAGGGACAGTTCTAAACACGGGAAACACGTGGCACTTCACAGGTATACTTTAGACACCCCCCAGGTACGATATTTAAAGGAATATTTGACTTTTTTTTTTCACTTTATGCATCATTAAAATGACTGCTCCCGAAAAACGACCGTTTTTAAAACTTCTTTTTGCATTGATACATGTCCCCTGGTGCAGAACCCGGGTTCCCAAACCCTTTTTAGGACAATAACATGCATAATAGTTGTTATAATTAGCACTTTAGAATTCGAACGTTCGCATCCATTGTATTTAATAGGGTTCTAATGTTCGTACGAACTTTCGGTCCGTTCGCGGGTTCTGGTGCGAACCGAACCTGGGGGTGTTCGGCTCATCACTAGTCTGTACTATCTGATATTTGGCGTGCAGTACTGATGTTCACCAGCAGGTGTCTCCTGGCAGTCTGGAACTGTCAGGAGAGCCTTTCCCTGCTGGTGTTATGTGATCTTTGGGCTGCAGTACTGGTGTCCACCAGCGGGTGGATCCCGGCAGTATGGAGCAGATATCTCCTGCTGCAGTTAGGCGTCACCTGAACCTGATAGCAGGTAATGGTATAAAAACATGGCAAGTTCACATATACCTTGCCTTGGTTGCGTCTTGTGCCCTGACCTGTTAGTCTTGATCCTGAACCTGTTTCCTGTTTCCTGAACCTGAACCTTAACCTGACTCTGATCCAGTGGCGGCCTGTCCATAGGGGGCGCCCGGGCGCCGCCCCCCCTCTTGTGGTCACCAAAAATAAAAAAAAATAAAAAAATAAAAAAAACAGGCCCTTTAAGAGGTTTTTTTTTTTTTATTTCTTTTTTTCACACATGGCGGTGCGTCCATAGTGGGCGCAGAAGCGCCGCTACCACTCACTTCTGCGCCCGGCCGTCACTCACAACAATACATAGGTTCATGCATTGCATGAACCTATGTATTGCTGCCGCCCACTATTCAGATGGCCGGCCCCTTGAGCGCCGGCCATCTGAATAACAGCGTCTGATTGGCCTTTAGAAGTGCCTATCAGAGCCAGCAGGCTCTGATAGGCTTCCGAACTACAGCCTGAGGGCTGTAATCGGCTTCTAAATATCTAATGAGAGGACGCACGGGGGTGCGTTCCCTGGCCAATCAGGTTTACCGGGTCTGGTTACCGGTAACCTGATTGGCTGAAGTGACATCGAGGGCGGGAGAAGACATCGAGGACGGAAGAAGGACGGCGTTGACCCGAGGAAGGTAAGTGCAGGGCTGGGGGGACAAACTGGCTGCATATGGGGGAGAAACTGGCTGTATTATGGGGGACAAACTGGCTGCATATGGGGGACAAACTGGCTGCATATGGGGGAGAAACTGGCTGTATTATGGGGGAGAAACTGGATGTATTATGGGGGAGAAACTGGCTGCATATGGGGGAGAAACTGGCTGTATTATGGGGGAGAAACTGGCTGTATTATGGGGGAGAAACTGGCTGCATATGGGGGAGAAACTGGCTGCATATGGGGGAGAAACTGGCTGTATTATGGGGGAGAAACTGGCTGCATATGGGGGAGAAACTGGCAGCATATGGGGGAGAAACTGGCAGCATATGGGGGAGAAACTGGCAGCATATGGGGGAGAAACTGGCTGTATTATGGGGGAGAAACTGGCTGCATATGGGGGAGAAACTGGCTGCATATAGGGGAGAAACTGGCTGTATTATGGGGGAGAAACTGGCTGCATATGGGGGAGAAACTGGCTGCATATGGGGGAGAAACTGGCTGTATTATTGGGAGAGAAACTGGCTGTATTATTGGGGGAGAAACTGGCTGCATATGGGGGAGAAACTGGCTGCATATGGGGGAGAAACTGGCTGCATTATGGGGGACAAATTGGCTGTATTATGGGGGACAAACTGGCTGTATTATTTGGGGAGAAACTGGCTGTATTATTGGGGGAGAAACTGGCTGTATTATTGGGGGAGAAACTGGCTGTATTATTGGGGGACAAACTGGCTGTATATTGGGGAAAAAACTGG
Source organism: Rana muscosa (assembly GCA_029206835.1). Taxonomy (NCBI): domain Eukaryota; kingdom Metazoa; phylum Chordata; class Amphibia; order Anura; family Ranidae; genus Rana; species Rana muscosa. Next base: position 54,083,116 of record CM055123.1, read on the forward strand.
CTGTATATTGGGGGACAAACTGGCTGTATTATGGGGGACAAACTGGCTGTATTATGGGGGAGAAACTGGCTGTATTATTGGGGGAGAAACTGGCTGTATTATTGGGGGAGAAACTGGCTGTATTATTGGGGGACAAACTGGCTGTATATTGGGGGGAAACTGGCTGCATTTGGGGACAAACTAGTGGCGTTTGGGCACAGTGGCTGCGTTTAATGGGCACAGTGGCGGCAATTGATGATTTTTTTTTTCAGTTTGTTTGCGCCCCCCCAAAAAATTTGAGCACCAGCCGCCACTGCTCTGATCCCAAACCTATTTGTACCTGTTCCTGTCAGTCCTGTATCTCTGCATTCCTGCCCTGCTGTCTGATCCCTTCCACCCTCTCCCTGTCCGTTGCTCCTTGTCCCCCATCTGCTGATCTCCTGTTACGACCCTGGCTTGGCTTAGACTACGATTCCGGTATTCCATTATGGCTATATATATACTCGCCTGATTATTGTTATTTTGGGGTCTTGTCTAATATTGGTTTGTTGTGCACTGTGTAATATTGGAGGTGGTTGCGTTTACATATTATTCACATTTAATAAATTATTACTTTCTTCACCTATATACGTCTGGTTCACTTTGTGCAGTACACACAGTTCTGATGACATCTGATTCATGACACATGCAGGGTCCCCCACCCCAGTTATATCCATCTTAGCAGTGCTCTTGCTTCCTCCGCAGCGACCACTGAAATATGAGGTGTTGGCTGGTGTAGGACTTGAATGAGAGAGTGAAATCACCATTCTCCTTATTTTGATATTTCTTAGGCCCAGAGATTGTCTACTATTCGTGAGCACTGCCATTTGGGAGGAGGTCACATACTGTATTCCCCCAATTCTCAAAAGGAGAGTATAACATGTGCGTGGGGCTTGAATGGGCGTGGTGAAAGTGTCTTTTTAAGAAATAGCTCATAATTGTTTTGAATCGTAATTGCATCATAAAGGGTATCAGTCTGGTATCCCAACAAGAAGACAGGCAGTACTTATTCACAGTGGTAGACTTTTATTACCAATTGCACTAAAGCTCATTGCAATGACAATTTGATACAATTTTCAGGTAATTTATAACTCAATTTTGGGTTGTAATACAACTAATGATAATTACCTCACTGTCTTGAAGAATTGATTAATGCATCAGTAATAGAATTTGCAAGCATTGCATTTTCCATGGTCACTGTGGTCAAGCCTTGCGGTTAATTATTTCTTACAGAAAATCAAAAGGAAATCAAAATAACAAGGAACTAACAAACAATTACCTAACTAGACTCATATTGAACTAGCTATCTCAGCAGAACATAATTTTCAGATATTAAATGGGTTCTTTCCATTAAGCCATTAAATCTCCTAGCCGAAGACCTAAAAACCCTTTCCATACCAAAAGACAGGGTGTAATGTATTGAGAATCTTGAAAATATTACACAATCCCAGCAGGCAGGCTCTAGGTAAATGCACATTTCTCAGTAGAATATAGCAGATGCAATAAAATACTGTATACCGAAAGTCACCCAGTTCCCACATCACTTACCTCCTTTCTCTCATATTCCACCACCATATTAACCGTGTCATTGGACAATTGTGGAGGGTTGTCATCAATATCATCCACCCTGATCTGGAAAGACTGTTCAACATCCACTTCTCTGGTGCTATCTCTCACTGTACATTTTACTACCAAGTCATAGTTCTCCCTCATTTCTCGGTCAAGGGAGCGTGACAGGAACACTTCTGATGAATTTGGGTTATAATGAAAAGGTGAGTCTTTGTCTGTATATGAAGAAACACACAATCATAAGTATTTAGTACCAACGATCAAAGTAACAGTAATGTTTGTCACTACAGTTAAATACACCTATAACGTTAAGATCCACCTAATATTGAGTAGGTCTCTCTTTTACAGCCAAAACAGCCCTGATAGGTTGCAGCATGGATGCCACTAGGCCTCTGAAGGTACGCTGTGGTATCTGGCACCAAGCCGTCGGTAACAGGTCCTTTAAAGCGGAAGTAAACCCATCGATTTAACAGTTTCAAAAAGCAGTTACATTCCCGGCATGCCGGGAATGCCAACTGTCACATTGTTTGTACTCTCAACCAAACTGTCAAACCATCCAATGGCTGGTTTCATAACTGATCACATGTGCAGCATCATGGCAGTTGAAGATTAAACAGAGGCCAAGATGGCAGCTTCCTTGCCTGAAAATGATAGGAGGGTTTACTTCCACTTTAAGTTCTGTAAGTTGCGAGGTGGGGTCTACATGGATCAGACTTGTTTTTCCAGCACATCCCACAGAAGCTTGATGGATTGAGATCTGGAGAATTTGAAGTCCAAATCAACACCTCAAACTCGTTGTGTTCCTCAAACAATTCTTGAGCCGTTTTTGCAGTGGGGCAGGACACATTATCCTGCTAAAAGAAGCCACTGCCATCAGAGAATACTGTTTCCATAAAGTGGTGTACTTGGTCACCAACAATGTTTAGGTAGGTGGAATGTGTCAGAAGTAACATCCACATGAATGGACCCAAGGTTTCCCAGCAGAACATTGCCCAAAGCATCACAATCCATCTTCCGGCTTGCCTTCTTCCCCTACTGCATCCTGTTGCCATCTCTTCCCAACGTAAGCCACATATACCCCACCATCCACATGAGGTAAAAGAAAACGTGATTTATCAGACTAGGCTACCTTCTTCCATTGCTCTGTGGTCCAATTCTGATGTTCATGCACTGTGCACGCATTGTAGGCACTTTTGGCTGTGGACACGGGTTAGCATTGGCACCCTGACTGGTCTATGGCTACACATGGTCTATAGCTACACATCCCCATACACAACAAACTGCAATGCCTATTTTAATATTTTTTTGTTTCCTATGCATCAACTTAAGGGACAATATGTTTACTTGCTGCCTAATATACTCCACCAACTTTCAGTTGCCATTGTAACAAAATAATAAACGTTATTCACTATATTCAAGTATCTTAACCAGTGGCGGCTGGTGCTTTCTTGGGGGGCGACAAAACTGCCAAAACCCCCAATCTGGGTTTGCGCGGACATCGCTTCCTCCACGTCGGCTTCACCCTGCGTCTCCTCCTCCTCGGCTTCATGGCCGCTTCCCCTGCCTTTTCTCATCCTCCTCCTCGGTAGCCAATACAATCACTTCTCCTCTCGGCCAATGGGGTCTCAGGACCCACTTCCTGATTGGCCGGGAGGATAATCAAGAAGACAATAGTGAAAATTAATTTGCTATTGTCACACAAGTGGGTGGGCTCAGAGTGCAGTGCTCTGCACCCCGATGCCAACCTTTTTTAAAGCCAATTAGAGCCTTTAGCTCTAATCACGTGCTTCTAAAAAAAAAAACCCAATTGGAATCCATGCGTCCGGCACCCTGCATGTAGATTAGGGGCCGGAAACATGGACTAGGGGGGCGCTGCCCCTGCGCCCCTTATGGAAAGACCACCACTGATCTTTAACGCTATGGCTGATTAGTGTATATCACTGTTTATCTATAAGATAGCTATATAGCAAATGACCAGGGTGACTATGTTCAAAATTAGCACTGCATACAACATTGCCATTGTGAAATGTTAAACTACATATACAGTATCTCTGTTTGGTGTGGTCATGATTTCTGACTTATGGCCAGTTCAAGTGGCATCAAGCTATAGTACATACCAGTGAAATTCACTACTGCGTATCTCTCAACTCAAATTCAAATCTTGAAACTGTCACCATGATTGCAGTGTTCAGCCATTTCCTTACTAAAAGGTACATTTCAGTAAAAAAATTTAATTCAAGTGTACCATTACTGTACAATGAACATATTTGCTTCATTTTGGTTTGTTAAATATATCATTGGAAGTGTTTTGTAATATCTTTTTGATTCTGCCAGAAATCCAGTGAGCTTGTAGCTTGTTACTGAAGCTAGTGCAGGGATCTTAAGTGGATTTATAAAGGAGGTTGATCAGCACTTACCTAGTATTAATGCATAGGAGACACTAACATTACGACATTTCTGTAGGGTAAAGCGTGGATGGAACTGGTAAAATCTGCCAGGAGGTCTTTCCTCTTTTATGTGGAATAAGAGATCCGAGTTACCAAAGCAAAAGTCTTTTAACTGCAGAGAGGAACAGTTGGTGATCATAATGTTCTTAAATGACAGGTAAATATTAGAGAAGGCAGCTTTTTCACAGTCCTCCTTTAAACTGGCGGTGGAAACCTTCAGTTTGAACCAAGGCGATATCGAACCTGTTGATATTGAGAAAGAAAATTAAGTTAAATACCTTTAATTATACACATTGTTCACCAAATCTTATAATGGGTATGCTTCAAAATCCTATGACAAAGCTCAGAACTGACACAAACCAAATCAATTGCCCATGGGCAAAAATCTAGTTCGAACACGCGAACACCGTTAAAGTCTATGGGACACGAACATGAAAAATCAAAAGTGCTAATTTTAAAGGCTAATATGCAAGTTATTGTCATAAAAAGTGTTTGGGGGCCCGGGTCCTGCCCCAGGGGACATGTATCAATGCAATTTTTTTTTTTTAAACGGCCTTTTTTCGGGAGCAGTGATTTTAATAATGCTTAAAGTGAAACAATAAAAGTGAAATATTCCTTTAAATTTCGTACCTGGGGGATGTCTATAGTATGCCGGTAAAGTAGCTAATTTTTCCTGTGTTTAGAACTGTCCCTGCAACAAAATTACATTTCTAAAGGAAAAGAAGTCATTTAAAACTACTCGTGGTTATATTGAATTGTCGGGTCCCCCAATACAGATAAAAGTCATTGAAAAAAACGGCATGGGTCCCCCCCCCCCTCAGTCCATTACCAGGCCCTTTGGGTCTGGTATGAAAATTAAGGGGAACCCCGAACCAAAATTTAAATAAAAAATTGCGTGGGGGTCCCCCCAAATTCCATACCAGGCCCTTTAGGTCTGGTATGGATATTAACCCCTTCCTTACCGGGCCATAATAATATGATGCCGTCAGGAACCCTCCCTCCCTCCGGGTGGACATCATATGACGTCTTTTCTTCCCCGCCGTCTAGGGGGAGCGTGCGCCCGCGGCATCGCTCGTGACCCGATGCACGTGCCCGGCATCCGCGATTGCCCGCGATCACGGCAGGAGTGTGGATCTGTGTGTGTAAACACACAGATCCACCTCCTGTCAGAGGTGAGGAGACCGATGTGTATTCCCAGTACAGAAGAACACACATCGGTCTCCTCCCCTTGTGAGTCCCCTCCCCCTACAGTTAGAATCACTCAATAGGGAACATATTAACCCCTTCAGCGCCTCCTAGTGTTAACCCCTTTCCTGCCAGTCACATTTACACAGTAATCAGTGCAGTTTTATAGCACTAATCGCTGTATAAATGTGAATGGTCCCAAAAACGTGTCAGAAGTGTCCGATATGTCCGCCGCAATGTCACGGTCACAATAAAAATCGCAGATCGCAGCCATTACTAGTAAAAAAAAATTAAAAAATGCCATAAATCTATCCCCTATTTTGTAGACGCTATAACTTTTGCGCAAACCAATCAATATACGCTTATTGCGATTTTTTTCCCAAAAATATGTAGAAAAAAAATTGTGATATTTATTAAATCAAAAAGTAAAAAATATTGTGTTTTTTTCAAAATTGTCGCTCTTCTTTTGTTTATAGCGCAAAAAATTAAAACCGCAGAGATGATCAAATACCACAAAAAAAAGCTCTATTTGTGGGGGGAAAAAAACATAAAGATTTCATTTGGATACAGTGTTGCATGACCGCGCAATTGTCATTCAAAGTGCAACAGCGCTGAAAACTAAAAATTGGTCTGGGCAGGAAGGGGGTGAAAATGCACTGTATGGAAGAGGTTAAGGGGAACCCTGCACCAATTTTCTTTAAAAAATTGCGTAGGGGTCCCCCTCAAAATCCATACCAGACCCTTCAGGTCTGGTATGGATTTTAAGGGGAACCCCGCGCCAAAATGTAAAAAAAATGGCGTGGGGTTCCCCCCAAAAATTCATACAAGACCCTTATCTGAGCACGCAACCTGGCAGCCCGCAGGAAAAGAGGGGGGGACGAGAGAGCGTCCCCCCTCCTGAACCGTACCAGGCCACATGCCCTCAACATGGGGAGGATGCTTTGGGGTCCATTGATGGGGACAAGGGCCGCATCCCCACAACCCTTGTCCGGTGGTTGTGGAGGTCTGCGGGCGGGGGGCTTATCGGAATCTGGAAGCCCCCTTTAACAAGGGGAACCCCAGATCCCGCCCCCCCTATGTAAATTGGTAATGGGGTAAAAAATGTTAAAAAACACAAGAGACAGCTTGGGACAAGTCCTTTATTAAAAAAGAAAAAATTCTAGAGATGTAATCCATTCTCGACCCGATACCGCAAAAAATAAAATAAAACGCCGCTACTGATGCCACATAGGAGGTTCCTGTTGAATGACGCTACACCCGCCGTGACAGCTCTTAAATAGCTGACCCTGCCCCCCTTTGACGCCACAGTGGTTTCCTACGGGTTCGCCATGGCGTCACGGGAGACCCCACCCCCCTCTGACGCCACAAGGGTTTCCTGCGGTTTCCTGTGGCGTCAGATGGGGCGGGGTCACCCATGACGCAATGGGGAAACCGCAGGAAACCCCTGTGGCATCAGAGGGGGAGGGGTCACCCACATACGTCACAGGTGGCCCCGCCCTAAGCTATTTAGGAGTTGTCACGGCGGGTGTGGCGTCATTCAACGGGAACCTCCTATGAGGCATCAGTAGGGGCGTTTTATTTAATTTTTTTCGGTATCGGATCGAGAATGGATTACATCACTGGAATTTTTTTCTTTTTTAATAAAGGAAAAGCTGTCCCAAGCTGTCTCTTGTGTTTTTTAACATTTTTGACACTTTTTTGTTAAATGGTAGGGGTAAAATGTACCCCGTTACCAATTCACATAGGGGGGCAGGATCTGGGGTTCCCCTTGTTAAAGGGGGCTTCCAGATTCCGATAAGCCCCCCGCCCGCAGACCCCCACAACCACCGGGCAAGGGTTGTGGGGATGAGGCCATTGTCCCCATCAACATGGGGACATGGTGCTTTGGACCCCAAAGCATCCTCCCCATGTTGAGGGCATGTGGCCTGGTACGGTTCAAGAGTGGGGGGGGGGCTCTCTCATCCCCTCTCTTTTCCTGTGGCCTGCCAGATTGCGTGCTCGGATAAGGGTCTGGTATGGATTTTTGGGGGGAACCCCACGCCATTTTTTTTATTTTGCCGCGAGGTTCCCCTTAAAATCCATACCACACCTGAAGGGTCTGGTATGGATTTTGAGGGGGACCCCTACACCATTTTCTTTTTTTGGCGCAGGGTTCCCCTTAATATCCATACAGACCTGAAGGGCCTGGTAAGGAATTTGGGGGGACGCCCACGCAATTTTTTTAAAAATTTTGGTTCGGGGGTTCCCCTTATTATTCATACCAGACCTAAAGGGCCTGGTAGTGGACTGGGGGGGGAACCCATGCCGCTTTTTTCAATGAGTTTTATCTGTATTGCGGGACCCGACAATTCATTATAGCCGCGAGTAGTTTTAAATTACTTTTTTTCCTTTAGAAATGTCATTTTGTTGCAGGGACTTTTCTAAACACTGGAAAAATGCGTAGAGGCATACTATAGACACCCCCCAGGTACGAAATTTAAAGGAATATTTAACTTTTATTGTTTCACTTTAAGCATTATTAAAATCACTGCTCCCGAAAAAACAGCCGTTTTTAAAACTTTTTTTTGCATTGATACTTGTCCCCTGGGGCAGGACCCAGGTCCCCAAACACTTTTTATGACAATACCATGCATATAAGCCTTTAAAATTAGCACTTTTGATTTTTCATTTTAGTGTCCCATAGACTTTAACAGGGTTTCAAATTTTCCCCGAACTCAGCATATTGTTCGGTGTTCGCCAGAACACCCGAACAACCAAAGTTCGGCCCGAACTTATGCTCGGGCCGAACCGTTCGCCCATCCCTACCAACATACACTATATTGTCAAAAGTATTGGGATGCCTGCCTTTACATGCACATGAACTTTAATGGCATGTCAGTCTTAGTCCATAGGGTTCAATTATTGTTACAAAATTGGGGGCCCATCTAGGGTATGGCGCTCCCACCTGGTTGATTATTGGTGGTTCTCCCAGGAGCTAGGTCCCCTGGGGGAAAATGTAAGAAGGTGTGAGGTCGTAACATCTTTAAGCCGGTTGGGGTGCGGTTGAGGCAATTACAGTTATAAAGTGTGCCTTAAAGTGTGATGCCGCGTACACACGATCATTTTTCCCGTCAGGAAAAATGTAATTTTTTTTTTTAACAAGAAAAACGACCGTGTGTGGGCTTTTTGTCATTTTTCCCCGACGGGAAAAACGGCATTAATCACGACGAGAAAAATTAGAACATGCTCTAATTTTTCTCGTCGTTATTCCCGTCATTTTTTTCCGCGGCAGTTTTCCCATAGGGAAACACTGCCATGGAGCCCACGTTTTTCTTGACCAAGAAAAAAAATGTCGGGAAAAACGGCCGTGTGTAGGGAACCAAGCCGTTCCCTCGTTTTTCCCGTCGATTTTCTCGACGGTTGTTTTCACCATCGAGAAAATCGATTGTGTGTACGCGGCATTAGTTCAATTTACAAAGAATGTGTAAGGTGAACTTACACTGGACCCCCTCCTGATCGCACTCGGTCCTGCTGACCTGGAGTCCTGCGATCACCCGTTCTGATACATTGGATAGCCGCTTTACAAGTCCAGGGATTTTAAATCCCTGCGGCATTCTCTCCTCTTCTCTCTGCTGACAGGATGGGGTATGCAGGTTCTGATTGGCCGGCGCCGCCCATGTGACGGCACCGACCAATTAGAATGCCTCCTATACGTACCTTTATGAGGTACGTTTAGGAGATTAAGTCGAGGGGATTTCTAACTCCCGGACCGGTTAAGCTGCTGTCCAATGTGTCAGAGTGGGTGATCGCCGGATTCCAGGTCAGCGGGACCAGGGGGATGGGGAAGCGGTCCAATGTAAGTTTACCTTACAGATTTTTCTGTAAAGGTGAACTAGATATGAATCACAGCTCCAGAGCATGGAGGGGCTGCCCTGCTGCTTAGTGGGCACAGGAGGTTGCTTGCTCAGCACAGGCACAACGGAGTAAACACTTCGCATTTTCCAGTTGAATTCAAGGCATTCCCTGATTGGACGAGGTAAAGATCATGACGTCACTGCCCCACCTAAATCAATCAGAGAATGCTTTGCATTCATTGAGAAAATGGAAAGTGTTCTCTGAATGGCACCTGTGCCGAGCGGGTGACCGTATGTGCTCACTAAGCAGCAGGGCCTCTGTTTGGCACGGGACCCGGAAGCTAGTGGTAATTACTGGAGTAGCAGTGCCTACTACAATGATTTTCAGCTTACAAGGGGATCAGCAAGGTATGCCATGTACATACTTACCTTGGTCCAAGCTGATTAACGTAACTATGCTAAATTACTGTACCCATACTTGGAATTCAAATTTAGGCAGATTGGTTCTCCTCCATTCTTGGTTATATCGATAGAAGCAAAATTTCTAATGTTTGTATGTTTGTGCCTCCTGCATAGCTCTCTACATCCCACCCAATATTTTGGCCTTTCCCAGTCACCCTAGTTTTAACCCCTTCATTCACTGTAGCTATGTTGGAACACCATATCTTCAGCTGACCATAGAGGAGACAAGATACCATAACCAAACCCACTTTGTTTGCCTCTATCGGCCAGTATGACAAACTTACTGATTTCAGCAAAGTCTTTCCTTGTCATGGTCTGGTTCAGATAGAGAATTCCCGTATTCCGATCCATGTGGAAGAAGCGCTTATATTTCTCAGACATAAAGGTATGACATAGTCTGTAGTGCCGTTCCTCTCCGGGAATATCACTCATTGCATGGACTTGTAAGATGATTGATCCAGCCGGCTGGTTTCGGTATACATCTTCAAGGTAGTCTTTTCTTGTAAAATACAGTCCAGCAGCAACTGCCAAAAACAGAACAAAACAAATATTGTGGTAAAAGCTTCTATGATTTTATTATCTCGTAAATATACCATTGGAAGAGTTTTATTATATCTGTTCGATGTGTGAATTATTTTTTCCTGTTTATCCAGCCAGAAAACCTATGAGCTGGGGCGAAGGTATCAATTAGCATTGTTTCTTGATATCCCATGGACTACAAAACATCTCCCATTGTTATGGAGAAAAGAGGGAGGTGCTATGTAGTCCTAGCACACTCCCTGTCCTAGGGAGATAACACTGCTCAGTACAGTGAGTTAAGGGCAGGATTACTAGGTTAAAAAAATATGAAACAGAATGCAGCCACCACATCTAAGGGCTGGCAAGTTGTAAAACTATCAATTTTTGTTCTTTTGTATTCCTAGGCGTGTGCAGGGGGTGTGCCGGATGTGCCTGGGCAGACCCTAATCACGCCGTGCGCATTAGCATTATCAATCTGTGTGCCGACGGGGAGATGTGAAATATCTCCCTCTTACCAGTACTGCCATTAATGAAGTGATACTGTATTTCCTTTTCACTATACCGACTCACACCTATGTTTGTATTACCATATCTAAACGCTTGAAGCCTTGAATACGTGATTTTATAATATAAAATTATATAAGTAAGTGTAGCACCAGGAAATATTTAAATCAATAAAAAACAAAACAAAAAGGAATCTTAAGTGCAAAATTACATAGAGCATATCAAGTGTATCAAGAGTAGTGCAAGTCCATATTTAAGGTAATATCATAAATCATAGGTGCTCAACCTGTGGCCCTCCTGCTGTTGTGGAACTACAAGTCCCATCATGCATCTGACTTTGGGAGTCATGCTTATAACTGTCAGCAACTTGCAATGTCTCATGGGACTTGTAGTTCTGCAACAGCTGGAGCACCCATGTCATAAATAAACAAAGTCCAGATGCATATACATATGCAGAATGTAATAGGAAGAGTGTCTCAAGTATCGTCCTTGTGATTTAAACCACCACCAGTGAGTGAATTTCAAACTCACCGAAGCGAATGGCTGCTGTCATGGCAGCAAAAGCGCCTTACATCATGTGAGGAAAACCTCTGGAAGTATCGCAGCATATCACTCCCGCAGGCAGCTCTGAGTGGAGGAAAGCTGAGAACAAAAAAGCTCACTGGGAGCCCAGATAGATTCTCATGTAGTAAATGTATTGTTCCAGTAATAAAAAAAACAACAACATAAAATCAAATTAAAAACGCTTAATTAGGCAGCCGCTGGCGACCCAGAATCGCACAGCAGCAAATGTGCCACCCCAAACTACATCCTCTGAAAGTTCTGACAACATCTTGGTGCTGATTTATGAAAACACTTGAGCGTATGTAGAACTGTCCCTTTAAAAGGCACACCTTTGGGATGAATTAGAGCAGAGACTGCAGGACAGGCCTTCTCATCCAACATCAGTGCCTGACCTCACAAATTCCCTTCTGGAAGAATGGTCAAACATTCCCATAGACACTCCTAAACCTTGTGGACAGATTTCCCAGAAGAGTTGAAGCCGTTTTAGCTGCAAAGGGTGGGTCAACGCAATATTGAACCCTGCCAACTAAGATTGGGATGCCATTAAAGTTCATGTGTGTGTAAAGGCAGGTGTCCCAATAGTGTGTATATATATATATATATTAAAGCATATCTGTTATCAAAATTGAAAAATCATTATATTCATTTCCACACTGTATTTCACTTATTTCTATATTTCTAGCCTACTCCTATTAAAATATCTGAAGGATCTTGAAGTTTGTAAAGTTACTTTGTGAAGATCCCCACACATTTACTTCCTTGGATTTTGTGAAACATATTCTTTATGCACTGTGCCTTCTGCAATACAGAGGTGCTAAGAGGAAGAGTTTCATGAGGCGGAGTCAGTACAGCAATCACAGCTTGCAGGCAGCAAGGTACCATGGGACATGTGGTCCTTTAAAAATGTGAAAGTAAACAGCAGAGGAGAAGCTGCAAAGCATGCAGGGAATCCAGGAAGTTGTGGAGACAGGCAAAACTCGCAACATGGAAGAAGATTTTTCAAGTAAGTGTATATTGGATTGTCAATAATGACTACTGTTTGTATTGCTAGTTCAATGCTGATGCTATAAAATGAAAGTGTATGCTGTGACCATAGATTTACACAAAGTAACCAAAAAGTTTCAAACGTACAATATACACAAAACAGTCTTCCTTTTTTTATACATCTCCATACCTCCCAACTTTTTGAGATAGGAATGAGGGACACCTATAAGCAAAAGTATGCCAGCATAGGACACACCCCTTGCCACACCCCCTTAAAGGAGAATTGTACAAAAAAACAAGATTGGCTAAACCCACAAGTGCTTTTTTTACCACTACTATTCCTTTATATTGGATTTTAGAATTTACAAATACAGCAATTTAGAAAACAGATGAAAGGTTTAGCACTGGAAAGCACTTTTTGATAGATAAAAAGTGCGTTTTATATACATCAATAGAGATCAGACCAAAATGAGGGACAAATGAGGAGGAATGAGGGACAAAGTCCCTCAAAATCACTAGACAGGGGATGCGAGTAATCTCAAAAGTCCTACATGTTTCCTCTACTGCTTGCCCCCTATGAGGAAGCTCTCAGAGATAGAGCCTTACAGACTAGACCTTCGCAGTAGCTCAGTCGTCCAGGCTTTTAGATTTTAGCCATTAAGACAAAACAACGCAAAAATCAGGTTGCCAACAACATGGTTCGGTTAATTTACTTAGCCCCCGATCACAGTGCTTTGAAATTGTATGACTTCACCTGAAATCGCACGATGTCAAAGTCGCATGTCAATGCGACTTCAGGTGCAACTTGGAAGACATTGGTGCGACACCTCAAAGTCGGCGTTGCACCGATTTGAACAGTCTAATTACCGGCAATAGGGTGTGTTTTCACTTTGCAGGGGAATTTTCACTTACCGTATATACTCGAGTATAAGCCGACCTGAGTATAAGCCGAGGCACCTAATTTTACCACAAAAAACTGGGGAAACTTATTGACTTGAGTATAAGCCTAGGGTAAAAATGCAGCAGCTACTATATGCGGAAAAGAGGGTCAACAATGCCCATTTGCAGCTTCACTGTGCCCATTCTCACTGTGTCCAACACCTCAATGTGCCCATTACCTCACTGTGCCCATTACCTCACTGTGCCCATATCCACAATGTGCCCATATCCACACTGTGCCCATTTGCACGCCTCACTGTGCCCATTACCTCACTGTGCCTATTACCTCACTGTGCACATTACCTCACTATGCCCATTATCCACACTGTGCCCATTATCCACACTCACCTTCTGCTTGCTACAGTGAAGGAAAGATCACCTCCCATGTCCATCGCGCTGCGGGTGTCCATTTTTTAAAATTTGCGGCTTCCTCCTGGTCCCGTGCGGTTACGTGATAGGCGATTGACACTGTGTTCAGTGTTCCGCCTATCACGGCCATCTTCTCATCCTCGGACTTTCCCAGCAGACACTGTGTTTAGTGATCCGCCAATCACGGACGTTCTTTCATTCTCAAACAAGAGGAGAAGGTCCGTGATTGGCGGATCACTAAACACAGTGTAAATCACATATCACAGAACCGCACAGGACCAGGAGGGAGCGCAAATTTTAAAAAATGGATGCCCAAGGTACACTGACTCGAGTATAAGCCGAGGAGGGGACTTTCAGCCCAAAAAAAAGGGCTGAAAATCTCGGCTTATACTCGAGTATATACGGTAGCTTAGTGAATGTGGTAAAAAATAATGTGAAGTGAACATGCTTTGCACTTTTAGTAGATGAGCTATATCATATAATGCTATCCCTCAATATATCATATCATTGGAAATGTATTTCAATTACCCCATACAAGTACCTCTCCCTAAAAATCCTACTTCAATATATTCTAGAATCTACATTTTGCCTGGATGACCTTAGTGAAGCAACTTAAAAAAAAAAATTCTGTGAAAAACCTGTAAATTACAGTATTTATTTGCAGTATTTTATTTATAGGTATAAGTGTAAGTGCTATAAGTAATCCTATAGATATAAGGTTGTACATGTATTTAGCCACTAGAGGTCCCCATAGACCATGTCTTTAATTTGGTTCCTTCTAGTGGTTAAACAGTACTTAGCCACTGCACTATGAAAATCAAAATGATGGTCGGCATCCCCGTAGGTTTAGCTAAATACTGTTACAATATAAATTTCAGTTTTTGTATGAACAACACCATTTTATTTTGACATTTATTTAAAGTATATGTAAATCCAATTACTAAAATAATGTGTTATTTAAAAATGTTCAATATTTTCAAATCTTTCATCAACTTTCATTAAACTATAACCTGGTGATCTACAATGAGTTCTAGTTTAGGAAATTCCTGATATACTGTGAAAAAAGCCTCCCAATGGTTTTTCCATGTTGTCACCCTGTCACACTCTCTACCAGTGGAGACTACAATTCACTGTGCTCATGCTCCTTACACAGCCATGGCCCACTATTGGTGCAAAGATAAGAAAGAACAGAGCCCAACAATTTTGCCCATTAAAAGCACAAACCATTTCTTTAAACTTAAGTAAAAAGTGGTTGTAAACCTCTGAAATGGGAAATGAACAAAGCATATCCTTCAATAGTGCACACTAGTCTCAATCCAAAGCACCAAGTTAGATTTCTGTCATTTCTTTGCTATCCACAGTACATGACTCACTTCTGACAGTCTATGCCGACATCACAGAATCTCGGGAGACAGACCCTTTTCAGCACAGGCGATAAACAGCTTTAGCTGTGCATGTTTTTCTATGAGACTGTATAGGGGGATGTCCTTTCCCTCCACTCATGTCTCAGATTACACTCAGCTCTCCTCACTATGCTGTGCAGTATTTGACATGACCAGGGATGAGCCGAACACCCCCCTGTTCGGTTCGCACCAGAACCTGCGAACAGACAAAATGTTTGTGTAAACTTTAGAACCCTATTAAATACAATGGACTCGAACGTTCGAAATCTAAAGTGCTAATTATAAAGGCTTATATGCAAGTTATTGTCCTAAAAAGTGTTCGGGGACCGGGGTCCTGCCCCAGGGGACATGTATCAATGCAAAAAGAAGTTTTAAAAACGGCCGTTTTTTCGGGAGCAGTGATTTTAATAATGCTTAAAATGAAAAAATAAAAGTGAAATATTCCTTTAAATTTCGTACCTGGGGGGTGTGTATGATATGCATGTGAAGTGGCGCATGTTTCCCGTGCTTAGAACTGTCCCTGCAAAAAATGTCATTTTTGAAAGAAAAAAAGTCTTTTAAAACTCACTCGCGGCTATTAATGAATTGTCGGCTCCCGGCAATACATACAAAAGTCATTGATAAAAAAAAAAAGCAATGGGGTTCCCCAGAATTCAATTACCAGGCCCTTCAGGTCTGGAATGGATATTAAGGGGAACCCCGCCGCAAATTAAAAAAAAAATTGACGTGGGGTTCCCCCAAATATCCATTCCAGGCCCTTCAGATCTGGCATGGATTTTAAGGGGAACTCCACCCCAAATTTTAAAAAAATGGCGTGGAGTCCCCCTAAAAATCCATACCAGACCCCTTATCCGAGCACGCAACCTGGCCGGCCGCAGGGGAAAAGGGGGGGACGAGAGAGCGGCCCCCCTCCCTCCTGAACCGTACCAGGCCACATGCCCTCAACATGGGGAGGATGTCCCCATGTTGATGGGGACAAGGGCCTCATCCCCACAACCCTTGCCCGGTGGTTGTGGGGGTCTGCGGGCGGGGGGCTTATCGGAATCTGGAAGACCCCTTTAACAAAGGGGACCCCCAGATCCCGCCCCCCCTATGTGAATTGGTAAGGGGTACATTATACCCCTACCATTTCACGAAGAAAGCGTAATTTTTTTTTAAAAAAAACACACAAACACCTTGAAAAAGTCCTTTATTTAAAAAAAAACAAAAAAACATCCCAGCGGTGAAATCCAGTGTCCCGCCGCGATCCCGATGTCCAGCGCTGTCCTTTATTGGTTGTGCCTGAGCGGACCTGATGGGGAACTCCCTCTCAGTATTTTAAATGTATAGACCCGCCCCTTCTAAAGTTCCCCATCAGGTCCGCTCAGCGGACCAGAAGCGGAACATGAGAAGGGGCGGGTCTATACATGTATTACCAAAGTGAGAGCAGTTCCCCATCAGGTCCGCCCCCTCGGTATGTCAGACCCACCTACGTCATTGGCTTGAGCGGGGAACTTCCTTCACTATGTAAATTTAAATTACACATTTTTTGCATCATTAAAATCACTGCTCCCGAAAAAACGGCCGTTTTTAAAACTTCTTTTTGCATTGATACATGTCCCCTGGGGCAGGACCCGGGTCCCCAAACACTTTTTAGGACAATAACTTGCATATAAGCCTTTATAATTAGCACTTTAGATTTCTCCCATAGACTTTTCGAGTTTGCCGCGAACACCCCAATTTGTTCGCTGTTCGGCGAACGGGCGAACAGGCAATGTTCGAGTCGAACATGAGTTCGACTCGAACTCGAAGCTCATCCCTAGACATGAGACATCTCCCCATGGATTCCAGCTATTTGAGGAGCCATGGCCGGTGAGCAGTAGAGAGTGATGGCTTCCTGGAAGCTTCTGGGCAATGCTTCTGGAATCCAGGAGACAGTAGTTCCCAGCCTGAACAAGTAAGTCTTTCCTACTGATCTAACACATACAGTATCTCACAAAAATTAGTACACCCCTACATTTCTTACTTGTACATTTTTTATTATATCTTTTCATGTGACAACACTGAAGAAATGACACTTTGCTACAATGTAAAGTAGTGAGGGTACAGCTTGTATAACAGTGTAAATTTGCTGTCCCCTCAAAATAACTCAACACACAGCCATTAATGTCTAAACCAAAAGTGAGTACACCCCTAAGTAAAAATGTCCAATTTGGGCCCAATTAGCCATTTCCCTCCCCGGTGTCATGTGACTCGTTAGTGTTACAAGGTCTCAGGTGTGAATGCGGCGCAGGTGTGTTAAATGTGGTGTTATTGCTCTCACTCTCTCATACTGGTCACTGGAAGTTCAACATGGCACCTCATGGCAAAGAACACTCTGAGGATCTAAAAAAAAATTAATTGTTGCTCTACATAAAGATGGCCTAGGCCAGTGATGGCGAACCTTGGCACCCCAGATGTTTTGGAACTACATTTCCCATGATGCTCGTGCACTCTGCAGTGTAGTTGAGCATCATGGGAAATGTAGTTTCAAAACATCTGGGTGCCAAGGTTCGCCATCACTAGCCTAGGCTATAAGAAGATTGCCAAGACCCTGAAATTGAGCTGAAGCACGGTGGCCAAGACCATACAGCAGTTTAACAGTACTGGTTCCACTCAGAACAAACCTCGCCATGGTCGACCAAAGAAGTTGAGTGCACGTGCTCAGCATCATATCCAGGATTGTCTTTGGGAATTAGATGTATAAGTGCTGCCAGCATTGCTGCAGAGATTGAAGAGGAGGGGGGTCAGCCTTTCAGTGCTCAGACCATACGCCGCACGCTGCATCAAATTGGTCTGCATGGCTGTCTTCCCAGATGGAAGCCTGTTCTAAAGATGATGCACAAGAAAGCCTGCAAACAGTTTGCTGAAGACAAGCAGACTAAGGTCATGGATTACTGGAACCATGTTCTGTGGTCTGATGAGACCAAGATAAACTTATTTGGTTCAGATGGTGTCAAGCGTGTGTGGCAGCAACCAGGTGAGGAGTACAAAGACAAGTGTGTCTTGTCTATAGTCAAACATGGTGGTGGGAGTGTCATGGTCTTGGGCTGCATTAGTGCAGCTGGCACTGGGGAGCTACAGTTCATTGAGGGAACATTAAATGTCAACATGTACTGTGACATACTGAAGCAGAGCATAGTTACATATAGTAGGTGAGGTTGAGGAAAGACACAAGTCCATCAAGTTCAACCTATGTGTGTGATTATATGTCAGTATTACCTTGTATATCCCTGTATGTTGTGGTCGTTCAGGTGCTTATCTAATAGTTTTTTGACACTATCGATGCTCCTCGCTAAAATCACCGCCTGTGGAAGTGAATTCAACATCCTTGCCGCTCTTAAAGTAAAGAACCCTCTACGCAGTCTATGGTTAAACCTCTATTCTTCTAGTCTTAATGGGTGGCCACGTGTCTTATTAAACTCTCTCTCTAATATCCTCCAGTCCAATTATTAGCTTTGTTGCCCTTCTTTGTACTCGCTCTATTTCCAGTACATCCTTCCTGAGGACTGGTGCCCAGAACTGGACAGCATACTCCAGATGCGGCCGGACCAGAGTCTTGTAGAGTGGGAGAATTATCGCTTTATCTCTTGAGTTAATCCCTTTTTTAATGCATGCCAATATTCTGTTTGCCTTGTTAGCAGCAGCTTGGCATTGCACGTCATTGCTGAGCCTATCATCTACTAGGACCCCCAGGTTCTTTTCCATCCTTGATTCCCCCAGAGGTTCTCCCCTCCCCCCCCAGTGTGTAGATTGCATTCAGCATGATCCCCTCCCTTCGGAGACTAGGCCGCAGGGCAGTTTTCTTACATGATAACGACCCAAACACACCTCCAAGATGACCACTGCCTTGCTAAAGAAGCTGAGGATAAAGGTGATGGACTGGCCAAGCATGTCTCCAGACCTAAACCCTATTAAGCATCTGTGCAGCATCCTCAAACGGAAGATGGAGGAGCGCAAGGTCTCTAACATCCACCAGCTCTGTGATGTCGTCATGGAGGAGTGGAAGAGGACTTCAGTGGCAACCTGTGAAGCTCTATTGAACTCCATGCCCAAGAGGGTTAAGGCAGTGCTGGAAAAATAATGGTGGCCACACAAAATATTGACACTTTGGGCCCAATTTGGACATTTTCACTAAGGGGTGTACTCACTTTTTTGCCAGCGGTTTAGACATTAATGGCTGTGTGTTGAGTTATTTTAAGGGAAAGCAAATTTACACTGTTATACAAGCTGTACACTCACTTCTTTACATTGTAGCAAAGTGTCATTTCTTCAGTGTTGTCACATGAAAAGATATAATAAAATATTTACAAAAATGTGACGGGTGTACTTACTTTTGTGAGATACTGTATCTTTCTTAGCTAAAGTGATTGTGAAGGGAAATAAAAAATAAAAAAAACACGGTATAACTACCTGCTCTATGCAATAGTTTTGCAGGGAGCAACCCTGATCCTCCTCTTTTCAGGTCCACTGCCTGTGCTCCTGGCTCCTCCACGGTGCTTACTATGGGGGCACTTGTGTAGTCTTGATCCCGAGCTGCACTGTTGTGGGTCCATTGACTCACACAGCGAGGCTTAGCCCCACCCCTGCTCTCTTCCTACAGGCTGGGATTGACAGCAGCAGGAGCCATTGGCTCCCGCTGCTTTTTCTGAGCCTCGAAAGGAGGGAGAGAGACACTGCTTTTGCGCACAGCGCTGTATCGAGATTGGGCTCAGGTAAGTGCTGTATAAGGGGTGCTGGGGGAACTGCACACAAAAGGTTTTTTACCCTAATGGAGAGAATGCATTAAAGAGATACTAAAGTCTCCTTTTTTTTTTGTTAAAAATTATGTTATATTTACCTGCCCTTTGTAGTGGAGTTACACAGAGCAGCCAATATCCTCCTCTTTTCGGGTATCTCTTCGGTGCTCCTGGCCCCTCTTTCCTGTTGAGTGCCCCCGCAGCAAGCAGCCTGGTTGATGCCCCACATGTGGCAAAACCCTGATGAAGTCACCATGAGATGACTAGAGATAACAGATCCCCACTTGCCCCAAGCACTCTCTGACCAATCAGCAGCAACCAATAAATGGACCTAAATTCTGTCACCAAATTTTATTTGGTTAACTCTCGGGAATTCTTCTGCTCCCCTCCCTGGAGTCACCTTCTAGAGCAGCAGCCTCAAAAGGTCAGGCCTATGGACCCAGGCATTTCTTTTAATTACATACAGTAGATACATAGTTACATAACTGCATAGTTATGTTAACAAAAATACACATCTAGTTCAACCAACAGAAAAAAAGGGGGACAACCTTCATATACACCATCCTATGCCCACAGTTGATCTAGAAGGAAGGCTAAAAAACCCAATAAAGCATTATCCAATTTACTCAGTCGGGGAAAACATGTCTTCCTGATCTCCCAGCGGGCAAACGGATATTACCTGGATCAGCAATCCCTTTTTATTATTACCTATACATGTTAGTATCCAGTTATATTTTGCGTATTTAGGAATGCATCAAGCTCTTTTTTAACCACTTCTCTACTGGGCACTTAAACCCCCTTCCTGCCCAAGCCATTTTTCAGCTTTCATCGCTGTCACACTTTGAATGACAATTGCGCGGTCGTGCGATGCTGTACCCAAACAATTTGCATCCTTTTTTTTCCCACAAATAGAGCTTTCTTTTGGTGGTACTTGATCACCTCTGCGGTTTTTATTTTTTGCGCTATAAACAAAAGAAGAGTGACAAGTTTGAAAAAAAACACAATATTTTTTACTTTTTGCTATAATAAATATCAATTTTTTTAATTTTTTTTTTAAATTTTCCTCAGTTTAGGCCGATACGTATTCTTCTACATATTTTTAAAAAAAATTGCAATAAGCGTATATTGATTGGTTTGCGCAAAAGTTATAGCGTCTACAAAATAGGGGATAGATTTATAGCATTTTTATTATTATTATTTTTTTTTACTAGTAATGGCGGCGATCAGCGATTTTTATCGTGACTGCGATATTGCGGCGGACACATCGGACACTTTCGACACATTTTTGGGACCATTCACATTTATACAGCGATCTGTGCTATAAAAATGCATTGATTGCTGTATAAACATGACTGGCAGGGAAGGGGTTAACACTAGGGGACGAGGAAGGGGTTAAATCTGTTTCCTTTTAGTGATTCTTACTGTGGGGGGAGGAGACTGACTGGGGGAGGAGACCGATCTGTGTCCCTATGTACAAGGGACACACCATCGGTCTCCTCTCCCTGACAGGACGTGGATCTGTGTGTTTACAAACACACAGATCCACGGTCCTGCTCGGTTACTGGGCAATCGTGGGTGCCCGGCGGCCGCACGCGCATTGGGTGCCTAGTTATACGGCGGGCGCGCGCCCCCCTAGTGGATTTTAAAGGCGCGACGTTATATGACGTCCGCCCAGGATAACAGTGTCTTCCTGCCGCGGTCAATTGACGGCGGCCGGTTGACAACTGGTTAAAACAATTTACTGAGCTGGCCAAAATAAGTTCCCCTGAAGAAGCCTAGCACAATTCCTCTTCAAGCAACAGGCCTAGAAGGTCCAGGTAAATATCACATGTCCTCTCCAGGACATATCTCAGGAGGCAAGAGAGCTTCCTCAACCTAGCATGCACCAAAGGCCATATACCTTGTAGTGGTTGGCCGGGGAATATAAATATTTGTAACTCAGGCTATCGCTGCCTCTCACACTATTGCCAGGGACACTAATCAGCAGCAAATGTTTACCTAAATGTGCAGAAAACTGACTATATAAATCAGTCCAAGTTGTATACAATTTGGCAATATCCAATTTAAAGTAGAGGTTTTCCTGTATATGACAGGGCTGCTACATAAGAATGACCAGATCTGATTTTTTCTATACACCTTGCACAACAAAATATGTTTGCTATAGTTAAATACAATGTGCTCACAAGGAAAATATTACTTTTAATCATTTTATTTGTTTCCAGACTATAGAGCACTTTGTTTTTTCTGCATCTCAGAAAAAAAAAAGAAGATTGTGACCACAATGAAATAACGCATGGAACCGGAGACCCCTGTCCATCACATATTAAGTATCAATCAATATATACACTTCCCCTTATTAATTGTCAGCTGCTAGGTTTGTATTTATGACAGCCCCTCCTATTAGTATGAGAAGCTAGAGAGGAGTGGTAAAAACCGCTGCAGGGTCATGGCTAGCTCGAACTTCTCTGCAATTGTATCTCGTCAGCATATATGTATGAGATCTGGCATAATATCAATAAGCTACATCCCCCGTGGGAAGAGATCAATGGAGAATAGGAATGTTCAGCTAGGGATACTGTGACATAGGAGAGGCCAGGATATTAATGATGCCACACTTTACATCAATGGTTTACACATGTCACTTATACCAATGTCACTTGTACCAATGAAGAAAGTTTGATGGGGAAAAGCTACATAAGTATGTAAATGGTTATCTAGTTTTAAGTATACTTAAGGCCAGCGGTCTCCAAACTGTGGCCCCTTGTTTGCCTTTATCCGTCCCTTGGGGCACTATTCCATCCACTGACACCAACAATGGGACACAATTCCTTCCATTGACACCAATGATGGGGCACTATTATGATGGAGTATATAAAATAAATATTTTTATAAACGACTTCTCTTTCTGTTATCCACTTGAATATAGTTTGAGAAGTTTAGCAATGGGTTAAATAGTTCTTTGAGTCCAGCACCTAACATAGTCTGTTGCCCCCCACACCTCAGGAATTTGGAATAAATTACCATCCTTCTACGAGAACCATCTGTTAGGAACACAAATACATGATGAGATATTTCTGTACAATAAGGAGCTTATTGATTTTCATATAAGGAACTAGAAAGCTAATATATGCTAATTAAGGATATTGTTTAGAAGTATTTTCACGTGTGTGTCCTAGTATTCATGAAACAATAAGACAAAAAGTGTTTTCCTTGATTGAGAGCTCAGAAGTGAAGGAAAGGGACAGATGTCTTTTCCCATCCCCCCAATGCTGGATTCACTTCCCTAAGTCCCTCCATCCGGCCCAACCCACGACTAATCTAAGATGGAGCCGGTCTAAAGAATGTGAAGACACGAGGAAGAAATTGACGTCACAAGAGAAGCACCATATTTGGAGTCAGCCAATCATATGTACCTGTTTGTGATGACGAGTTGTCCATGTCACTCTATCTATATAAGATTAATAAAAGAAGGAGTCGGCCTCGTTGCCTCAGAGATGAGAAGGAGTCTGCACTGACAAAGTTTGTCCTCAGTGTGATTCTTTAAAATATGAATGCATTCACCTCATCTGCATAGATTTGAAGCAGCGGCAGAAGAGAATAGTTTCTGGGATTGGACCAGAATTAATCCATTACACTATATCTCCCACTGACACCCTCAAAAAGGCAAAATTCCTCCCACTGATACCAACAATGGAGCAAACTCCTTCCATTGACACCAACGATGGGGCAACTTTCCTTCCACTGACACCAATAATGGGGCACAATTCCTTCTATTGATACCAACAATGGGGTACTATTACTCCAATGACACCAACAATGGGGCACTGTTCTTCCTGCTGACACCAATGATTGGGCACTACTCCTCCCATTGACACCAAACATAGGGCATTGTTTACTCCTAGTGGATTCCAGGACATCTTCTACTCCCACTGGCCCTAGTCCGGCCCCCCTGAAGTCTGAAGGACAGTAAACTGGCCCTTTGTTTAGAAAGTTTGGAGACCCCTGATTACGACCAAAACTTTTTTTTTTTTTTTTTAGTTTTGGATAAAGTAGTGAAGAGTTAAAACCCCTGCCAGTTTATTTATTTTTTGTCTGGGTCTCATTTGGGAGATCCCATAGACACAAAAGGAAGTAAGATGAAATGCCTCCAAAGTCAAGGAAAGCCAATTGAGTAACCTGAACACCACTCAAAGATTTCTCTTCCATTCTTGTTTGTACTGTTTCGACAATTGTGACCAGGACAAACTGAGAGGGGTCCCAACAGGGACAAAGTCAGCAATAAAAAACTTTTATGGGGTTTACGCTTCCCCACACTATTTAAAAAAATATTAAAATAAAGTGTTGGCTTAAGATAAGAATTAGGACGGCACAGTGCTAAAAAGGGTTCCGGGTTCGAATCCCAACCACAACACTACCTGCCTGGAGTTCGCATGTTCTCCCTGTGCCTGCGTGGGTTTCCTCCGGGTACTCCGGTTTCCTCCCACACTCCAAAGACATGCTGGTAGGTTAATTGGCTTCTGTCTAAATTGGCTCTAGTATATGAATGTGAGTTAGGGACCTTAGATTGTAAGCTCTTTGAGGGTAGGGACCGATGTGAATGTACAATGTATATGTAAAGCACTGCATAAATTGACGGCGCTATATAAGTACCTAATTATTAATAATAATAGGAACTATTTTTGAGACCCATATTGCAGGTATACCGTTCTCACAGAGGACCTATTCAGAAATTGTGCAAATAAAGTGCACAATAATAAAAAAAATATGACAAAGGATGACGTTTTAAATTAGGTAAATTAAAAATGTAAAATGAAATGCAGCATTTTGCTATTTCCTTCATAAAAAAGATTCTCAATGAAACAGTTTAAGTCGTTACGGTTACAGACATTCATGGTTGGTGCTGCTAAAATTCCAAAGAAATTACTATGTAAATGATTTTCCTTCTCTTAGTCAATGTAGAATCTGCCAGGACTGATAATTATCTAGCTCTACTTTTTGTGTCATATTGGTAGCTGGATGAATGATAAATTTAGCAATAACATTTTGCAGTAGTAGTAGTATTTAGCCAAATGCTACAGCTTGGAGGTAACTGTTACACACCCTACTTACCCCGGGGATCATGCCAGAAATATGATTGGTGTTACAAATCATTTTTCAGTAGGGAGGTTACACTAACTTTTTATTTGACAGGACAAACCTTCAATTTGCTTTTAAAAAAAATGATGTCATAACCTAAAAGCAGCAGAAATACCACATCCCCATGGGATTTGAAAGACAACAAGCTACATAGTAACACAACAGATGTAATTGTGTTTTAGAAATTGACATATTCTAGGACGCCCTTTGTGACCTAGGTTAATTATTTCTTAAACCCTTAATCCAGTGACTGAAATGTAATAGTGCAGGTGTTTTTAGGACAGGATAACAGCTCTGCAGGAAAATCACATCTCCCATGGCCTGTTGTTGACAAAGGATTATGGGAAATGTAGTCAACGGATTACTGCTCTTCTTTACTTTTGGAGGAACAGTAACAGCCATCGCAAAACATGTTTTTTTTAGGCTTCTTATAGTAAGGTGACCAGATTTTTAAAATAAAATCCGGGACATTGTTTTTTTTTTTTTAATTAGCAAATGGTAAACTATTTTATGAGCATATTTTCCTCAAATGATATATGCAGTATATGTGGTATGTGTTTATGTAATTACTGTATGATATATACATTATTTCTGAAAATCATTTCATACCAGCCCCATAGCATTATTATACCGGCCCAACCGCATAACGTCATTATTTTCTAGTTCATTAAAGGGAAAACCATGCATTTTTAAAGCACATTTGAAGGATGCCCAGCCTTACCTGTGATCAGTGCATAGCGAGAAAATGGATTATACAGAGTGGGGATATCCTGTTTACCCCGAACGGCCGCTGTCCTCAGACGAAGACCCGCCTCATATGATAGACATCACCAGTGTGCTGCCTATCATAGAAGTCTGACAGCCAAGTAAGTGGGAGTTCTGTATAATCTGCTGGCACACGCCCCCCCCGTCCGAGACAGCCCAGCAGGGCCAATGATAGGCAGGCCCTGGGCGCCCCCCTCAGCACCAACTCGCAGTACACCCACCTAGGATCGTCCCTGAATCCGGGGACAAAACTGGGGACAGACGGGCTCCGGGTACAGCGTCCTCAATCCGGGGATTGTCCCCAGGAAACCGGGGACGTCTGGTCACCCTATCTTATAGGCAGTGGTATCTTCTACAAGGCCCTGAGATGTCAGGCAGGGCTTCATAGTGAAGATATCTGCAGCAGTGCTAAAGTGTCTAGTCATGGGGAATCCACTACAGAGGAGGAGGGAGATTCAAAAAAGGACAACTTCACCAGAAGTGAAAAATTTATTTCTAAATGCAGAAGTTATAAGTTCCCAAATGTATCTTTAAATTAGCTTACGCCAGTGATAAAAGCCAGTCACTGTTTTGTATTTATGAATGACATACTCAAACATAAAGTTACTGCTTTATTTAGGACAGGTAAAATGCTGCCAGCACAGAGAACATGCTGAATGTATCTGAAAGTACCCGAATGTATCTTTAATTTGTCTTACACCAGTGACAGGATGAAAGCATGTCAATGTTTTCTTTATTTATGAGTGAAAACTTACTCAAAGAAGTTATTGTTTATTTTAAATCCTTTATTTTGTTAATATGCCCCCTAGAGATGCCCCCCTACCAATGGTGGCCAACTGGAGAAGAGGTGCTCTCATAGCATTGGAAGTCAGTTGAAAAGAGGTGCCTCCATACCATTGGTGGCCGGTGGTAGAAGTGTTTACCCCATAGTGTTGGTGGCTAGAGGAAGAAAATATGCACTTATATCACTGGCGGTCAATGGGAGAAGATGTGCTCCCATATCGTTGGTGGTCACTGGAAAGAAGTTGTGCACCCATGTTATTGGTGATCAGTGGGAGAAGAGGTCAAAGTCAAAAACATCAATGTCCAAAACAAAAGCAGAATGTTATTACAGCAGCTGCTAATAATTAGGGATGGGCCCGGTGCTCGATTCGAACCCATGTTCGAATCGAGCATCGGGCGTTCGCTCGCTCGTCGAGCCCAGAACTATTTGGGCCGTTCGCATCACATTCGTGTGATGCGAGCGGCCCCGCAATGCATTGCGGCCGGCGCGGCCGGCGCAGTGCATTGCTGGCTGATGATTGGCCAAGCATGCACTGTGACCCCGCATGCTTGGCCAATCACAGCGCCCGAAACTCGGAGAGCAATAATTGGCTACAGGCAGGACGCCTGTAGCCAATTACAGCTCAGGGGCTTTAGTACACGCCCCACCATTTAAAAGGCCGCCACGCCATCGGCCCCGGTCACATGAGTTCCGGCTTTAGGAGAGATTAGTCTGCTGATTCTGTCTTTGCTTGATACTGAAAGATTTGCTCTTCTTTGCTAAACCATTGGCTATTTCTTTGCTAAACCATTGCTACCTAAGTCATTGATCGTTCATTGCTGCTGATTGCACAGTTAGTGTGTTATTAGCTGCTGCTGGGGATTAGTCTGGTGCGTGCTTACTGTTAGTACAGTATTGCAGTAGTACCAACCGCAGTGCTGTTAGCACAGCATTGCACCCCAACAGCACCCATAGGACTTCTAGTGTGTTAGTGGCAGCAAACAGAGCTCCTATATTTTCTTCTCAGCAGCACCCATAGGACTTCTAGTGTGTTAGTGGCAGCAAACAGAGCTCCTATATTTTCTTCTCAGCAGCACCCATAGGACTTCTAGTGTGTTAGTGGCAGCAAACAGAGCTCCTATATTTTCTTCTCAGCAGCACCCATAGGACTTCTAGTGTGTTAGTGGCATCACACAGAGCTCCTATATTTTCTTCTCAGCAGCACCCATAGGACTTCTAGTGTGTTAGTGGCAGCAAACAGAGCTCCTATATTTTCTTCTCAGCAGCACCCATAGGACTTCTAGTGTGTTAGTGGCAGCAAACAGAGCTCCTATATTTTCTTCTCAGCAGCACCCATAGGACTTCTAGTGTGTTAGTGGCAGCAAACAGAGCTCCTATATTTTCTTCTCAGCAGCACCCATAGGACTTCTAGTGTGTTAGTGGCAGCAAACAGAGCTCCTATATTTTCTTCTCAGCAGCACCCATAGGACTTCTAGTGTGTTAGTGGCAGCAAACAGAGCTCCTATATTTTCTTCTCAGCAGCACCCATAGGACTTCTAGTGTGTTAGTGGCAGCAAACAGAGCTCCTATATTTTCTTCTCAGCAGCACCCATAGGACTTCTAGTGTGTTAGTGGCAGCAAACAGAGCTCCTATATTTTCTTCTCAGCAGCACCCATAGGACTTCTAGTGTGTTAGTGGCAGCAAACAGAGCTCCTATATTTTCTTCTCAGCAGCACCCATAGGACTTCTAGTGTGTTAGTGGCAGCAAACAGAGCTCCTATATTTTCTTCTCAGCAGCACCCATAGGACTTCTAGTGTGTTAGTGGCATCACACAGAGCTCCTATATTTTCTTCTCAGCAGCACCCATAGGACTTCTAGTGTGTTAGTGGCAGCAAACAGAGCTCCTATATTTTCTTCTCAGCAGCACCCATAGGACTTCTAGTGTGTTAGTGGCAGCAAACAGAGCTCCTATATTTTCTTCTCAGCAGCACCCATAGGACTTCTAGTGTGTTAGTGGCATCACACAGAGCTCCTATATTTTCTTCTCAGCAGCACCCATAGGACTTCTAGTGTGTTAGTGGCAGCAAACAGAGCTCCTATATTTTCTTCTCAGCAGCACCCATAGGACTTCTAGTGTGTTAGTGGCAGCAAACAGAGCTCCTATATTTTCTTCTCAGCAGCACCCATAGGACTTCTAGTGTGTTAGTGGCAGCAAACAGAGCTCCTATATTTTCTTCTCAGCAGCACCCATAGGACTTCTAGTGTGTTAGTGGCAGCAAACAGAGCTCCTATATTTTCTTCTCAGCAGCACCCATAGGACTTCTAGTGTGTTAGTGGCAGCAAACAGAGCTCCTATATTTTCTTCTCAGCAGCACCCATAG
Organism: Rana muscosa; assembly: GCA_029206835.1. Classification (NCBI taxonomy): domain Eukaryota; kingdom Metazoa; phylum Chordata; class Amphibia; order Anura; family Ranidae; genus Rana; species Rana muscosa. Next base: position 54,111,716 of record CM055123.1, read on the forward strand.
GACTTCTAGTGTGTTAGTGGCAGCAAACAGAGCTCCTATATTTTCTTCTCAGCAGCACCCATAGGACTTCTAGTGTGTTAGTGGCATCACACAGAGCTCCTATATTTTCTTCTCAGCAGCACCCATAGGACTTCTAGTGTGTTAGTGGCAGCAAACAGAGCTCCTATATTTTCTTCTCAGCAGCACCCATAGGACTTCTAGTGTGTTAGTGGCAGCAAACAGAGCTCCTATATTTTCTTCTCAGCAGCACCCATAGGACTTCTAGTGTGTTAGTGGCAGCAAACAGAGCTCCTATATTTTCTTCTCAGCAGCACCCATAGGACTTCTAGTGTGTTAGTGGCAGCAAACAGAGCTCCTATATTTTCTTCTCAGCAGCACCCATAGGACTTCTAGTGTGTTAGTGGCAGCAAACAGAGCTCCTATATTTTCTTCTCAGCAGCACCCATAGGACTTCTAGTGTGTTAGTGGCAGCAAACAGAGCTCCTATATTTTCTTCTCAGCAGCACCCATAGGACTTCTAGTGTGTTAGTGGCATCACACAGAGCTCCTATATTTTCTTCTCAGCAGCACCCATAGGACTTCTAGTGTGTTAGTGGCAGCAAACAGAGCTCCTATATTTTCTTCTCAGCAGCACCCATAGGACTTCTAGTGTGTTAGTGGCAGCAAACAGAGCTCCTATATTTTCTTCTCAGCAGCACCCATAGGACTTCTAGTGTGTTAGTGGCAGCAAACAGAGCTCCTATATTTTCTTCTCAGCAGCACCCATAGGACTTCTAGTGTGTTAGTGGCAGCAAACAGAGCTCCTATATTTTCTTCTCAGCAGCACCCATAGGACTTCTAGTGTGTTAGTGGCAGCAAACAGAGCTCCTATATTTTCTTCTCAGCAGCACCCATAGGACTTCTAGTGTGTTAGTGGCAGCAAACAGAGCTCCTATATTTTCTTCTCAGCAGCACCCATAGGACTTCTAGTGTGTTAGTGGCAGCAAACAGAGCTCCTATATTTTCTTCTCAGCAGCACCCATAGGACTTCTAGTGTGTTAGTGGCAGCAAACAGAGCTCCTATATTTTCTTCTCAGCAGCACCCATAGGACTTCTAGTGTGTTAGTGGCATCACACAGAGCTCCTATATTTTCTTCTCAGCAGCACCCATAGGACTTCTAGTGTGTTAGTGGCAGCAAACAGAGCTCCTATATTTTCTTCTCAGCAGCACCCATAGGACTTCTAGTGTGTTAGTGGCAGCAAACAGAGCTCCTATATTTTCTTCTCAGCAGCACCCATAGGACTTCTAGTGTGTTAGTGGCAGCAAACAGAGCTCCTATATTTTCTTCTCAGCAGCACCCATAGGACTTCTAGTGTGTTAGTGGCAGCAAACAGAGCTCCTATATTTTCTTCTCAGCAGCACCCATAGGACTTCTAGTGTGTTAGTGGCAGCAAACAGAGCTCCTATATTTTCTTCTCAGCAGCACCCATAGGACTTCTAGTGTGTTAGTGGCAGCAAACAGAGCTCCTATATTTTCTTCTCAGCAGCACCCATAGGACTTCTAGTGTGTTAGTGGCAGCAAACAGAGCTCCTATATTTTCTTGTCAGCAGCACACATAGTACCTATAGTGTGTTAGTGTCAGCACCCATAGGACCTACAGTGTGTTGTGAGCACACATAGGAGTTCTATTTTTTATACTATATACACTACCGACTACAATGGCTGGAAGACCGCCAAGGAGAGGCAGAGCGTGCCGAGGCAAGAACACAGGGCAGGCAGGCTCTGTTTCTAGAGACAACAGTGCTGGCCGTGGACGTGGTCGTGCATCGTCATCAGCACGTGGCCATGGGACACGCTTGCCTTGGTTTTCGGCAGCTGGACATGTGGAGCCGCATCATGCCGAAGGCTTGGTAGAATGGATGACCAAGCCCTCCTCATCCTCCTCATCCTCTCTCACCCAGGCTCAGGGTACTGGCAGAGCAGCTGCCAACGCGTACTCAATGGCATCATCAGCCACCCCTTCCCTAGACCCACCATGTCCTCCTGAGGAGTCCCCCGAACTGTTTGAGCACAGTGTTGGGTACATGCTCCAGGAGGATGCCCAACGATTCGAAGGCTCGGATGATGATACCCAGCTTGAGGAAGTCAGTAGTGTGCGCGCAGAGAGAGGGGATGCTGAAGGACAGCAATCTGGCAGTAGTGTTCCACCAGCTGCAGCTTACTGCCAGGTTTGCTCTAGTGGTGAAGAGGGAGGGGATGATGAGGTCACTGACTCCACGTGGGTGCCTGAAGGGAGAGAGGAGGAGGAGGAGGAGGATGCAGCGTCACATGTCCAACGAGGCAGGATGCCCCCTGGAGGCCAGCTAGAGGCCAGCACAGCAACTGTACCACACCGCAGAGCTCCGCCTGTGCAGGGCGCTGCCTCTGCACGTTATCACAAAAGTTCTTTGGTGTGGGCCTTTTTTGAGACGAGTGCATCAGATCGCACCACTGCTATTTGCAATATTTGTCTCAAGCGTATCTCGCGTGGCCAAAACATCAGCCGCTTGGGCACCACAAGCATGAGCAGACATATGTCGACCTGCCATGCAGCTCGTTGGCAAGCACACATAAAAGACCCACACCAAAGAACAAAGCGGACCTCTCCTTGCTCCTCATCAGCTGGGATCTCCATCCCCACTATATCTTCAGTCCTCTCTGAAAGCTGCTCTGAGAGGACTGAAGGTGTAGAATTAGGTGTGTCACAACCAAGTACTTGCAGTACACCGACGTCCGATTGTAGCAGGCAAATTTCCCTGCCCCAGCTGCTGGACCGTCGAAAGAAGTATACTCCCAGCCATCCACATGCCCAGCGGTTGAATGCTAGCTTGGCTAAATTGCTAGCACTTCAACTGCTGCCTTTTCAGTTGATAGACTCGGCCCCCTTCCGTGAGTTTGTTCAATGTGCGGTTCCTCAGTGGCAGGTTCCCAAACGCCACTTTTTCTCACGGAAGGCAATTCCGTCTCTCTACTGGCATGTGGAAGGCAATGTCCATGCCTCGCTGGACAGGGCGGTCAGCGGTAAGGTGCATATTACCGCTGACTCATGGTCCAGCAGGCATGGACAGGGACGTTATCTTTCTTTCACGGCCCATTGGGTCACTCTATTGGTAGCTGGGAGGGATGCAGGACAAGGTGCAGTAGTGTTGGAGGTTGTTCCGCCACCACGCCTCCAAAATGCTACTACTGGTTGTGACACACCTCTCTCCTCCACCCCCTCCTCTTCTTCTTCCTCCATGTCCTCTTCGAGTGCTCTGTCCTCGGAACCAGCGGTGCTCCGTAGGCGTACAAGGGGCTACGCGAGTACGCAGGCAAAAAGATGCCATGCCGTGCTTGCGCTGGTGTGTTTGGGGGACAGGAGCCACACTGGGCCAGAGGTTCTGGCAGCTCTGCAGGGGCAGGCCGAGAGGTGGTTGACGCCACGCCAGCTTAAGCCAGGAATGGTCGTTTCTGATAATGGCACCAACCTCCTCTCCGCCCTGCGACAGGGGCAGCTCACCCATGTGCCCTGTATGGCTCACGTCCTCAACCTGGTGGTGCAGCGGTTCTTGGGCAGGTTCCCAGGCTTACAGGATGTCCTGAGGCAGGCCAGGAAAGTCTGTGTGCATTTCCGCCGATCTTATAATGCCAGTGCTCGGCTGACTGAGCTGCAAAAGGAGCTGAACCTGCCCAAGAACCGCCTAATATGTGACATGCCCACCAGGTGGAACTCAACGTTGGCCATGCTGCAGCGACTGCACACGCAGCAGAGGGCCATCAATGAGTACCTTTGCGACTACGGCACCAGGACAGGGTCAGGGGAGCTTGGCTTTTTTTCCCCACGCCAGTGGAGCATGATCAGGGATGCATGCACTGTCCTCTCACCATTTGAGGAGGCCACGAGGATGGTGAGCAGTGACAGTGCATGCATCAGTGACACTGTACCTCTTGTCCACCTGTTGGAGCATACGCTGCGTGGGATAATGGACAGGGCACTTGAGGCAGAACAGAGGCAGGAAGAGGAGGACTTCCTTGTCTCTCAAGGCCCCCTTTATCCAGACAATGTTCCTTCTGTCCCACCCATCACACAGGAAGAGGAGGAGGAGGAGGAGGAGGAGGAGGATTGTGTGAGCATGGAGGTGGAGCCTGGCACTCAGCATCAGCAGCAGCAGTCTTTTAGGGATGATGTACAGTCCCAACAAACCAGTGGACTTGTACGTGGCTGGGAGGAGGTGGCTGGCGATCATGTCATCCTCAGTGACCCAGAAGACTCCGGACCGAATGCCTCAGCTAACCTACGCTGCATGGCCTCCCTGATCCTGCAAAGCCTGCGGAAGGATCCTCGTGTTCTTCGGATCAAGGAGAGTGACCATTACTGGCTGGCCACTCTCCTTGATCCACGGTACAAGGGTAAGGTTGCGGACCTTATCTTGCCGTCGCAGAGGGAGCAGAGGATGAGACATCTCAGGGAGGCCTTGCAGAAAGGTCTGTGCAACGCGTTCCCAGAAACTGGGAGGTTACAAACTCCTGGTCCTGGACGACGAGTTGCTGAGGCTTCGGTCAGTAGCAGAAGGAGCGGTGGGGAAGGTGGACGTCTGACCGATGCGTTCAGACAATTTTTTAGTCCGCAGCCCCAAGGTATGATCGGTTCCAGCAACCATCGCCAGCGTCTGATATACATGGTGCAGGAATACCTAGGGGCAAGGTCAGACTTGGACACCTTTCCCACCGAAAATCCTCTGGCTTACTGGGTCCTGAGGATGGATCACTGGCCAGAGCTTGCACAGTATGCAATTGAGCTACTGGCCTGTCCTGCATCCAGCGTTCTTTCCGAACGCACATTCAGTGCTGCTGGAGGATTTGTCACCGATCATAGGGTGCGCCTGTCCACCGACTCGGTTGATCGACTGACCTTCATAAAAATGAATCAGTCTTGGATCACCACCAGCTACCAGACACCTGAAGCGGATATAACGGAATAATTTATAATGTCACATCCCTTCAAGACTGCCTATGCTGATGCTGAGTGACTGTCCTGTTATGTTCACTGACTATCCTCTTCCTCCTCCTCAATGATCCATGCCACCACACCAGTGCCTAAGGCACAATTTTTCAGCCCCTGTATAACAGGGGCGTGTAATTACAATTTTTTAAAAAGATGCTTCGCAACAGGTGTGACTGCTGTGCTCAGAGTACAGTATCTGTGAGGGGTTGCAGTGTTGTGGCACCAGCACCAGTGCCTAAGGCACAATTTTTCAGCCCCTGTTGGGGCGTGTAATTACAATTTTTAGGCAATGCTTTGCAACAGGTCTCATTGCTGTGCTCAGAGTACAGTATCTGTGAGGGGTTGCAGTGTTGTGGCACCAGCACCAGTGCCTAAGGCACAATTTTTCAGCCCCTGTATAACAGGGGCGTGTAATTACAATTTTTTAAAAAGATGCTTCGCAACAGGTGTGACTGCTGTGCTCAGAGTACAGTATCTGTGAGGGGTTGCAGTGTTGTGGCACCAGCACCAGTGCCTAAGGCACAATTTTTCAGCCCCTGTTGGGGCGTGTAATTACAATTTTTAGGCAATGCTTTGCAACAGGTCTCATTGCTGTGCTCAGAGTACAGTATCTGTGAGGGGTTGCAGTGTTGTGGCACCAGCACCAGTGCCTAAGGCACAATTTTTCAGCCCCTGTATAACAGGGGCGTGTAATTACAATTTTTTAAAAAGATGCTTCGCAACAGGTGTGACTGCTGTGCTCCAAGTACAGTATCTGTGAGGGGTTGCAGTGTTGTGGCACCAGCACCAATGCCTAAGGCACAATTTTTCAGCCCCTGTTTAACAGGGGCGTGTAATTACAAATCTTGATCTAATAGTTCACAGCAGGGCCCATTCCTGCGCCCACCAAGAGTAACTATGAGGGCCTACAGTCTTGTGGCAACACCGTCCACCACCACCACCACCACCAAAGGCCCAATTTTTCTGCCCTGTTCAACAGGTGCATGCAATTACAAATCTTGATCTAATAACTCACAGCAGGGCCCATTCCTGCACCCACCAAGAGTAACTGTGAGGGCTTACAGTCTTGTGGCAACACCGTCCACCACCACCACCACCACCACCAAAGGCCCAATTTTTCTGCCCGGTTCAACAGGTGCATGCAAGTACAAATCTTGATCTATTAACTCACAGCAGGGCCCATTCCTGTGCCCACCAGTCTTGTGGCTACACCAATATCTAATAGGGCAAATTTCTGCAGAGTATATACGGCAGGCCCCTACTTTCAAACATCCAACTTACAAACGACTCCTACTTGCAAACGGCAAGAGAAAACAGGAAGTGAGAGGAAATCTACCCCTAGGAAGGAAAATTCTATCCTGTTAGATTTAATTTGGGAAAAAGGTATCTCCTCTCTACTGATGCTTTATCACCAATCCTTGTTTCAATTAAAACCCCACTTTTCCAAAAACATTTGTCATTGGGACGGAAAGTGAGGTGACATGTTCTGAACAGATGTGCAAAGACAGCAAATGTTACAGGGGTGATAACCCCTCCCTATGTTCTCCAAAAAGCTTAAAAATTGATTTTTTTGGGATGTAGCTACACTTCATAATGTACCTGTTCAGATTCTACTTAAGAACAAACCTACAGTCCATGTCTTGTTTGCACCACCTATATACTGCTGTTCAGAGTATATAGGGTTGTAGGTATAGGGTTTTATTTTGGGTGCGGGGTCCCACTTAGTATCCATACAAGACCCAAAGGGGCTGGGGTGGGGGGGGGGGTGATGGGGTAGCCATGCCATTTTTCTCAAGGATTTTCAGCCATATGGCGGCCAGGACAAGACATGACATTAAAGCCGCAAGTGGTTTTAAATGGCTTCTTTTTTTCCTTTACAAATGTCATTTTGTGCAAGGACAGTTCTAAACACGGGAAACACATGCCACTTCACAGGCATACTTTAGACACCCCCCAGGTACCGTATTTAAAGGAAAATTTCACTTTTTTTTTTTTCACTTTATGCATCATTAAAATGACTGCTCCCGAAAAAACTTTAGTTTTTAAAATTTCTTTTTGCATTGATATATGTCCCCTGGGGCAGGACCCGGGTCCCCAAACCTGTTTTATAACATTAACATGCATATTGGCCGTTGTAATTAGCAATTTTGATTTCGAACGTTCGCGTCCATTATAACGAATAGGGTTCGAAAATTCGCGCGAACTTTCGGTCCGTTCGAAGGTTCTGGTGCGAACCGAACCCGGGGGTGTTCGGCTCATCCCTACTAATAATTAAGAGAACGTCTCCTTCAAAGTTTCAGTAGAAGATATGCTACCATACCATAAGTGGTAAGTGGGAGAAGAGGGGACCCAATGCTGTTGCTGGTCAAAGGGAGAAAGAGTGCCACGGTATCAGTAGTGGTCAGTGGAAGAGGTACGCCTCCATACCATTGGGGTGGTCTTTGGTAGAAAAGGTGCCCCATATTATTAGTGGTCAGTGGGAGAAGTGGTGCCCCAAAGTCAAAGTGAAAAACATCAATGGTAAAGTCAAAAACAAAAATAGATAGTTATTATGGCAGCTTCTAATAATAAGAGCACTCCTACAAAGTCTCAGTAGACTCAGTGGAGGTGCAACCATATCATTTGTGGTAAATGGGAGAAGAGCACCTTCATGTCATTTGTGGTCAAAGTGAGATAAAGTGTCCCTTTATCATTGGTGGTCAATTTTGAGAAGAGATGCTCCCATACAAATTGTGGTGAACAAAAGATGAAGTGCCTCCATACCATTGGTGGTCTTTGGGAGAAGAGGTGCCACATATCATTGGTGGTCAGTGGAAGAAGGGGTACCTCCACATAATTGGTAGTTAAAGGGAGAAGAGCTGCTTTCATATTAGCAACCATAGGTGTGCGCAGCCTATTGCATTAGGGTGTGCACCCAAAAGCTGAAACACACATGCATTTCTCAGCAGCCTCAGCTGCGCTGAACAGTGAATGAATGGCAAGTGCTCTGTGCTGAGTGTCTTACTGTTCAGTCACAAACTAAAGAATAGTAAACACAGTTTACTATGCTTCTGTTATGAATGGACACAGTGAGAGAGTGAGTGTGTTCACTTAGAAAAGGAAGGGGCCGGTAAATTACATATTTACTAGCCCCTTCCCCCGCTCTCCATCCTAAAACATTTCCTGCAGCAGCCAGGGGGAGAGAAGAGGAGGGAAGCCAGTAGCACTGCTGGTTGGAGGAGTCAACCATGGGGTGGGGTGGGGTCGGAACCACACATAGTGATTAGGGTGTGCCCAGGCACACCTAGCACACCCCCTATGCACGCCTATGTTAGCAACGCAGTGGCTTAGTGGTCAGCTGTCCTGCCTTGCAGCACTAGGGTCCTCAGTTTGAATCCCAACCAGTAGTTAACTGCATTGAGTTTGCATGTTTTTAGTGTGCTTGCGTGTGTTTCGTCCAGGTACACAGGTTTGTAGAAGAGGTGCCCTCATACACTGGTGATCAGTGGGAAAAGAGATCAAATGCAAATACAGAATGTCATTATGGTGGCTGATAATAATAAAAGCACTTCTTTAAAGTCTCAATACAATATAAAGAAAAAAAAATATTGTTGCACTGATACCGGTATAGGTGCAGATGCTAGGCATTTGCATGAGTACTTGTGAAAATGCTCCGATACCTAAAACCAATACCTTTTTCGTGCGGTGCGGTGCAATTTGAGCTCATACAAAATGAATGGGCTCAAATCGCACTGCAAAGAATGGCATGTTATTTGAACAGGAATGCGGTGAATTTACCATCCGAATCACGTTTCCGCACCACTCCTTGTCGTAGTGACTTCAGCCTTGGTTCACACAGGAAAGGATTGAATTCCTGTACTAATCATATGCCATTCTTTGCAGTGCGATTTGAGCCCATTCATTTTGTATGGGCTCAAATCGCACTGCACGAAAAAAATCGGTATCAGTAATTGGTATCAGCCAGTACTTGAAGAAAAGTATCAGTGCTCACACTCGGTCTAAAAAAACTAGTATCGGTGCATCCTAAAATACATTCAATTACTCAACAGTTTCTATATTTAGTTGCAAAAACATTGTAACAAAATGGTGAATTTATAACGTCAATGCTATTTAAAATGTAATGTTGTGTTTTTATATGTCAAATAACATAAAGAAATGTAAAAAAATTAATTATTAGCATTAAAGCGGAGGTCCACACAAAAATGGAACCTCCGTTTTTCGGAACCCTCCCACCCTCCCACCTTTCAGGGGGGAGGGGGTGCAGATACCTGAATAATACAGGTATTTGCACCCACTTCCGAGCATAGACTCTCGCGGGACCTACGCCCCTTCCCCCCCCCGCTGTCTTCTGGGAAACACACAGGTCCCAGAAGATAGCGGGGACCAGTAAGGACGTGCAGCACGACTCGCGCATGCGCAGTAGGAAACCGGGAATTGAAGCCGCAGCGCTTCACTTCCTGATTCCCTCACCGAGGTTGGCGGCGGGGGGCAGCCGAGAGCCGAGCGATTGATCGGCTTCGGCTGCCGACATCGCGGGCACCCAGGACAGGTGAGTGTCCATTTATTAAAAGTCAGCAGCTGCAGTATTTGTATAATATTTTTTTTTAGGCGGACCTCCGCTTTAAAGTTTAAAACAAAACGAAAACAAAACTTAGTTTAGAAAAAAGATTAGAAGAGTAGCATTGATTTGTCATCGCATTGACAATGTGCACTCGCTGAAAATGCACTATTGGACTAACAAAAAGAGTGCTAAAGAGAAATGTTATTGTTGCTTATAGCAACCAATGAGAATACTTGCTTCATTTCTGCAGCTGAAGGTTAAAAATGAAGGTGGAAGCTCATTGGAGATAAACAACAAGGACAATTTGCTATTGACCATTTTTTCTATATATCAACCCCAAATTATAGTTTCCCTTTAAGTAATTATATTATACATGTCGAAAAGAGAATTTATATTGTTACACATCCTGACAGCTGAGGATACAAAGCTGCCTCCCGCTGGGAGCCAGATGTGGAAAATGTATGATGCTGATTGCTGAAATGTAACTATGCATTGGTTGTCCTTGCCTTTTATAAAATGACATGTTTTGTATAAAAAGACAAAAACAACAACAAGGCAACAGCACGGTGACCGATTTAAATGGGCAGATTTGTCAACATTCTTATCAAAATGCACAAAACCTAATTTACTGATTTCAGATGGTACCCAAAAAACACATAAAAAAAAACAAACAAAAAAAACACTTGTGTTATACATGAATTCTTAAAATATCTCATACAATGGATAAAAATAAATAGTGTTATCCAAAATGTATTCAATTGTCAAAACACAAAAATTGTGGAACCAGCCTCCTTCTTTTTAGGGTACTTTTACCATAAGTTTTTGTGACTTTACCTAAATAAAAAAGGTAAAATATTTTCTTAGGAGAAAAAAAAAGCAAGCAAATATCTGTAAAAACCTTCCATGTCAATGTTGAAGTTTCCACCATGCTAGACCATGAGAAACATTGTGGATCTGTTGCATAGTTCACACATACTCATGGGCTACACTAAAAAAAAAATATATATGTTAACAAGTGCTCAGGTTTGACCAAAAAAGTTCAGGTCCATTTTTTTTTGATCTGTTGACATGTCGTTTTAGGAGCTTTTGATAAAAAATAGCAGGACATGTCAACACATGACAATATACATTGCTCAAAAAAATTAAAGGAACACTTTGAAAACACAGATCTCAACAGGCAAAAATCTCATGCTGGATATCTCTACTGATATGGACTGGGTAATGTGTTAGGAATGAAAGGGTGGCACATCATTTGATGGAAATGAAAATTATCCACCTACAGAGGGCAGAATTCAAAGACACCCTGAAAATCAAAGTGAAAAAATTATGCAGCAAGCTAGTCCATTTTGCTGAAATTTCATTGCAACAACTCAAAATGGTCCTCAGTAGTTTGTATGGCCCCCAAGTGCTTGTATGCATGCCTGACAACACCAGGGCATGCTCCTAATGAGACGACGAATGGTGTCCTGGGGTATTTCCTCCTAGATCTGGACCAGGGCATCACTGAGCTCCTGAACAGACTGAGGTGCAACCTGGCGGCACCGGATGGACTGAAACATAATGTCCCAGAGGTGTTCTTTTGGATTTAGGTCAGGTGAGCGTGGGGGCCATTCAATGGTATCAATTTCTTCATCCTCCAGGAACTGGCTGCATGCTCTCGCCCCATGAGGCCGGGCATTGTCGTGCACCAGGAGGAACCCAGGACCCACTGCACCAGCGTAGGGTCTGACAATGGGTCCAAGGATTTCATCCCGATACCTAATGGCAGTCAGGGTGCCATTGTATAGCCTGTAGAGGTCTGTGCATCCCTCCATGGATATGCCTCCCCAGACCATCACTGACCCACCACCAAACCTGTCATGCTGAACGATGTTACAGGCAGCATAAAGTTCTCCGCGGCTTCTCCAGACCCTTTCACGTCTGTCACATATGCTCAGGGTGAACCTGCTCTCATCTGTGAAAAGCATGGGGCACCAGTGGCGGACCTGCCAATTCTGGTGTTCAATGGAAAATGCCAATCGAGCTCCACAGTGTCCGGCAGTGTGCACAGAGCACACTAGAGGACCTCAGGCCACCCTCATGAAGTCTGTTTCTGATTGTTTGGTCAGAGACATTCACACCAGTGGCCTGCTGGAGGTCATTTTGTAGGGCTCTGGCAGTGCTCATCCTGTTCCTCCTTGCACAAAGGAGCAGATACCGGTCCTGCTGATGGGTTAAGGACCTTCTACGGCTCTGTCCAGCTCTCCTAGAGTAACTGCCTGTCTCCTGGAATCTCCTCCATGCTCTTGAGACTGTGCTGAGAGACACGGCAATGACACGTATTGATGTGCCATCCTGGAGGAGTTGGACTGCCTGTGCAACCTTTATAGGGTCCAATTATCGCCTCCTGCTACCAGTAGTGACACTGACCCTAGCCAAATGCAAAACTAGTGAAAAACAGTCAGAAAAGATGAGTAGGGAAAAAAACAGACACCTCCACCTGAAAAACCATTCCTGTTTTGGAGGTCGTCTCATTGTTGCCCATCTAGTGCACCTGTTGTTAGTTTCAATTAACAGCAAAGCAGCTGAAACTGATTAACATCCCCCTCTGCTACTTAACTGACCAGATCAATATCCCAGGAGTTCTGATTCAAAAGTATTCCTTTAATTTTTTTGAGCAGTGTACTTGCCCAAAGCAATAAGAGAATACAGGGAAACACAGAAGCATAAGCTAAAGTCCTCATATACATTCTGCAAGCTGTATTCGATTTACGGTTTTAAATGTTTTCTTTTTATAACACAACTGTTTGATGATCACAAGGTATATTGCAGGTTTCCAAACAACTAAATACTGAGTTGCTAAGGCTCAAAACGTCTTATTCTATCTAATGGAATGTTTATATATAGAATATATGTGTAAGATTGGCACATTTGGAGTACAACATAGTTAAAGGGGTTGTAAAGCATCGTGTTTTTTCACCTTAATGCATCCTATGCATTAAGGTGAAAAAACACCTTGCACTCTCCAGCCCCCCCGAGCCCCCATTTTGCTTACCTGAGCCCCGAATCTCTGTGGGCGCGATCCCGCGTTGCTTTCCAAGCGGTTTGTCGGCTCTTCATTGGTTAGATTGATAGTGGCGCAACCATTGGCTCCCACGGCTGTCAATCAAATCCAATGATGCGGCGCACCGGGGGGGCAGGGCCGAGTCATACACTCAGCGGCTATGCACACCAAGTGTATAACACGGGAGTGCGCCTGCAAGGTAACCCCCTCGGGAGACAGCTTCCCAGAGGGGGTTAGCTCTTGCGGGGAGGAGCTGAGACAGCTGCCGTGGGACCCCAGAAGAGGACGTTCAAATGTACTGCATAGTCAGGGCCGGCCCTACCATGGGACCCGATGGGACCATTGTCCCAGGCGGCAGGTTCTGAGGGGCGGCACATTGACGCCCATAAATACAGTAATCCTGCCCAATCGGGCTCCGCTACGCCCACCCGCTCCGCTCTTCATCCCACTATGTGGATGGCCCAGCGCCGCTGCTATTAGAAGTATTGGCAGACCATTCGCTGCCATAACCGCACAGCTGGCCGCCCGCCCATCCTCTCCACGGCTCCCCCCCATGCTGCTGACGAGAAAGTCAGCTGACGAACAACAGCGTAAAGGGGGAGGAGCTTTCGGCTGAGCAGAGACCCCATGATGGAAGAGGGATTGCTATAGGCGCGGCTGACACTGAGAGAAAGTAAGTGTCACTAATCCCATCTCCACCACCCCTGCCTGTGTCTAATCCCCCTACCACCCCTGCCTGTGTCTAACCCCCCTACCACCCCTGCCTGTGTCTAATCCCCCTACCACCCCTGCCTGTGTCTAACCCCCCTACCACCCCTGCCTGTGTCTAACCCCCCTACCACCCCTGCCTGTGTCTAATCCCCCCTACCACCCCTGCCTGTGTCTAATCCCCCCTACCACCCCTGCCTGTGTCTAATCCCCCCTACCACCCCTGCCTGTGTCTAATCCCCCCTACCACCCCTGCCTGTGTCTAACCCCCCTACCACCCCTGCCTGTGTCTAATCCCCCCTACCACCCCTGCCTGTGTCTAATCCCCCCTACCACCCCTGCCTGTGTCTAATCCCCCCTACCACCCCTGCCTGTGTCTAACCCCCCCTACCACCCATGCCTGTGTCTAATCCCCCTACCACCCCTGCCTGTGTCTAATCCCCCTACCACCCCTGCCTGTGTCTAATCCCCCTACCACCCCTGCCTGTGTCTAACCCCCCTACCACCCCTGCCTGTGTCTAACCCCCCTACCACCCCTGCCTGTGTCTAACCCCCCTACCACCCCTGCCTGTGTCTAACCCCCCTGCCTGTGTCTAATCCCCCCCTACCACCCCTGCCTGTGTCTAATCCCCCCCTACCACCCCTGCCTGTGTCTAACCCCCCTACCACCCCTGCCTGTGTCTAACCCCCCCTACCACCCCTGCCTGTGTCTAACCCCCCTACCACCCCTGCCTGTGTCTAACCCCCCTACCACCCCTGCCTGTGTCTAATCCCCCCTACCACCCCTGCCTGTGTCTAATCCCCCCTACCACCCCTGCCTGTGTCTAACCCCCTACCACCCCTGCCTGTGTCTAACCCCCCTACCACCGCTGCCTGTGTCTAATCCCCCCTACCACCCCTGCCTGTGTCTAATCCCCCTACCACCCCTGCCTGTGTCTAACCCCCCTACCACCCCTGCCTGTGTCTAACCCCCCTACCACCCATGCCTGTGTCTAATCCCCCTACCACCCCTGCCTGTGTCTAATCCCCCTACCACCCCTGCCTGTGTCTAATCCCCCTACCACCCCTGCCTGTGTCTAACCCCCCTACCACCCCTGCCTGTGTCTAACCCCCCTACCACCCCTGCCTGTGTCTAACCCCCCTACCACCCCTGCCTGTGTCTAACCCCCCTGCCTGTGTCTAATCCCCCCCTACCACCCCTGCCTGTGTCTAATCCCCCCCTACCACCCCTGCCTGTGTCTAACCCCCCTACCACCCCTGCCTGTGTCTAACCCCCCTACCACCCCTGCCTGTGTCTAACCCCCTACCACCCCTGCCTGTGTCTAACCCCCCTACCACCCCTGCCTGTGTCTAATCCCCCTACCACACCTGCCTGTGTCTAATCCCCCCTACCACCCCTGCCTGTGTCTAACCTCCCTACCACCCCTGCCTGTGTCTAATCCCCCTACTATCCCTGCCTGTGTCTAACCTCCCTACCACTCCTGCCTGTGTCTAATCCCCCTACCACCCCTGCCTGTGTCTAATCCCCCTACCACCCCTGCCTGTGTCTAACCTCCCTACCACCCCTGCCTGTGTCTAACCATCCCTACCACCCCTGCCTGTGTCTAACCTCCCCTACCACCTCTGCCTGTGTCTAACCTCCCCTACCACCCCTGCCTGTGCCTAACCTCCCTACCACCCCTGCCTGTGTCTAATCTCCCTACCACCCCTGCCTGTGTCTAACCTCCCCTACCACCCCTGCTTGTGTCTAAACCCCCTACCACCCCTGCCTGTGTCTAATCCCCCCTACCACCCCTGCCTGTGTCTAATCTCCCTACCACCCCTGCCTGTGTCTAATCTCCCTACCACCCCTGCCTGTGTCTAACCTCCCCTACCACCCCTGCTTGTGTCTAAACCCCCTACCACCCCTACCTGTGCCTAACCTCCCCTACCCCCCCTGCCTGTGTCTAGTCTCCAATACCCCCCCCTGCCTGTGTCTAGTCTCCAATACCCCCCCTGCCTGTGTCTAATCTCCTCTACCACCCCTGCCTGTGTCTAACCTCCCCTCCCCCCTCACCACAACCGCCGCTGCCTCTGTCTGAACCCCACCACCACTATTACGTGGAAATCTGACTTCCTAATAAATGTAATTTTGTTTTTTATTGTCATAATATAAAATAATAAATGTGGGGGCCTTTTGATGGGCGTGATTATTATTATTATTATTTTTTTGGGGGGGGGGTCGGTAGGGAGGAGGGGGGCAGCATTTTGATCCTGGGCCCAGGCAGCACAATGTCTTGGGCTGGCCCTGTGCATAGTGGAGGCAAGTATGACATGTTTTTTTTTTTTTTAAACTGAACCTTTACTATCACTTTAAATTGCATATTCAGGAAATAACAAAAAATAAATGGCCAAAAAGGCAAGCATGTAATACTATTGCACAGAATAGGCAAATGACGAGCTGCGAATGCTGCTCAAACAGGAAAACCATCTTAATGGCTCAAGTTATTTTAGCTCTGTGCGGAAAGTTGAAGCAGCCTACTGGCTCCACTTCAGTATTTGTAGAATCAGTACATGCTTTAGTTAATGGAAACCTTTTCTGAGAGAAATAGGGAGTCTGCCAAAGCTCACTTCTCATTCTACAAATGCTAGTTGGCTGTTGTGTGGGCATTCTGCTTATTTATTTATTATAGGTACTTATATAGCAGCGTCAATTTACATATATATATAACGTTAACATCAGTCCCTGCTCTCAAGTAGAAGCTTACAATCTAATGCCCCTAACTCTCATTCACACATACACGGACCATTTTAAACAGGAGACAACTAGCCTTCCAGCCTTTGGAGTGTGGGAGGAAACCGCACAGGAACAGGGAGAACATGCAAACTCCAGGCAGGTAGTGCCGTGGTTGGGATTTGAACCAACCACCCTGGTGCTGCTAGATGGAAGCACATGCCACTTAGCCACTGTCCTGCCCACAGCACTTTAAGTCACTGACCCAGAACAAGTGTGTAGATAAAGGCCTCGGATTTTTGTCTGACTTTTCTGATATACATACCGTATATACTCGAGTATAAGCCGACCCGAATATAAGCCAAGGCACCTAATTTTACCACAAAAAAATGGGAAAACGTATTGACTCGAGTATAAAGCCTCGTACACATGACCAAGTTTCTCGTCGTAAAAAACCTGTCGATTTCCTCGACGAGATTCTTGTCAAGTTTGACGAGCTTCTTGTCAAGCTTTCCTTGCATACACACTGTCATTTCCAAATCTCGTCGTTGTTCTGCGCGGTCACGTACAGCACGTACGACGGCAGTATAAAGGGCAAGTTCGATTTCAATGGCGCCACCCCTTTGGCTGCTTTTGCTGATCTCGTGTTACCGCGTGTGAATAAAAGTTTGGGAAGAGACGATTCGCGATTTTCAGTCTTCGTGCTCTCAGTTCGTTACAGCGTGACGAATGTGTTATCTCATTTACGAAGGCTTGTTTTACCAGAAGAAGCGCTCCCGTCTCATACTTGATTCTGAGAATGCGTGATTTTTTAAGACTCGGAAAAGCATACACACGACCGGTTTTCTCGTCGCAAACCAGGTCGACGAGAAACCCGACGAGAAAATCGAGAATCCTGATGAGAAAATAGAGAGCAGGTTCTCTATTTTTCTCGTCGAGATTCCCGGCAGTTTTCTCGACGAGAAACAACACACACGAACGGTTTTCTCGACAAGAAAGCTCTCTTGGCAGTTTTCTTGTAGTTTTTTGATGAGAAACTCGGTCGTGTGTACGAGGCTTAAGCCTAGGGTGTCCATCTGCATGCCTCACTGTGCCTCACTTTGCCTCACTGTGTCCATGTGCATGCCTCACTGTGCCCATGCCCTGTGTCCATGATTAGACTGATGTTTAACATGGGAGTCTATAGAAGGGGTGCCTGGCTTTGAAAAATCGGTGCTCCCCGGCCGTAGGTCCCCCAGACAACAAACTTTGCACACTTGTAGAGAAGAAATGGGGCAACATGTGTGCCAAGTTTGAGGTCCAGGGTACCTACGGCCAGCCGGTACCGGCCCGGTCCCCAAATTCCAGGAGATCAGGCGCAAAAAGGTGACTCGAGTATGAGCCGAGAGGGGCTGAAAAACTCGGCTTATACTCGAGTATATACGGTACTTATTCCATAACTCAGATTTAACAAACAGATGCTTATGAGGTTCCTACAAAGAACATTGGCCAAAAAGTCTTGGCGTTATAAGCACTTGAGAAAAATAAATAAAATTGTTCTTTTGCTATTTGTATTGCTTGATAAACCAGTGCCATATTGGGAAAGGTTTAGATGAATGGTCTGGTATTCCTTTGTTCTGTCTGCATAGGCCAAAGTAGAGGATGGGAGAGAAAAGGTGAAGGTTTTCTCTTTTCCTGAGTTTGTCCCAATGCAAGAAGGGCTAACACAGCCTTTTAGGAGGCAATCTAAGCCCACACCAGGTTTGCTTGCGATTTGCAGTGAAATTCATTTGAATATGGCCCGGTTCACACTGGTGCGACATGCACTCCGACTTTAAGAGCACAAACCGCATGACAAGTCGTGCCCCATTAAATGCAATGAAACCGTTCTAATAGGAGCAACTTGAGTCACTGCGACTTAGAAAAAGGTTCCTGCACTACATTTGGTGAGACTTCGGCACGACTTGCATTGACTTCTGTTGCATGCAAGTTGTGCCAAAGTCGCGCTAGGATGTAGGCTTCAAACTCGCACGAAAGTCGCGTGACTTTGATGTCGCGGCAGCGTGAACCGGGCCTGATGATTGCACAGCTGCCTGTAGGTTTCAGTGAAAACCTAAGTTGATGTTGGGGTCTCTAACAGGGGAAGGATCTATCTCTGCTGTAGTATCATGTTCACTTACAGGTCACTGCATGGGGAAATAAATTTCCTTAGAATGTCCTGCACATATTGCAGTGAAGTTGCAGTAAACTGCACTTAGCATTTCATCAACTTTCTTGATTTGTAAACATAGGGGCAAATACATTTTTGGATGTTGAGAGATGAAAGACGGAGAGAACAAAATTAATAATTCCAAAGAGGAAGAAAAATAAGTGATTAGATATAAGAATAAGACAAGTCATAGGATATAGATATGGTGGGCTTATTTACTAAAGGAGTAGCAGGCTCAAAGCGAGTTTTCACTCTTCGTGAATAATGGGGAACAAAGTTAAAATTTACTTTGCAAAGAATACCAAATCGTGGGCAAAGACAATTTAAAACAGGATTTTTGTACACACGTGGGGTGATTGGAATCTGTACAAATTTAAATATTTGGTAAGCTCACTAAGCTAAGTGAATTTTCTTCTTGCAATGGGAATTTACTTATAACTTTGTAAATGAGGTTTCAATTATCCATATGTTTTTTAATTATGTTGTAATAAAATGTATACTTTTTTACTGATTCTCCCTCTCATTGTGTGCCCACAAAGTCCGCTAATTTTTTGACTTGGTCAATCCTTAAATGTTTCAAATATCCAATCATTTTATTTGTTGACAGAAATTAAATTTTTTATACAGTAAAACCTTGGATTGCGAGTATAATTTGTTCCAGAAACATGCTTGTAATCCAAAGCACTTGTATATCAAAGCAAATTTCCCCATAAGAAATAGGGGGAACTCAAATGATTTGTTCCACAACCATTTATACATATGTCCTTCAGTTTATAGTCCATACAAAAAGATTATAGCAATGTGATAAGTTGTGTAACCATAAAATGTCCATCCACAAATGGCAGCCTCCAAAAGGGGATTAGAAGCAAAATCCAGCAGGAGCTAGAGAGTGTAAAAGAGAAGAGAGGCGCCTCTAAGTGTAGCAATTTGTTGCTAAATGTTGTACCTTCATTAACCACTTAAGGGCCGATAGACGTCGGCAGAATGGCACGGCTGGGCACATCCACGTACAGGTACGTTGCCCTTTAAGAGCCGCGGACCCGATCGCCGCCGGTGTCCCGCGATCGGGTCACAGAACTGAAGAACGGGGAGAGGTAAGTGTAAACAAACCTTTCCCCGTACTTCCTAGTGAGCCTGTCACTGATCGTCTGTTTCCTGTCATAGGGAACGACGATCAGTGACATCACACGCCAAGCCATGCCCCCTACAGTAAAAAATACACATTACGTCACACTTAACCCCTTCAGCTGCCAGTTAACAGGTTAACCCCTTCACTGCCAGTGTCATTTTCACAGTAATCAGTGCATTTTTATAGCACTGATCGCTGTAAAAATGACAATGGTCCCAAAATAGTGTCAAAAGTGTCCGATGTGTCCGCCATAATGTTGCAGTCACGATGAAAATCGCTGATCGCCGCCATTACTAGTGAAAAAAAATTATTAATAAAAATGCCATAAAACTATCCCCTATTTTGTAGATGCTATAACTTTTGGGCAAACCAATCAATAAATGCTAATTGCGATTTTTTTTACCAAAAATATGTAGAAGAATACGTATCTGCCCAAACTGAGGAAAAAAAAAAATTTTTTATATATTTTTTGGGGATATTTGTTATAGCAAAAAGTAAAAAATATAGAATTTTTTTCAAAATTGTCGCTCTATTTTTGTTTATAGCGCAAAAAATAAAAACCGCAGAGGTGATCAAATACCACCAAAAGAAAGCTCTATTTATGGGAAAAAAAGGACGCCAATTTTGTTTGGGAGCCACGTCGCATGACCGCGCAATTGTCAGTTAAAGTGACGCAGTGCCGAATCGCAAAAAGGGGCCTGGTCCTTTAGCTGCAAAATGGTCCGGGGCTGAAGTGGTTAAATGTAACCATATTGCTACACTTAGAGGCGCCTCTCTTCTCTTTTATACTCTGTTGTGATGTGACGCTACTCTTATATCAAGACATCGCTTGTATATCAAGTCAAAATGTATTTAAAAATTTTGCTTGTCTTGCAAAGCGCTCTCAAACCAAGTTACTCTCAAACCAAGGTTTTACTGTATTTAGAAAGGGAACATACTCTATTTGTTTGGTAAACTAGGGTAAGTATATTATAAAAGGTGAGCTTGAACTGCATATACAGCATTATTGTGTCTCCTCTCTGAAGTATGGGATGTCTTGTAACAGAGGCACAATATAAAACATAGGATTTAGTTTTGTGTTACTGTTTCCTCCTGTCTGTGGGTGGCAGATAGCACGCATTTTCTGGGTGTGCGTTTCCTTTAATTACATTGTTTTCCAAACAAAAATGTCCTTCAAAACTCTTAGCAATTAGAGCCAAAGGATAGTGTTACCGGGATGTGGAATAAACCCTATTGCACATAATTAGCAGTATGCATTACTGGAAGAAAAAATATGACCTGCATGTTATTAATGTAATGATATACCTATCACTTTCTGGTGGAGAACAGAGGCATTTGTTAGAGGAACTAATGACGTGCAGACAATCACAGGGCGCAGATATTACTATTACATTCATTTCAAGTCATCTTCATATTTCACTAATCAATTAAGTGTCTTTTTTTGGAATAACTAATAATTAACCTTTTCACAGCGAAACTGAGGACAAATTATTATTAAGGGATGGAAACAATAGAATAAATACCCCAACCAAAAGACCAGAGGTTCCTAAAGATACAAATATTTTTATGCCAAATATTTAAAAAAGAAAATATATTTTGCTAACTTTATATTTCTTTATAGGTTCATTCAATGATATTCTCTTCATAGATGACATAATTCTATTATATTATTTTAATCAACTTAATTTCTCAATTACTTGTCGTCAAATAGCTGCCAAGAAGCTATGATTATGACACTTCATGTTACATAATCTTATCCTACAATCCGCTAGGTTATCTATTTTCAATTACATTTATAAGAGTTACTTTCCTGAATGATTACGCCCTTTTCTACTATACTATTGTACATGTTCTGTTAATTGAATATCTAATTCTATTATATTATTGTATATGCTCTGTTAATGGAATTTTGTTGATAATTATAAAATTCAATAAAATATTTGAAACAAAAAATATATTTTGCATATGAGATGAACAGTGAGCAAATTAAAAGTCCATTGCCTGATAGATATAAAAGAGAAATGGTTAGTCCGGCAATCAATTCATTCACAGTAACTGACGGTGTTTTAGATGAGGGTGGGTTAACTAATAATCTAAGCCCATCCAGTCTAACATAGTACACACATTTGTCAACCTAATTGTAGAAACTTGCTGACAGGAGAAAAGGACACTGCCATGACCTGATCAATATGGCGATGGTCCTTGGTGAGTGACTAACCTGGACAACTGAAGTGAAGAAAAGTAAGATCCCTGGCTAAAGCTGACCATAGACGGTTTGAATCACGGCCGCTTTAGCAGGAACCAGCTGAGATTTGAACCATGTATGGGTAGGCTGAATGTACCCAAGTTGATCGATCAATCAACTTGGGTACAACCAGCCTGCCGTATTTTACATGCCATTATTGCTAGCGGCTGTTATAGTGTTCACCTGGCGAGGACGGCTTTTCCTGCTAGGAGAACACAATGACTATGCGGGAGGGATTCCCCTGTCAACACTGTCCATCTACGGCCAACCTTAGGTAGAGGTACCAGGATCACTAAACCACCTGAACAGAGACTCTTCACACATATGAACTATATGTTTGCCTTGAATACAGTTTTTTCATTATTTTAAAGTATTCAAAAAGACGTTTCAAGTCAAAATAAACATCACATGTCTGTTTTAGGCCAGCCATAGATGGAGCGACAGTGTTGACGGGGTAATCCCTCCCTCTAAGCCATTGTGTTCTCCCGGGAAGCTGTCCCTGCTCTGTGAGTATTGCTCGTGACTATAACAGCGGCTAGCAATAATCATATGTAAAATCCAGCAGGCTGATTGTACCCAAGTTAATCGATCGATTAACTTGGGTAAATTGAGCCTGCCCATACGTGGTTCAAATATGGGCCAGTTCCTGCTGAACCAGCTAAGATTCGAACCGTCTATAGCCGGCTTTAGAAGCCTCTCCCTATGCTACTAATGGTTGTTCAGATACTTAAGTCTAAAACACTTAGCTAAAAGAACTTATTGAGTATCAATATGTATGAATATTTATACTACAATATCAGACTACAGCTGAAACATAAGGTCAATGTAAGACGGACAACTCTAAAGCTGACAGTTTGTCAAAATTAGCAGCAGCAGAATCACTAAGAAGCTGCCTGTTTACCCCAATGGAATCTCTCCCTCTGTAGTTGAGGCAGTGTAATTTAGCACCCATTGCTAGTGATTGAGATTCGGGAGCATTCAGGCCAGCGATGGGAGCAACATCTGCCTGCAGGGGGAGCAATCTCATAGGGACAGACAGGCAGACTCTTTAGTGGCCATAGGCAATGTGTCTCTAGTGGCAGAATTGCCCCCTCTGACATCTGCCTAAGCAGAATTGTAGCATCTACAAAATTCTATTCAACTATATAATGCTGCCAATGTTTTCATATGTCATCCCTATTGTGAACTCTTTAGATTCTGCTGGCTTTAATTTCTTGCTTTCAGTTGGCTCCTGCCAGGCTGCAGAGTGATAACACAATCACTGGTCTGGCAAAGGGATTCCGGAAAACCTGGCTTGCCCACTCAGTGCAGTCCACTACATAGTCTGTGGATGAGTGATAGGGGTATGGCTGGGGCTGCAATCTTCTAACTCACAGAGGCTTCAGCACACAATCCCTGTAGGATTGCACCGATACCACTTTTTTACCGGCGAGTGCAAGTACCGATACTTTTGGTCAAGTACTCACCAAAAATTAATGGGCTCAAATCATACTGCAAAGAATCGCATGCTATTTGAACAGGAATGCGGTGTGATTCCTGTCCAAATTGCATGCGGTTTCCTGCACCGCTCCTGTGTGAACCCAGTATAGAAAGACAAGAAAGCGGCATCTAATGCCTCATACACACGACCGGTTTTCCCGGCAGGAAAACTGCCATTAGAGCTTTTGGCCGGGAAAACCGTCTGTGTGTATGCTTCATCGCAGTTTTCCCGACAGGAAAACTGCCGCAAATCGCAGGTGGAAAAAAGAGAGCTGGTTCTCTATTTTCCCGTCGGGATTCCCAGCGTTTTTTTTCCCGCCAGATTTACTATGGGAAACACTGCGAGGCAGTGCCGATGGAGCATACACATGGCCGGGATTCCCGGCCAAAGCTCTCATGGCAGTTTTCCTGCCGGGAAACCCGGATGTGTGTAGGGGGGAAAAGCTACCGAGCAGGTTCTCGGTTTTTCCTGCGGTTTTCCCGACGGACTTTTTACCGCTGGGAAAACCGTACGTGTGTACAGGGCTTCAGTGTGGCTATGAGTAAACAGTTTGTAACATTTTTTTATAACAATTTACTAGGGCTGTGGAAATTATTAATTATTATAACTATTAATTCCTCGATTAGTTTTTGATCGTTCAAAATTCCGGGTCTTCAGGGAGTTCCGTCGGAGATCCGGTGATGCCACAGACACCGGCGGGGCTTGCCGTGTTCATCTGAAGGGCTCCTTTGCTGTGCCTTCATATGCATGCCGGCGGGGACCTTACTATCTGCCACACGCAAGGGCTGTTACACTTCCCTCTATCACTTCCCTCTATCAACCTGGGATTCTACAGCCATCCACTGGGAGTTGTGATAGTTCCCTTCATGGGACATCTACATGCCGACGGATTGATTTTAGCCCCTTCTCATCTGGATTCAGCAGTGGTATCGTTGTACACATTTTTATACCAGTATCATACTTAGCTACATGTTTTTATGACTGCTTTTGCTACCGTTTGGTATTACTCGCACCATTTTTACAGTTTATGTAGCTACATCGATTTTATCTTCAGTGTAATATTTATTTTGTTACTTGAAGACTATAAAAGTTTTAATGCTATTCCCATCGAGCGCTGCCTTTTGTGTGTTTTTTGTATCCTGCTATCGATTTTTCCAGTGATTGGTAGCTGCACTGAGAATCGGCCTGCAAGGAGATCAGCTAAAAGTAGTTGGATCTGTATGTGCGTTATAATTAATCAAAATTAGTCGATTAATCGATTTAAAAAAAATAAAATAATCGAACACGAAAATTTTAATCAGTAACAGACCTACAATTTACATGTTAAAAGTACATATCTCGCATTCCAAATCCAAATCTGCACAGTCATATTGTCCCTGTCCCGCGGGACCTGCTGATGATGGAAAACCATGGGCACTTGTGGTGCTCACAGGGTTGCAGGCGATGTAGGAAGTTCCAGGACCCCTGTAAACCAGCTTGGAACACACAAGTGGGTATAGGATGGAAGTGATGTCAAATTGGGGGCGGGCCGCTGCCATAACAGGCTACGCGCGCAGAGCTTGCAAGCTCCTTCTACATGCCTATACATTTCCTCCAGCCGTGGGATTTATATAGCGCCGACAGTTTACATAGCGCGTTGGATAGGACATACAGAAAACTAGCCATAAAGTGGAATTACACCCAAAACTAAAAATTTAATATATTGCAGCTTACCAATCATTAGATGTGGTGACTGCATTTGTTTTATTTCTTTTTTGGCTTTTTTCCCTCTGTTTTTACCTGGTGATCTGACCAGTAACACATCTCCTGTATTAGAGTACCTCCACTCTGGATGGAAGAGCACAGGGGCATCTTTGGACAGCAGCAATGTCAGCCTGGGGGGAGGGGAGTGTTAGATGTACTAGCAGATTTAGATACACTAACAAATTGAAGCCAAACTTCCGCAAATAGTTACAGCTAACAATTGATTTTCTTTTGGGATAAAGGTTTAATATAAATAAATAAAAGCTGATTACTGTAAGTAGCCCTGCCAGTGGTAAATGTTTTGTCTCCACCCTCTAACTGCTACATCTACAGGACAACTTGTTCTGTTGAAAAACAACAGACTTACTGGCCAGATCATCAGATCAACACAAAAGAAAGAAAGCCTTAAAATCAAACAAAGGCAGCACTCACATCTAAGAATTGATAAGGTGCAATATAATAAATGCTTGCTTTTGTGTTTAAATCTCAATTCTATCTTGGTTTAGTAATAACCGAATAGCTGACTGTGTTTTTTCCAGCATTTATTAACCACTTCCATACCGGGCTTTTTATACCACTTCCATACCGGGCCTATTCTAGCACTTCTCTCCTACATGTACAAATCATCATTCTTTTGCTAGAAAATTACTCAGTACCCCCAAACATTATATATGTTTTTTTAGCAGACACCCTAGGGAATAAAATGACGGTCATTGCAACTTTTTTTTCTTGCACGGTATTTGCGCAATAATTTTTCATACGCCTTTTTTTTTGGTAAAAAAATGGTTTCATGAATTAAAAAATAACAAAACAGTAAAGTTAGCCCAATTGGTTTTTTAAATATGAAAGCTTATGTTACGCCGAGTAAATAGATACCTAACATGTCACGCTTTAAAATTGCGCACACTCATGGAATGGCGCCAAACTTCGGTACTTAAAAATCTCCATAGGCGACGCTTTGAAATTTTTTACAGGTTACCAGTTTAGAGTTACAGAGGAGGTCTAGTGCTAGAATTGTTGCACGCGCTCTAATGCACGTGGCGATACCTCACATATTTGGTTTGAACGGCGTTTACATATGTGGGCGGGACTTACGTGTGCGTTCGCTTCTGATCGTGAGCTACCGGGGACAGGGGCGTTTTACTTTTTTTTTTTTTTATTCTTTTTTTTTATTATTTTACTTCATTTTTTTTATTTTTACACTTTTTAAAAAAAAAATGTTATCACTTTTATTCCTATTACAAGGAATGTAAACATCCCTTGTAATAGGAATGTGTGTGACAGGTCCTCTTTATGGAGAGATGCGGGGTCAATAAGACCCCACATCTCTCCTCCAGGCTGGAAAGCATGAGATCGTGAAAAAAATTTCACCGATCTCATGCTTACTAGCCGCAATCGCGGCTTTGTTTATTTATGAGAACTGATGTCATCACATCGTGCCCGGGCCTCCGACGGTTATAGAGATGACTGGTGACCATCTGGTCACCAGTCATCCCTATGCTTCCCATCCGGCGCCGGACGATTCATTCTCCGGGCCCCGATGGCACGGGAGAGCCCAGAGAAGCACCGGATGACGGCAGGAGGGGGGGGGGGATGTCCCCTCCCGCTGCCTATAAGAACGTTCAAGCGGCGGAACTGCCGCTATGATCGTTCTTATGGTGCACAGAATAACCGGGAGAAGAGAAGAATATCTGAATGATGCCTCTAGCTGCAGGCATCATTCAAATATCCCCCCACAAAGCCCAGGACATCATATGACGCCCACCCAGGATGGGAGATCCCATCTGTGGACGTCATATGACAATGGGCGGTATTGAAGTGGTTAAGGGTCAGTTCACACCGAGATCACACTGGAATACGTGCCATGTTCCTGTGCGATTCCAGCATGTTTCCATGCAGTGCGTTTTTGCAGCCCATTAATTTGAATGATCTGAAATTGCACTGGAACTCGGAGAAAGTAGCGCATGCACTACTTTTAAAATCCCGCACCAAATTGCATGGTACTGTTGCATGGTATAGTGTGTTTGCAGAACCCACAGCAGATCACAAAGGCAGTGCGTTTCCGGAACAGTGTGGAAAACGCGCCTTTCCTGCATGGCGTTCAGGTGTGAATTGGCTTTAAAATAAAAATAAAATTAAAATTAGTTTGAAACCACCACATTTACGGTACTTAAATCACCTGATTCTCCTAATCACTTATCTCATACTATACCATTGTTGGATAGCTAAGAGTTTAAACAGTTAAACTTTGTGGCCAAAAAATGTGTGGATACATGACCAAGCACCAACCTCATGGCCAAAGTATGTGGAGTTCATTTCAAATTATTGAGTGCAGGTGTTTCCAGTGAAGAGCGCTATGACAATAATAAGGTCTGATGAACCCCAAAATGTGGAAGGAATGTGGGATTTGTACCTAACACTGCGCCACCTGTGACAATAGTGTAGCACCCTCTAGTTCTAGAGATGTAGATTGTTTTTGTACGTGTAGGTACATTTATGCAGGCTTGGCTGGCAGCCAAGTCTGTCTGTGTTTTTCCTGGGTTGGCAGAAATCCAGGGAGAGCTGGATGACTCATAGGCAGCATCTCTGAGCCCCCCCCCCCCCATTTCTAGAATGTACTAGAGCCTTCTAGAAAGATGGGAGGGGAAGTAAGGTGGAGCTGCCTAGAGCCTGGAGTATTCTGAGGGCCCTGACCAATTCCCTAAAATACTCAGGGTCAGCCCAGCTGAGGAGGAGTTGTGTTCGGGTGGAAGCTGGAGATGGAGTGTAAGGCTGTCGTGGCCTTTGAGGGAGCTCCCCAGTCTAGGGGGGGGGGGTTACCTTGGTCCTGGGCTCGTGTGCAGACAGGACCCTCTTAAGACAAACAGGGGTGTCCTGGACAGGAGGCACAAGAGAAAGGAGGACAACGGGAGAGCACTGCCAGGCAAGTCTCCAGGAGGAACAAGGAGCAGCCAAAAGTGCTGGTGAGTTACACACAGTCAGGAGGACTGAGAGGCATGCCTGAGAGGACTGGGATGGAGCAGTCTGGTATGAGTGCAGAGCCAGTAAGGAGGACTGTGGTGGCACGGGTAGTGGAAGGGGGTGTTCTGTCAATATCTCCAACCCATCAGAAACTCCAACCACATCACTTCCAGTTTATTTAAAACCTAAGTAATCTGAGATTTTGACGAATTGGTGGTTAGACACAACACCGACAACCTAATAGAGTCCGGTACAGGAAGACTAAGCTGTTTTGACAGCACAGCGGCTAACGAGGACAAAGTTGTCGCCGCCTCGGAGGTGGCCATTTTTTTGGCTAGTATCGGAGCGGAGTAAGAGTCTCCACTCATAATATCCTGCACCGGACACTATTCGGTTGCCAGCATTGTGTTCAACCATCAATTCGTCAAAAACTCCAATTACTGCTGGTTTTAAATAAACCGGAAGTTAAGCGGTTGAAGTTTCTGACGGAATGGAGAATTTGACAGAACAGGGGCAGCTGCAGCCAGGAGAGCTGCCAGGGCCTGAAAAGGTGGTACTGGGAGCAGTAGTCAAATGTGGGACAGCTAGCATTAAGAACTACTACTATTTTGTGCTACACCATAGGGGCCTGCGGTCCCTGCTTGCAAAGGAAATTTTCTTTGGGCCTGGCTGAGTCAGTGTCAGGTCTCAACCACAGTGCTAGCTGGTCCTGGGAGTGATAGTCTGCAAGCAAGTGTATGTGCTGGAAGAGAAGAGAAGAGGTTGTATATACCAGTGGTGTATATAATTTCAGTCCCTAATTCCTTATCTTCAATCAAGTGGACATCCCATACATACCCTATCTAGACTAATTCAGCAAAAAGAACACAGGGGGTGGCAGAAGGGCATCAGGAGGGCAAAGTACAAGTTCTGGGATTCCGCTCAGGACTAGGCCATCATCCTGGGAAAACTTAGTAAAATGTATGACTATCCTAGCAGATATGGGACAGTTGGCAAATATGATTCAATGCAAGACTATCATGGGGCCCCCATGCACCTGGGGCCCCTGGGCAGTGCCCAAGTGTGCCCATGCATTAAAGCGGTTGTATACCCAAATTTTTTACTTTTACCTACAGGTAAGCCTATAATAAGGCTTACCTGTAGGTAAAAAGAATATCTCCTAAACCTGTACGGTTTTTGAGATATTCCCCTCGCAATGAGCCGCTGAATGCAGCGGGGATTCTCGGCTAAAGGCCGGCAGCCGCCGGACCGTGCCGATGCGCGGGAGTGACGACATCGCCGCTCCAGCCACTCACAGCGCTGGAGCGGCGATACCCGGAAGACACGCCGAGGCAAGATGACATCTCCCTCGGCGTGGACCAGGTAAGTTCCCGATGCCTCGTTCTAAGGTAAGTATTTCATAATGAGCTAGTATGGGGTGCATACTAGCTCATTATGCCTTTTGCCTTACAGGTATGAAAAAAAACAGCAGCGGGTATACAACCGCTTTAACCACATCTGTGACAATTGCATTCTCAGCCTCCCTCGGTGCAGAGATTTTCCAGGTCATAGGACAACAATTCAAGCAGCAGCAGACTGAAAATTATTGTCACTGGGGCAGGCTAACTGCGCCTATTACACACAAGGTACCTGCGACCACGTTTTAATGGAAAAACACGGACCCCAACCATCTGTATCGCTTGCTGCCACACCAGGGCTGTCTTAAAGCGGTTGTATACCCGCTGCTGTTTTTTTTTTTTCATACTTGTAAGGCAAAAGGCATAATGAGCTAGTATGCACCGCATACTAGCTCATTACAGGCATACCCCACTTTTAAGTACACAATGGGGTTTATTTACTAAAGCTGTAAAGCACAAAATCAGGCTCAGTTCTGCATATAAACCAATGAGATTCTAACCCCAGCTTGTTCAATTAAGCCTGGTAATAAAACCTGGAAGCTCATTGGTTTATATGCAGAAGTGAGCCTGATTTTGCACTCTCCAGCTTTAGTAAATAAACCCCATTGTGTACTTAAAAGTGGGGTATGCCTGTATAAAATACTTACCTTAGAACGAGGCGTTGGCAACTTACCTGGTCCACGCCGACGGAGATGTCATCTTGCCTCGGCATGTCTTCCGGGTATCGCCGCTCCAGCACTGTGAGTGGCTGGAGCGGCAATGGCGTCACTCCCGCGCATCGGCAAGGTCCGGCGGCTGCCGGCCTTTAGCCGAGAATCCCCGCTGCACATGCGCCACTGCATTCAGCGGCTCATTGCGAGGGTAATATCTCCTAAAATGTACAGGTTTAGGAGATATTCTTTTTACCTACAGGTAAGCCTTATTATAGGCTTACCTGTAGGTAAAAGTAAAAAATTTGGGTATACAACCGCTTTAATGTTCCACTATACCAACACATTTTTGACAAATGTGTACTTACAGCTCATGGCAATAGTTTGGGCACTGTGCACAAAGCTAGGTCTGACATGGTTTGACCAGTTAGGTGTGGAGGAACTTGCGTGGCCTGCACATTGCCCTGGCCTCAACCTTATTAAACACCTTTTGGATTGCAAGCCATGTCTTCTCATTCGACATCAGTATCTGACCACAAAAATACTGCTTTGGCGGAATGGGCAAGGTCCCACAGGTACACTCTAAATTCTTATGAAAAGTCTTGCCAGAAAAGTGGAGGCTATTGCAAAGCTGCAAAGGACGGAACAAGCTCATTCAATGGGGGGGCACTTGGCACTTTAATATTAATGTCCATGGTTTTGGTATGTGATGTTACTTAGTTTCATACAGTTTTGATGATCAGGTGTCAATTTTGGCAATATAGTGTATTGCTACTGAAGCAGGCCAGACTGACAGCTCATCTGAGTATCTCAGACCACCAAACATCCCAAACACAAACTAACGTCTGTGGTCTTTGCAGGATAAAGAACAAATGCAATGCTTTACTTTCTATCTTTGCCATATGTCATCACTGTAGTACACTATTGTTTATCTTTGAGCACCTCTGGATAGCCATTCTTTATGGCTAGACACCTTGTTCCAGACAGCAACATTGGTTCTTCTTTCATCATTTACAGCTCAATCAGTTGTAGTTGTTAAGTCACCCCACACATTATAAAAATGCTCCCCAATGCAGGCAAGTGTTTTTCTCAGCTTAGGCAAGCCATAGATGTTGCAACTTTCTTTCCTGCAACCAGGAAAAAAAATCGCATGATGTCCCCATCACCACAGCCATTGTTTATGAGGGAATCCCTTCTGCAGTGCTATTATGTTCTGCCGGCATAAAGCCTTCCCTGCCGGCAGAATACAATGATAGCCGCTGTCAGTAATCGCATGCAAAAAATCCAACAGGCTGGCTGCACCGAAAATTGATCGATGAATGAACTTCAGTACACTAAGCTTGCCCTTAGATGGATTGAATCCCAACCAGTCCTGTTAAACCGGCCAAGATTCGATCCATCTATGACCGGCTTTAGCATAATACACCCACTAAAAGATCTCCATTCTGATGAAGCATACTGAATTCAAAAAAACATTTTGTTTTGTCAATTTTAAAAACAGGTGGGTTCAACTGCAGCTTTACCAAAGTAACCTTTAATGTCTGAAAGCAGAGGCCTAATAATAAAGCAGCGTATCTGACATTCACCAATCCTATACTGCAGTTGAATCTTCCAGGTGCATGTGCATAAATTATAGGGATTGATGATGGATGTTTGGTGAAAGTCAAATTCACTGCTTTATCAATATGCCGCATACTACTGTTTTTGAATCCACCTGACTCTAATATACCTGAGATGCCCAAAAAATAATACATGCTTTATAATTATGTGATAACCCTCCTCCTCTGCATGCCACTGCAGGAAGCTCTGGGCCATACAAAAGTAAACTTGGCATCCCTTTGTCCTATACGGATTCAAACCTCTGGTTCAGCCACTGGAAGGCGCTATGGACTGTACATATAGTGCATAATCTGCAGCGTCAATAGGAAAGACACCATGAAGATGCTGGCATTCACATACACATTCTCTCCTCTATTCAGACACAAGTCATGACTCATATGCTGTCAATTATTCTAGTTGATGAGTTTGCTGAGGAGGTCATTAACATACTAAGGAGGACATAGGCAGATCTCAGCAAGTACAGAAAATGTTTACTATAATATTTTTGCACGTACTTACAGCATAGTCATGCAAATGTATAGTATACAATAGTATTATTACTTCTTTTAAGGAGAAGAATTGTAAGTCTTCCAAGATCATTAATTTCACACTTTAAAGAGACCTTATCATCAACTTTAAAGTGATTTTAGTTAAAAATAACAAACATGTTATACTTACCTATTATGTGCAGTTGGTTTTGCACAGAGCAGCCCGAATCCTCCTCTTCTCGGGTCCCTCTTCAGTGCTCCTGGTCCCTCCCTCCTGTTGAGTGCCCCCTCAGCAAGCATCTTGCTATGGGGGCACCTGAGCCGCTTCATTCAGACACAGTGCCGCACCCATTTTCTCTCCTAATTGGTTGACTGACTTTAATTGACAGCAGCGGGAGCCAATGGGACTGCACTGCTGTCTCAGCCAATGAGGAGGGGAGTCCTGGGTAGGCGAGACACTCCTACAACATCATTAAATCTAGATGGACATCAGGTAAGTATTAGACCCCTGTCATACTGGGGCTCTTTGCAGGCACTATAACGCTAAAAATAGCGCCTGCAAAGCGCCCTGAAACAGCCGCTGCTGTCTCTCCAATGGGAAAGCCCAGAGGGCTTTCACACTGGAGCGGTGCGCTAGCAGGACGGTAAAAAAAGTCCTGCTAGCAGCATCTTTGGAGCGGTGAAGGAGTGGTGTGTATACCGCTCCTCCACCACTCCTGCCCATTGAAATGAATGGGGCACCGCGGCTATACGCCGGCAAAGCGTCACTGCAGCTGTGCTTTGCGGGTGGTTTTAACCCTTTTTCCGCGCTAGCAGGGGTTAAAAACGCCCTGCTAGCGGCCGAATACTTCCGCAAATACGACGGTAAAGCGCCGCTAAAAATAGCGGCGCTTTACCGTTGATGCACCCACCGCCCCAGTGTGAAAGGGGCCTTAGGGGGGGCTGAAGGGGGGCTGCTGCACACAGAAGGCTTTGTATCTTAATGCATAGAGTGCATTAAGATAAAAACCTTCTGTCTTTACAATCACTTCAAAAACTGCAGATAAAGGCATAGAAAAAAAATTGTCAAGCATTTTTAAATGCTTATTTGCAGTGTTCTTCCTTTCCATAAATATGTTTTATACACTTGTAATTTCCCTTTGAACTTGCTAGGAAATTTGCCTATTCCAGGACAGCCAATTCCCTGGCACAGCCCCTCCCTCCTTGCATATTATAACCCTTTGTTCTTCTGTTGCTGCTGACATCACAACTATGATGGTGGTTCCAAGTTGCAGTCTCAGGACTTTTGGATGTCTCCACAAGGGAGGCTTTTTACAGGTAAATAATATACATAACATATGTACAATGCACGCATTTTTGTGCTCCAATGGTCTGGTGAAAAATTCACATAGTTACATAGTTAGTCAAACAATTCTATACCCACAGTTGATCCAGAGGAAGGCAATAAGAACCCAGCAAAGCATGATCCAATTTGCTACAGCAGGGGAATAAATTCTTTCATGATCCCCCCAAGAGGCTATTGGGTATTCCCTGGATAAATTTTACCTATATTTGTTAGTATCCAGTTATATTATGTAAATTTTGGTAAGAATCCAGGCCTTTTTTTAAAGCAATTTACTAAGCTGGACAGAACCACCTCTGGAGGGAGTCTATTCCACATTTCACAGCTCTTACTGTGAAGAAACCTTTCCGTATTTGGAGATTAAATCTCTTTTCCTCCAGAAGTAAAGAGTGCCCCATTGTCCTCTGCGATGACCTTAAAGTGAATAACAACACCAAGTTCACTATATGGACCCCTTATGTATTTATATATGTTGATCATATCCCCCTTAATCTCCTCTTCTCAGGAAAGAATACATTAATTTCCTCCCATATTTCCTCATAGCTGAGCTCCTAAATGCCTCAATTTGGTTGCCCTTCTCTGCACTTTCTCCAGTTCCCCGATATCCTTTTTGTGAACTGGTGCCCAAAACGGAACTGTGAACAGTTGTACTCCCCCTAGTATGAATGATGCATGCATATTCTTAGCCCCCAAGTGCATAACTTTACATTTATCAACATTAAACCTCATTTGCCACATACAGTAGTTGCCCAATTAAACAGTGCATTGAGGTTGGCCATATGTCAAATCCTGGCAACAGGAAGACAGCAAACCACTTGGTTGAGGCGATCCTGGCGACAAATTATTCTATCAGTCCTTCTGATTATAGAATCCCCTATTATCACCAACTGTTCAGGCCTTCCTGCACTAGCCTCACCACCCCTATTAGATTCTGCTCTCCCAGCTGTTAGGGGTAGCAGTGACATCTAGGGCTGCCACCTCTGAGCTTGCCATCCCCACATCTTCACCCAACTTGGTAAATCTGTTTGGGTGCTCAAACCCAGAGCTGGCCTTCCTTTTCTGTGAGCCCCCATCACTCCCTCTAACTACAGTAACCAATCTTTCTATCTGATAAACCTGACTTACCCCTCCACATCAACCCCATTAACTATCTTCTCAGTGAGCAGAAGACCCCTTTTAAGGTTGTCAGTTCTGCCCAGTGTTGCAACTTGCTTCTCCAGATCTCTAATGTGAGCTTCTGTAGCTTTGTAGCTGTATCCATCATGTTTTCTCTATTGTTGTATACTTGCGGCACACTGTGCACTGAACAAAACCTTCAACCTTGCTAGTCTTTAACCCAATTACCAGAAATTTCAGATGTTACGTAAAGGTTAAAAGACTCTTGGTATAATCTTCTGTTTTAACCTGGTTTTTAACTCCACTTAGTCAAATTTCCACTTTGTCAAAGCTCCAGCAAGGGTATCTTTAAATGATTGATATGCGGTCACACAATGAAGTTGGACAAGAAGCAGTTGAGCTGAAAATTGTGTAAGGGGTTCTGTTAGAGTGATAAGGATGTGGAACTCCCTTCCGCAGTTGGTGGCATCAGCATGGAGTATAGAAAAACTAAAAACATGTAGATGTTGTATTTGCACAAACACACTCAGGTTGAACCGGATGGACTAATGTCTTTATTCAACCATATATGCAACTGTGTAATTAATGTTCGATTTTGATATTTCAGTTGTAGGTGAGTCAACTGCTGAAATTGGATATCTCTCTGAGAAAATTGCAATTTTTTTTTATTGTAAATGAACAGAACTAACGGTTTCGGTTTAATGTGTACTGTTTTCGTATGAGAAAAATCCGATACGAAGACTGCACATGATCAGAAACAATAAATAACAATAGTCAAACATAAAAAAAAAAACTTTTTTCGTTTGAGAATTTTTGTACAATTAGTACCAACCTCGGTTTCGACCTGCTGTGAAACATGGAGGAAAACCGGACAATGGATTGATGATTTTCTTATAGTGTGTACAAGGCCTAAGTCATGGTTCTGCATTATTATCTCAGACTTTTGTTATTAAAAATGGTTTCTGATTACTTGCCTTACTGATCTTCTCTACTGTATTATAAGAAGTAAAGCTCAAAAAAAAAATAATTAGAGCTTAAAAAGGAAATCAGCTTAAAAGAAGTAAACATTTAAAAATATGATGCACTTAAATCTAAAACTTCAACAAAGTACATTAGGAATATGTTACTGGCATTCTGTTTGACCTGGCCATTGTTCAAAAAAAAATCCAGAATCAGCTTATAATTTTCTCAATTAGAACATCAGGATATTGACACCAGGATATTGACACCAATTATAATAATTTTTTTCCAGGAGGGCAGTTAAAGTTCTGAAGGTCAGGGGTCAACAAATTGAATTATCCAATTGTCTCCTCTTTGCTTATTTTTAACTAGGATTGATTACATGCACCACTGCCCACTAATGAGTGAGATACTGTAACCAGCTTGGTGACTTTACAATGAAAACTGGCTCATACAATCTTTGAAAAAGATTAACTAGTAATTTAACATTTTATCAAAAGAAAAAAAAAGTAGATCAATACATATTATTTTTACTAAAAAATAATAAATGTAAAACAATGTTTAAAAAAAAAAGTGTATTTTTTTGTTTGGGAAAAAGACATTGATTTTCTCATGTTTGGTTTGAGTTATTTACATTTTTAAAAGTAGAACTATACTGCATCTGAGCACCACAAACCAAAAATTCTATTTAATCACATTTTTTATATTCAAAGCAAACCCACCCATCCATGTCTCTATGCATTATTTTGCTGAGAAATCATAAAAAATAGTCAATGTTGACCAAGAGAGAAAAGTTCCACTTTAAGGAATGGTTACCCTGGCAGCCTATTTGATTCTGTATGTGCCCTCTTGGAAAGATGCACCATTTCTGCTTCTACTGGTGGTGGAATGTGATAGAATGTTGAACATTTTACAGCTGTCATTGGAACTGGTGACAACTGTGAAATGTGGGAGAAATCCTGCAATGGGAACTTTCAGTGATGACTGTCTGAAGCCCCGTACACCTGACCGGTTTTCCTGCCAGGAAAACTGCCAAGAGAGCTTTTGGCCGGGAAAATCGGACGTGTGTATGCTTTCTCGCAGTTTTCCGGACAGGAAAACAGCCAGGAATCCCGGCGGGAAAATAGAGAACCTGCTCTCTATTTTCCTGTTGGGATTCCTGGCGTTTTTTTTCCCACCAGATTTACCCCTGCTTTCCTATGGGAAACACTGCGAGGCAGTGCCGATGGAGCATACACACGGCCGGGATTCCCGGCCAAAGCTCTCATGGCAGTTTTCCTGCTGGGAAACGCAGCCGTGTGTAGGGGGAAAAAGCTACCGAGCAGGTTCTCGGCTTTCCCTTTGGTTTTCCCGGCGGACTTTTTACCGTGTGTACAGGGTTTAAGAGTGTTTCCTCACTTTGGAGAGATTCCTTTCACTTCCTGTTGTGTCTCCAGAACTGGAAATAAAGGTAATTTGCCGCAAATAGACAAAAGGTGGAAAAAAAGAAATTGAAAGAGGCTGTAACCATTTTCTACTCTTCCCTAAACAAAGTAAAATATGGCTGCAGATACACTTACCTTTAGAATCCTTCTTTTTTTCTGTGTACTTAAAGAAGAAGCATAGCCAAAGTGTTTTTGGCTTTACTTCTACTATAGGTCACAGGAGTGTAGCTCTGCACTCCTGTGACCCGCTGTGGCTGAGGCCCGCTGTCCGCTGATGTCACAGAGCCAGTCCAGGCTCTGAAAAGAGCCTGACCCTATGGTTGGGATCCACCAGAACCCTGGACTGGCACCTGGCTCAGCCTTTCATTGACCTGCTGAGAGCCTAAGCCAGCTCCGCCTGCCCCCTCCACAGAACAGCGATACAGTGAGCGCTAGAGGAGCAGAGCAGAGAGCCAATAACTGAGAGTCCTGGATTTCTGCTCAGAGCTGAGGGGAGAACTGAGTGATCAGCCATGTTTGATCGTTCAGTTCTCAATACAGAGCTGGCGGGGAACTTGATGCAGCATTGGATCGATGCTGTATCCACCTAGGTGAGTATAATGTTTTTTAGAAAGCCATACTTCTCTTTTAAAGCTGGTATTCAGGATGAAAAAAAAACAACTTATTGCACTCTACCCACCTTTACTTAAAAGAGAAGTATGGACTTAAAAACCCCCCAAATATTTATACTCACCTAGGTGAATGCAGCATCTGTCCCCCGCTGCCTCTGCAGTGAGAACTGAGCGATCTAATACCACTGATCACTCAGTTCTCCCCTCTGCTCTGAGCAAAGAGCTGTGACTGTCAGGCACTGACTCTCTGCTCTACCCTTCCAGCCCTCACTGGAGCGTATGGGCTATGGAGAGGGCGGGAGGGGCTGGCTCAGGCTCTCAGCGGATAGCAAATATTAATTTGCTAATGTCACACAAGTGGGTCGGCTTAGGGCGCAGAGCTCACCCCTTTTTGAAGCCAATTAGAGCCTTTGGCTCTAATCACGTGCTTAAAAACAACATTGAAAACCATGCGTCCGGCGCCCTGCATGCAGATTAGGGGATGAACAAGCTGAAGTTGGAAGCTGATTGGGTATTATGCACAGCTGCACCAGATTCTGTGTGCACGAGTTTTAGTAAATCTCTCCACCATCACCTGGATAACTAATAACCTTTATAGATATTAAACAAACAAGTCAAAATATGTCTGGATCGCTGCTGCTTTCATCCAATATAAACAGTGACAAAATATCTTGCACATACTACTCTTTTCCTCCCATTGGGGTTGATTTATAAAAGGCAAATAGGCTGTTTACTTTGCAAGGGAATTATCCCCAAAGCTTAGTGAACATGGTAAAGCTTTGCTGACTTCCATCATCCAATCATGTGCAATCAAAAAGCCTATATTTTACATTTTCCTTGCATGTGATTGTGTATTACTTGCAAAGTGAAATTTCACCTCATTCACTAAGCTTTGGGTTAAATTATACCCATGAACTATTTCTTTGTACCTTATTACTATGTCTACAACCAATATTTGCATATATGAACTCTACGTTTTTTATATTGATTACCTTTATCAACACCCTATGTACCTGTACATTTGAACTTCCAAATAAAACTTTGTAAACAAAAAAAAAAAATTTCCCTTGCAATGTTCAATTTCCCATGCAAAGTGTACAGCACTATTGTCCCTTAGTACATCAACCCATTGTCTCTCTCCAGTGACTTAAACTTTTTTTTTTTTTACAGTCATTCAGATACTTTCCCTGTTCTAACATAATACTCACAGTTTTGATGCTTTTAATCTGCTGCTGTCCGTTTTCGAATGGAAGAAAAAGTTATAAAATGTGCTCCCGGCCGTTTCCATCTTGCTTGTGGGCATGTGAAGCCCACAAGCATTGTTTTCCGGGATGTGGTGAATGCTGAACTCCCAGCATTCACCGCTCAATCCCGCGCATGCTCTGTAGTTTACGGCGAGCAGGGTCGTATACTACAGGGTTGCCATTACAACGGGCGGCGGCGGCAGAAGTTCCCGCCCCGTTGTGATGGCAGTCAAACTTATAAACTCTCAGCAGGCCTCCACAATGACTCCTGGGAACAATCACACAAGCTCCCAGGAGACTTTGCGGCTGAAAGAAAATGACGGAATACCCGCAAAATACCCGCCCATATCCGCAGATTACACTGACAGGAAACAGAGAGGAACAACAGGCAAACACAGGTACAGTGGGAAAAAATAAATAAAAAGTTCAGTTTTTAACAGAATACATTGCTATAATCTGTTTCAGCTAATGTTGTAAAATAGGGTGGAGCTCCGCTTTAACATAAAAGCTCATGTAGTACCCAGCTGCCAGAAATGCAAACTGTGCTATTCTGTCTCTAAGGCAGGCATAGGTGTGCGCAGCCTATTGCATTAGAGTGTGCACCCCAAATGTATTAACCTCCCTGGCGGTATGATTCTGTCAGATTTTAGGTGCTGAAAGCGGGTACCATTATTTTGCATGGAAATTTGGCGTTTTATATTGTAGGTCTGTAATTCTTAGGAATAACTCACTTAACCTTCCTAGCGGTATTCCCGAGTCTGGCTCGGGGTTAAATTTCAGCACCAAAAGCGGTAACCCCGAGCCAGACTCGGGCTGCATCGCAGTGATCTAGGCAGAGTTACTTACCTTGTCCCCTGGATCCTGCGATGCCTCCCCGCTGTGTGATCGAGCCGTGTCTCCTCGCTCGATTCACACACTTCCGAGTGCCGCCGAGCTCCGTTCCCTGCGACGTTACGACGCACGGGGACGGAGATCGGCGCCAAATTCAAAAAAGTTAAAACACAGTATACATACAGTACACTGTAATCTTACAGATTACAGTACTGTATGTAATAATTACACACCCCCATTGTCCCTAGTGGTCTGTCCAGTGTCCTGCATGCAGTTTTATATAATAAAAACTTTTCTTTCTGCCTAGAAACTGGAGATTGTCCATAGCAACCAAAAAGTGTCCCTTTATGTCAAAAGTGGTTTTAGACCAGCTAGAAAACAGCGACAATAAATTGGAATCACTCGCAGAATTAAGCGATAGCGATTTGTGGGGAAATTCGTCATCAAACACTGAAAAACACTTTTATTATTATTATTATATTATTTGTTATAATTATTTTATAGTTATTTATTTTATTATAATGTATAATTTTGTTTTTTGAACTTTATCATACCCAGGATGTCTACTAGACTCCTGTTTGAACAGATTTAAGTGAGTTATTCCTAAGAATTACAGGCCTGCAATATAAAACGCCAAATTTCCATGCAGAATAATGGTACCGCTTTCAGCACCTAAAATCTGACAGAATCATACCGCCAGGGAGGTTAAATCTGTCGAAACAAGAGTCTAGTAGACATCCCGGGTATGATAAAGTTTGAAACACAAAATCATTAATTATGATATAATAAATAACTATAAATAATTATAACAAATACTAATATAATAATAATAAAATGTAATCAAATCAAAAACACTGAAATTTGCTCAGTTGCAGAATTGTCGCTGTCATTAGATTTAGTGTTTGATGACGAATTTCCCCACAAATCACTATCGCTCAATTCTGCAAGTGATTCTAATTTATTATCGCTGTTTTCTAGTTGGTCTAAAACCACTTTTGACATAAAGGGACACTTTTTGGTTGCTATGGACAATCTCCAGTTTCCAGGCAGAAAAAACTGTATTTATAAATAATAATTTAAAAGTGCATGCAGGACACTGGACAGACCACTAGGGACAAAGGGGGTTTGTCATTTTTTTATACAGTACTGTAATCTGTAAGATTACAGTATACTGTATGTGTATTGTGTTTTTACTTTTTTGAATTTGGCGCCGATCTCCACCCCCGTGCGCTGAAACGTCACAGGGAACAGAGCTCGGCGGAACTGTGTGAATCGAGCGAGGAGACGGCTCGCACACACAGCGGCGAGACATTGCAGGAT
Organism: Rana muscosa; assembly: GCA_029206835.1. Taxonomy (NCBI): domain Eukaryota; kingdom Metazoa; phylum Chordata; class Amphibia; order Anura; family Ranidae; genus Rana; species Rana muscosa. Next base: position 54,152,473 of record CM055123.1, read on the forward strand.
CCAGGGGACAAGGTAAGTAACTCTCCCTGTATCCTGCGATGCAGTCCAAGTCTGGCTCTGGGTTACCGCTAATGGTACTGAAATCTTACCCCGAGCCAGACTCGGGAATACCGCCAGGGAGGTTAAAACATGGACGGTGTTAGTAGGGCAGTGGATTGTGTCAGTAGAGCAGTGGACTTTTCAGTAGGGCAGAGGTTGGTGTCAGTAGGGCAGTGGACAGTATCAGTATTTTTTTTATTTTTATTACTTTTCATTATTGTTTAAAAAAGATTTAGGAGCCCGGTTGGGGGCTTTAGTGAAATATGAGGCCATACACAGTGCAAATTTTTTGGGTTGCAGGAAAGAAATTCACAAGATTCCCCCATCAACAGAGACAGTGCTGACAGGGGAATCCCTCCTGATGTGCCATTGACTTGGCTGGGAGGGAGACAGCCGCTAGTGATAATCGCAAGAGAATCCGGCAGGCTGGTTGTCCCCAAGTTGATTGATTGATCAACTTGGTACATCCGGCTTCCCCATTAATGGTTGGCCGGCCTAAGTACCATAAGAATACTCAAAATAACATTTGCAACTACTATTAGCTACTAAGTGGCATAAACAACATTTTTTTCAAGCTTGTTGATGAGTTGCTGCTGATCTCTACGTATATAAATCCTTACTAATGCTAAGAATAGTAATCAGACAATACCAAGCCAATTGAACCTACCTGGGCTTCACCGCAATTTTCAGTGGCTTCAGTATGCAAGGGGCTTATGAGATGCCTGTAGGACAGTGGGCATTATCAACAACTGTTCAGCTTGGCTGCGAGCCATGTGATGTACATGCTGGTTCAGAGATCCCGAGGTACAAGGTAGAAAATTTTGCTGAATTTAATGAAATAGCTGTCTAAAGTCAACGTGATTGCCAACCAACATTTGTAACATTGTCAGCAGTCAATGAATTTTGTCTGTTCGGGAGCTGTCAGATGCAAAGTAGAGATCCAGCAACGAACTGCTTCCAAAAACAGGATGGTCGGTCGATAACATTTAATATCCCGTATCTTCTTTGGGATGACTACTTTAATTCAGGGTGAGATTTTTAAATTCAATATAGTAATATTATCTGAGATAGCATTTAATGATTTTAATGTATACAGCCAATCACTTAATGTAATTTGTGAATAAAGCTACGTGCGCCGTATCGGTTTACCTTCTGTCTGAACACTTTATAGAGTTGTGTTTATTTAAAACACATTGCACCTGCCTCCCACCTGTCCGTGTTGTCCCTAGCACAATGACAAGCTTGTTATTCCTGGAAGTTTGCCAATTAGGAAGAGATTTTCTCAGACCTGGACTGGCTCATGTTGCATTGCAAAGAAGTAAAAATCCCACTGGAAACAAGTAAAGGCAACAGAGGAATTATCACTCTATCCATTTCCTAACTCGCCACCGCCACTGCTCCCTCCATGCCTTTCCCAGCACACATAACTGAATTGGAAAGATTGTTTCTGATCACACATGCTGCAATGCAATCACAACCCAGACACTGAGATGCCAGATCGCAGAAACTATTGGCATAAAGGCAGACCTGACATGATTTTACAAAATTAAATAAATATGTAATATAAAAGGCCAAAGAAAGAATGGACCATGAAATGAACAAACATCCCATTCTGGATCTGATATTTTGACTTGACCGTATATACTCGAGTATAAGCTGAGTTTTTCAACACATTTTTTTGTGCTGAAAGTGCCCCCCCTCCGCTTATACTCAAGTCATCTTTTTGTGCCTGATCTCCCGGACTTTGGGGACCCGGTACTGGCCTGCCGTAGGTCCCCTTGGCACACATGTAGCCCCACTCTTCCTCTACAAGTGTGCAAAGTTTGTTGTCCGGGGGACCTACGGCCGGGGAGCACCGATTTTTCAAAGCCGGGCACCCCTTCCATAGACTCCCATGTTAAACAGTAATTTCTCCGGTAATTTTGGGGACCCGGTACCGGCCGGTCGTAGGTCCCCTGGACCCGAAACAAAGCTGGGCACCCCTTCCATAGACTCCCATGTTAAACGTCAGTCTAGTCATGGACACAGTGAGGCATGGGCACAGTGAGGCATGGGCACAGTGAGGCACAGTGAGGCATGGACACAGTGAGGCACAGTGAGGCATGGACACAGTGAGGCATGGACACAGTGAGGCATACACATGGACACAGTGAGGCAAAGTGAGGCACAGTGATGCATGTAGATGGACACCCTAGGCTTATACTTGAGTCAATACGTTTTCCCAGTTTTTTGTGGTAAAATTAGGTGCCTCGGCTTATATTCGGGTCGGCTTATACTCAAGTATATACAGTATATTTTCCTGGGATATAGTGCTAATTATTTTTATTTTTTTATATCTAGTATTATGAAATAATAACCTACATATGAAATTTATTTTTACATAGGTTGAAAAAAGACCGACTGAAAAAAAAAATTGAATTAATAAATAGATTAAATAGAAAACCTTCCCATATAAAATCTTATACCCACAGTTAATGCAGGGGAAGGAGAAACAAAACCCAATAAAGCATGGTCCACTTTGCTCCAGTGGGGGAAAAATAAATTACCGTATTTATCGGCGTATAACACTCACTTTTTACCCCTTAAAATCAGGGGAAAATCGTGGGTGCGTGTTATACGCCGATACTCCGTCGAATTCCCCTGCTGAAAACGAGCGAGAGGAGCGAGCGGAGCCGAAGCCGAAGTACAATCGGCTTTACTCGGCTCCTCTCGCAGTCCCGCCCATCTCTGACTGCGCCGCTGACATAGAGAAAGCCGAGTGTACTTCGGCTAGTCTCGGCTCCTCTCGCAGTCCTGCCTGTGACTGTGAGCAGAGCCGAGTCTAGCCGAAGTACACTCGGCTTTCTCCGTCAGCGGCGCAGTCAGTGGAGATGGGCGGAACTGCGAGAGGAGCCGAGTCCAGCCGAAGTACACTCGGCCCCGCTCGCTCCTCTCCACAGAAATCGGCGCCAAATTTTAAAAACCGCCGGGACTGACACGATCGCAAAGGCACTGGGCAAGGCTGCAGATGGACAGATGAACACTGGGCACGGCTGCAGATGGACAGATGGACACTGGGCACGGCTGCAGATGGACAGATGGACACTGGGCAAGGCTACAGATGGACACTGGGCACGGCTGCAGATGGACAGATGGACACTGGGCACGGCTGCAGATGGACAGATGGACACTGGGCAAGGCTGCAGATGGACAGATGGACACTGGGCACGGCTGCAGATGGACAGATGGACACTGGGCACGGCTGCAGATGGACAGATGGACACTGGGCAAGGCTGCAGATGGACACTGGGCAAGGCTGCATGCTGCATTTAAATGTAAGTTTTTTTTCCTTGAATTTCCCTCCTAAAAGTTTTTTTCCTTAAAATTCCCTCCTAAACTTGGGGTGCGTGTTATACGCCGGTGCGTGTTATACGCCGATAAATACGGTACTTTTTTTTAAATAAATTATTTTCTGATCCACCAGGAGGCAATCAGATATTTCCTGGATCAACAATCTCTGGTGTTATTACCTATAAATGTTAGTATCCAGTTAAATGTTGTGCATTTAGGAATGCATCCAGTTCTTTTTAAAACAATTCACTTGTTGGCTGGCTAGAACTACTATGGGGAAAATATTTATTTGATCCCCTGCAGATTTTGTAAGTTTGCCCACTTACAAATAAATTAAGTGCCGGTTCACACAGGGGCGGCACGACTTGCAGCGCGACTCTGCAAGGCGATCTGTACACGACTTCAGTGGCGGCTTGCCAAATGACTTCTGTATAGAAGTCAATGCAAGTCGCCCTGAAGTCGTCCCAAAGTAGTACAGGAAGTCGCTCCTATTAGAATGGTTCCATAGTACAGAACGGAGCGTGACTTGTCAGGCGGCAAAGTCGCCTGACAAGTCGCCCCTGTGTGAACCGGCACTAAGGGTCTATAATTTTTATCATAGGTGTATTTTAAATGATAGGAGACAGAATATCAACCAAAAATCCAGAAAAAACACATGAGAAAAATGTTATAAATTGAGTTGAAGTTCAGTAAGTAAAATAAGTATTTGACTCTCAAGCATGACTTTGTACTTGGAGGAGAAACCCTTGTTGGCAACCACAGAGGTAAGACGTTTCTTGAAGTTGGTTACCAGGTCTGCACACATCTTAGGAGGGATTTTGGTCCACTCTTCTTTATGAATCTTCTCTAAATCCTTAAGGTTTCGTGGCTGTTGCTTGGCAGCTTTCAGCTCCCTCCATAAATTTTCAATAGGATTAAGGTCTGGAGACTGGCTAGGCCACTCCATGATATTAATGTGCTTCTTCTTGAGCCACTCCTTTGTAGCCTTGGAGGTATGTTTTGGGTCATTGTCATGCTGGAAGACCCATCCACAACCCATCTTCAGTGTTCTGGCTGAGGGAAGAAGGTTCTCATCCAAAATTTTACAATACATGGCCCCATCTATTGGCCCCTCAATGCGGCAAAGTTGGCCTGTACCTTTAGCAGAGAAAAAGTCCTAAAGCATCATGTTTTCACCTCCGTGCTTGACTGTAGGGATGGTATTCTTAGGGTCATAGTCACCATTTTTCTTCATCCAAACACGGCGAGTTGAGTTAATGCCAAAGAGCTAAATTTTGGTCTGATCTGACCACAGCACTTTCTCCCAATCCTTCTCTGAATCATTTAGATGTTCATTAGCAAACTTCATAGTACTGGGCTGTACATGTGTCCCGAGGAAAGGGACCTTGCGAGCGCTGTAGGATTTCAATCCATGGTGGCGTATTGTGTTACCAATGACTTGTTTGTTGAGTGTGGTCCCAACTGCCTTGAGAATATTTACAAGCTCCTCCCATGTAGTTCTGGGCTGATCCCTCGCTTTTCTCATGATCATCCTTATACCCTATGACGCAAAATCTTGCATTGAGCTCCAGACCGAGGGCGATTAATGGTTATTTTGTATTTATTCCAATTTGTGAATAATCATTCCAACAGTTGTCTCCTTCTCACCAAGCTTCTTGCTGATGATCTTGTAGCCCATTCCAGCCTTGTACAGGTCTATCATCTTGTCCCTGGCATCCCTTGACAGCTCTTTGGTCTTGCCCATGATGGTGGGTTTGAAAGGAAGAAAGATTCTGTGGACAGGTGTCTTTTATACACATAACGAGTTGTGGTTAAATTAAATTGACAGGGCTAATCTGTGTACCACATTAGCACATACTGTAGCCAGTCTATGGGAACCAAAATTATTGTTGGTTGGTAGAGGATCAAATACCTTTTTTTATTCACTGAGCTGCAACTCAATTTATAACATTTGTTTTTTTGGGGGATTTTTGGTTGATTTTCTGTCTCTATCATTTACAATACACCTATGATAATAATTATAGATCCTACATTTCTTTGTAAGTGGGCAAACTTACAAAATCTGCAGGGGATCAAATAATTATTTTCTGACTGAATATATATATATATATATATATATATATATATATATATATACACATATAAAGTGGGGCAAAAAAGTATTTAGTCAGCCACCAATTGTGCAAGTTCTCCCACTTAAAAAGATGAGAGAGGCCTGTAATTGGTAATAGGTATACCTCAACTATGAGAGACAAAATGTGGAAACAAATCCAGACAATCACATTGTCTGATTTGGAAAGATTTTTTTTTGAAAATTATGGTGGAAAATAAGTATTTGGTCACCTACAAACAAGCAGGATTTCTGGCTCTCACAGACCTGTATCTTCTTCTTTAAGAGGCTCCTCTGTCCTCCACTCATTACCTGTATTAATGGCACCTGTTTGAACTTGTTATCAGTATAAAAGACACCTGTCCACAACCTCAAACAGTCACTCTCCAAACTCCACTATGGTGAAGACCAAAGAGCTTTTGAAGGACACCAGAAACAAAATTGTAGACCTGCACCAGACTGGGAAGACTGAATCTGCAATAGGCAAGCAGCTTGGTGTGAAGAAATCAACGGTGGGAGAAATAATTAGAAAATGGAAGGCATACAGGACCACTGATAATCTCCCTCGATCTGGGGCTCCACGCAAGATCTCACCTCGTGGGGTCAAAATGATCACAAGAATGGTGAGCAAAAATCCCAGAACCACACAGGGGGACCTAGTGAATGACCTGCAGAGAGCTGGGACCAACGTAACAAAGGCTACCATCAGTAACACACTACGCCGCCAGGGACTCAGATCCTGCAGTGCCAGACGTGTCCCCCTGCTTAAGCCAGTACATGTCCGGGCCCGTCTGAGGTTTGCTAGAGAGCATTTGGATGATCCAGAAGAGGATTGGGAGAATGTCATATGGTCAGATGAAACCAAAGTAGAACTGTTTGGTAGAAACACAACTCGTCATGTTTGGAGGAGAGAGAATGCCGAGTTGCAACCAAAGAACACCATACCTACTGTGAAACATGGGGGTGGCAACATCATGCTTTGGGGCTGTTTCTCTGCAAAGGGAACAGGACGACTGATCCGTGTACATGAAAGAATGAATGGAGGCATGTATTGTGAGATTTTGAGTGCAAACCTCCTCCCATCAGCAAGGGCATTGAAGATGAAACGTGGCTGGGTCTTTCAGCATGACAATGATCCCAAACACACCGCCCGGGCAATGAAGGAGTGGCTTCGTAAGAAGCATTTCAATGTCCTGGAGTGGCCTAGCCAGTCTCCAGATCTCAACCCCATAGAAAACCTTTGGAGGGAGTTTAAAGTCCGTGTTGCCCAGCGACAGCCCCAAAACATCACTGCTCTAGAGGAGATCTGCATGGAGGAATGGGCCAACATACCAGCAACAGTGTGTGACAAACTTGTGAAGACTTACAGAAAATGTTTGACCTCTGTCATTGCCAACAAAGGATATATAACAAAGTATTGAGATGGACCTTTGATATTGACCAAATACTTATTTTCCACCATAATTTGCAAAAAAAAATCTTTCCAAATCAGACAATATGATTGTCTGGATTTGTTTCCACATTTTGTCTCTCATAGTTGAGGTATACCTATGATGACAATTACAGGCCTCTCACATCTTTTTAAGTGGGAGAACTTGCACAATTGGTGGCTGACTAAATACTTTTTTCCCCCACTGTGTATATATATATATATATATATATATATATTTATTGTGTGTGTATATATATATATATATATATATATATATATATATTGTGTATATATATATATATATATATATATATATATATATATTGTGTATATATATATATATATATATATATATATATTGTGTATATATATATATATATATATATATATATATATATATATATATATATATATATATAGATATATAGATATATAGATATATATATATATATAGATATATATAGATATATATATATATACAGTATGGACAAATGTTTTAACCATTCCTTAAGCTAAAAAAAAAATTATTCATTCCCCTACAGTGTCTGTGAAAAGATGCATTGTTTTTGCACCCACTGTCGATCTAATGCTATATTTATAGACCAATTTCTTTAATAGTGAGGCTTGCAATTGAGGCTATGGATCCTCTTGCTTCGCTCTCTATCACTGATGTTTACACACAGGTTCACATCTAAATTAGCACCAATTATAGGCTCTAAATATAGTTTAATTATTCTCCATTTAATAAAGCAGTAAGAAAACCTGGCTCGGGTGCTGTACAGAGAACGAAACCTTACAGCCTTTCTGGCTTTTAATGTGTATAAAGACTTACCACATTGTGCTGAATTTGATTATGTGTTATGCTTGTTCATTCAGACGACAGACAGCTGGTCATCAAAGATAAATTCACAGGAAATGAAAAGATAACTAATAAGCATTGTTGAATACAAAAATGAAAAAATGACCACACAAGACAATGTTGGTAAAAAATAAAAAATAAAACATCCCTTTCTGTAATACAACAAACCTAGGGACTCTTTCGACACATTTTTGTCTGTTTCAATCAGGTTTTGCTTTTCCAAAAAAAGTCTATAGGAATGCATAACCCACTTGAAGTTGGTCAAGTGCTGGTCAGAAGGAGGTCATCTCTCGCTCAAGTGAACTCTGAATGATCTCAGAAGTGTGTCAAACTGTTGCCATCTACACAAGCTCAAACTCCTTTATTACAGGATCTATCACACATGGATTTCAACCTCTTGCTGAAAGGTTAGCTTTGTAGGTTGGAACTGAAAAAAAAAAAAAGAAAATCCAGGAAGTGAACAGGGAGAAGCTTCAACTGCCCACAGTTAAAATGGTTGCAGCCAGACTCAGTGGAGGGAGATTTCTGCAGCATATTTGGCAAGTACAGAATCACGGTATATAGAAAATAATATGCAAAGTGGTTGGAGGGAAGCTTCAGATTGGCAAAGATATTTTTATTACAAATTATGTGAGCAGACTGCAGTTCCTCTTTAAAGTGGCGTACTGTGTTGCATTTATGATTACCTTCTAAGGTCTTTGGCCAATTTAAAGTGGAAATTGACTCCCTCAAACGACATTGACTATGTTTAACCCTTATGCTGCTAGCATTAGTAAATAGATAGAAAGTTATATGATATTTACTTTTTTTAAACTTTTTTTTGCATTTTCTCAGTTTCTTCCTGGTTTTCAGGCCTAGGCAAATGGTGGCATACATCCAAGGAATCTTCAGGAGAGGAGGAGGGGTCTCGGCTAAAAATAACCTCCTGCATGCATGCCTGAGCTAAAGGCAGGTGAATTCTAGGAAGTAAATGCTACAGGAATCGTCTGCCCTTACTCAAGATGGCCATGCCCAATAAAGCTAGGAAGGTGTTTTTCAAAGTGATTTCTCAGCGCCATAAAGCATGGAAACATGGATGGACGGAGGAGTTTGCTTTGAATATTACAAATGTATTTAATTGCGTTCTTGGTTTGTGGTGCTCAGATGCAGTATAGTTCCGCTTTAAGTGCATACCATGTACTAGTGATCAAAAACAATATTTTATGTATGTATTGTTCCTAATTTGACTTATCTGACTCCATTTGCATTTATTGGTTTAGTTCTGTCTTGTCCAATATTCTAGTATACTAGCTTGTCAAGTTCAATTGCTTAAAAAATTACATCACATTATCAAGGGATTATTTAAGTACCTCAGAAATCACTAAGCCATTAACTGTATATAAGGTGGTACATGAAAGAAAATTCCTCATACACTCATACGAAGGCAATACAGGACGTTTATCATAGAAGTACAAAACTGGGTCGACAAGCAAGAGCACAAGCTCCATCAATCACAGGATAGCCTATATTTCATTGTGATACCAACATTTTATATAGGAGGACAAGTAATTCCCCTTGGTTAAAATCTAGTCATGTGCTTGACTATAACTTCTAGGAAGAAAAATATTTAACTACTGCTGAGGAATTTTCCACTAGAAAATGTCCTTGCAAAGATAACTTTTCTGCAATACATATATATATATATATATATATATATACCATATATACTCGAGGATAAGCCAACCCGAATATAAGCCGAGGCACCTAACTTTACCACAAAAAACTGGGAAAATGTATTAACTCGAGTATAAGCCTAGGGTGTCCATCTGCATGCCTCACTGTGCCTCACTTTGCCTCACTGTGTCCATGTGCATGCCTCACTGTGCCTCACTGTGTCCATGCCTCACTGTGCCTTACTGTGGCCATACCTCACTGTGTCCATGCCTCACTGTGTCCATGCCTCACTGTGCCCAATCTCCCTACCTGATCTCCGGCGCTGTGTGACTAGACTGACGTTTAACATGGGAGTCTATGGAAGGGGTGCCCGGCTTTGAAAAATGGGTACTCCCCGGCCATAGGTCCCCTGGACAACAAACTTTGCACACTTATAGATGAAGAGTGGGGCTACATGTGTGCCAAGTTTGGGGTCCAGGGGACCTAGGGCCGGTACCAGGTCCCCAAACTAACCAGAGAAATGACTGTTCAACATTGGAGTCTCTGAAAGGGGTGCACGGCTTTGAAAAATCGGTGCTCCCTGGCCGTAGGTCCCCCGGACAACAAACTTATATATATATATATATATATATATATACACACATATATACACTATATTACCAAAAGATTTAAAACGATACAATCATTAAAAGCACAGTAACTTCCCTGATAAAGCACTAATCCTATCTGGCCCAGACAATTATAACTACAAATATCATAAACTAGAAAGATAGTAATATAATAATTCAGGGGCCAGCGGTACAGGAAGGGGTGTAGCAGTCTCAGCGCATTTTGCAGCTGATTTGCTTCATTAGGATGGAGACCCAAATATTTCACGTGTGGACAGCACTGCAACCAAGGGGATCATTTTCAGAGCAGCCCAGAGCAGCTCACACAAAAATGAAAAAACTCTAAAATGATAGTGAAATGGTGGAACCTCTCTCTGGACGGCCCTTTAAGTCATGTCAGAAAACAGGGGCACCCTACTGGAAAAGACGCCACAAGCAGGCCCAACTACTATGAGTGATAGAACCATTCCATGAGCTAAGCAACATTTTCAACAGTCCAGGTAGTCAGCCAAAGAGCCAAAGATCTTTCAGCATTCTGAAAAATATGAGCATCACTGATGTCAAATCTTACCTTTTTCAATGAAGTAATGGGAGAAAATTCTTCCTTTTATGCACAACACACACAAAGATCTCTCCTTTTCTAATATTTTTTACTAAAGCACAACAACTTAAATATATTCCTTCAAGGAGAAGTACAGCCAAAGCTCGTTTGGCTGTACTTCTCCTATGGATCACAAAAGTGCAGTTAGTTTTGCACTCCTGTGACCCGTTTTCAGGAGAGAGCGGGCTGAAGTCAGCTCTTTGCTGACGTCTCAGAGTCGGTTCAGGCTCGGGTGTCATCACGACGAAGGAGTCAGGATCTGCCCAGATCCCTGGACTGGCAACCGCCTCAGGCTCTCAGCAAGCTTCTCCACAGCTCAGCGCTCCAGTGAGTGAAGAGGAGGCAGAGCAGAGAGCTGTGTTCGATCGATCGGTTCACAGTGTTATAGACGCCAGGGGACAGATGTGGACCGATGCTGCATCCACCTAGGTAAGTATGAATCGAAAAAAAAAAAAACATACATCTCTTTTAATGGCTGCAAAGAATATAAATCCACTTTGTGTGTACCAAATGTCTTTGCAAACCCATTTATTGCTTTATAAAAGTTTCAGTGACATCACCACAGTGCTGCACATAGCCTGAGCAGAGAGCACATTATAGGAGGGGCCCAGCAGGCCTCACCCACTACAGGCTGCCTTCAGAAAACGACAGGAAGAGGCGGAGACAAGACCAGTGACCCAGCACAAAGACAGAAAGCAGGTCTTAGTACAGGAACTTCCTGTAGAGAGGTTTCATGCTGGATCACTGCACAGATCTGGAAGAAATCACAAAGCACACCAAGTAATGCCTCTTTTATTTAGACAATGCTTGCTTATCCTAGTGTTCAGCTTTAAAAGATCTGCCATACAAACACTCAAAACAGCAGCTAGGTTAAACACATTACCATGAAGAAAGCGTGAAAAAGCATGAATGCATAATTGTGTCCAGTAATCCAGTTACTAATGGGGAAGCTTTCATTCTTGATGGGCTAAGCATGACACGGAAAGGCCATCAACAGTGAATACTCCCTCCATTAGTAATTGGATTATCACACAAAATTATGCCTAAGCACTTCCTTCACTTTCTTCTCTTTGCAGAGACATGCAATATACTTCAACTAACTGAAGTAATTAACAGAAAAAGCAAGAAAAGCAGCAAAGTAATCTGCACACTTAGCCATTGACTGCAACGGTCACAGAATCTCTAGTAAAAGACCCCACAGCACACACAAAGAGCGTGCATTACAATGTAGCAGAGGACACACATGCCAACAGAAAAGCAGCTTCCTGGGTGTCATCCAAGATGAATCAGACACAGGACCAGTGACTGAAACCATCAATCTTTATCATGAAATAAATGCTATTGTCCATCTGGTGATTTGGTAAAATGATGTCCAACTTTCTCTCTTTCTTTTTCACTAATAAGATGAACTAATGTAGGGTCTAGGTCATGGTTTTCTATTTAATTTGGTTTAAAGCAATGTCTTTATATGTGTTAATGGCAAGGCATCATACAGTGTGTATAGGCATTATACAACAAGTTTTATTACATATCACACAAAATGTTTTCCATAGGTTATAATTATACAAATGTTAGAGATCACATTGGATACACATTAAATTACATGTCTACTTTTTGATTTGCTACCATTACTTGAATATATCCCATAATACAATTATGGCAGTGTCCCTTGTATCGATGGGAGAAGCAAATGTTTTGGGTTACAAGTGTTGTGTTCTCTGATGTGCACTAATTACTCCCCACTAGGGATGAGCTTCGAGTTCGAGTCGAACTCATGTTCGACTCGAACATTGCCTGTTCGCCCGTTCGCCGAACAGCGAACAAATTGGGGTGTTCGCGGCAAATTCGAAAAATCTATGGGAGAAATCTAAAGTGCTAATTATAAAGGCTTATATGCAAGTTATTGTCCTAAAAAGTGTTTGGGGACCCGGGTCCTGCCCCAGGGGACATGTATCAATGCAAAAAGAAGTTTTAAAAACGGCCGTTTTTTCGGGAGCAGTGATTTTAAAAATGCTTAAAATGAAAAAATAAAAGTGAAATATTCCTTTAAATTTCGTACCTGGGGGGGTGTGTATGATATGCATGTAAAGTGGCGCATGTTTCCCGTGCTTAGAACTGTCCCTGCAAAAAGTGTCATTTTTGAAAGAAAAAAATGCATTTAAAACTGACTCGCGGCTATTAATGAATTGTCGGCTCCCGGCAATACATACAAAAGTCATTGATAAAAAAATAAAAAAAAAAGCGTGGGGGTTCCCCAGAATTCAATTACCAGGCCCTTCAGGTCTGGAATGGATATTAAGGGGAACCCCGCCGCAAATTAAAAAAAAATTGACGTGGGGTTCCCCCAAATATCCATTCCAGGCCCTTCAGATCTGGCATGGATTTTAAGGGGAACTCCACCCCAAATTAAAAAAAAAATGGCGTGGAGTCCCCCTAAAAATCCATACCAGACCCCTTATCCGAGCATGCAACCTGGCCGGCCGCAGGGGAAAAGGGGGGGACGAGAGAGCGGCCCCCCCTCCCTCCTGAACCGTACCAAGCCACATGCCCTCAACATGGGGAGGATGTCCCCATGTTGATGGGGACAAGGGCCTCATCCCCACAACCCTTGCCCGGTGGTTGTGGGGGTCTGCGGGCGGGGGGCTTATCGGAATCTGGAAGACCCCTTTAACAAAGAGGACCCCCAGATCCCGGCCCCCCCTATGTGAATTGGTAAGGGGTACATTGTACCCCTACCATTTCACGAAGAAAGCGTAAAAAAATGTTTAAAAAAACACACAAACACCTTGAAAAAGTCCTTTATTTAAAAAAAAAAAAAACAAAACATTCCAGCGGTGAAATCCAGTGTCCCGCGGCGATCCCGATGTCCAGCGCTGTCCGTCATTGGTTGTGCCTGAGCGGACCTGATGGGGAACTCCCTCTCAGTATTTTAAATGTATAGACCCGCCCCTTCTAAAGTTCCCCATCAGGTCCGCTCAGCGGACCAGATGCGGAACATGAGAAGGGGCGGGTCTATACATGTATTGCCAAAGTGAGAGCAGTTCCCCATCAGGTCCGCCTCCTCGGTATGTCGGACCCGCCTACGTCATTGGCTTGAGCGGGGAACTTCCTTCACTATGTAAATTTAAATTTACATAGTGAAGGAAGTTCCCCGCTCAAGCCAATGACGTAGGCGGGTCTGACATACCGAGGGGGCGGACCTGATGGGGAACTGCTCTCACTTTGGTAATACATGTATAGACCCGCCCCTTCTCATGTTCCGCATCTCGTCCGCTGAGCGGACCTGGTGGGGAACTTTAGAAGGGGCGGGTCTATACATTTAAAATACTGAGAGGGAGTTCCCCATCAGGTCCGCTCAGGCACAACCAATGAAGGACAGCGCTGGACATCGGGATCGCCGCGGGACACTGGATTTCACCGCTGGAATGTTTATTTATTTATTTTTTTAAATAAAGGACTTTTTCAAGGTGTTTGTGTGTTTTTTTAAACATTTTTTTACGCTTTCTTCGTGAAATGGTAGGGGTACAATGTACCCGTTACCAATTCACATAGGGGGGGGGGCGGGATCTGGGGGTCCCCTTTGTTAAAGGGGTCTTCCAGATTCCGATAAGCCCCCCGCCCGCAGACCCCCACAACCACCGGGCAAGGGTTGTGGGGATGAGGCCCTTGTCCCCATCAACATGGGGACATCCTCCCCATGTTGAGGGCATGTGGCTTGGTACGGTTCAGGAGGGAGGGGGGGCCGCTCTCTCGTCCCCCCCTTTTCCCCTGCGGCCGGCCAGGTTGCGTGCTCGGATAAGGGGTCTGGTATGGATTTTTAGGGGGACTCCACGCCATTTTTTTTTTAAACTTGGGGTGGAGTTCCCCTTAAAATCCATGCCAGATCTGAAGGGCCTGGTAATTGAATTCTGGGGAACCCCCACGCTTTTTTTTTTTTTTTTTCTCAATGACTTTTGTATGTATTGCCGGGAGCCGACAATTCATTAATAGCCGCGAGTCAGTTTTAAATGCATTTTTTTTCTTTCAAAAATGACATTTTTTGCAGGGACAGTTCTAAGCACGGGAAACATGCGCCACTTCACATGCATATCATACACACCCCCCAGGTACGAAATTTAAAGGAATATTTCACTTTTATTTTTTCATTTTAAGTATTATTAAAATCACTGCTCCCGAAAAAACGGCCGTTTTTAAAACTTCTTTTTGTATTGATACATGTCCCCTGGGGCAGGACCCAGGTCCCCAAACACTTTTTAGGACAATAACTTGCATATTAGCCTTTATAATTAACACTTTAGATTTCGAACGTTCGAGTCCATTGTATTTAATAGGGTTCTAAAGTTTACACGAACATTTTGTCTGTTCGCAGGTTCTGGTGCGAACCGAACAGGGGGGTGTTCGGCTCATCCCTGCTCCCCACCGTTTCTTTATTCTCTGGATGTCCAAATGAGCATTGCTGGTATAATGAGACTTACAATGTGTATAGAAATAAGCCTAGAAAACATATTCTTTGGATGTTCCCCTGGTCAGAGCCAGTACAATGACACTTACAGTGTCTATAGAAATAATTCTGGAAAGCATATTCTTTGGATGTTCCCCTAGTCAGAGCCGGTACAAGGACACTTACAATGTACTGTATATATAAATATTTCTGGAAAACATATTCTTTGGATGTTCCCCTGGTCAGAGCCAGTACAATGACACTTACAGTGTCTATATAAATAATTCTGGAAAGCATATTCTTTGGATGTTCCCCTAGTCAGAGCCGGTACAAGGACACTTACAATGTATATATGAATATTTCTGGAAAACATATTCTTTGGATATTCCCCTGGTCAGAGCCGATACAAGGACACTTACAATGTCTATATATATATATATATATATATATATATAATTTTGGAAAATGTATTCTTTGGATGTCCCCCTGGTTAGAGAGGCGGTACAATGAGACTTACAATGTCTATATAAATAATTGCATTTAGTAAATCAACCATAATGTATGTACTAGAATTTTTGAAAATGTACACTCTGGGTGTTCCCCTGACCATAACTTGCAAGGCTCTCAGCTTTCTGGGACCAGAAAGAGAGACCTTTTAGCACATAGTATGTAGGAAAAGGATACATCCTACAACACCCCCAGGTTTACAGATCATGGAAATGAACCCACAAGTAATTTTTCTCATCTCTATTTTTTTTTTTTGTACTAATTAATTTAAAATAACAAATGCAATCATCTAGAGCAGACTTTCTCAACCTTTTCAACATTGCGGAAATAACCTTTCGGTCTCAGGGAACCCCTGTTAAAAATGGCTAGATTTACAACTCATGATACATTGGTGTGATGGTCAATGGAAGAGTGCTCCTTACATCTGTTGTCTTGGGAAAGAATTTCCCCCTACAGACAGCTAAAAAGATCATTGGTGCCACTGGGAACTTATCTCAGAGGCAAAAATTGGTCATTGATCAAGGAACCCCTAGCAGCCATTGGAGGAACCCTAGGGTTCCACGGAACCCTGGTTGAGAAACCCTGATCTAGAGGTTGGACAAAATATTTAATGTAATACAACACTTCTGGTAGTTAATTTTTTTTTATAGAGGTCTATACATCAAACCAAAAAGAGGGACAGCTTCGGAGGAAAGGTGGACAGAGGGATTTGGTTCCCAAAGTTGGGAGCTATGAGCTTAAACCATGGGTGCTCAACCTGTTGCGCTCCAGATGTTGCTAAACTACAAGTCCCATGAGGCTTTTCAAGGCTGACTGTTACAAGCATGACTCCCAAAAGCAGAGGCATGATGGGACTTGTAGTTCCGCAACAGCTGAAGGGCCACAGGTTGAGCACCCATGGCTTAAATAATGTGACCCACAGTGCATGTAAGGATAATTTTAGAAAACTGGATGTCCCCCTGACCAGAATTTGTACAAATAGGATTTTTTTGTCCAGGTATATCATTTTTGCAGTATGAATTAGGATAAAAGGATAGAGCCAATGTATTTTGGGGGCCTAAAAAATGCTTTATTCATCAGGGCTAACAAAACAACAGAAATACATATATAAATATATTATTATACTAATATACTATACTAAATATACTAATATTTCTGCTGTTTTAGTCTGGATGAGGGGGGCATTTTTGAGGCCCCCAAAACGAATTAGTTCATCCTCTAATTAATTTAATTTAATTTAATTTAAATCTTAATCTAAGATCTATTTAGGTACAACTCAAGGAAACTGTAAACATCCTTTGTCATGGAAAAGCTGCCAGCTAAGAATCCAAACTCTCTGTCCAAATACCACCTTTAAATTCTCATACCAATAGGATAACCCTGGGGTTCTAATGCCAATCGTCCTGCTTCCCAAGAGTTTGTACAAAGACACTTATAATGTTTATGTAATTAATTCTAGAAAGCAGATTCTCTGGATTTTCACCTGGCAGAGCAGGTACAATAAGCATCACAATATATTTATGAATCATTATAGAAAATAAAATGTGATAGACCTAAATGTAAGCATCCCAGTACATTTATTCCTGCAGCCTATACATTGAACAAAGGAAGGCTGCAGTTAGCTTGTCCATCATTAGAAGGAGCCCAGCATCCGCCCAATCCTGGGATCTCCAGCCGTCTGTCATGTCACAAGTGCCTCATGTCACTACTTTGCTGTCAGTTCACTTAGTCATTGAGCAGCTCCTTCTGTTTCATCAAGTAAATCCTTATCCCCAGTTCCAGAAACTAGCTGTAGTTGTGAAATAGCACAGTGTGTTCTATATGACATAAAACTATGCCCATGCTGCTTTCATGTCTGCAATTGCTCATCCTTATGCTGGCAAGCTGACCGTATTGTTCCTCCCTATAGAACTGCGGTGAAACGAATCAATGCTCCTTACCAAAAGGGACTCTGGATGACTGCTCCGAACCCTCACTACATTGACCAGGACTTGGCGCACAAATACACGCGCAAGCAGTTTAGTTAACCCCATCAGTGCTAGATAAATGCACACATCTAGTCAATGTTACAGAAATTTTAAGTAACTTTAAAACACCAGCAAGAAACTAACATTTGGTCCACATTTATTGTACTCCTCAAAACACTTTTCCACCATATTCACCATTTTTCTACAAAATGAAAAGAAATAAAATCTGGTCTCATCTTTCTAAAGATAAAGGGAATCTGTTCCACCTCCCCCTCACTTAGGTTTAAAGAAGTCCAATAGATTATAACCATGAATTTCTGGGAAAAGGAGTCTACTGCATATAGTGTGATACTGCAGATATAGGTATTAGTAATATCAGGAATGACATACAGT
The DNA here is from genome assembly GCA_029206835.1 of Rana muscosa. Classification (NCBI taxonomy): domain Eukaryota; kingdom Metazoa; phylum Chordata; class Amphibia; order Anura; family Ranidae; genus Rana; species Rana muscosa. The sequence continues at coordinate 54,170,413 of CM055123.1, forward strand.
CTTTAAATTACACTATGATCTCGCTGTATTACTCATCTCTGATACCTATCCAGATACAACAACAAACCAAGATCCCGGAACTGCTGCAGTCATTCAAAATGCAACTTGCTGTATTACCAGGGTATTGTACAGTTAGCAAACTTCAAGCCTCACGAAGACTGCACCTAATCATGTGCTTTAGGATAAACTAGCAAACGTGAGCCTGTATGTGCGCAGGAGGGGTCAGAGAACATAAGGAAAAACATGTGTAACTTAGAATATCATAGAAAAGTCCACACTAATGAAGTCAGGTGATCACAGGGCTATCCCAAAAAAAGTATCTAAGAGGAAATGTAACACCAAAACCCATTCTAATAGAAGGATGACACTTAAAGGAAACCTGGTACTGAGATCTATACAGAGGTTGTCATTACCAAACGTCTTGTAAAAAATGACAGCTGCCTGGCTGTCATTGGTTTAGAGCAGGGGTGGCCAACCAGTGTCCCGCGGAGCCCTCTGATGTGGCCCGTGACCTCCCGCTCTGGAATGGCGGGTTGGCAAGCCCAGATCGAAAGGATGCGAACCTGTCATACCACAGGATCAGTGTTGTGAATTAAGCTGGTGGTAGAGGAAGAAAACGGCTGCGGGGAAGAGCCCCATAAGCCGATGCTTCCTGTACAGCGCCGGCTTTTGCCACAGGCAGAGTCTATGGCAAAGTTCAGCTAACCTGCAGGATAGACATATAGACATAGGTGCACTACACTGCACCCGCGGTGTGGGTAAACCGCAGCACATCAGTGTGAAAGCAGTCTTAGGCCCTTTTCACACGATCGGCCCTACCCAATCGGACCTTAAATTCACCTCTACAGAGCGGCAGACGTAAACAGACTTTTGTCCATTTAGGTCCGCCTATCTCCAATCCGATCCTCTAAAAAAAAAAAAAAAATAGAAGGGAATTCGTCCCCTTCCATCTGGGCAGATCAAATCGGAGGATAGAATAGCCGTGACCTGTCATTCGCCTGCTCTGATCATTGTGGCCCACAACTGGTTACCAAGTTTCTTAAGTGGCCCTCGCTCTTCAAAAGGTTGGGCACCCCTGGTTTAGAGCCACTAACCTCTAACATGCATGCAGCAAGTCAGGTTGGAGTGAAATCAGATCACCATGCAAGCTGGGCAATCAGCATTTTCAGAAAATAGTTCAACAATGGCAGCCTTTGTATTTTTCTCAATATAGTTTTTTTTTTTTAACAAACCCTATCAGACAAGGCACACTGAGGTAATCAAGCAAGCAAATTAATGACAAAATTAAGTGCCAATCAGGCTGCCTTTAAGTAGGCAAAGTCTATGCAACAGCTTTTATGTGTACTGTACAAAAGATGGAGGCCGCATACCACTGATGTCACTTCTATCAAAGATCTTTAACAAATGGTTCATATTGGAATCTTTGTCTATAAATCCACCCCATTAACGTGTTTCATCCTGCCAGGCTTGGTCGTATTAGTTGGTTGGGTGAAATGCATTAATAGGGTGGGTATCCTGGTGGGGATTCCAATTTGTACCATTTTGTCAAATAAAGATCCTTGAAGGAAGTGACAACACCAGTGTGCGGCCTCTGTCTTTTGTATAACACTCTTATGGATCAAGAATGGGCTCCAGGGAGTCAGGACCAACACCTGGCGTGCCCACGGCGAAGGACTGTACTCTAAAGCTTAGAACAGGGAGGATTTTGATGATCTGCTAATGTTTTTTCTGGGTATTTACGACCCTTGCTCCTACAATCCTGGGCAGCAAACTGCAACAGATTTGCAAAAGTCAGAGATACATTGATCACTGTAGATAAGGCAGATTTTCATTCCATACAGATGCTCAATTATGAAGTGGGCAGTGGCAAGTTTTATTCTATATCAGTACTGCTTTGGAGCAGCATAGGGAAAAAACTTTAAAACAAAGCGAAACTCTTAGTGGATCCATCTCATAACTTGTCTCACTGCTTTTCCTTAGCATTGCCATGCTGTGCGCCCCAATTGATAAATGTTCCCCCAGAATGTCCTGTGGTATGTTTCTATCACCATCTATTACAAACAGCTTTGAGGGGTAAGTAAAATATATCATCCTTTTGTTTTACTATTAAACATAAAGCTGTCAATTTGCATTTCATGAATATGCTTCCTCATGGAAGACATGTTTGCCAGTTTAACCTGGGACTTAGCAAGGACGCCAAACATATTCTAACTGGATTTAGAAGGCTCCCATTTAGTAATATCGTACTGAATCTGGATCCAGGTCCTTGGACTACACTTATCTTCAGTTAAATCTTAGCCCCCAATAGAGTCGCTGACATTACACACATCAAACTTTTGTCTGATAGGAATCTCAGGGAATGGCTTTACTAATCATTTACAGACATAACTAATTCCTATTAATGTACACACAGGCTGCACTTGCTAAATATGTACAACAAGGTCACATAACAGAGAAAAAGGGAAAAAGTAACCATTCAAATCCAGAAGAGTGCTTCATATGCACTACAAAGTACACAACGGATAGATTTCTAGTGTACAAACACCAAAATGTTCAACCATTATAATTAACTTCAGCTCAATACAGAATTTTTTTACTTTGCCAACACATATGTTGTATTAGATAGTAATTATCTAGTTTACATGTTGGAACCATTGAAGCAAAACCCTGACAACAGATTCTAAAGTGTCTGCAAATACAGCTTTACTAATTACTACACTATTTATATTTTATCACACATCAATGCAATCCCGCAGCCAAACAGAAGGACAAACAGCTGTTGGTAAAATACATAACTGTTCTTTTTCCCCCAAATAGAATTATCTGAACTTGAATTGGCCTTTAAAGGGTCTGACAGATACAGATGAATTTGGGGACTCTGGTAGAGATCTCTGCGTCTTCCCTTTCCTTCTTTGGAGTCTTACCCTTAGTGTTTCAGATATGGGTGGGTCTGTCATAAAATTTGGGGATTTCTGTAGCGAGATCTCCCTCTTATCTCTGATTCTTCCGTCTCAATCTTTGGAGTCTAACTCCTAGTGTTGCAGTTATGGGTGGGTCTCTCATAAAGTTTGGGGATTCTTATAGTGATATCTCCCAAATCTATATCTCTTCCCCTTTCATCTTTGAAGTCTTTCTCCTCATGTTGCAAATATGGGTGGGTCTCAGAGAGTCTGGGGACTCCTATAGTGAGATATTCCAAGATGTATTCATCTTCCCTTTCCATCTTTGGAGTCTTACTTCTCGTGATGCAGATACAGATGGGTCTCTTATAGAGTTTGAGAGTTTGGGGACTCCTGTAGTGAGATCTCCCTCTGATTTCTGCTTTTTCCCTTTCCATCTTTGGAGTCTTACTCCTTGTGTTGCAGATATGGGTGGGATTTCTCTTTAGAGTTTGGGGACTCCTATAGTGAGATCCCCCCAAATCTATGCCGCTTCCGCTTTCATCTTTGGAGTCTTAGTCCTCATATTGAAAATATGGGTGGGTCTCTCAGAGAGTCTGGGGACTCCTATAGTGAGCTCTTCCCAGATTTTTCCCTTTTCTTTTCCATCTTTGGAGTCTTCTTGTGATGCAGATATGGGTGGGTCTCGCATAAAGTTTAGGGATCTCCCTCTCATCTCTGCTTCTTCCCTTTCCATCTTTGGAGTCTTACTCCTCGTATTGCAGATATGGACAGGTCTCTCATAGAGTTTGGGGACTCCTATAGTGAGATCTCCCCAGATCTATGCCTCATCCCCTTACATCTCTGGAGTCTTACTCGTCCTGTTGCAAATATGGGTGGGTCTCTCAGAGAGTCTGGGGACTCTACAGTGGGATTTTCCCAGATTTATGCCTCTTCTCTTTCCATCTTTGGAGTCTTACTCCTCATGATACAGATGGGGGTGGGTCTTCGAATAAAGTTTGAGGACTCCTGTAGTGAGATCTCCCCAGATCTATGCCTCATCCCCTTCCATCTCTGGAGTCTTACTCCTCATGTTGCAAATATAACAAAAAACCCCCTAGGAGGTGGGACTTTAAAAGTGACTGAAAAACACACATCAGAGTATGTTGAAAATATATAGATTTTAATAAATAGTTACAAAAAGACAAATTTGATGTAGATCACATGGATTATGCAAATCCAAACTGGAAATTAACATGATACAAAAAGAAGAAATTGAAACATATATTATTATTTGTCAGACAAATAATAATATATGTTTCAATTTCTTCTTTTTGTATCATGTTAACTTCCAGTTTGGATTTGCATAATCCATGTGATCTACATCAAATTTGTCTTTTTGTAACTATTTATTAAAATCTATATATTTTCAACATACTCTGATGTGTGTTTTTCAGTCACTTTTAAAGTCCCACCTCCTAGGGGGTTTTTTGTTTTATTTACTTATTTTTGGGATGTGGTGACTGTTAAACAAATACAATCTTGCAGATGTCGGTCCTCTTTGTCATGTTGCAAATATGGGTGGGTCTCTCAGAGAGTCTGGGGACTCTATAGTAAGATCTTCCCAGATCTATGGCTCTTCTCTTTCCATCTTAGGAGTCTTACTTCTCATGATACAGATGCAGGTGGGTCTCACATAAAGTTTGGGGAGAGAGATCTCCCTCTAATCTCTGCCTCTCCAATTTCTATCTTGTTTCAGCGAGGAGTCTCATTCCTCCATCATCAGTTTCCCTAATGTAACATTCCTGAAAAAACTTCCATACAGATGGAGCTGGGACCTCAATTGTGTAAATCTTTCTAGCAGACCATCTGATGGTTAGAACATTGGTGAGTTTAACCCCAAGACTGAAATATCAGTTTTGGGTAGTCAGATCCTTCAAACATTGCCTTTCTTATTTAATAAAGCACTGAATAGAAGAATAATGGTGCGCAAAGTGCAGTAACCCATTTTATCTTACATGAGTATAATGCCGCGTACACATGGTCATAATTTCCGATGGAAAAAGTCAGATGGGAGCTTTTGGTCGGATATTCCGACCGTGTGTATGCCCCATCGTACTTTTTCCGTCTGAATTTCCAACGGACTTAGATAGAGAGCAGGTTCTCTATTTTTCCGTCTGAAATTCCGACTGAGGTTTTTCCGGTGTCGAGTCCGGCCGTGTGTACGCGGCATAATGCAGAATTGTAAATGCTGATGCTCTCTGCCTTATTAATAAAGCATTTAATAAGTTGAATAATAGAATATATTATGGAAGTAACAGGTAGACATTTAGCAGAACAGATCTTAAAGTCTCTTGACTTGGCAGCACACACATTGGTTTTCCATCAACCTCAATCACATGGATGCTGCGCAATATTTTGTATAATACCGTAGCAAACACATATTGCTGTAACTGCTGCTGTAACACAGGCCACATAAAAATTAGCCAGTGAATTGGCTTCAGAACATTAAAGTGCCTCTGTAATGAAATCACTTCTGTAATGAGCATTTGCTGCAGGAAGAGGACAGAAGTCTCTTTCCAGGGAACATAAAATTAATTTCAAACGATAAAATTATGATGCAGGGTAAAATGAAAGTCAACTCAAAGAAAAACTGAGATTGCAGTGATTTTCACTGACTTGAATACATAAAGCGCAGACGCACTAAATAACTTTAATCTGTTTGACTTCCATGCAGGGAGGGGAATAGGTTTATCTCAACAGACTCATAACAAAACTTACTTGACACATATCTACAGACATACATAAAGTATCACTTTGACTTCTGGAACCGGCTTACAAATCAATTTCTTAGAAGAATACAAAAAAAAGCAACGGGTGCATGATCCCTTAGTAACTGCTCAGCATTCATCAGTCTACAGAAGGCAGAACAATGGCTGTTGTAGGTCACTGCACTTGGTGACCTGCCTCATTCATATAACCCAACTAGAACTGCTATTGTTAATAACAGGGACGACACTCTATCAATCTGGACATACACACCACAAACAAATGATACAAATCTACTAGATTTAGATTGCAAGAATTTATGTAGGGTCGGATGAGATCAAAAGCAATCATAAAAATAGATGAGGTTGCACAGAACACTCAAGGCTATTTACTAAAACTGGAGAGTGCAAAATCCGGAGCAGCTCTGCATAGAAACCAATCAGCTTCCAGGTTTTATTGCCAAAACCTAATTGAACAAGCTGAAGTTAGAAGCTGATTGGCTAACATGCACAGCTGCACCAGATTCTGAGTGCACCAGTTTTAGCAAATCTACCCCCAGTGTTTGGATGAGCTAGAAAGGTTTTCATGAAATACAAGCCATGATAACAAGTATGGTATGACTACAATTTGAACAATTCCTCCTTGTTACTTTTAAGGCGGTTCTACAATCAGGGTGTGTGGGGTTCAGTCCTTTTACAGACCATCGCCATGTGCTGGTTTGAATCCCACCCACGCATGGAGTTTGAATGTCCTTCCTGTGCCTGTGTGGGTTTCCTCCGGGTCATCTGGTTTCCTCCCACACTCCAGACATGTTGTTAGATTAATTGTTTCCTCTCTAAATTGGCCCTAGTATGTATATATATGAATGTGATATAGAGACCTTAGATTGTGAGCTCCACAATGGCTGGGACTGATGCAAATGTGCAATGGCATAGCTCCCAACTGTCCCTGATTTCGAGGGATTGTCCCTGATTTGGAGCAAAGTCGCTCTGTCCCTCTCTCCTCCTCATTTGTCCCTCATTTTGGTCTGATCTATTTACAGTAGTTGTATATAAAAATGCACTATTTGTCTTTCAAAAATAGTATTTCAGTGCTAAACCTTTCATCCAATTTCTAAATTGCTGCATTTCTAAATTTCAAAAGCCAATATAAAGGAATAATAGTGGTAAAAAAAAAGCACTTGTGGGTTTAACAAATCTTCTTTTTGTATAATTCTCCTTTAAGAGGGCGTGGCAGGGGGTGGGTCCTATGCCTACATACATTTTGCTAATAGGTGTCCCTCTTTCTCATCTCAAAAAGTTGGGAGCTATGCAATGGAGGAGATTTACTAAAACTGGAGCACTCAGGATCTGGTGCAGCTGTGCATGGTAGCCAATCAGCTTCTAACTTCATCTTGTACAATTAAGTTTTAACAATAAGCCTAGGTTCACATTGGAGCGATTTGTCTTGCGATTTGAGAGATCAAATCGCATGATAAGTTGCAGCCTATTGGCAGCAATGGCACTGTTCCAAACGGTGCGACACTGATTTTGCAGTGCCGCACTGATTTGCAAAAGTAGTTCCTGCACTACTTTTGCCGATTTCAGGTGCGACTTCAATAGACATCTGCGTATAAAGCCACACAGATGTCTATCACGTAGCTCCTGAAATCGCGATGACCTTGCTACTTTAAAATCCCGCTTCTTCACTTGAAGTAGCGCGATTTCAAAGTAGCATCAATGTGAACCAGGGCTAAAACCTGGAAGCTGATTGGTTTCTGTGAACAGCTGCACCAGATTTTGCACACTCCAGTTTTAGTAAATTCCTCCCAATATGTATGTAAAGTGCTGCATAAATTGTCAGCACTTTACATACATATTATGATAAAAAAAAAAAAAATGTGCTGGGAAGCCTAGGGCCCTGTGTGTTTTTTGAGTGTTTTAGGTGCGATTTCGTGAAAAAACACACATTATCAATGGTAACAAAGTCAAAATGCAAGTAAAACGCACCCACAGGTGTTAAAACAGAATTGTGGCTGACTCAATAAAGAGTTTTCCTGTATTGTAGAAACAGAAACATTATGATGTATTTGTGCTATAAAGGAAAAATAGCGTCCTATCAAACAATAAATACGTTTTATTATTATTGGACATCTATCCCTCCACACTGCGGAGCTCTGCCTATCATTGCTTCTCACTTATTCCACACGCTTGTATTCAACAGCCCTGATTTGTATCACCTGTAGGCCTGAAATTTATGAGCAAACACTGACATATGGAGATAAGAACTATACCACAGGCTTCTGTTTACATTAGTAGAAGAGGCAGCTGCTTGGATCCTTATCAGACCTGCAGGCAGCAGCAAGTCACCTGCATGCTACTCCTCGTGCGTCACAGGGCATGAAGAAGGGACGCTTAGCGCTGAACTGACCCTGCACCTACTGTTACACTAATAACAATACCTTTCTGTCATCAGGTTATATTCATTTACCTAACCAAGCCTTCAGAAATACAAGAAAATAAACCCCAAAAAAATACAAAAAGTAAAAAAAAATAAACCTAATTTATTAACACCGGAGATAGGGAAATAAGCACAAAATCGCAACTGTTTCCCATAGCAATAAATAAGATTCTACCTGTCATGTAGTGGAAAAATTCAATTAATGTGACAACTCAGCTTTCCATCTCACTTTTTTTTCAAAAACCAACTTCAGAGTCTTATGTGCTGAATGATTACAATGATATCCTTGTTGTAAAATGTGTAAATGTTGTGTGTCTGGGATACCTAATTACCAATAATATTTATTAAATACTATGTAATAATTATTTTTGTAGAATATAATAATATAGGGATTCGATAGGAGACTTTGTACAATGGTTGTTATCCACCTTGTCCCCTTATGCTTCCTCAGCCTTATACATATATAGTTACATAGTTTATAAGGTTGAAAAAAGACACAGGTCCACCCAGTTTAACCTGTGTATGTGTTTGTGTGTGATTTGTATCCTATAACAATTCTCATAGCCCCTTCTGCTTTCTGAGGAAGACATCTAAAGGTTTTTTTTTGTTCTTTTTTTTTTTGTTCTTTTTTAAGTTGCCAACACTTTCAGCTGGTACCACTTCCTAGAAGAAATTCCAAATTTTACTGCTCTAACAGTAAAGAACTCTTTATGCAAAGATTAAACCACCTTTCTTATAACCTCACACTCCAAAGACATGCTGGTACCACTTCCTCGAGGAAGAAATTCCACATTTTACTGCTCTAACAGTAAAGAACCCTTTATGCAAAGATTAAACCACCTTTCTTATAACCTCACACTCCAAAGACATGCTGGTACCACTTCCTCGAGGAAGAAATTCCACATTTTACTGCTCTAACAGTAAAGAACCCTTTATGCAAAGATTAAACCACCTTTCTTATAACCTCACACTCCAAAGACATGCTGGTACCACTTCCTCGAGGAAGAAATTCCACATTTTACTGCTCTAACAGTAAAGAACCCTTTATGCAAAGATTAAACCACCTTTCTTATAACCTCACACTCCAAAGACATGCTGGTAGGTTAATTGGATCCTGTTTAAATTGTCCCTATTATATGTATGTGAGTTAGGGACCTTACATTGTAAGCTCCTTGAGGGTAGGGACCGATGTGAATGTACAATACATATGTAAAGCGCTGTGTAAATTGACAGCGCTATATAAGTACCTTTAATAATAATAATAATAATCTCAAATTGTGGCAGTGGGGTTCAGCTGTGCATGGTAGCCAATCAGCTTCTAACTAACTTCAGCTTGTTCAATTAAGCTTTGACAAAAAAAATAAAAAATACTGCCATGCAGAGCTGCACCAGATTTTGCACGCTCCAGTTTTAGTAAATCAACCCCAATGTGTCCTCTTTAGAGAATATCCTTTGAGTTTAAGAAGAAAAACTCTTGTTCTGGCCCTTTCTATAAGGCATTGGGGTTCATTTACTAAAACTGGAGAGTGCAAAATCTGGTGCAGCTCTGCATAGTAGCCAATCAGCTCCTAACTTCAGCTTGTTCAATTAGGCTTTGACAATAAAACCTGGAAGCTGATTGGTTTCTGTGAAGAGCTGCACCAGATTTTGCACTCTCCAGTTTTAGTAAATCAACCCCATTGTCCACTGTTAACTAGCTATTAAATGAGGTATTTACAGTACACTTCAAGAGTCTGTACAAGCCTAAACAAACAAGACTGGTAATAATCACAACCTGTTGTTTTATATAGCTGTCCTGCTGTCAAATTACAGTTTCACTATACAGAGGTCACTGATAAGCTGTGCAATGTTAGAATAATTTTTTTTTTTTTTTTTAGTCCACTCTGTAAAATATGACATTTTAAAGGCTAGCAGAGAAGTTATTAAAATGGTTATTATTTATGTTGTTCCCTTATGCTTGAACAGGCTTATTAAGTATCTGTTGTGCTCATGGTGAATTGAATTGCTATTAGAAGACTACATCTGCAGCTGGCCAGGGACCAGATTAAATTACCTTTTAAATATGACATTTTTGGTCAATAGGAAGAATCCCCCTCCTTGCAGATATCTCCTAGATTGTAAGCTCTAAGGATCAGGGCCCTCCGATTCTTCTTGTATTGAATTGTATTGCAACTGTACTTTCCGCCCTTATGTTGTAAAGCGCTGTGCAAACTGTTGGCACTATATAAATCCGGTATAATAATAATAATAATAATAGCTAAAAAGAGCATTGGTGTCAGTGGTTTCTTTTATGAGAGGCATAAAGTGCTCATTGCTACCTAAAAACCTCTGGAGGAGCCTTGGTTGGGAAAGGCTGGGGGAGGCTTTAAGATGGTTATCATTCATGTCCTATCCTTATGCTTGCACGGGCTTTTGAAGTATCTTCTGTAAATGATATTGGAAGACTTTGTTTGCAGCTGGCCAAAGAACACATTAAATTAGGCACTCGCATTAAGTACTGAATACTTCAAGAGTCTGTACATCCCTAAAGAAAACAACATGATAATATTCTGCAATGTTATTAGGCTATTCTGCTTTATACTGATACCCAATTTTTAGTCAATGTGTGTAGAATTGAATTCTTCTTTCTAGTCCTTTTTGTAAAATCTGATACTTTAAAGCCGCCTCTCCCAACTTTAACATGGAGGAACCTTTGAAAAAACAACCTGGTTCCAGGGAGCCCCTGCTAATAATTACAACATCTACAAATCACAGTACTTCAGTGTGATGGTCAGTAGGAAGAATGCGTCATACGTTTAGGGTTAATGGGAAGAATCCCCCCTTACAGTCAGCTAAAAAGATCATTGGTGTCAGAGATTATTTATATGAGAGGCACAAATTGCTCATTGCCCAAGGAATCCCAACAGCCTCTGGAGGAATCCCAACAGCCTCTGAAGGAACCCCAACAGCCTCTAGAAGAACCCCAACAGCCTCTAGAGGAGCACCAACAGCCTCCAGAGGAACCCTAATAGCCTCTAGAGGAACCCCAACAGCCTCTGGAGGAACCCCAACAGCCTTTAGACTGAGGAACCCCAACAGCCTCTAGAGGAACCCCAACAGCCTCTGGAGGAACCTCAGCAGCCTCTAGAGGAACTCCAACAGCCTCTAGAGGAACCCCAACAGCCTTTAGACTGAGGATCCCCAACAGCCTCTAGAGGAAACCCAGCAGCCTCTAGAGGAACCCCAACAGCCTCTGAAGGAACCCCAACAGCCTCTAGAGGAACTGCATCAGAGACTAGCAGAGGGACATTTAATATGCTTATTATTTAGGTTGTTCCCTTATGCTGGTACAGGCTTTTGAAAAATCTGCTCCATTCAAAATGAAATTCTAATGAAAGATTTTGTAAATTAGTAAATCACACTCAGTACAATGAATACTTCAAGAGTCTGTACAAGCCCAACAACACAAGAATTAAGCACAATCTGCAACAGTATTAGGGTGTCATATTTTAAATTGGTACCCAACTATTGAAAATGTGTGTAGGACAAAATTCTTCTTAATAGTCCTTTTTGTAGAATCTGATCGTTTGCCTTCTCATTGTTTTTAAGGTGAAGGAACCCTTGATATAACTTTCTGGTTACAGGGAACCCCTGAGGATGATTACTATATCTACAACCTGCGGTACATTAGTGTAATGATCAATAGGAAGAATGCTTCTTAGATTTGTGGTCATTGGGAAGAATCTCCCCTTACATACAGCCAAAAAGATCTTTGGTGTCAGTGGTTACTTATCTGAAAGGAAGAAATTGCTCAAGGAACCATTTGCTGCTTGAAGATTAGCAAAATAATTATTCCTTTAACAGCAATTATTAAAATAATTATTGTTATACAGCTTGTATATTAAAACTTCCCTTAAAGGAATGTTTCACTGTAGATACATCGTGCTAAGGCTGAGCCCCTAATCAGGATAAAACAGAACTTACCATGAGCCAGGCAGAGGATGCACAGTGCCCACCTGACAGATGCCATGGTGGGCTGACACTGTCTGCTCTATAGGAGCTAGAAAGTTGCCCCTCTGCAATAATAATCCACTTCTGATGTCTCCAGGGCGTGTCTGGAAGAAGAAGAAGAAGAAGAAGAAGAAGAAGACTGAGCTGGGCTGCCAAGCTGGTAATCCCTCAGCCAGACTGGTCCATGCTGTCCGGTGCCTGCTGCTGTCCAGTGACACAGGGTGGTGCAGGTGACAGCTGGCACAAGTCTAGATCATCTGAGCCCAGTAGCTGTAGAGTGCTCAGCATGCAGCAGGGCTCCGCACTGCCTCTTGTCATTGATCATGCTGCATGTCCCTCTGTCTGGCTGCTTTTGGGAAATGGATCAGGAGGAGACACGACCCCCCTCCTTGGGATCCGACACAACTCTCTGATCGCACAATGAAATCCACCCAAGGAAAGAAAGTTGCTGCAGAAGAGACTCAGTCCTGATCAATCACATCCTCCAAAAAAAGGGACCACCACACCTTAACTCTGTAGGGGCTGGAAGGAGCCCATCCTAAAGTAGAGTAATGTAGAGAGGAAATAGGGAAAGTTCTAAGGTGAGCTGCAGATGGGGAGAAGATAATGACATGGGGAGGATGTAGTATTTGTATCCTGTGATGGGTCCAGGGATGATGATGATGAGGAGGAGGAGGAGGATGATGCTGTCTCCCAGCTGGGTGGATCGTTCTCCTCTGTAGGAGCTGAGTGCTAATGAAGACAGCAGCAAATGGGCACTCAGCTACACCCAGTTTAATTAATAAACTGCAGCCAGGAGCAAGCCAGGGGAAGGAGGGAGGGGGGAGAGCACTCATACATGTACTGTGCTGGAGTGAAAAGGGCAAAAGGAAGGAGCAGACACAGCCATCAAATGCAATCAGCCAGAAAATGCATTGCCAAAGCCGCAGGCTGCCTCCTGGATTGGCTAGGGTTAACCCCTCGCCTGCCAGGAGCAAGAACTGGACTACAGAACAAAGTCTAAGCACCTAACTAGTGTTAGAACCAACATAGGGACCTGTCTGATTGTAGAATGGAAAAAAAAAGTAGCTTTATCAGCAGCCACCTTTTGTGCTTCAAGATTAAAATGTATTGTCGGGAAATTATCATTATACCTTGAAGTATGGGAAGAGTTCAGTGTTTGCTGGTTTTAAGGTGATGACCAATCCATGCTTTGATTTTTTTTAATCATAACGATGAAGAATTTGCTCAAAAAGACTCAGCCCTCTTTAACATTGGAGCGACTTCTAATGCGACTTGACAGATGAAATCGCATGACAAGTCGCAGCCTATTGCCGGCACTGTTCTAATCGGTGCGATGACGACTTTGCGGCGCAGCACCGGTTTGCAAAATAAATTCCTGCACTACTTTTGGCGATTTCGGGTGAGACTTCTGTGCATGAAGCCGCACAGAAATCTTTCAAGTCACTGAAATGCGGCTTTCAAATTGTGCGATCTCAGATGAAGTCACACAATTGCAAAGCCGCATTTAGCCCTGGTTCACATTGAAGCATGTCAAATTGCATTCCAAATCAGCGGCTATTGCCAGCAATGGCACCATCTGAATCGGTGCAATGCCAACTTTGCAGGGCCGCGCCGATTCCCAAAAGATTCTGTACTACTTTTGGCAACTTTGGGGTGAGATTTGTATAGACATCTGTGCAGGAACCCACACAGATGTCTCTGAAATCGCCCCCAAAGTCGGACTTACATGCAGGTATGAAATTGTGCGAGTTCAGCTGAACAATTTCAATCCCACTGTCAGTGTAAACCTAGACTAAGGCTCTATTCACACTAATGCGTTTTTTGATGCATTTTCTATTTTGCAGAAATGCAGGGAAATTTTTTTAACATGTGTTCCTATGGAACATGTTCACATCAATGCATTTTTGTGCCTCTGCGTTTTTGGAAAGGGTCGGGGACTTTTTTTTCCCTGCTAAATGCAGCGTTTTGCATATAATAGAATTCAATGGACCCGAATCCAACACGCAAGTACCGCGTTTTTACAGCGATTTTAACGCAATTTGCGTTTTGCGTCTTTTTATTTCTTTTTTTTACACTGTGTAGCACCCACCACATTTAGGGGTGCTATGTACCCAGATTTAGGGGCTGGTCTGAGATAGTAGTTAGGCTCAGACCGTTCTCAATTTATAGGTTGTGCTGCTTTATTTCCAGGATGGTATACTGGTGTGCAGTTCCCTGTGGCCTGTAGGTGGCACTGCCATAATGGGTCAGTGTTGAACCACTGGTATTAGTGCTGTGCCTTGGGTGTCCTCTCTCGGTGGCTATACAGTGGGCGTGGTCAACCTGCGGTGCATGCTGGGGGAGGATACATAAGGGGCAGTCATCTGGCTTCCTGCTCAATGTAAAAAAAAAAAAATTCCGGCTAAAAAAAAACATTGCAGTCCCATCATGCCGCGGAACTGCAACGTCATAAGGGGGCGGGGTCACATCACCCAGAAGTCGGTAGAAGACCCCAGAAGTCGGAAGTAGACCCCCGGAGCTGCATAATAAATTTCTTTAAAAAGTTGTCTAGTTTTTTTTATTGACACTTTTCCCCCAGGTGAATGGGTAGGGGTACGATGTACCCCATACTCATTCACATAGGGTGGGGGGCCGGGATCTGGGAGCCCCCTTATTAAAAAGGGCTCCCAGATTCCGATAAGCCCCCTGCCCGCAGACCCCGACAACCAACGGCCAGGGTTGTCGGGAAGAGGCCCTTGTCCCCATCAACATGGGGACAAGGTGCTTTGGGGTGGGGGGGCCGCAGGTCTGGTATCGTCCTGAGGGGGAACCTCACGTAAAAAATTTTTACATCTTCGCGGGGTTCCCCTTCAAGATTCTCCGCACACAAGTCCCCCCGCAAGTCAGATCATCTTGATCCAACTTCTGGTGCGACCTCTATTCAAATCAATGGGCTCCCATAGGGAACCATTGATTTGGAATAGAGAAAGAAAAACGCGGCTGAAAGCTAGCGGGGGGGAAACGTGCATTGAATTCAATGCAAAACGCGGTAAAAAATCGCGGTAAAAACGCAGCTTTTTTTCCTGGCGTCTGTACTTGCTTTACAGCCCGTTTTTTAAAACGTCCGTGGGCATGAGGCCTAAATCCTAATTCACACCTATGCATTTTTAGTGCGTTTTGCATTTTGCAGATTTGCACTACAGAACATATTCCATAGGAAACCATGTTAAATGGACTGTAGTGCAAATCTGCAAAAAGCACTTAAAATGCATAGGTGTGAACCAGGTCTAAATGTAAATGAGGGCTAAATCAGCAAATAATCAAATTGCCATAACTTCCCTATCGATCAATTTAGACTATTTAGATTGGATTTAATCAAACAGAGTCAATCGGCCAGGGCAAAAAATTATCGATCGCACTGGCAGCACTGAGATAGATGCCTTTGTTCATAAACTTATGATAGTATTTTCCGACTATCTATTCAAATTTACTTCCCTGTGTGTAGCATATCAATCTATTGGGTCGTTGACTGTGAATAGAGTATTCCTATCTGGAAAATAAATCAATCGTCTATTGAAGAGTGAATGGTCGCCATTAAAGTGACACTAAACCCAATGTTTTATATATATATGTAGCACACGGACCTTTTTCTCACCTGGCTCACTTGTAAGATAAGGCACACCGTGCTATATGCCCGTACCCTCCTGTTTGAAGAGGTTAAGCGGTGTTCACAATTGTTGGGTTCCGCAGCGAGTTACCTCTCCTGGGCTGGTTCCTTTCCCTAGAGTGTAGAGAAAAGTCTGTTGTTTGTGTATCAATAAGGCCAATGTCCAGACAAGGTTAAACCTCAATGACTGAAGGTTTATTTTCTTTATGCTTGAAACCGGACAGGAAAGTTGAAAGTGAAGAATAGAATAACAGGGAGGCAGGTTCAGGCACTTAATATCACCACTCAATCCTAAGTGGACTCCGCTCACCCGGATAGTTCCCTCTCACAGTCCTAGCAGCCGGAGTGATACACAAACTTTACTTTTCTTTCCTAGGGATACGATCGGAACCCATTTGCCTAGTTCTGAACTTCCCAGCACTTGTAGCATAAGGACCTAGGTGCAAGTTGAAGCACGCTACAATGCCTGTGGCGGACTTGCGGAATCCCTCTGTAGGTGACCAGACCTCATTCAAGGCGGTGACTTCCTTCACCAGTAACCCTGGCTCCCTCTCTAGAACAGGTCACCCTTGAGTGCCCTGGAATTCCTCTTTAGATGGTAGGCCAGCTAAAGGTGCTGGGCCTACATGAAGAGTTGCAGCCTCAGGCTAAAGGTGCCTGAGACTGATCTTCCCCTGCACTCACCCATGGCCTGGAGGGCCACGAGACGCAGGCGGACTGCTCCTCGGTACTGCTCCTCAGTACCCCTCCTTCTTCCTCCTCTTGACATGGCGTCTGCCCCTTATGTATCCTCTCCCAGCATGCACAGCGGGCCGACCACACCCCCCGCACAGCTGCCTGGAGAGGACATCCAAATGTACAGTAATGTCACTAGCGGTTCAACCCTGACCTGTTATGGCAGCGCCACCCACAGGCCACAGGGAACTGTACACCAGCAACACCACTTGGCAAAAGCAGAAAAACAAAACCTAACAATTGAAGCGATCTGGGTCTGGCTACTAACTCAGATCAACCCCTAAATTTAGGTACCTAGCTCCCCTAAAAGTAAAGGGGTGCTACATATATATATATATATATATATAAATATAAATAACTATATATACATATATACATGTACACTTACCGGCCACTTTAGTAGGTACATCTTGCTAGTACTGGGTTGGACCCCTTTTGCATTAATTCTTCGTGGCATAGATTCAACAAGGTGTTAGAAACATTCCTCAGAGATTTTGGTCCATATTAACATGATAGCATCACACATTTGCTGCAGATTTGACGGCTGCACATCCATGATGCGAATCTCCCATTCCACCATATCCCAAAGGTGCTCTATTGGATTGAGATGTGGTGACTGTGGAGGCCATTGGAGTACAGTGACCTCATTGTCATGTTCAAGAAACCAGTGGTGAGATGATTTGTGCTTTGCGATATGGTGCATTATCCTGCTGGAAGGAGCCATCAGAAGATGGGTACACTGTATTCATAAAGGGATGGGCATGGTCAGCAACAATACTCGGGTAAGTTGTGGCATTTAAACGATGCTCAATCGGAACTAAGGGACCCAAAGTGTGCCAACAAAATATCCCCCACGCATTACATCATCAGCAGTAGGGATGAGCTTTATGTTCGAGTCAAACATGAGTTTGACTCAAACATTGGCTGTTCGCCCGTTCGGCGAACAGCGAACAACTTGGGGTGTTCGCGGCAAATTCGAAAAGCAGCGGAACACCGTTAAAAGTCTATGGGAGAAATCAAAAGTGTTAATTTTAAAGGTTAATATGCAAGTTATTGTCATAAAAAGTGTTTGGGGACCCAGGTCCTGCCCCAGGGGACATGTATCAATGCAAAAAAAAGTTTTAAAAATTGCAGTTTTTTCGGGAGCGGTGATTTTAATAATGCTTAAAGTAAAACAATAAAAGTGAATTATTCCTTTAAATTTCATACCTAGGGGGTGTCTAAAGTATGCCTGTAAAGTCGCGCTTGTTTCCCGTGTTTAGAATTGTCCCTGCACAAAATGTCATTTCTGAAGGAAAAAAAGTATTTTAAATGAATTGTCGGCTCCTCGGCAATACAGATCAAAGTCATTGAAAAAAACGTCAGGGGTCCCCCCACAGTCCGTTATCAGGCCTTTTGGGTCTGGTATGAATATTGAGGGGAACCCCGAACCAAAAAAAAAAAACGTGGGGATCCCCCCAAATTCCATATCAGGCCCTTCAGGTTTGGTATGGATATTAAGGGGAACCCTGCAACAAATAAAAAAAAATGGCACGGGGTCCCCCCAAAAATCCATACCAGACCCTTATCCGAGCACGCAACCTGTCAGGCCGCAGGAAAAGAGGGGGAGGCGAGAGAGCGCCCCCCCTCCTGAACCGTACCAGGCCCCTTCCCCTTAACATGGGGAGGCTGTCCACATGTTGATGAGGACAAGGGCCTCATCCCCACAACCCTTGCCCAGTGGTTGTGGGGGTCTGCGGGCGGGGGGCTTATCGGAATCTGGAAGACCCCTTTAACAAAGGGGACCCCCAGATCCCGGCCCCCCCTATGTGAATTGGTAACGGGGTACGAAACCCCCATGACGCGTAAGAGGGGGCGGGGTCACCGTGACGTCACGGGGCGGGGTCACCCGTCCTTATCATAGGGAACCCCGGGGGTTCCCTATGATAAGGGCGGGTGACCCCGCCCCCTCTTACGCCCTCCTACGCCCCCCTCTTACGTGTCATGGGGGTTTCGTTCCTGCTGGAGAGGGGAGACTGCAGCGTTGCTAGAGAATGGATCATCGTTGGACATCGACGGGATTACATTGCTGGAATTGTTTATTAATTTTTTTAAATAAAGGACTTGTCCAACTCTGTCTGTGTGTTTTTAAAAAAAAATTTACACTTTCTTTGTGAAATGGTAGGGGTACAATGTACCCCGTTACCAATTCACATAGGGGGGGCGGGATCTGGAGTTCCCCTTTGTTAAAGGGGGATTACAGATTTCGATAAGCCCCCCGCCCGCAGACCCCCACAACCACCAGGCAAGGGTTGTGGGGATGAGGCCCTTGTCCTCATCAACATGGGGACAGCCTCCCCATGTTGAGGGCATGTGGCCTGGTAGGGTTCAGGAGGGGGGGGCACTCTCTCGTCCCCCCCTCTTTTCCTGTGGCCTGCCAGGTTGCGTGCTCGGATAAGGGTCTGGTATGGATTTTTGGGGGGACCCCACGCTATTTTTTTTTTTTAATTTTGGTGCGGGGTTCCCTTAAAATCCATACCAGACCTGAAGGGTCTGGTATGGATATTTGGGGGGGACCCCACGACATTTTTTTTCAAATTTGGTGTGGGGTTCCTCTTAATATCCATACCAAACCTGAAGGGCCTGATATGGAATTTGAGGGGACCCCCACGTTGTTTTTTTTTTGGTTCGGGGTTCCCCTTAATATTTATACCAGACCCAAAGGGCCTGGTAATGGACTGTGGGGGGGACCCCTGCCGTTTTTTTCAATGACTTTGATCTGTATTGCCGGGGAGCCGACAATTCATTATAGCCGCAAGTGGTTTTAAATGACTTATTTTCCTTCAGAAATGACATTTTGTGCAGGGACAGTTCTAAACACGGGAAACAAGTGCGACTTTACAGGCATACTATACACACCCCCCAGGTACGAAATTTAAAGGAATAATTCACTTTTATTGTTTCACTTTAAGCATTATTAAAATCACTGCTCCCAAAAAAACTGACATTTTTAAAACTTTTTTTTGCAATGATACATGTCCCCTGGGGCAGGACCCGGGTCCCCAAACCCTTTTTTTGACAATGTAGCAGGGTGCTATATTTAAGGGAAGTATCTGAGTGGTAATAAGGCTCAGATACACAAATTGTTAGGATTCATGGACCATTTCTGTCCCTGGGAGATAGTACTGATGTGCAGTTCCCTGGGGCCTATAGGTGGCGCTGTTGCCATAGGCCCGGGTTAAACCACAGTACAGGTTTGTGCCTTTTCTTGTCCCCTCTTGACAGCAGTGCGGCGGGGCGGGGAACCTGCTGTGCCTGTCGGGAGAGGGTATAAAAAGGGGCGGCCATCTTCCAGAGGGTCATCGTCGTTCAGCACCCAGGCACCTTAGGCCTGGGTGTGTGTGTCGCCTTCGGGTGCCCTAGGCCCGGAGGCCTGGGTGTGTTGCCTCCGGGTGCCCTTGGTCCGGAGGCAGAGTTGCTGTTCCATCCAAGACACCTTCAGTCTGGGGTGAGGTACTAAATAGGGGGCCCGGGGCCCAGCAACCTTCGGCTGGGGTCCCCTAAGCCTTTGCCAGGGGACCCGTATCTTTGATCGAGGAGGCCAGGGAGGTGACCCTTTCTGAAGACCCAGCGTGGTGAAAGTGAGGGCCTCTGGTAACTCTCCGGAGGGATGTTTTTCTCTTTGACATGGGCCAAGTTCTCCAAGAAGGCAGTGCATGTTCTGTAGGTCATAGTGGCAGTGACTTTCATATTCATTAGGTCTGTGATAAAGATTGCACGCCAAACCTGTTTGTGCATATCAGAACAGTAAGAGGACCAAGATTTGAGTTTGTGCCTGGATCTCTCTCCCACCTTATCTGACCTGTGTCTCGCCTCAACCTGTCTGCTCTTAAAGGGACTATTTATTATCCATGTGAAATAAATACAGAAGTTGGACTTTCAGTTGGTGTGGACAGTGGCTTTACTGGGGAGAATTAAGGACTTGTTTCTGGCCAAGCCAGAAGCGAGATCAGTTCAGGAGGATTCAAACACCAGCCGCAGGCAGGCCCGAGAAAACTAGCACCGCTCAACCTCCCCATCCAGGAGGGTACGGGCTTGAAGTGCGGTGTGCTTCAGTCTTTCCTGCGGAGGAGCCAAATTAAGAAAAGCAGGTAAAGTCTGGGGTGGGTGCGCTATACGTGGGGGCTCAAGTCCGGGATGTGTCTGCGGTTGAAAGTGTGAAAACCCCCTAGAAGTTTGAGTTTATTCCCCAGTGAAGTTCCGTGGAGGTCGGCCATATTGTGAACTGCTCCACGAGGAGAACCCTGACTGTGTAGTTCGTGGGCGTGCCTATACAGAAAGCCTTCGAACGATGCAGGAGATGGGAGGAGTCTGGCCATGTGTGAAGTAGCACGTGGGGACTTTGGCGCGAAAAAGGTCAGTGCACAATGGAGCAGCGGATAGATAACATGGCGTCTCATGCCTCATGCCTCATGGGTTCCGACTACTACTACCATGAAGATGACTTCATTCTCTGCTACGGTAACGGATACGGGGATTCGGCTCAAGCCCCGGGGAAGATTTGCCCTCTACGTGTGTAAAGATGTGGAGGCCCTCGGAGTGATTTGTCCCAGCTGCTCGGGACTGGTGGTTCATCTAAAGCCATTCGGGCGATGCGAGAACTGTAAGGAATTTCTATTTGAGGTCAAGCCTCTGGGCTTCCACCTCAACTGCCTTACAGGCACTCTGGAAGGGGGAATCAGAGCTTGTACAGCCACCCCTGCGCATACTGACGGGACTTCGGAGGAAGTCAAAGAGGAGCTTGTTGTAGCGAGCGAGAGACCGGAGGATGCTGCTTCGGTTAGTACAGAGTCCTTTCTCCCACCGCCCAAGAGGAAGATCGGGTTTGTGAAAGCTTCCCGCGGCCGTGGTGGAGCAACGCCCCAGCGCTTACTCGGAACAGATGTCTCCGAAGGGAAAAGTCCCGGACGTCCTGGTTCTTCTTCAAGCCGAGGTAAGCCGGGGGAAGAGACTCTGTTAAAGGCCCCTAGCCCTGGGGATTCACATGTCAGTAAATCAGCTAGAGGGGGTGATTTGTCCTGTGCCAGGAGTTACCTTCCTGTGGAGGAATATGACACCTCCGATCTGGAGTCCATCTCTGATGCGGGTGATGACACCGCCATTGATGAACTGTTTGAGAAAAAGGGATGGGATAAGATGCCCCTGTCCTTGTCCCATAGTGCTAGGGACTCACCCATGTCCATTGGGGAAAATACACCCCGGGTGATGGCTTTCGAGCCTGAGGAGGGATCTGTCCCCTTGCATGCTCCTCCATTATTGGAGGCACCAGTTTCAACAGCCGAGACAAGTCGGGTGTCGCTGCGGGCCCCTGCAACTGGTCCGGAGGTAGTTAAAGTACCTCGGCACCCTGAAGCTATCGTCTTGCCTGGCGCGGGAGACCGTGCTACCATGCCGCCACTGTCCCGGCTGCAGAGACTTTTCAATCAGAGAGTTGCCAGCGAGTATGGGTGGGAGTACCCGTACTTACCAAAGAAACTTTTATTTGAAGTGGAGGCCTGTAGACACCGGTGGTACGAGGACTTTGTGTGAACACACATCAAAGTACCCCAGGCCAGGAGATACTACTCATGTTCACCCGCGGCCACTCTGCGGTTTAAGGACTGTAAAGCTGCTTGGATGTTGGGTCGGCATATTCATGCAGACAAGGTACTCATTTGTAGGAAGGACAAGCATGATGTTGAGTATCACATAGACACCTTTGATAGACATTGGAAGCCATTGGTGTTGCCTGACCCACACTACTACCTGTGAGAGACAAGACTCTTTGATTTTTTTTTCTTTCCCCTTGAGTGCATTCTCCTTGAAAACCCAGGAACTTTTGCCCTAAGTTAAAGGGTAATCTACTCTTTGGAGGAGCGGGAGCTGTTGCTGTTTTGTTGTTCTTCCCTCCCTCCATACCGCAAAGATAACAAGGACTTTGGGGTTGTAGACAGTTCAGGGTCACAGATCAAGAAGAAGAGGAAGTTTTACCCCGCAGTACAGAAGAAAAGTTTCTGTTGGGATGAGTGTTCTGACGTTGGCACTACCACTAGGTGGCGGTGTTGCGTAACTATTAAAGGACAATAAGGCATTATGCAGTTTTATTTGTTGGAAGGAAGGGATTCTTCTCTAGGGGAGAGCCTCTTCATTCCAACTACTGTTATTTCAGGTGTGTTTTTCTGTCCCCTGCAGGTGAACGCCAAGCAGGACTGCTCAGGGTGGGTCTTAGCTAGTGCAGTGGGAGGGAAATGTAAATTTTATGTGATCTTAAATGTTTTGTACACATGTGTATTTCTCCTTTTTCCCTTCTGTGTTTCATTTCTTTTCCCCCGTGTTAGGTTCCGGCACAAACAAACTATTTTTCTAAATTTTTCTAAATTGTCATTTGATAGTCTGTCTCTGGATTGGACTTATACTGACTCAGGCCTGAGAGGCATGGGTCTACTCCAGACACAGGGGACCAGTGTCTATTAAGAAGGGGGAATGTGTATTAGGGTGCTATATTTAAGGGAAGTATCTTACATAGTTAGTCAGGTTGAAAAAAGTCCATCCAGTTCAACCATAAAAAAAAAAAAAATATCGTACAATCCCATATACCCAATTATATACCCACAGTTGATCCAGAGGAAGGCAAAAAAAAACAGCAGAGCATGATCCAATTTGCTACAGCAGGGGAAAAAATGTCTTCCTGATCCCCCGAGAGGCAATCGGATATTCCCCGGATCAACTTTACCTATAAATGTCAGTACCCAGTTATATTATGTACATTTATGTTTCAATATGTTTATTCAAGTTTTGTCATACAAAATGTATAAAAGTCGCATCATAACATTGTACAGTCACAATCAACATTCGGGGCAACATAGTGAAGATCTCTGCGTGTAGGGGTCCATGCAAAGAAAAAAAAAAAAATAATTATCGCCACTTAATAGCTCACATAAATCCAATGCTTCGCAGAGCCATTGGCCCCTCTTCACATCCCAGATCCTATCTGAACCGCCCGCCTAGAAGAGCCGTGCGGGCAGCCCAGAGGCCAGATCAGACTGACAATGATCCCGTAGGAGCTTAGAAAACAGGGAGCCGCACAAACCTCTAAGGTCTGGATCCGACTCCAAAAATAAACAAATAAAAAAAGAGAACAGAGGCAAAGAATAGAAGGGAGGAGACAGAGTGAGGAAAGAACAGTTGAGAAGGGAGAATGGGGGGGAGGGGGGGAAGGAGCCCCGATTCAGCACCCGGACAACCCAACCTAACCCTTTAGGTTAAGCTGCAAACATCCTGGGGTCATTTGTTATGTAACAAAGCCATGGGTCCCACACTTTATGAAACGGTTTCATTTTATCTTGGGCCAATGCGTTCAAGCGTTCGTTTAGCATCAACCAAGATAATTTGCCTTTAAGTTGCTCGAATGGTAGAGCTGCCGATTTCCAGTTTCTAGCAATGGTGATTTTGGCTGAAATAAATATAAATGTCAAAAGCCTCTTGCAGGACTTGGAGGCTTCCACATCTCCACCCCCCCCCCCCCCCAGTAGTGCTTGCTTAGCTGATTTAGTCAGGTTTAGTTGGGTAAGGGAGTAAACGAAATTATACACCCTGATGCAAAACTTCCTAACCTTTGGGCACGTCCACCAAATATGATAGGTTGTGCCCACCTGGCCACATCCTCTAAAGCACAGCTGGGTAGCCCCTGAAACAAAAGTTGCCAGTCTGACCGGCACCATATACCACCTCAGCAGAACCTTATAATTGGCCTCAATTATTGAAGTGTTGATGAGCGAACGTGATGCCGTCTCGGCTATCTTATGCCATTCGTCCAGATCCAGGGTTTCCTGCAAGTCGGTCTCCCATTGGATCATATAGTTCAGCTTTGTCGATGCGCTCAGCAATATTGAATATATAGCAGATAAATGTCCCTTGATTTTATCATAATTTTTGCATAAATGTTCCATGGGAGTTTGGGTTGCTAGGTCGCTCTTACGAGCCAAGGTTTGTACATAATGTGAGATCTGGGCAAACCTATAACCCTCTGCTGGGGGCATTTGATGCCTGTCAGTCATAGTCCGTTCGGACAGCATACCTCTATGATCACAAAGGTCTGCAATACGCATGAAACCCTTATTAGTCCACCATTCGAACGCTAGTGGGGCGAGACCCGGGGTGAATGCATTGTTTTGAAGCAGAGGTGCCAGCGGAGAATGAGGAGACTTGAATTTATGAGATCTGGAGAGTCTGTCCCATATTTCCAATGACATGGATAAAGTAGGGCAAAGTATAGGAGGTCGCTCCTTAATAGGGAGCCATAAAATATGGGAAATAGGTTTGGGACGGCAAAAATAAGATTCCATAGCCATCCAAATGGCCTGTGCCCGTTGGGTGTGAAACTTTGTGAGTTGTGCTACCTGGGCAGCATAAAAATATTTTAAGAAGTCTGGTAGACCAAGTCCTCCTCTCCGCTTCAACGCGTATAGAGTGCTCCTATTCACCCTGGGTCTCTTGTCACCCCAAATAAACTGTAGAACTTTATTCTGAAATCGTTTAAGGTCTTCACGGGCCAATGAGATTGGCAAGGTGCGGAAGAAATACAATAAGCGGGGTAGAACATTAATTTTAATTGAGTGAAGTCTGCCAAACCACGATGGCGGGTGAACCTGCCACTTAGCTAAGTCTTCTGTTAGCCGTTTGAAAAGGGCTGGATAATTCCCTTTGTACAACTTGCCGACAGATGAGGTTAGTTGTATGCCTAAATAAGGGAGAGCTGTGGATTCCCATCGGAATTGAAATGATTTTTCAAGTGTTGCCTGGGTGGAGCTTAGCAAAGATAAGTTCAGTGCCCTTGACTTACTATGGTTGATTGCCAACCCAGAGATGTTGGAAAAAGGTTGCAAAATAGCATATAAATTAGGCAGGGATGTGATCGGTGAGGTCAAGGTCAGCAACAAGTCATCCGCAAAGAGTAAACATTTGTGTTCATAGTCTCCGCAATAAATGCCCTGAATATCTCTGCATGCGCAAATTTTGATCGCTAGTGGCTCAATCGCCAGGGCGAATAATAACGGTGACAACGGGCAACCCTGTCTAGTTCCTCTCCTGATCGGAAATGTTTGGGAAGTATATCCTCTGAGCATTAGCGAGGCACTAGGGGAGTCATATAATATATGAAGGAGACCCAGAAAGCGTCCCCCAAATCCAAAGCGAGTGAGTACATCAAATAGATAGTCCCAGGAGATTGAATCAAACGCCTTCTGGATATCCAAGGAAAGTAACATCCCCCTCCTAGTCCCCTTTCCGTCCCAATCAGACTGAACCACCGAGATAAGGTTAATTAACCGGCGGGTTTGGTCTGATGCCTGTCTTGTCGGGACAAAACCTGCTTGGTCAGGATGAATATAACACTGAAGAAAAGTATTAAGTCTCTGGGCCAGTATTTTGGTCAGGATCTTTAGATCCGTATTGATCAAGGAAATTGGGCGGTAATTGGTACAGTCTCCATGATCCTTCCCCGGCTTCGGGATAGCACTTATATAGGCTACATTTTCATGGCAGGGGAGCTCACTACCGCTTCTCAGGTCATTAAAGTAAGTACAGAGATGTGGGGCTAGAAGATCTTGATACTTCCTATAGTAGTGGCCCGGGAATCCATCTGGCCCAGGGGCCTTAGTAGGGTGCAAGGTTTTGATTGCAGCCCTGATTTCAGGCTCTGTAAGAGCACCGTCCATCAGTTCCGCATGGGTTTGTGTCAATTTAGGCAGCTGTAAGTCGTGAAAGAATGTGTTCGCTCCGGATGGATCGAATTTGTCCTGTGCTCCATACATATTATGTACATTTAAGAAATAATCCAGGCCCTTATTAAAGCAATCTACTGAGCTGGCCAGAGCCACCTCTGCAGGGCGTCTATTCCACATTTTCACAGCTCTTACTGTGAAGAAACCTTTCCGTATTTGGAGATGAAATCTTTTTTCCTCTAGACTCAAAGAGTGCCCCCTTGTCCTTTGTGTTGACCGTAAAGTGAATAACTCAACACCAAGTTCACTATATGGACCCCTTATATATTTGTACATGTTGATCATATCCCCCCTTAATCTCCTCTTCTCAAGAGTGAATAAATTCAGTTCCTCTAATCTTTCCTCATAGCTGAGCTCCTCCATGCCTCTTATCAGTTTGGTTGCCCTTCTCTGCACTTTCTCCAGTTCCCCAATATCCTTTTTCTGAGTGGTAATAAGGCTCAGATACACAAATTGTTAGGATTCATGGACCATTTCTGTCCCTGGGAGATAGTACTGATGTGCAGTTCCCTGGGGCCTATAGGTGGCGCTGTTGCCATAGGCCCGGATTGAACCACAGTACAGGGTTGTGCCTTTTCTTGTCCCCTCTTGACAGCAGTGCGGTGGGGCGGGGAACCTGCTGTGCCTGTCGGGAGAGGGTATAAAAAGGGGCGGCCATCTTCCAGAGGGTCGTCGTTGTTCCGCACCCAGGCACCTTAGGCCTGGGTGTGTGTGTCGCCTCCGGGTGCCCTAGGCCCGGAGGCAAAGTTGCTGTTCCATCCCAGACACCTTCAGTCTGGGGTGAGGTACTAAATAGGAGGCCCGGGGGCCCAGCAACCTTCGGCTGGGGTACGCTAAGGATCGAGTGCTCCCAGGGTACTGCCTTGCGAGGGGACCCGTATCTTGGATCGAGGAGGCCAGGGAGGTGACCCTTTCTGAAGACCCAGCGCAGAGTCGTGGTGACAGTGAGGGCCTCTGGTAACTCTCCGGAGGGATGTTTTTCTCTTTGACATGGGCCAAGTTCTCCAAGAAGGCAGTGCATGTTCTGTAGGTCATAGTGGCAGTGACTCTACACACACCAGGTCAGTGGCAGTGAACATCTTCAACAAGTCAGTGGCAGTGACTTTCATATCCATTAGGTCTGTGATAAAGATCGCACGCCAAACCTGTTCGTGCATATCAGAACAGTAAGAGAGCCAAGATTTGAGTTTGTGCCTGGACCTCTCTCCCACCTTATCTGACCTGTGTCTCGTCTCAACCTGTCTGCTCTTAAAGGGACTATTTATTATCCATGTGAAATAAATACAGAAGTTGGACTTTCAGTTGGTGTGGACAGGGGCTTTACTGGGGAGAATTAAGGACTTGTTTCTGGCCAAGCCAGAAGTGAGATCAGCTCGAGAGTATTCAAACACCAGCCGCAGGCAGGCCAGAGAAAACTAACACTGCTCAACCTCCCCAACCAGGAGGGTACGGGCTTGTAGTGCGGTGTGCCTCAGTCTTTCCTGCAGAGGAGCCAAGTTAAGAAAAGCAGGTAAAGTCTGGGGTGGGTGCGCTATAACAATAACTTGCATATAAGCCTTTAAAATGGGCACTTTTGATTTTTCATGTTCGTGTCCCATAGACTTTAACGGTGTTCGCGTGTTCGAACAAATTTTTTGCCTGTCGCATGTTCTGGTGCGAACCGAACAGGGGGGTGTTCGGCTCATCCCTAATCACCAGCCTGAACCATTGATGCAAGGCAGGATGGATCCATGCTTTCATGTTGTTTACACCAAATTCTGACCCTACCATCTGAATGTCGCAGCTGAATTTGAGACTCGTCAGACCAGACAACATTTTTCCAATCTTCTATTGTCCAATTTTGATGGGCCTGTGCAAATTGTAGCCTCAGTTTCCTGTTCTTAGTTGACAGGAGTGGCCCCCGATGTAATCTTCTGCTGCTGTAGCCCATCTGTTTCAAGGTTTGATGTGTTGTGCATTCAGAGTTGGTATTCTGCATACCTTGGTTGTAACGAGTGGTTATTTGAGTTATTGTTGCCTATCATCTCAAACCAGTCTGCCCATTCTCCTCTGACCTCTGACATCAACAAGGCATTTTCATCCAAACAATTGCCACTCACTGGATTATTTCTCTTTTTTAGACCATCCTCTGTAAACCCTAGAGATAGTTGTGCCTGAAAATCCCAGTAGATCAGCAGTTTTTGAAATACTCAGACCAGCCCGTCTGGCACCAACAACCATGCCACATTCAACGTCACCTAAATCTCTTTTCTTCCCCATTCTGATGCTCGGTTTGAACTTCAGCAAGTTGTCTTCACCACGTCTAGGTGCCTAAATGCATTGAGTTGCTGCCATGTGATTGGCTGATTAGCAATTTGTGTTACCAAGCAATTGAACAGGTGTACCTAAAAAAGTGGCAGATGAGTGCATGTGCACTGCACAGTTAAAGAGCTGCAGTGGGGAGGATGCAGTGGACCCAAACAACGTAATAAAAAAATAATATTATGTTCTGACGATCGATTCCACTGGATTGTATAAAATGTAACTGCATCTATCGCGCTTACCTTTTCCTTCTGCCCGCCTCCTCCGTTCATAGTACTGTTATTTCCTAGAATGCAAGACATTCTGTGAATGGAGGATGGGCAGATGAATGAGATGATCCAATCAGAGGAAAGAACAACATGAGTTCTATGAATGGAAGAGGTGGGCTCAAAAGGGTGGACGAGCAAAGTAACTCTTTCACACTTGTAGCAGTGTGTTAACCCCAACAATGCTGGAGGATTAGTGCTGTGGGAAAACTTGGCGGCAGCGGGCAGATGATTTTTACACTGGCAGAAATCAATGATTGCTGCTGGCGATGAGAGCCGCCAGAAGTAATCACATGTAAAAAATCCAACAGGCTGGTTATAACCAAGTTGATTGATGGATCGACTTGGGTACAACCAGCCTGCCCATACATGGATCGAATCTCAGCCAGTCCCTGCTGAACCAGACAAGATTTGATCCATCTATGTCTGGCTTTAGACTCAATTTCAATCAGATTCAGTTAGCCAGGGTGGAATCTTATCAGTCAGTAGCACCAATGTACTTTGTTCACGAATTCGATTATATTTTGTTTGATCAGATTATGAGATTAGATGGTGGAAACAGAGATGCGATCAATAATTTACTATTGTAAATTACGTTTATATCTTAACTATTGATCAAAATCCTTTCCCCTGTGTGTGACATCATTTGAATGGGTTGTTGACTATAGATTGAATATTCCTATCGGAAAATAAATCAATCGTTTATTGAAATGTAGCCCCGATCCGCGGCACTCCCTGGACTACAGCCATGTGGACCAGGCTGCCACCACTACCCTGACACTGCAGCTGTCATTCCCCTCTGCCAGGCCATAAGTGAAGTGTATGAAGATTCACAGCCAGAGAAGAAGACAGAAAAGGACACATGAACTGTTACAGTATGGGGCAGCATTTGCAGCCACAGCGACTGTTGGAGAGGCTGTCCACTGCCCAGGATACAAAGGACACTGTGATTGGCTGCAGTGCAGCGTTGAGAGGACTGGCCACACCCCCTTGCCTGAGGACTTCTAGGAGAAGTAAAGACATGTTTTCATGGAGGTCACAGTTGTGAGAAGTCACCACTGCCACCACTGCCAGGTCCTGAGCCACTGCTGACATCACCGGTTCTATGAGAGATCGTCATTTCCAGGTCCTAAATCACTGCTGACATCACTGGTTCTATGAAAGATCGTCATTTCCAGGTCCTGAGTCACTGCTGACATCACCGGTTCTATGAGAGATCGTCATTTCCAGGTCCTGAGTCACTGCTGACATCACCGGTTCTATGAGAGATCGTCATTTCCAGGTCCTAAATCACTGCTGACATCACTGGTTCTATGAAAGATCGTCATTTCCAGGTCCTGAGTCACTGCTGACATCACCGGTTCTAAGAGAGTACGTCATTTCCAGGTCCTGAGTCACTGCTGACATCACCGGTTCTATGAGAGATCGTCATTTCCAGGTCCTAAGTCACCGCTGACATCACTGGTTCTATGAAAGATCATCATTTCCAGGTCCTGAGTCACTGCTGACATCACTGGTTCTATGAGAGATCGTCATTTCCAGGTCCTGAGTCACTGCTGACATCACTGGTTCTATGAGAGATCGTCATTTCCAGGTCCTGAGTCACTGCTGACATCACCGGTTCTAAGAGAGTACGTCATTTCCAGGTCCTGAGTCACTGCTGACATCACCGGTTCTATGAGAGATCGTCATTTCCAGGTCCTGAGTCACTGCTGACATCACCGGTTCTATGAGAGATCGTCATTTCCAGGTCCTAAGTCACCGCTGACATCACCGGTTCTATGAGAGATCGTCATTTCCAGGTCCTGAGTCACTGCTGACATCACCGGTTCTAAGAGAGTACGTCATTTCCAGGTCCTGAGTCACTGCTGACATCACCGGTTCTATGAGAGATCGTCATTTCCAGGTCCTGAGTCACTGCTGACATCACTGGTTCTATGAGAGATCGTCATTTCCAGGTCCTGAGTCACTGCTGACATCACCGGTTCTATGAGAGATCGTCAATTCCAGGTCCTGAGTCACTGCTGACATCACTGGTTCTATGAAAGATCGTCATTTCCAGGTCCTGAGTCACTGCTGACATCACCGGTTCTATGAAAGATCGTCATTTCCAGGTCCTGAGTCACTGCTGACATCACCGGTTCTATGAAAGATCGTCATTTCCAGGTCCTGAGCCACTGCTGACATCACCGGTTCTATGAGAGATCGTCATTTCCAGGTCCTGAGCCACTGCTGACATCACCGGTTCTATGAGAGATCGTCATTTCCAGGTCCTGAGTCACTGCTGACATCACTGGTTCTATGAAAGATCGTCATTTTCAGGTCCTGAGTCACTGCTGACATCACCGGTTCTATGAGAGATCGTCATTTCCAGGTCCTGAGTCACTGCTGACATCACTGGTTCTATGAAAGATCGTCATTTCCAGGTCCTGAGTCACTGCTGACATCACTGGTTCTATGAAAGATCGTCATTTCCAGGTCCTGAGTCACTGCTGACATCACCGGTTCTATGAGAGATCGTCATTTCCAGGTCCTAAGTCACCGCTGACATCACTGGTTCTATGAAAGATTGTCATTTCCAGGTCCTGAGTCACTGCTGACATCACCGGTTCTATGAGAGATCGTCATTTCCAGGTCCTGAGTCACTGCTGACATCACTGGTTCTATGAAAGATCGTCATTTCCAGGTCCTGAGTCACTGCTGACATCACTGGTTCTATGAAAGATCGTCATTTCCAGGTCCTGAGTCACTGCTGACATCACTGGTTCTATGAAAGATCGTCATTTCCAGGTCCTGAGTCACTGCTGACATCACTGGTTCTATGAAAGATCGTCATTTCCAGGTCCTGAGTCACTGCTGACATCACTGGTTCTATGAGAGATCGTCATTTCCAGGTCCTGAGTCACTGCTGACATCACCGGTTCTATGAGAGATCGTCATTTCCAGGTCCTGAGTCACTGCTGACATCACCGGTTCTATGAGAGATCGTCATTTCCAGGTCCTGAGTCACTGCTGACATCACCGGTTCTATGAGAGATCGTCATTTCCAGGTCCTGAGTCACTGCTGACATCACCGGTTCTATGAGAGATCGTCATTTCCAGGTCCTGAGTCACTGCTGACATCACCGGTTCTATGAGAAATCGTCATTTTCAGGTCCTGAGTCACTGCTGACATCACTGGTTCTATGAGAGATCGTCATTTCCAGGTCCTGAGTCACTGCTGACATCACCGGTTCTATGAGAGATCGTCATTTCCAGGTCCTGAGTCACTGCTGACATCACCGGTTCTATGAGAGATCGTCATTTCCAGGTCCTGAGTCACTGCTGACATCACCGGTTCTATGAGAAATCGTCATTTCCAGGTCCTGAGTCACTGCTGACATCACCGGTTCTATGAGAAATCGTCATTTTCAGGTCCTGAGTCACTGCTGACATCACCGGTTCTATGAGAAATCGTCATTTCCAGGTCCTGAGTCACTGCTGACATCACCGGTTCTATGAGAGATTGTCATTTCCAGGTCCTAAGTCACTGCTGACATCACCGGTTCTTTTTTTTTTTTTTTCATAAAGTTTTATTAGGTGAACAAGAGAGGGACAAAGGAACAGTAAAATAATACAGTACATAATTGCATATGCTTAAAAGAGTAAAAGCAGTAGAATGTACAGTATGTTAGACTGTTGAAACATATCTGGTGATCGTAATAATAGTAAAGCAAGGGTTGAAGATGAGCTAAATATTTAACAAGTATTCCACCTTATTTTTTGTTTTTTTGTTTGTTTGTTTTTTGTGTTTTTTTATTGCAATAGGTACTTTCATTATTAAAGTAGATATATTTTCCAAGGGGACTAGGGTGGGAGGGAGGGATGAGGGGGTGGGTAAGGGGGGGGGAGGGGGAGCCTGATGTATTCGATTGGGACTGAAGTGAGCTATGTGGATAATCCTTTCCATTACCTTATCTGTTTTTTATTCATTTTTTTTTTTTTTTTCTCTTTTCTTTTACTATTGTCTAATCCTCCTCTCCAAACTATCTTCCTATGGCCTCAGAGTGAGGTTTTGGTTCTTATTTAATGGTAGTTTTATATGTCTGGGATTCTTTGAATAGTGTCCAGTTATACCATGTTGCAGAGAAATTCGTTATTCTTTCCTGAGAGATACTTATGAGCTCCTCTATCCTTTCAGTGTTATTGATTCTCCTAAACCATTCCGCTGTGGAAGGCACTGTTGTCGTGCGCCAATGTGATGGAATGCATTGGCGAGCTGCGTTGATCAGGAACATAGTTAGTGACTTTAAATATTGTTTTCTTGGGAAAGAGTTTAGGTGTAGTAGGTATTGTGCTGGGTCATAACTTATGTTTTCTGCTGTGATAGTGATAATGATATTATGAACTGTTTTCCAGAACTTTTGAATCAGTTGGCAAGTCCACCATATATGGAGCATCGAGCCCTCATCCTGTTTGCATCTCCAACAGCGGTCAGAGATTAGTGGTGAAAATTTATGCAAGATTGAAGGGGTCCTGTACCATCTGGTGATGATTTTGTAAGCGCATTCTTGTGTGGCTACATTTAGGGAGCCTTTGTGAGCATGCATATAAATCTTTTCCCAGGTTTTTTCAGTTATAGTGATATCTAGGTCTTTTTCCCAGTTCTGACATGACGAGATCGAGAAGTCCGTCACATCCCCAAAGAGTGAGTTGTAAAGTGTTGAAATAATGTGTCTGTGTGGGTTTTTTTTCGTACAAAGTTTCTCAAGTTCCGTAAGGGGTTTTGTCCATGCTAAAGCTGTTTCTTTTCTAGTTAGAAAATGTCTGATTTGAATGTAGTTCCAGTGTGGGATTTGGTATGGTTCTATGGCTTTATTAAGTTCTTCTCTAGATAATATTTTCCCATTTTTGAAGAAATGTTTGGTCAGCATTTTCTTATGTGGCCAGTTGTGTATTAAGAAATTCCTTTCCTGCCCCGGGGGGAACTCCGGATTATTTCTCAGTGGAGTTAGGGGGCTTAGCCAAGGGGTTGAATTGGAAGGTTTGAAAGTGTTGAGGAATATTTTTAATGTGGGGCCTATAAGAGGATGTGATTTGATAGATTTTGGATGGTGTTTAGGGTGAGTCCATGGCAAAGTGTCGAGCTCTTGGGAAAACTGAATTTGTTCTAGTGATACCCAGTCTTTAACTGTTTGGTGTATATTCCAGTCTACTATTCGTGTCAATAGGGTCGCTTGATGGTATTTTTTCAAATCAGGTACCGCTATTCCACCCTTGTTCTTGGGCAGGTTTAATCTGGAAAATTTAATACTTGGAGGTTTGCCTCTCCAGATAAAGGTGGAGCAAGCTTTGCGGAACGAGTTGAAAAAGGTAGAGGGTAAATTGATGGGTATGGTCTACATGACATATAAGAATCTGGGTAAGATTGTCATCTTGATTAGGGATGCTCTCCCAAACCAAGATACATTTAGAGAATTCCATCTTTTTAAGTCATCCTGTGTTTCTTTAAGTATAGGTATGTAGTTTAGTTTGAAGAGATCGTCTAAGTTTGAGGGTATTTCAATCCCTAGATAGGTTATACTATGATTAGCCCATGTAAATGGAAAATTTAATTTGCATAAATCTATTGAGCTAGGGGGTAACGAGATGTTAAGGGCCACCGACTTTGTGTGATTGATTTTCAGGTTGGAAAGCATGTTGTAATGCTCTAGGTCCTGTAGTAAATTGGGTATGGAGATATGGGGTTCGGAGAGGAAGAGGAGCATGTCGTCGGCAAACGCAGAGATTTTGTAAGTATTTTTTTGAATCTCTATCCCCTTAATGTTTTGGTTGGTTCTAATTTTATTTAGCAGTGGTTCTAGGGTTAGAACAAAGAGAAGAGGGGATAAGGGACAGCCCTGTCTAGTACCGTTGCGTAAGTTGAAGGCATTCGATAGGTGGCCATTGACTCTAATTCGTGCTGTGGGATTGGTGTACAATGCTTTAATATATGATCTCATTTGGGGCAAGATACCTATGTGTTCCAAAACTGCATCAATGAAGTCCCAGGCCACTCTATCGAATGCCTTTTCAGCGTCCAAGGATAGGAAAAATCCTTTTTTTTTTGTAGGTTGTTAGCCAGTGGCTTATATCTAAGGCTTTAGTTGTGTTGTCTCGGCCCTCTCTACCTGGGATGAACCCCACCTGATCTAGTGCTATAAGTGAGTTTAGTAGCGGTAGCAATCTATTGGCTAGTATTTTAGCATATATCTTTACATCTACGTTTATTAGCGATTTGGGTCTATAATTTGTAACCTGTGTTGTGTCTTTGCCTTCTTTAGGTATCACTGTGATGTGGGCTTCTAGTAGTTGTCTGGGAGGTTGTTGGATGGAATTTAGAGATTGGAAAGTATTCAAGAATCTTGGTTTCAATATGTCGTTAAATGTTTTATAGCATTGTAGGGGTAGACCATCAAGACCGGGAGCTTTGCCTAATTTCATCTCTTTGATTGCCATGTCGAATTCAGGTCCTGAAATAGGGGCTTCAAGTTCTTGGGCTTTGTCTTTTGCTAGTTGGGGAGGACTGTATTTCTCTAAAAATTCTTGGATAAGTTTCGCCCTTTTATCTGAGTTAGGGGGGCACTTTGGGTTGGGTGGGATGTTGTATAGGGATTGGTAGTATTCTTCAAACTGTTTTGCTATTTCCTCGTTTGAAGATAATGGCTTACCTTGTTTGTCTCTTATTTGGTGTATTGTAGAAGCTATTTTTTTACTTTGGACTGCTTTAGCAAGCAATTTCCCACTTTTATTTCCCTGTTCGTAGAAGATATTGTGTCTCAGTATGTATTGTCGTTTAATTTTAATGTTCAGTTCCTCTGCTAGTAGTGTTCTTGCTTTAGTTAGTTCTTCAAGTGTAGAAACCGCCACTGTTCTTTTATGTGTTATTTCTAATCTATGAATTTGGTCCACTAGGGTTTTTATTTTGGATTGTTGGTCTTTCTTTAATTTAGCTAGTTTTGTGATAAATTCCCCCCTAATGACACATTTATGGGCCTCCCATTGAGTGATGGTCGAGGTCTCGTTATTTTCATTTCTTGAAAAATAGTCTTGCAGTTTTTCTTTAAACTCAAGAACATCTACGGGGTCTTTAAGTAGGACTGAGTTGAGTCTCCAGGTTTTAGTCACGTTTTTTTTCTCAGGGAAGGTCAGTGTTAAGGTGATTGGATGATGGTCTGATATCGTCATGGGTTCAATCGTTGAGTTTTGTAAGTAGGGCAGATCAGGTTGTGTTAAAAAAAAGTAGTCAATTCTAGAGTACTTCTGATGGACAGTGGAAAAAAAAGTATAGTCCTTGGTTTAAGGATAGAGAGTTCTCCAGGCGTCATGCAGCATTAAGTCTTTTATCTGGGTTTTAATTTGCTTCAGTGCTTTGTACGGAAGGCTTGATGCTCCATTCGAGGTGTCTATAAGTGGGTTCATGGGAGTGTTGAAGTCGCCTCCTAGGATTAAGATGCCTGAGGCAAAGGTCATTAGTAATTCTTTGATTTTACGAAAAAAAGGTACTTGTCTCGAGTTCGGAGCATATATGTTTGCAATTGTTATTGGGTGATTTTCTAGTTTCCCTTTTATAAATATGAATCTTCCACTGGGGTCTATCAAAGTGTTGTGTATCTGGAGAGGAGTCTGGTTAGAGATCAGTATAGAAACACCCTTTGTTTTCCCTTCTGGGTTGGTGGAGTGGAATGCTGTAGGATATCTCCTGTCGTGTAATTTCGGGATTTTATCAGACTTAAGCCCCATACACACTATCAGTTTTCTTGCAGGTTTTTCTCTTCAGGTTTACCAAAACCATGTAGTGCAAGGGCCTGCCTGATTGCATACGAATTGAAACTCTTAAGGTTTGACCTCATATTAGATGGTTTTGGTAAACCTGAAGAGAAAAACCTGCAAGAAAACTGATAGTGTGTATGGGGCTTCAAAGTGAGTTTCTTGTATGAAGATAATGTTTGCTTTTTGTCTGCGGCCTTCATTTAAAAGTTTAGTTCTTTTTTCAGGTATATTTAAACCTTTAGCGTTAAGAGAGAGTAACTTTATAGATCACCGGTTCTATGAAAGATCGTCATTTCCTGGTCCTGAGTCACTGCTGACATCACCGGTTCTATGAGAGATCATCATTTCCAGGTCCTGAGTCACTGCTGACATCACCGGTTCTATGAAAGATCGTCATTTCCAGGTCCTGAGTCACTGCTGACATCACTGGTTCTATGAAAGATCGTCATTTCCAGGTCCTGAGTCACTGCTGACATCACCGGTTCTATGAGAGATCATCATTTCCAGGTCCTGAGTCACTGCTGACATCACCAGTTCTATGAGAGATCGTCATTTCCAGGTCCTGAGTCACTGCTGACATCACCGGTTCTATGAAAGATCATCATTTCCAGGTCCTGAGCCACTGCTGACATCACCGGTTCTATGAGAGATCGTCATTTCCAGGTCCTGAGTCACTGCTGACATCACCGGTTCTATGAGAGATCGTCATTTCCAGGTCCTGAGTCACTGGTTCTGCTACTCTGGACACTAGAAAGTGGAGTTGATAGGCCACTAGCTACAATCTTCTTGCCCACTTCTTAACGGGACAATGTCACCTTACCTACAATACAGTTTGGGTACTTACACCCTGTACTGCGGGATCCACTTTAAACCTGCGCAATCCAACACAGGAACTTTGGGCCCCAACGATCCCTAGTTTCAGGGTTCAGATCCAGAGACACTGGGTCCTCCTGTTATTTGTTGTATAAACTCTCAAATAAATCCTTCTTATTTAGCCTTGGTGTGTTAATGGGTATGGCATTGCCGGAAAGGTCTATATCATCTAGAATCAGGGGACCCAAGCATCAGCGGTTCCTTTGGAGGTAGGCCATACAGAAGCATGTACAGCCACAATTAGGGGAACTAAACCCAGTGCCGATCCTGACCTCCCTGGGGCCCTAAGCAAAATTCTGCTAAGGGGCCCTTTACGGTGGCAAAAAATGGGTGTGGTTTACGCGGAATGGTGGGCGTGGCTTACATGGGCGTGGCTCGGAGGGGTGTGGTTAGAGTCGGAGATGAATGAGGGATGGAGGAAGAAAGAGAGAAAGAAAGAGGGAGAGATAGAAAGAAAGAGGGGTGGAGGGACAGCAGGCCCAGATCCTACACCACAATAGAAATATGTGTATTCCAGAAAGTTTAACAAATCAGCAGATAAAGATACTCCAAACACCTGGTGTTAGCGCTTCAATCATCCCGGCACCATGGTTGTTATGGTGTCAGGATGACTGAAGCGCAGTATTTCTATTATTACATTGTAATATAGAATGAAATTATTCAACTCACCATAATGCAGAATCAGTGGAAGCCCCGAGTCCCCCTTACACCAGGCATTCCCAGTAGAGTTCCTCCTTATATCAGGCATTCCCAGTAGAGTCCCTCCTTACACCAGGCATTCCCAGTAGAGTCCCTCCTTACACCAGGCATTCCCAGTAGAGTCCCTCCTTACACCAGGCATTCCCAGCGGAGTCCCCCTTACACCAGGCATTCCCAGCGGAGGCCCACCTTACACCAGGCCTCCCCAGCGGAGGCCCCCCTTACACCAGGCCTCCGCAGCGGAGGCCCCCCTTACACCAGGCATTCCCAGCGAAGGCCCCCCTTACACCAGGCATTCCCAGCGGAGGCCCCCCTTACACCAGGCCTCCCCAGCGGAGGCCCCCCTTACACCAGGCATTCCCAGCGGAGGCCCCCCTTACACCAGGCCTCCCCATCGGAGGCCCCCCTTACACCAGGCATTCCCAGCGGAGGCCCCCCTTACACCAGGCCTCCCAGGCGGAGGCCCCCCTTACACCAGGCATTCCCAGCGGAGGCCCCCCTTACACCAGGCCTCCCCAGCGGAGTTCCCCCTTACACCAGGCCTCCCCAGCGGAGGCCCCCTTTACACCAGGCATTCCCAGTGGAGGCCCCCCTATACACCAGGCCTCCCCAGCGGAGGCCCCCCTTACACCAGGCATTCCCAGTGGAGGCCTGCCTTACACCAGGCATTCCCAGAGGAGGCCTTACACCAGGGTAGGCCCCCCTTACACCAGGCATTCCCAGCGGAGGCCCCCCTTACACCAGGCATTCCCAGCGGAGGCCCCCCTTACACCAGGCATTCCCAGCAGAGGCCCCCCTTACACCAGGTGTGATGCCCCAGCAGCAGAGACTCTCTCCGCCGCCATTACGCAGAGGGGACAGTGGAGGAGCCGGCCGGGTGGCTGGCAATAGGAATTAAGCTGCGGCGGCGCCGCCCACCCCCGCCCCTTCCCACATTTCACTCACACACAGACAGACATTAGCGGGGCGGGAGGTGGGCGGTGCCGCAGCTCAATTCCTATTGGCAGCCACCCTGACCCTCCTCTTGGTCTACAAGAAAATGAAAATTGTCTCCGCCCGGCCTGCGGACCTCTAGTGGCGGCGGCGGCGATTGCGGCGGCGGCGAAGATTCGGGGGCCCCTAGTAATTACTCGGGGCCCTATGCAGCTTGCCTAGCAAGCCTATAGGGCGGATCGGCCCTGACTAAACTCATCAATTTAACTGTTTCCCAAAATGGTTACATTCAAGGCATGCCGTGAATGATAACTGTCACAGTTGCTTGTGCTCTCAACAGAACTGTAAAGCCATTAAATGGCTGATGTCATAACTGATCACATGTGCAGCACTATGGCAATTTCAGATCAATCAGAGGCTAAGATGGCAGCTTCCTTGGCTGTAAAGGATTGGAAGGTTTAGTTCCACTTTAAAGTCTTGTGCTGCGATGTTCACATAACTCAAACAGTCATGCTGAATATG
This sequence comes from Rana muscosa, assembly GCA_029206835.1. NCBI lineage: Eukaryota > Metazoa > Chordata > Amphibia > Anura > Ranidae > Rana > Rana muscosa. Next base: position 54,210,059 of record CM055123.1, read on the forward strand.
TATGTAATAGATGGTGTATTAAAATCTAGTGTAAATGGCAGATGTGTGTATGTACATGATACATTATTACTCCTAGGAGAGGAAACCTACATTTGTAAAAAGACAGGAGGCACAAGCTATGAATGATGGAGGCGGGAGAGAATTAAGAAAGTGGTAAACCACAAGAGGAAATGAGTACTTAAGGAAAACTCTGTGATAAGAGAGGATGCAAGAAAATGACTTCATGGAGGCTGAATAAGAACACTGATCTCTGAAGGAAGGAGCTGATAATCTAAAAGATAACAGGGGAGACATCTGATCACACATATGGAACTAGGTAACCGAATAAGAAAAGAGGAAATTAACCTTCCACTCCACGTCTTCTGTTCTCTACAAGCAGCATCTAGATTTAGCCTCGGCTTTAGTAAAGGGAACAAAAAAAAAACCTCTAAATCGATGACAGTTTGGGCCAGTCCACATTAGACGCACACTAAAACTCTCTGTAGGTAACTGTTTTGCTGGGCAGTGAGATGTGCAGCTTTAGCATATACAGTAAAACCTTGGATTGCGAGCATAATTCGTTCCAGAAACATGCTTGTGATCCAAAGCACTCTTATATCAAAGCAAATTTTCCCATAAGAAATAATGGAAACTCAAATGATTCGTTCCACAACCATTTATTCATACATCCTTCAGTTTATATACCAAAAAAAAAAGGAAATAGCAATGTGATAAGTTATGTAACCATAAAATGTCCATCCACAAATGGAAGCCTCCACAAGGGGATTAGAAGAAAAATCCAGCAGGAGCTACAGAGTATAAAAGAGAAGAGAGGTGCCTCTAAGTGTAGCAATATGGTTACATTTAATGAAAGTAAAACATTCAGCAACTCACATGGTTGATGATTAAAAGAGGCACATCAAAGTATGCAGGTATCCGGGGTAAAGCTGTCCACATAGATCATCCCTTGTACCGCCGGCTCTCACCGCTGTCAGTCTGCAATCGTGACCGGGAAGACTACCCTGCAGTAGAGCGATCTGAAAGCAAGGCTTGAAACGCTTGTGGAGCGCAGCTTAAAAGGGACAACGTCAATGGCGGTGCAGATGATGGTCTATGTGGACAGCTTTACCCCAGATGCTTGCATACTTAGATATGGCTCTTTTTATTATCAACCATGTGAGTTGCTAAATGTTGTACCTTCATTAAATGCTACACTTAGAGGCGCCTCGTTTCTCTTTCATGCTCAGCTGTGATATGACGCTACTCTTATATCAAGACATCGCTTGTATATCAAGTCAAAATGTATTTAGAAATGTTGCTTGTCTTGCAAAACGCTCTCAAACCAAGTTATTCTCAAACCAAGGTTTTACTGTATATATTTTTTCACATGCAATGCCAAGCTGCTGCTAACAAGGCAAACAGAATATTGTCATGCATTAAAAAAGGGATTAACTCCAGGGATAAAACGATAATTCTCCCACTCTACAAGACTCTGGTCTGGCCGCATCTGGAGTATGCTGTCCAGTTCTGGGCACCAATCCTCAGGAAGGATGTACTGGAAATGGAGAGAGTACAAAGAAGGGCAACAAAGCTAATAAAGGGTCTGGAGGATATTAGTTATGAAGAAAGGTTTCGATCACTGAACTTATTCTCTCTGTAGAAGAGACGCTTGAGAGGGGATATGATTTCAATTTACAAATACCATACTGGTGACCCCACAATAGGGATAAAACTTTTTGGTGGAAGGGAGTTTAACAAGACACGTGGCCACTCATTAAAATTAGAAGAAAAAAGGTTTAACCTTATACTGCGTAGAGGGTTCTTTACTGTAATGCCTCGTACACACGACCGTTATTCGTGTCATGGAAAAAAACGAAGTTTTTCTCGACGTGATTTTTCGTGTTTCCTCTCAAGCCTGCCTTGCATACACACGTTCATGAAAAAAAACGCTTGAGCAAAGCGCGGTGACGTACAACACGTACGACGGCACTATAAAGGGGAAGTTCCATTCGGATGGCGCCACCCTTTGGGACGCTTTTGCTGATCCTCGTGTTAATAAAGTTTGGTGAGAGACGATTCGCGCTTTTCAGTCTTTATGCTTTTCAGTCCATTACAGCGTGACGAATGTGTTATCTCCATTACGAATGCTAGTTTTACCAGAACGAGCGCTCCCGTCTCATACTTGATTCTGAGCATGTAGGTTTTTTTTCCCCTCGTAAAAGCATACACACAACCGTTTTTAACGACGTTAAAAAGAACAATTTTTTTTTCAGGCATTTTTCTCGTAGAGAAAAATGCTCTGGAGCACACACATGACCGTTTTCACGACCATTTTTAAAAATGGCATTTTTCTCATCATGAAAAACGGTGGTGTGTACGCGGCATAAGAGCGGCAAGGATGTGGAATTCCCTTCCACAGGCGGTGGTCTCAGCGGGGAGCACCAATAGTTTCAAAAAACTATTAGATAAGCACCTGAACAACCACAACATACAGGGATTTACAATGTAAAGCCTCGTACACACGGTCGGACTTCAAACAAACGTTTCCGGGAACACCCATAGCATACACACGGCAGGACTTATATGCAAACTTTCCCAAAACGTTCCCAACATCACGATAGGACTTTGCACCGTAGGACTTTTGTTGCCGAAAAGCTTGTCCGTTTGCAGAGCGAACTTTTGTCCGATGAAAAACGAAAAAGTTTGTCCGATGGAGCGTACATACGGTAGGATTTTTTTGAAAACTTGCTCATTTTGAAATTTGTTGTCAAAAAGTCCTACCGTGTGTATGGGGCTTTATACTGACATATAATCACACACATAGGTTGGGCTTGATGGACTTGTGTCTTTTTTCAACCTCACCTACTATATGTAACTATGTAACTTTATTCAGAAAGTACAAAGTTGCACTCCATTCCAGTCTCCACACTGCAGCACGTTGTCCTGTGACCCATTGTGCCATCCAATGATATGCAGCAAACTGCAGCATGTTTGGATTTTTCCACAACGCACAACACCAGTGTTGTGGTGTGACCAAGGCACATAGAAAACAATTGTATTCCATGTGCCTTTGCAGCAACTAGCATTGATCAGTTTTTCAGCAGAAAAACATCAGACACCGCACCGCACATAATGTGAATGACCCTTAAGCCTCGTACACACGACCGGTTTTCTCGGCAAGAAAACAGCTGGGAGAGCTTTTTGCAGAGAAAACCGTTCGTGTGTATGGTTTCTCAGCAGGAAAACTGCCGGGAATCTCGAGGAGAAAAATAGAGAATCTGCTCTCTATTTTTCTCGTCGGGATTCTCGGCAGAGTGTTTCCTGCCGAGAAACCCGGTCGTCTGTATGCTTACCTGTCCAGGGAAACCCGCGCATGCTCGATGAGGCTTTGACGCATGCGCGGTAGCATACAAGGGTAGTGTAGGGTGTAGCAAGATGGCGGCGACGGCATTGAATGTGACGAGCGCCGGCTCGTCGTAGTCGATGACGTCATCGCGTTCTTGCCATTCAAAAGAACGGCGGTTCTTTTGAATGGCGCGTGTGTACACAGGGCTTGGCAAGACAAGCTTGTCAGGAATCCCGTCGAGAAAACCAACGGTTTTTTTTTCTACGGGATTCCCGCCCGCATGTACGAGGCTTTAGTTTGTCAACCCTTTCCCTCCTAGCCCCGATGTCTTTTTACCTGGAGGGGGATGGACTTCACAATCATGTCACCAGTGTGATTAGCTGTCACATTTGGGCAGGTCCGATTATAGTCTCCGCCAGAAGTACATGTGACAGGGTGACAATGCTGGAGAGCAATTGGGAGATAGTGACAGAGGGTTGTTATCCCATAAAAGAAAGCGTCTGAACAAGGACTTTAATAGTAGGATCATCAGCTATTATTTTGCTTGTTTTTAATCCCTGTTTCATCCTCTGTTGCTGTTGATTACCTGTGCCCTTACATTTACCCAGCCATTTTTGATCTACCTGCACTCCAGTGATGGCTTTCTTAAAGTGGAAGTAAACCCTCCTATCATTTTCAGGCAAGGAAGCTGCCATCTTGGCCTCTGATTAATCTTCAACTGCCATGATGCTGCACATGTGATCAGTTATGACACCAGCCATTGGATGGTTTGACAGTTTGGTTGAGAGCACAACCAATGTGACAGTTGGCATCCCCGGCATGCCGGGAATGTAACTGCTTTTTGAAACTGTTAAATCAATGGGTTTACTTCCGCTTTAAGCCCTGTACACACGATCGGTTTTACCGATGAAAACAGTCCGATGGACTTTTTTCATCGGACAAACCGATCGTGTATGGGACCCATCGGTCTTTTTTCCATCGGTGTCAAAAAATAGAACATGTTTTACATTTTTCCGATGGATAAAAAACCTATAGCAAATTCCGATCGTCTATGGGCAAGTCCATCGGATAAAAAACCCACGCATGCTCAGAATCAAGTCGACGCATGCTCAGAAGCATTGAACTTAATTTTTCTCAGCTCATCGGAGTGTTTTACGTCACCGCGTTAGGAATGGTCGGTTTTTTGACTGATGGTGTGTAGGCAAGACTGATGGAAGTCAGCTTCATCGGATTTCCGATGGACAAAACCATCGGATTAGAATCCATAGGAAATCCGATCGTGTGTGCACGGCTTAAGTGTAGGTTTTCAGATGGTAAAAAGGAGCACCTTTCTCCACTCTTCATCCTGAAACATGCCCTGTACAGCCGACGGGACAGGGAAGCTGGCAGCACCATGGGAAGGGACAGGAGGTGGTATGGCAGTGACAGAAGGCACACAGGGGAAATCAGAAGCAGGTAGAACAGGGAGGGGGATTGGTGCGGGGGAAGCAATTACAGGAATTATGCCTTGTGTCTCTTCTGCAGCAGCTGAAAGCCGGCAGGAGGGAGAAATCCCAACTTTCAGCTGCTACAGAGAGCTGCACAGGGCATCATTTTGTAGTTGCCTTGCCGCACCAATTCCCCCTAATGTTTGGCCCCCCCCTGTGTTCCCAGGCCCCCTACAGGAGCACTGATGCCCCCCCCATTGGCCGCCCTGAGCTCAAGTGACAGATTGACAATGCAGAATCACAATTAGGAGATTGGGACATAGGGTGTCACCTTATAGCAGCAAGTGCCTGAACAAAAACCTTAATGCCGCGTACACACGATCGTTTTTAATGACGAGAAAAAATAAAAAATTAAAATGGTCATTAAAAATGATCGTGTGTGGGCTTTCCAGCATTTTTCCCGACGAGAAAAATGCCGAGAATCACGACGAGAAAAATTGGAACATGCCCAAATTTTTCACATCGTTTTTTACGTCGTCGTTTTTCTCGTCATGAAAAACGGCCGTGTGTGGGCTTTAACGACGTGAAAAAAAAGGCGCATGCTCAGAATCAAGTATGAGACGGGAGCGCTCGTTCTGGTAAAACTAGCGTTTGTAATGGAGATAGCACATTCGTCACGCTGTAGCAGACTGAAAAGCACGAGGCTGAAAAGCGCGAATCGTCTCTCAACAAACTTTACTAACATGAAGGGTGGCACCATCCGAATGGAACTTCCCCTTTATAGTGCCGTCGTACGTGTTGGACATCACCGCTCTCTACTCGAACATTTTTTTCCACGATAGTGTGTAGGCAAGGCAGGCTTGAGAGGAAACACGAAAAATCACGTCGATAAAAATGCCGTTTTTTTCAATCACATTAAAAACGATCGTGTGTACGCGGCATCATAGTAGGATCCCCAGCTATTAAGCTATTATTTTAATGAAGCTCTAGATCAGGGGTTCCTAAACTTTCTAAACAAAGGGCCAAGCATGGCCCCTGCGCAAGGATGAAACGCAAATTCGTGAAGCGTTCCATATTTTTAGTTTGCCCAATCCCAATGGTTTGGAGATGGGTATGGTTCTTTTATGTATTTGTAATTTTTCTTTCTTGTGCTGTTTTATGTTATATCAGTAATTGTTTATTATTTGAGCACTTGCAAATTGCATATAGTCTTTAGTCTCGGTCTCCATACTTTGCCATTTATACTGAGTACGCAGTTAAAGATGATGATTACTCACTAGTTATGTGTGCAGATATCGGTTACATGCCTATTGTATGTCGTACCCACTGTATATGAGACTCAACTGATCGAATTCTGTATTTTGTTATTGATCCTAATATATGCCTAGAATGTACTTGTCTGTTATATGGTTTTCTCAATAAAACTTTATACTGATTTAAAAAACAAAACAAAAGGCCAGTTAACTGTCCTTATAAATTAAGGGGGGCTGGACTGTGGCTAGCGGGAGTGATAATTTTCCTTGTATCAGTTGAAGTAAACATCACCACATTTGGTATCAGTAGGAGGAATAGTACCCCATCATTGGTGTTGGTGAGAGGAATAGTGCCCCATCATTGGTGTCAGTGGGAGGAATAGTGCCCCATCATTGGTATCAGTGGGAGGAATAGTGCCCCATCATTGGTATCAGTGGGAGGAATAGTGCCTTATCATTTGTGTCAGTGGGAGGAATAGTGCCCAGTCATTGTGTTAGTGGGAGGAATAGTGCCCCATCATTGGTATTTGTGGGAAGAATAGTGACCCATTATTGGTGTCAGTTGGAGGAATAGTGCCTCAATCATTGGTGTCTGTTGGAGGAATAGCGCCTCATCATTGGATGTCTGTTGGAGGAATAGTGCCTCATCATTGGTGTCTGTTGGAGGAATAGTGCCCCATCATTGGTATTAGTGGGAGGAATAGTGCCTCATCATTGGTGTCTTTTGGAGGAATAGCGTCTCATCATTGGTGTCTTTTGGAGGAATAGCGCCTTATCATTGGTGTCTGTTGGAGGAATAGCGCCTCATCATTTGTGTCTGTTGGAGGAATAGCGCCTCATCATTTGTGTCTGTTGGAGGAATAGTGCCCCATCATTGGTATTAGTGGGAGGAATAGTGCCTCATCATTGGTGTTAGTGGAAGGAAAAGTATTCCATTGTTGATGTCAGTGGGGGAAATAGTTCCCCATTGTTGATGTCAGTTGGTAGAATAGTTCCTAGGATTAGTGGGAGGAATAGTGCCCCGGATAAAGGCAATCAAAGGGCTACATCTGGACTCCGGGTCGCAGTTTGATGACTTATTTCAAATACCTGTCTGCATGATTACAGACCACTGTATATAATGCCTAACGTTGCCTGCTAGTCTAGGGAATGGAGGCAACGTTTTCCAATCCCAGGAGGTCATTTTATTAATCATAGAATTCTATCTGGGTGACGTTTGTGACGTTTGATGTGCATATGCTGGATCTAGCCCTAATTACACATACTACCCTCTCCTCCTCTGCCAAGGCTGAAGATAATGCACTTTTTTCATCACCTGTGACGCACTCAAATCAGGAGCACTTTAATATATTAGTGGAAGCATCACATTTGTAAAAGAAGGGTTAGTAGAAGATTTTGGGAAGTTCTTGGCTGTGCTTGGAATGTGACACAGCTCAATAGAACAAAAGAAGTTCCTTGATTTGAAAGTCACCACTTGACGGTTACGCAGCTCTGGTCATGGTATTTGTCACATCATTTACAGAGAATGGTGCTTGACCTCCAACTGTGCTTCCACCCTTGTGATCCTGTCCAATAGTGCCTGTAGTAGTGCCTGTAGTAGTGCCTGTAGTAGTGCCTGTAGTACTAGGTGTACTGAAATCTCTGACTGTGCTCATTCAACACCTCCTAATCTAATGTGTACATGCTTTAATTATGCATGGATTATCAGCAGACACAGCTTCCAGTACACATAGTACTAATGGTGAACTGGACATGCAGGCTTGTAGCATTCTGTTCCTTGGACAGTCCCCTCTGCCAATACTGTCACAGGCTGGAAGGTGGCAAATTTTATTTGTTCTGTGTTCTGTATCAGCAAATAACGTCAGTACTGTGTATAAGAGCATTTAAAGCTGAGCTCCAGGCAGATAAAAAGACATTAATGCAGCTTTGTATTTATTAATACACAATCATATATATATATATATATATATATATATATATATTTTTTATTTTATTTTAATGCAAGCAGTGTAAGTACACAAATTTGACTTTTTATTAGCCTCTTGTAGCCCCTGTAAAGCAGAGCTCAGAGAGATGGAGGGAGAAGCAGCACAAGCATCCAGTCAGTTGATCTGCAGCGCTCATGTGCTAACCAGGGATATGCTGATAGGAGGAGAGAGCAGAGTGACAGAGAGATGAGCTGATCATTTTGCGGCATCTTCTATCATTGTTCAATCAAAGGGTGAGGGAGGTACAAGACCTGTAAGTGTTGACCAGTGGCAAGTACATGTATCCATCAGATTTACATATTTTTGTCCTTATCCCAAAGTTTCTTTAGGCATATCTATGTTTTTAATATTGTGTTTATGACAATGTTTTATGTGTAATAAAATTGATAAAGACTTTTATTGTGACTTTGTTCTCATTTGGCATATTTAACCACTTCCCTACCCAGCCATAGTCAAATGACGTCCACAGATGGGATCTCCCATCCTGGGTGGACGTCATATGACATCCTGGCTTTGTAGGCGGATATCTGAATGATGCCTGCAGCTAGAGGTATCATTCAGATATCCTTTTAAAGTGCCGGCGATTCTGTGCACCATAAGAATGATCATAGCGGTGGTTCCACTGCTTGATCGTTCTTATAGGCGGCGGGAGGGGACATCCCCCCCCCCTCCCGCCGCCATCCGGTGCTTCTCCGGGCTCTCCCATGCGATCGGGGCCCCGGAGAGAATCTTCCGCGCCGTTGGTGGGTCACCTGACGAGCATAGAGATGACTGGTGACCAGATGGTCTATGATCGTCAGAGGCCCGGGCGCGATGTGATGACATCACGCCCGGGTCCTCAAATGTAAACAAAGCCGCCATTGCGGATAGTAAGTATGAGATCAGTGAAAAATGTTTTCACTGATCTCATGCTTTCCAGCCTGGAGGAGAGATGTGGGGTCTTATTGACCCCACATCTCTCAAAAAAGAGGACCTGTCACACACATTCCTATTACAAGGGATGTTTACATTCTAAAAGTGATCAAAAAAAAAAAAAAAAAGTTAAATAATTGTAAAAAAATAAATAAATAAGTAAAAAAAAAAAATAATAATTAAAAAAAAAAAAATTAAAACGCCCCTGTCCCCGGTAGCTCGCGATCAGAAGCGAATGCACACGTAAGTCGCCCACATATGTAAACGTCGTTCAAACCACATATGTGAGGTATCGCTGCGTGCGTTAGAGCGCGTGCAACAATTCTAGCACTAGACCTCCTCTGTAATTCTAACCTGGTAACCTGTAAAAAAAATTAAAGCGTTGCCCATGGAGATTTAAGTACCGAAGTTTGGCGCCATTCCATGAGTGTGCGCAATTTTAAAGCGTGACATGTTAGGTATCTATTTACTCGGCGTAACATCATCTTTCATATTTTCCCAAAAAATTGGGCTAACTTTACTGTTTTGTTATTTTTTAATTCATGAAACCATTTAAAAAAAAAAGGCGTTTGAAAAATTATTGCGCAAATATCGTGCAAGAAAAAAAGTTGCAATGACCGTCATTTTATTCCCTAGGGTGTCTGCTAAAAAAACATATATAATGTTTTGGGGGTTCTGAGTAATTTTCTAGCAAACGAATGATGATTTGTACATGTAGGAGAGAAGTGCTAGAATAGGCCCGGTATGGAAGTGGTACAAAAAGCCCTGTATTGAAGTGGTTAAAGTCCTGCTACTTTTATTTTAAAAAATACCTGTAATGCCCTGTACACATGAGCGGAATTTCCATCGGAAAAAAGTTGGATGGTTTATCCGACAGAATTCCGCTCTAGCTTGGCTTGCATACACACGGTCACACAAAAGTTCTCTGAACTTTCGAGCGTTAAGAACGCGGTGACGTACAACACTACAACGAGGCGAGAAAAAGAAGTTCAATGCTTCCGAGCATGCATCGAATTGTTTCCGAGCGTGCGTGTTTTTTTTTCCGGTCTGTATGCAATTCCGACGGAAAAATTGAGAACCTACTCTCTATCTAAGTACGTCAGAAATTCCAACAGAAAAAGTCTGATGGGGCATACACACAGTCGGAATATCCAACGAAAAGCTCCCATCAGACTTTTTCTGTCGGAAATTCCAACCATGTGTACGCTGCATTAGTGTTACTTAACTGCAGCAGAGAAAAAGCAGGTCTCTAGCCTTACCAGACAGGATTGTGTTGTGTGACAGAGTTGTAAGAATTTCAGAAATGGATCGATAGACTCGTAGATCCTTTGAAGGGTAAAACAGATTACATAAAATTCATGCATTTCACTTTTGAAATGGCTGTTTGCCTGGAGTTCAGCTTTAAATGAAGACAGAAATATAGGAGCTGGGACCCTTGCTTTAAAATCTGACCTGAAACAAGCATATAGGACTTTAGGAGATTAGACTTATCTTCCTTCACTAACTTCATACTGTGAGGGGGTTAGCTAACCAGCGGGTGTGTGTGACCCCCTGGATGGGTTCACCACACAAAAACAGGCACAGCAGACAGTGGTAGGAGAAAACAAAAGGGTGTGGTTTTATTTAAACTATATACAGACAAAAAAATACAGCAAAAACAAAAGAAACAGGAAAATAAATCCTGGTCAACTTGACCACTCACTACACCCATTGGTGTCCCTAACTAACAACTGGGTACAGCCTTGTGCTGTCCCAGTCCCTAGCTCCCTGCTTTTAGAAGTTCTAGCAATAACCACACAGGCTTTGGCTCACTGCACAGAGATCACACTCCCCAGACTATCCACACAGATCTGGTTCCAGGTTGGAGCATCTCCCTTAGCATGCTGGGAGTTCTTGTAGAGGCCCTAATGAGCCCACTTATTTCAGCTGGGCTCATTAACTCTTCCCCTGCAAGACTCCCAGCACTCCCCCTAGTGGTATAAATCGGCATAAAGCCTGAATCTAGGACATATATACCTTCCATCCTGGATGCAACCTGGTGATTTTACCTGCCTGCTGTCACAATACTTATACCAAATCAAGACTCAGTAGGTAGGTGCTGCTGACTTTAGGATGACAAGCCTAGAAGATACATCTTAAAAAAAAACAGATAGCAAAGGGAGCACCCATATTTTCCAATGCTCGCTTGAACTTTAAAATGCCCATACCTGAGGGCTTCTTATCTGTTCCAGGATTTATCACACAATTAAATGATCAAATTTTCCTCTGATATGCTTGTAAGGCGTGGGTGGTGCGGAATGGCGGACTGTCTTTGCCGACTGTTCCAAGTTATTTTCCCCCAGGGGGTTCTTTGGGCTACGCCAGGAGATAGACCCTTGCACGTGGGGTAACACTTTCTCGGAAAGCATGCTCACCAATGTCTGGGACCAGACGGGGATGGTGGTCTTGTCAAGAATCAAACATTAAAGCGGTTGTATACCGGCATTTTTTTTTTACACCTGTAAAGGAAAAGGCATAATGAGCTTGTATGCACAGCATACAAGCTCACTATGAAATACTTACCTTAGAACGAGGCGTCGGTGTCCCTCCCGGTCCACGCCAAGGCAGCTGACATTATGCCTCGGCGTGTCTTCCGGGTATCGCGGCTCCAGCGCTGTGAGTGGCTGGAGCCGCGATTCGTCACTCCCGCGCATGCGTGCGGGAGACTTCTTTCCGGCAAGGTCCCGCGTCCGCTGGGCCTTCAGCCGAGAATCCCCTGTGCGCATGCGCCACTGCAGTCAGCGGTGCAGTGCAAGGGGAATATCTCCTAAACCGTAAAGGTTTAGGAGATATTTCTTTTACCTACAGGTAAGCCTTAGTATAGGCTTACCTGTAGGTAAAAGTAAAAAAAAAAGACTATACAACCGCTTTAAAGTGGATGTAAACCCTGATTTATTTATTTTTTGCCGTCACAATGTAGAGTATAAGATTTCCTATCATTTGTGCCAGGTCTTGCCACAAAGAGTTAATCCAGCTCTGAGCAATCCTCTTTTATTGTTCAGTGAGATAAAACGGACAAACAGAGAAAAACCTTTGTCAGTTCCGCCGCCTTGCTTTGAGTGACAGGTTATTTACATATCTCGTGCACTAGCTTTAGACAGGCATTATTTTTTAATTCCCACCCCCACTCCTTTTCTGAAGTCATGTGGTTACTTTTCTGGATTTTGACTGGATGTTAGTGATCATAGCAGAAGGAATACACAGGAGAAAATGCATGTTGACAAAGGGAGTGTAGAGGTGGGCGGGGAGTCTACTGACATCACAACTCCACCCACTGAGCTCCAGACAACAGATCCACCCACAGAATCTGCAGTTTTTCAGTTCTTATAACAGACAGAGGGGGGACATTTGACAGATAAGGATACATGCAGGAGGCATCTATAGCCTTATAGATCAGCACTATGGCAGTAGTTTAGAAAGGATGAGAGTGGGTTTACATCCACTTTAAGGTGGCCCCCAGATCAGAAATGAGCCACTTGTGTATAGTACAAAAATACAGAGTTCCTCCATAAGATACTTCGCCCCATGTCCTACACACTTTTACTGCTGTATATGATGAATTCAGAATTCAGGGGGACATGCAGAGCCACTGCCCACTCCACCAGTCAGCGTACCTCTGTAACAGTCCAGTAACAGTCCCTCTGAGCACATAGCGTGGACATCGTGCTCTCACTTAACTCTTTCCTTTCTGTATCTAGTGATCAGGTCATAGATCTCCATAATGCTAGACTGCTCCCAGTGACCGGCGGCGACGGACTGCTAGGGAGGAAGTCAGAGAACCGACCCCCTTGCTACCGGAGGACTTGTTGTCACCTAACCAGGTACCACACCAATGGCTGGTTGCTGTTCTTAGTTTTGATCACCCATGGCAACTACCTCTCCTTCTCAGCTTTGTAGGTTAACTTTTCATAGTGGTGTTACACATACCCCATAGTCCAAGGGTAGGCAAACTTTGAGAGGTGGAGATCTACCTGAACAACATGAAAGAGATTAAAGATCACTGGGGCTCCGCACCTTTTTCTTTTAGGAAATTAACTAGCAAGGCCTAATTAAATAGTAAGGAAAACTTAGAAAAATATAATAAAACAAATGTCACTGACAGTGTCAGTAGGGCAGTGGACTTTGTCAGGTGGGTAGTGGATGGTGTCAGACGTTTTTATTTTTTACATTTTTATTATTTCTTGGGGGGCTTTGGTGAAAGGAGAGCTAATTGGGTGCGGGTAGCAGAAAAAACGAGGAACAAGGACAGAGAGGAGGGGCAGCGGGAAAGGCATTTACTTAAACCGATCCCCTGGATTTCCTCCTGCAGCAGCTGTATGCTGGTGATAGGGAGAGGAGAAGCTAGCTTTCAGCTGCTGCAGGAGGAAACTAAAGGGGATCATCAGAAGACAAATATTAAAAAAATTAGAATTCCTAGCAAATGGGAGGGCAGAGGATGCTACTGTGGGGGGTGATGTGAAGGGCGGTAGAGGACACTGCTATGAGGGGATGGGGGGGGGTAGAGGACACTGCTATGAGGGGATGTGAAGGGCGGTAGAGGACACTGCTATGAGGGGGGCGGGCAGAGGACACTGCTTTGAGAAGGGGGGTGATGTGAAGTGTCCTCTACCCCTTCACATCACCTGCCCCCAGTAGTGTCCTCTGCCCCCTCCATAGCAGTGTCCTCTGCCCCCTTTACATCACCCCCTTCTCCATAGTCTGGTGTACTTTGGATTACAAGCATTTTCCTGGAACGGATTATGCTCGTAATCCGAGGTTCCACTGTATATTTGAAAATTGATCAATCCTGATGTACTGATGGCATATTTCATTTCTTGAGGCCCCAAAATGCCAGGACAGTACAAATACCCCCCAAATGACCCCTTTTTGGAAAGTAGTCAGTCTGAGGCATTTAGTAAGAGGCATGGAAAAATTTTTGAAGTTGTATTTTTTGTCCCAATTGTTTGGAAAATTAAGAAATTCATTGTTTTTTTTTCTTTCACAATTTATTTTTTTCATACCATTACCAGTGCAGTACTGCGTCATCATGTGACTGATCCACACCAGTGATCATACAATGATCAGGGATGCTTATTATTTTAACACTTTTTTATTATTTTTGTAACATTTCTTCTTTCATCCTGACATTAGAGTAGTTCATTGTCACCATAGTGACACTGTACTACTCTGGGGAGGGGGGTGGTGTTTAGGGATTTTTTTTTTACAGTGATAATTAATTACTGTATAAGCAATAGCTTTAGCTTTCATGAATGAATTTCCCATTCATGAACAGCTTGCTTTTGATTGTGATCTGTGATTGGCTCACGCTGACTGGCACGCCACTTCCCCCTGCTGCATAAGTAACCATGGGGGCAGTGTCAATGACATTACACACAGTGATGACATTAATAGAGGATTTTTTTTTAAATAAAGAACTTGTCAAAAACTGTCTGCTGTTTTTAGTTACACAGTTTTTTTTATGAGTAAGTAGGGGCATTATGTACGCCTATTCATTTACTTGGGAGCAGAGGTGGGATCTGGGTGGCCCCCTTGATAAAGAGGGCTTCCAGATTCCAGTAAGTTACCACCCGTACCCCCACAACCGCCAGACCAGGGTTGTGGGGAAGAAGCCCTTGTTCTCATCAACATGGGGACAATATGCTTTGGCAAGAAGATACCCTCCAAATCACCCATGGTGAGGGCATGTGGCCTGGTAAGGTTTGGGGTGGGGGGCACACGCTTGTCACCCCCTTCCCTTTTCAACTTTTGACGAAATCTCCCTCGTCATCTGTGTTGTACTTGATGTCAGAGGTCCTGCTACCGCCGGAGCATAAGGGAGGAGAGGCTGCATGGACCATTCTAGTAGAGTTGTGGAAGCGGAGGGTCAGGTAAAGTAAAATTAGATTTTTCTGGTACCCTAGACCTACACAAGCATTTAACCCTTGCAGTGCAGGGACAGCCTCACTACCATGGAGGAGTTTTGTTTTCCCCAAAGTTCAACTTTAACATTTTAAAATCTCCTGTGCAAAGCAGTGGTTCCAAGATTGGCACAATCTCAGCGCCAGTCCTTCCTTCCCAAGTGTTGCTGAGTGGAGGATTTCAGAATGCTAATATAAAATATATTCAGGTACTAGTAAAAAATAGTTAAAAATACATTTACTGACTCAGCCAAGGAAAAATTGATGCAGATGTATGTCTTCTATTTTGTCAGTGAGCTAGTACTTTATACCATTGTAACCGGGACCTACTACAGTATATGCAGAACCATAAATCACTATGGGAGCCATCGAAAAATTCGTTTCGTTACGTTCCGTTCTGTTTCGTATTTAAAAAAAAATCGTAATTCGTGTACGGAATTCAATTCGGATTCGTACGAAATACGAATTTCGTACGACGCGTATAACGACCGATTCGACCAAAGCGAATGAATGATTAGACCGGAAATGTACTTCCCCCACCCAATTCCAGCAGCAATCTTCTCTCTATAATGTCGAATCTTTTATCTCTATAATGTCGAATCTTTTCTCTCTATGTCAAATCTTTTTTCTCTATAATGTCGAATCTTTTCTCTCTATGTCGAATCTTTTTTCTCTATAATGTCGAATCTTTTCTCTCTGTCGAATCTTTTTTCTCTATAATGTCGAATCTTTTCTCTCTATAATGTCGAATCTTTTTTCTCTATAATGTCGAATCTTTTCTCTCTATAATGTCGAATCTTTTCTCTCTATAATGTCGAATCTTTTCTCTCTATAATGTCGAATCTTTTCTCTCTATAATGTCGAATCTTTTCTCTCTATAATGTCGAATCTTTTCTCTCTATGTCGAATCTTTTTTCTCTATAATGTCGAATCTTTTCTCTCTATAATGTCGAATCTTTTCTCTCTATAATGTCAAATCTTTTCTCTCTATGTCGAATCTTTTTTCTCTATAATGTCGAATCTTTTCTCTCTATAATGTCGAATCTTTTCTCTCTATAATGTCGAATCTTTTCTCTCTATAATGTCGAATCTTTTCTCTCTATAATGTCAAATCTTTTCTCTCTATAATGTCGAATCTTTTCTCTCTATGTCGAATCTTTTCTCTCTATAATGTCGAATCTTTTCTCTCTATGTCGAATCTTTTCTCTCTATAATGTTGAATCTTTTCAATTTGGAGCCGAAATTCGTAAACGAAACTTAGTAAACGAAACTTCGTATTTCGTACAGAATTCGTATCCGTAAAAATTCGTAATTCGGATTCGTACAAATGTACGAATTTCGAAAAATTCGTACGAATTTTCGATTCGTACGAAACTAATCGCACATGTCTACTAGCCACAGAACTTAGCCAAATAGCCAAACAACCTGAAATACAACAACATATTGTAACTAGATTAAGGGAAATAACAAAAGTTACATCTAATAAATACATAAATAAAGCCAAATAGCCAAACAACCTGAAATACAACAACATATTGTAACTAGATTAAGGGAAATAACAAAAGTTACATCTAATAAATACATTAATAAATAAATAAATAGTAAAATGAGTTGGATCCCCTTTTTTTAATTTCACCCCCATTTAAATGTAAAATGTTGCAGCGTCAAAATGTTAAATAACTATCAAAAAGCTGCAATGTGAGTCTATGAGTCTGTTTGAGGCTCAGTTGTTTCATGATTCACGGACGAAGTCATGGTGAAAAAAAACCTGTCAAAATAAAAAAGGTTAATGATGGTGCAAGGCATTAAGGAAGGTGACATCATTTTGAGTCATCAGGACTCGGAGAAGCCCCCATCTTTCTAATCGAATGAAGCCCCGGTTAAAACACAGAATTAAAACCAGCGTTCAATTTGCTGAAAGGTATTCAATTTGATGTACATATTATCTCTACCTTATGTTGGTATAACCAGATAGGATATTACTTTGTCTACAAATAGCCCACATCCTATCTAGAAGAGGTGTTCTCCTAAAACACATGACATCATCCGCAGGTCAGCGGAGCAGCTATTGCTTTCTATTTGAAGGGAATATATCACATAAACAATGATTAATGCATATTAAATGAATATTGGTTATATCATGCAAGCATAGAAAACAAGCTCTGAAACTTTCATTCCTCTTATATCTTTCATTTGCTAGTTAAACCAACAACAAAGGAGTACATTAGTCCTTGTATGAGAGAGTGTTCTATTTAAAACACAGCTTACTGTATGAGCTGATTTTAATATCTACAGTAAATGTGTTTACCTGTGCTGGCTGCTCTGAATTCCATCACGCATCACTTTCTGAAAGGATTTATAAGCAGAAATGAGAGGCGGTAATTAGAAGATAAAAAAAAAAAAGGAAAATGTTTATTTCTGGTAACTGTATGCAATTAAAAATTATAATGATAATAATGATTTTTTATTTTTTATTTTATTAAATGATGATCCTGTTTTTTTCCACTTCAATTAACAGGCTGACAATGCTGTCCTGTCTATAAAAGAAGAGTGTTGTCATCCTAGGCTGCGCTCCTGATTTAGATTACAAACACCTACCCCTCTCTTTATTTCCATAACATATAAGGGGGTGTTTTGTAGTTCGATGAAGATAGCTGGGGAAGCTAAAAACACTGGAGTTCTGGCTAGATCAACAAGTATTTTCCTGTACTTGCAGAAAATATACCTATTCTGAAAAAGTAAGCTTTTAAGGTCTGGCGTAAGCTGCAACGATCTTTGTCCTTGGGTTTAGATGTCATTTAACCACTTAACGACCGCTCACTGTATATATACGTCGGCAGAATGGGACGGACAGGCACAATCACGTACCTGTATGTGACTGCCTTCGTATGGGTGGGGGGTCCGATTGGACCCCCCTCCGGTACAGTGAGCGGTGGTTATCCGTTCGGGAGCGATCCGTGATGAGGGAGCGGCCATTCGTTTCTGGCCACCCCCTTGCGATCGCTCCCAGCGAATGATATGCTTCCTCTGCTGTTTAAATGTAAACACAGGCAGAGGAAGTGATGTCATCTCTCCTCGTGGTCGTCTTTTCGTCCGCAGCGCCGAGGAGAGAAGACGCAGGGTAGTGCACCAACAGCCCACTGACACATAGGCACACATAGGCACACATTTCACCCCCCAGGTCACCCCCCAGCCCCCAGTCACAGTGTCACTGATTGCAGTGATCATTTATTTACTGATCGCTGCATTTAGTGTCATCTGTGACAGTAAAAAGTTGCAGGGCAGTTAGGTTTAGGCCCCTTTAGGTTGTGGTGGATATTTTGAACATTTCATATACTAAATAAAGCACCATGCCCCAATGGATGTATATGTAGGGGGATGGGTGTAACCGTATATAATGTTACAGGAATATATATATATATATATATATATTTTGTGATATAATGCCAAGTTATGTTCCTAATGGACAGTTTTTACTGCCTACTGAGAATATAAGGGAGGTTTCAGGTGATACTCAGATATCTTTTGTCTACACCGCAGGGGCCCTTAGCATGCTAATGCGGGAACTGGTTACACTGCTGATAAAGCAACCAGTATTTCAGCTTTAGAGTGGGCAGGCTAGGTAAAGAGAGGTTTGAGATTTCAACCAATCAGGTGGTCAGCTTTAAACCAATGAGACCACAGGATTTTGGGTTCTGGTTGGCATAGGGGGTATAAAAGTCAGATACACTCATGGCTAGGGCCCTTGCGAATGAAGATCTGAGGCAGACGACATGGTGACGTAATAAGCTCTCTCTCTCTCTCTCTCTCCCTCTGCCTCTCCCTCTGTCTCTCTCTCTGTCTCTCTCCCTCTCTCTCCCCCCCTCTCTCTCTCTCTCTCTCTCTCCCTCTCGCTCGGCCTCTCTGCCTCTCTCCCTCTCGCTCGGCCTCTCTCCCATGTTTAAGATTAATATTACTTCGCGTTTGCTCTCTTGTTGGTATTATCATGTAACATTGGTCATAGGTGATATAATTTTAGGTTAGAGCAATGTTCCTATTTTGTATTGTGTAACATTGGTATCATCTTGCTATGAGGTGGTATCATTTCTGTAAAAATAAATGTAATTGTTTTCTCTTTTCCCGACGCTATCGTTTGATTTCATTTTATATAGACAAAAGGTTTAATCACTTATAGTAAGCATTTAAGCGAGGTTATGACTATCTCCGTAACAGATGGTGCCCCGTGTCTAGGCGAATATTTTGATGAGACTGATTTTTGAAAAATGTATGTATATAGAATGAAATTGCAGCAGGGTATCGGTATGAATGATAAGGGCTCTGTTTGGAATCAATTTCAGTTGACCCTTTGATTAAGATTAGGCCAATCTTTGGGATTGAAACAAACCTGTGCGTATAGGGCTGCGTTTCCACTGGCGCAACTCCAATGTCATGTGATGTTGAAATGCAGCTTTAGTGCGACTGTGGTGTGGTGTTGAATGCGATTTTGATAGAGTCACTGCAGCTTTGAGTCACATAGATTGGAATGGGTGCTATTGAAATCAATGGGAAGCGATTTGTAATGCGACTTTGTGCCCAAAGTCGCATGGCGAATTGCATCAGTGGAAACGGAGACTAAATCACACTGAATTATCTGGATGTATGGGAATCTATCTTTCTGTGTAAACTACTAACGGGGGGATTGTAAGCTTTTGGGGCAGATTTTGATGTTTGGTGCGAATGGAGTAGTGCGTTTTTTTCGGTGTTGCAATCTGATGGAGACTATTTTTTGCTTTCCTGTGTGTGTGGGAACCCATTTGGTATGTGCCAAGCTGGTTTTGGCGGGAAAAATTGGGCATCATCCACCATTTTGTCATGTCCATGAGATGTGCGGTGGTCATCCACCATTTTGTGGTGGCTTGGCTTGTCGGCCATCTTGAGAGGCGTTTAGAGTTTGAGATGGGAAGTTCCAGGTTAGCAAACAAAACTGCCTCCTGCACTACAAGCAATCAGAGGGTCTAATCAAGCTTAACGCTTGGGAAGCCCTGTAATACAGTCATTTTTTTTGAATACTTTGGAGAAGTCCACGGGGAGATTAAACTATTTATTTAGTTGGGAAGTATTTCCAGGCTTACTTTTTGAAGGACTATAGTCAGAGCAGTGGTTGTTCTGGCAGAGTAGTGAAAAAAGGTTTGCAACGGCGACAGGGGCGGTACCTGTCGACCCAATCATTGGTCAGAGAGTAGCTAACTCTGGGAAACAGTTCAAGGTCTTTCGTCCGTAACCGTGGGGAACCTTACCACTTGACCCCGAAGGAAGAAAGGATTGATACAGGGGCCTTGAGTTGGGAAATATGCAATGTTGGGAATGGTGGACTGGGAAATTGTATTTTGAAAAAAAAATGGTACGGTCAAGCCAAATGCTTGGGAAAGAGATGCTTATGGTGCATGGATGGTAGAATAATGATGAACAGGGGGACAAGGAGGAACCTGACCAAACAGATGTTATGGGTTTAAGAAGTACAGGTTATGATAGAAAAGATTCTGATTTGTGTGATGTCTAGAGGTCATCTTTGACCAAGTGTGTGAATATGTGTGTGTGGAGACTATGCGAGAGGTGTAGTGCGGATCTGTGACATTATGTTCTCAGCTGCTGACAGCCCGAAATGACCCCCCTTTCTTTCCAACCAGATCTGTGAGAATGTAAAACGAATTGTATTGACATGCAAATGACCTGAGCCAGGCTGTAATAGTTTTTTGTGAAAGTGCTTTTACTAAAATGTGTTTGTGTTACAGAAGACGATTCAGCAAGGGATTTTGTGGTGAAGTATTATGATTGGTTGATAAATAGTACCGTTAAAAAAGTTTAGGACATTTTGTTCCAGTTTTGTGAAGTTTTGTACTGTAATACTGTTTTGGTTGGAGAGCAAACAGGGGGCATCACCATTATGGTCACATCTAGATGCAGGTAGAAAGAAGCCATAATATTGTTTTGAATAGTGGAGGATTTCATGGTGCTTTGCAGCTCATCTGACAAACACGTTTATCGTGAGACAGGTCAGGCCGTGTAAAATAATCGGAATTCCTGTGATTAACATAAACGTGAGGAGTAGTACGCTAACAGCCCCGGTCAGGCCGTGTAAAATAACCGGGATTCCGGGGGTCGATTATGGTAATAAAGTCGTAAACCATAATCGCTCCGAAAATAAAGCGCAAGGGTGTCCTGGACGCGGGACACTTCATAAGCGATTCGAATCGTCATGGGTAATGTGCCGTCCATGCTTGGGAGGAAAAAATTAGGCTCCCCACCAGTCAGACAGCTGCACCGCACATGATATCTGGGTTTGGGGCTCCGGACATGAGACCCCTTAAAGGATGACATATCTGGTCAGAGGGTACAGTAAGGTGTACTCCTTTGGAAGGTACTTTTGCTGGAGGACCAAAACCTCAGAATAAAGGTACCTTGGATGTAGTTGAGCTGTGGCTTCAGAAATCTGTAATGATGAGTGTTGATGGAGGTGTAGTACACGCTTTCGTGATTCTCAGAGGCGGAACGGTGGTTTGTATCTGAATGTTTGTATGTAGTAACGTGAATATGTTCGAACTTACTGCGGCGATCCTCCGATGCATCGCGGCTGTTGTATGTTTGTAGGAACGGGAAAAGTAAGGGTTACAGAGGGTTTTGTTTGAATCGGTTTTGAAAGAATGTCATTGACAAATTGCCAATGTACAGGAATGTCATTATTGTTTACCATTCTTTGCAGGTTAAATATGAAGGATAGAGTAATGATTTTGCTTATAAGTATTTTTCAGGTCCAAGGAGTTTGTACTCAGAGAACAGGTGGATGTAGACAGCGGTACATATGGATAAATACGAGTCTAAGGCGGTAAAAGTATCATAGGCTATTTCATTGTTTCTTTTTTTTTCCTGCACCACACATTTCTTCCGTCAGTCTGTAATGAGGAAGAAAATTGGAGGAGAATGATAAATGTAAGAGTGATAGTTTTTTTCCCCCACAGTACAAGTTGCTAAATTTTTTCTCACCATGGTGAATAATTTTTTTTGGGGAAACCAAAATCCACGTGGTATTAATGTGTATTATGTAATACATATTAATTAAAAGTTGAGCTCAACAATTTTTGGTATTTTAAAAAAAGTGCACGGGTTATGTAATGTAATGTATATTTGTGTTTCATATGCTAATGTCTTGTTACTGGAATTGTTTTTTGTAAATTGCGAAAAATGGAATGTTTATCACTAACTGTTATTGGAATTTTATCCCTCAGAGTCGATAATTGGGTTTTCT
Organism: Rana muscosa; assembly: GCA_029206835.1. Taxonomy (NCBI): domain Eukaryota; kingdom Metazoa; phylum Chordata; class Amphibia; order Anura; family Ranidae; genus Rana; species Rana muscosa. Next base: position 54,232,182 of record CM055123.1, read on the forward strand.
GGCTTTCAGAACAAGAGGAAATCGTAGCCTCCAGAGAACAACGTGATAAAAAAGGTGTTTTTTTCCTGGTTGGTCGGGGTTCACGTGTAAATGTTTTAGGTTGTCGCCACCATTATCTAGTTGGAATGTCTAGCTGTCAGTCCATTCGGGTGTGTTTTGGACCACCCAGTGTGTGTCGTATGTTCTGATCTACTGAGTAGCAGAACCAATTAACTGAAGTCTGCATATTAGTTGTTATAAAGTAAAAGTATTGGCAGTCTTACTCATATGTGAGGCTAAGGAGCATTATAAATCTCTGCCAGGGGTACTGCACTTCGTGGTAAAAGGGGAATGGTCTGATGTTACTTTGGGCGAACTTGTGTTCAGGAGTAGGACTGCTTACACCCCCCCCCTCGCTGTCATTGTAATTAGGTACACGCCCAACCATACCTGGCTGTACGAGTTTGGCTCATTGCCTGAAGCTAAGGTATGCTAATGTCCCTAGCTATCTGTATGTCCCCAAATGTAGTTCAAACCTGTTTTCCTACCGTGTCACCAAGCAATCCCATCTCTCTGAAATAGGGCAAACCAACCCTTCTCATAGTTTCCTGCTGGGACTGTTTATGTGGCTATTTGTTACCAATTGCCTAATAAATATCTGTGTTTCAAGGCACACCGGTCGGCTCAGGTACCTCCTACTGTTCAGTGGCCCCAGCGCCTCAGTGCTGCAAGGGATTTGTCTTAGTCTGCTGGTCAGGTGTGTCTGGTAGCAGCAGTTTCTCAAGCTGGATACACATTATGCAATTTTGTTTTCCCATTTATTTTAGATTTACCTGCAGATGTGTGGTATGAGGGCCTGCCTGATTGCATACAAGTTGAGAGGGTATAGGTCTGGCCTCATATTGTATAGTTTTGGTTGAGTCTGGGGAAAAATTGTGCAGGAAGGTTGTATGGGGTGTTACCAGCGATTGGCTGTTCCAAGAGCCCTCACGTCCGAGGTATTATCAGATAGAGGTGTGGGCATGCCGTATTCTCCTCAGTTTACACCCATAGGTGTCCTTCCTGTCCGAGAGTCCTTGTGTACCTTAACTAGTTGTCTGTGTCTTGCAGGCCAAGAAGACCAGTGCCCCAGTGTGGCACTAGGCTCCTGTCATTCATGGGAGTCCTGTCTGAATAGTGTAGGCAGCTTGTGTTGTAGGGGTGAAGTATAACACTGTCTGAATACCGAATTGAAAGAGGAGGGAGAAGGTGTGCAGTCTATATGAGGGATTGGGTGTACCTGGTGGCAGGTGGTTTTCAATCCGGGTATCCAGACCATATCCCATGACTTAGGAAAAAGAGAGGCTTGATGGCGACTGTCTTTGGAGCGGGAGGCGGGTCACTGGGTACCATAAACACTATGGAGTTGGAGATAATCAGGAACACATTGGGAGGTCCTGGGCTACATATCAGGGAAAGGGTAGGACATTCAACTTGCACTGGCCAGAATTAAAAACCTCGGAGAGTTGACTGACTCTTACTCAGTGTGACAAGTTCCACCTTATAAAGACAGGCAGGTGGGGTAGTATCTGAATTGACTATGAGTCCTATGGAGTGGTGGATGACTCAGTTCAGGGTTGTCAAAATGTAACTAGTACTAGTCTCATCCCTAATGGCAGGGGCGGAACATTGTGCCTATATTACGGTCAATTTGGGTACTATCCTATCACTCTACTGGGTTACACACTGGAGTCCATCTGGTTCTGAGGGGTTTGAGTCCGGACAGGGATGGAAAGGAGGAAATGTTTTTTTTGTTTTGTTTTTTTTGGGGGACAGGTGGGACACTGAATATGGTGCAGGTATCTACAGTATTCCATCACCACATGGCGCTCCAGCATCTTATAATGGTTGATGAAAACCTATTATCCTATATGTACTGAATACACACTGAATCAAGCGCGGTCATGGTACCAGTGGCTTGCTCCCAGAGATGTGCGGACACAGAGTACAGGACGCTTATCTCGGAGGAATAACCAGGAGAGGAGGGATGTGTTCAGCACTATATGGGGGGGAAAGAGAACCACAGTGTAAAGTGGCTCAAGATTTCATCAACCATGGTGAGAGGTTGGTAGAGAGTGTGAGATGGTACAGGGCAGATATATGTCATTGGCTCTGGTGTGCACACATGGGCAGGTGGAGTTGTCAACCAGCATCAAGCTGATTGTACAAATCTCTCTATGAGGGGCAGTGGCCTGATGAGTTAGCATCACCACTCAGTGAGACTGTGCCAAAACACGTCGCCTACACTAATCCAAAGTGGTAGTCGAATGCCTGGATGGGCTGTACTGGTTTGGATTGTGAAAGGTGTTGCAGAAATGCAGACTCGGTCTGTAGAGTTGAGGGCACCAGTGGCTTACTGACTGGGGATTCTATCTTGTTGCATTTGTGGCTAAGGAACCCACCTGTGATCAGAGGGTAAGGAAGCTGGGGGCAGGTTGATATTTCCCTCTGTCAGAGGTGTGAACACAATGTCCCTTGCACGGCCAATACACAGTGGTGAATGTATTTCACGCTGTGTTCTGGATGGGGAGATCATTGCTGGGAAGGAAGCACCTGGGTATTATTTGGGATATAGGCGAGTTTGGTTATTTGACCTAGAGGATACTGATGTGGCGTTAGGCATGGAACAAGGGTGTTTCTTGAACCTAACAATAGGTAGGGGTGCATGATATACCCTGGGCATGGTCACTGGGATAGAATTTTGTGGGTTTTTGTCATTGCTTCGATGGTGTAGGTGTTAGACTCAATACCGGATGCTGGGGTACTGATGCTGACATCACATGGCTAATGATACACTGTTTTCAGCATCAGGTTGAATTGTACTCAGCAGGGTACACTACCTCGGGGAGTCTATTGTACCTACACTCTTGTCCTTGGGAGGGATATAGAAGGAACCCCGGGTTTCACCCCTATAGCCCCGAAAGAAAGTTTTTTTATAAAACCTGACATCCCCTTACACTTAGTGAAACTTCCGTTGGGATTCGGGGAGGAGTTAAAAGATGGGTAGTTAAACTTTGGGCAACAGGATTTAATTGGTGCCAACAGTTCGGGCAAGGCGTGAATAAAAAGGCCCTTCTCTAGGGGTTGATAATCTAAGAGGAGGGGGTGGAACAAAAATAATAGCCGCTGGGAATTATCTGATATGGAGCGGGCTGGGGTAACATTTTAGGTGGAGGCGGGGTAGGCTTCCTGGAATAAAAGAGTATTTAGGTGTGGAAAGGGGAGCGCCTGGCTGGGCGTATGGTTTTAAAGGTGGGGAGGTCCAGAGGGTCTGGAGCAGTCCTGAGGTGGAGCATGGGAGGAGATAACAAGGGAGATGGAAATCAGGATGTTCTGGGGCCAAAAAACTTTAGTAAACTCCACCCTGTTGCGGTCCCAATGCGGGTCACTATTAAGAGACCGATTTAGAGTAGCTTGCGCATTTAAGAGAGGACGCTAGAACTATATTTTTCTTGTTTTTGTTCTAGGGATAAGCCTGTTCAATCTGTAATATTAAAGGACAGTCGGGGTGACTAAATTCTAAAAAAGTTTTTTTGGCAACCATTGGTTTAGCCTCTCCTTTTTAAAATATTTTTATTTTTTTGTGTTTCTACCCGACTTGTAAATGGTTAGTGACAGTGATCCTGTTCACCTGTTGATCACTAATAGGATAGAAGAGTTATCTATTTTTATTTTTTTCCTCCTTTATGTTATTTTTATTTTTAGTTATTTTTTATTTTTTTCTGCCAAGCTGCTGCTGCAACAGCCACAATATATTATTTTTCGAGGCACTGTTTCAGGACAGTTATATATTGTTTGTTTGTTTTTTTTTTGAATGCAGAGTCAGTGCTCTTTGACATAAAGGGAAATGGGTGACAAACGGTCTGGGTCGAAGCAGCATTGAACCTGTATGTTTTGTTGCTTATTGTATTCTTTTTTCTCTTTTCTCTTTCCTACTTTCTTTGGTTCATATTCTGCTTTATCTTGGAAAATAAATGTATTCATCTTCTGGAACTTTTGTTTGAATATCAGAGATGAGTTGTGAATTGTAAGGGTTTACCGTCTCTGCCTGACTCCATTTTTTTAAGAGTCCAGTGGGTTCCATAGAATGGGTTCCTGAAACATACAAATACCATATTTCACAAAGTATCCCTGGACATCCAGGTCCCATGTCTTAATGTAATTTTACCTCCCCTAATCTGCCCACTGCTTTAACCTGAGCCCCGTGAGCAGGTGTGGTGAACCCAGGGACCTGACAATAGCAGACAGTGTTGACTATCCCTACCATCAAGGGCAATGGATGATACTGGCCGTGGCTCGGTCTCGGTACCCTGTGGGGATCCCACCTTACTCGTCCACATTGCACCCCTCATAAGATATTCAGTCTTAGTGGCCACGCCACTACTCTTGTCTGACATTCCGCCAATAACTCCTGTCTGACATTCTCCTTTTTGTTCTTTTTTTTTTTCTTGTATTCATGCACGACTGTCCGGAGGCCCGCCCAACCACCACCTGAAGAAGCAATGCATCTCTTAAGAAAAACGTGCCACGAATAAGACTCTTCTGAAACTTTCCTTCACCATGCTGAAAAGTGCTGTCTCGCGGTCCGATCCAATCGTGACAATCATAACACCATATTTCCAAGCTACAGGACTAAATATGCAAGGATCCCGCCAGTAATGTTTGAATCCTGCTCCTTCAATGCAGCGGGGCGATGAAGCATTGCAGTACAGACTCTCATGGGTCGGATGTGAAGTCTCAAAGGCACCAGAACTGTCTCAAGTCTACCTTGATGGGTTACGGCGGGTTCAAGAAAGGAAGAGGCCGCAGTGGTGGTGGGGGAAGGGTCAGGGCTTCTGGGCCGTTGTGGGTGGGTACAAAATCATTAAGGGACTTCATAAGTTCAAGAATGAACTTGAGGGGGTACTGTGGTGGATATTTTGAACATTTCATATACTAAATAAAGCACCATGCCCCAATGGATGTATATGTAGGGGGATGGGTGTAACCGTATATAATGTTACAGGAATATATATATATATTTTGTGATATAATGCCAAGTTATGTTCCTAAAGGACAGTTTTTACTGCCTACTGAGAATATAAGGGAGGTTTCAGGTGATACTCAGATATCTTTTGTCTACACCGCAGGGGCCCTTAGCATGCTAATGCGGGAACTGGTTACACTGCTGATAAAGCAACCAGTATTTCAGCTTTAGAGTGGGCAGGCTAGGTAAAGAGAGGTTTGAGATTTCAACCAATCAGGTGGTCAGCTTTAAACCAATGAGACCACAGGATTTTGGGTTCTGGTTGGCATAGGGGGTATAAAAGTCAGATACACTCATGGCTAGGGCCCTTGCGAATGAAGATCTGACGCAGACGACATGGTGATGTAATAAGCTCTCTCTCTCTCTCTCTCTCTCTCCCTCTGCCTCTCCCTCTGTCTCTCCCTCTGTCTCTCTCCCCCTCTCTCTCTCTCTCTCCCTCTCGCTCGGCCTCTCTGCCTCTCTCCCTCTCTCTCTCTCTCCCATGTTTAAGATTAATATTACTTCGCGTTTGCTCTCTTGTTGGTATTATCATGTAACATTGGTCATAGGTGATATAATTTTAGGTTAGAGCAATGTTCCTATTTTGTATTGTGTAACATTGGTATCATCTTGCTATGAGGTGGTATCATTTCTGTAAAAATAAATGTAATTGTTTTCTCTTTTCCCGACGCTATCGTTTGATTTCATTTTATATAGACAAAAGGTTTAATCACTTATAGTAAGCATTTAAGCGAGGTTATGACTATCTCCGTAACAAGGTCCAGAGTAGCCCCCTAACCCCCCTAATAAAGGTTTAACCCCTTGATTGCCCCCAAGGTAAACCTTTCATCCCCTATCGCCAGCGTCACTAAGCGATCGTTTTTCCGATCGCTGTATTAGTGTCGGTGATGCCCCTAGGTAGCAAGTTTTTTTTTTTAGGTTCGCCGCAGGTTTTTATAGCATCAGGTACCCCCATATATTATATAATAAAGGTTTAACCCCTTTATCGCCCCTAGAGTTAACCCTTTCACCAGTGATCACTGTAATAAGTGTCACTGGTGACACTGGTTAGCCAGTTAGTTATTTAGTTATTTAGGTTACCCGTCAGGTTTTTATATAGCGCCAGGTACCCCCATATATTACCTAATAAAGGTTTCAACCCCCTGATTGCCCCTAGTTAACCCTTTCACCAGTGATCACTGTATAAGTGTTACGGGTGACGCTGGTTGCTTAGTTTGCTTTTTATAGCATTAGGGCACCCGCCATATATAACCCAATAAAGGTTTAACCCCCTGATCGCCCGGCGGGTGATATCAATTAGGTTTTAGCGCCAGAGAGGGTCTGCATCGCCCCAGGCAGCGTTAGGTTACTGCCAGTAACACTAACACCCACGCGCAAAGCATAAACCTCCCTTAGTGGTATAGTATCTGAACAGATCAATATGTGATCTGATCAGATCTATACTAGCGTCCCCAGCGGTTTAGGGTTCCCCAAAAACGCAGTGTAAGCGGGATCAGCCCAGATACCTGCTAGCACCTGCGTTAAGCCCCTCCGCCCAGTCCAGCCCAGCCCAGCCCTCCCAAGTGCAGTATCGATCGATCACTGTAACTTACCAAACAGAACACACATAACTGCAGCGTTCGCAGAGTCAGGCCTGATCCCTGCGATCGCTAACAGTTTTTTTTGTAGCGTTTGATATATTTGCTGACGACAGTCAGGTGCTTTTTTTTCTGTGAATCTTACTAGTGTACCGCTAAATTTAGAGCCCAAAATGTCAAATCGAAGGTACACTAGTAAAGAGGCCTACGAGATTCTGAGCATGACAGATAGTGAAGAGGAGGTCACGTATCTGTCAGATTCAGGCTCAGAATACATCCCCATAGAAGACAGCGGCTCCGTGTCAGATAGCCCGTGCGATGAAGATGAGGTCCCTGCTAAGGTCAGGTGCACCCGATCCCGATCTTCTGAGGTTGTTGAGGAGCAAGAACCGCAGGTCTCTCGTATCATGGAGCAGAGTAGTACTAGCGCCGCTATTCCTTCTAGTGAACTGGCAAGCACCAGCGGCCTAGAACAGCCTGGGTGTACATCCAGCACTGCAGTATCACGTGGTGACGTGGCGAGTCCCATAAGTGCAGTTCAAGCTGGCGAGGTGGCAAGCACAAGTAGTGTCCCGCTACCACCAAGAAGAAGACAAAGGCAGGCCCGTCGTGCCTATAGTGCCCTTCCTGCAGAATTCGCCTATCCTGAATGGGTCCCCACAACTTCTGCAGCACCCGTACTTTCCCCATTCACTGCTCAACCCGGTATTCAGGTGGAAACAGCTGATTTTATGCCACTTGATTTTTATTCGCTGTTTTTCACGGAAGATCTCTATAGATCTATTGTGGACCAGAGTAATTTATATGCTGGTCAATTCATCGTCGCTAATCCTCAGTTGCCTTCCATTGCCAGAGATTGGAAACCAATTACGGTTTCCGAATTTAAGACCTTTCTGGGCCTTTCCCTCAACATGGGCACACATAAATTTTCGTCAATATGTGCTTATTGGTCCACACACCCAATTGACCACATGCCTGTGTTCTCTGCCTCCATGCCCAGGAAACGATACGAGCAGATTTTGCGGTTCATGCACTTCAACGACAATGAACTTTGTCGTCCACGTGGAGACCATGAATACGACCGGCTCTACAAAATTCGGCCCCTCATAAACCACTTCAACGAACGTTTTGCAGCCTTGTTTATTCCCGATCAAGTTGTCTGCGTTGATGAGTCCCTGATTAAATTTTCTGCCCGCTTGTCTTTCAAGCAGTACCTTCCCAGCAAGCGTGCCAGATACGGGGTCAAGCTCTATAAGTTCTGTGACAGGGCAACAGGCTATGTATGAAGCTTTACGGTTTATGAGGGAAAAGATAGTCAGGTTGAGCCGGTCAACTGCCCGGATTACATAGGGAGCGCTGGCAAGATAGTGTGGAACTTGGTGTCACCCTTATTCGGAAAGGGGTACCACTTGTATGTGGACAATTATTACACGAGCGTGCCACTGTTCAGTCACTTGTTTGATCATCAGAATGGGGCATGAGGCACCGTGCGACCTAATCGCCGGAGCTTTCCCCAGGGGCTTGTAGATTCCCGTCTTAGGCTGGGGTAGAGAGCCTGCTTGAAGTGTAATAATTTGCTCACTGTAAAGTGGCGGGATAATAAAAATGTTTTCCTTCTTACCTCCCTTCATGCAGACACAACAGTTCAAATTCGTACGGCGACTGGTGTTGTGGAGAAACCCCTCTGTGTCCTCGAATATAACCAAAATATGGGAGGGGTGGACCTGAATGAACAGAAGTTGGCGCCGTATCACATTGCCCGTAAGGCGAGACTCTGGTACAAAAAAGTGTCTCTATCCTTATTCCAATTGGCTTTGCTGAACGCTCATGTGCTATACAGAGTGTGAGGGGGTTAGCTCGGCAGCGGGTGTGTGTGACCCCCGAGATGGACTCCCCACACAAAAACAGGCCCAGCAAACGGAGGTTGTGGTTTTCAAAATCAAAAAGGTGCGGTTTATTTTCTATTTACAGTGACAAAACACAGCAAAGCAAAAAGAAACATAAACAAAATAAATCCTGGTCAACTTGACCTCTGACTAAACATACAGGTTTCCTAACTAACGACTGGGATCAGCCTAGTGCTGTCCTAGTCCCTAAGTCCCTGGTTTTAAATGTCCAAGCAAATAGCCACACAGGCTTTGTCTCACCGCACAGGGGTTCACTCTCCCTAGACAGTCCACACAGGTCTGGGTCCAGGCATGAGCTAACATCTAATGAAGCTGGGAGTTCTTATAGAGGCCTAAATGAGCTGACAAGCTTCAGCTGGTCTCATCAACTCCCTGTCTGCACGACGCCCCACACTCTCCCTAGAGGTATGAGTCATCCATGAGCCCACTAGCCCCAGCTGGGCTTATACAACACTCCACCTAGTTGTATAAGTCGGCGTAAAGCCTGAATCTGGGCGAAATATATCTACCCCCCTGGATGCAACCAGGTGACTTTACCTTCCTGCTGTCACATACCCCCCCCCTCTTGTTTTAACCTCGGGGTTGGAACACCAGCAATCAGGCATTCATGTACTCGAGACAAAGCATCCACATTCCCCATTTGAACGCCAGGGCGATGCTTTACTGTGAAGTTGAATTCCTGGAGGGCCAGGAACCACCTATTCACTCTTCTATTTGTTTCCTTGTTTTGAGCCATCCACTTTAACGGAGCGTGATCCGTAACCATGTCAAAGTGCCTACCTAGCAGGTAGTACCGAAGGGAATCTAGAGCCCACTTCACCGCTAAACACTCCTTTTCAACGGTGGCGTAATTTACCTCATGGGACTTCAACTTCCTGCTGAGGTAAATGACTGGGTGCTCTTCCCCGTTCCAGACCTGGGACAATACTGCTCCTAACCCCACATCTGACGCATCACTTTGTACGACAAAGTCTTTAGAGAAGTCGGGTGAGTACAACACTGGCTGGCTACATAAGGCTTGTTTCAAGAATTGGAATGCTGCCTCAGCCTCGGGGGTCCATTTAATCATGACCGACCCTTTCCCCTTCGTCAGGTTGGTTAGGGGCACAGCCTTAGAAGCAAAGTGGGGAATGAATCGCCGATAATACCCAGCGATTCCCAGAAAGGCTCGTACCTGCTTCTTGCTGTTGGGACGTGGCCAACTCTGGATGGCCTCGACTTTGTTGAGTTGGGGTTTTATTACTCCCCTCCCAATGGTGTAACCAAGATATTTGGCCTCCTCCTGCCCAATGGTACACTTCTTGGGGTTAGCCGTAAACCCCGCTTCCCGAACAGAGTCCAGGACTGCTTGCACTTTTGGCAGATGTGAGGCCCAATCTGTGCTATGGACAATTATGTCATCCAGGTAAGCCGCAGCATACTTCCGATGGGGCCTCAGCATCTGGTCCATTTTCCGCTGGAATGTGGCCGGCGCATTCTGTAACCCGAACGGCATTCTTTTATATTGGAACGCCCCGTCTGGGGTTACAAATGCGGTTTTCTCTTTGGCCGACTTGGCCAGGGGGATTTGCCAATACCCTTTTGTGAGGTCAAGAGTCGTCATGTATCGGGCTGTTCCCAGCCGGTCGATCAACTCATCTATACGTGGCATGGGGTAGGTGTCAAATTTTGTAACTTTGTTCAACTGTCGAAAATCGTTACAAAATCGCCAGCTCCCATCCGGTTTAGGCACCAACACAATGGGACTAGACCAATCACTTTTGGACTCCTCTATCACCCCTAAGTTCAGCATTTTCTGTACTTCCTCCCATATTGCCTCCCGTCGGGCCTCTGGGATCCGATAGGGTTTTAACTTCACCCTTTCACCGGGCGGGGTAATGATGTCATGCTCTACCCCAGATGTTTGTCCCGGCAGCTCAGAGAATACCTCCTTGTTGCGAAGCACAAACTCCTTAACCTCCTGTTGTTGGGGTTGTGACAAGGTGGCTGCTATTCCAACCTCCGGAATCACGCAACCAGTTTGAGCTGGTGACCAAGTGTCTGCGACTAGGGACTCTCTATCCCTCCAGGCTTTCAACAGATTAACGTGATAGATCTGTTCGGGCTTTCGCCTTCCTGGTTGTCTGACCTTGTAATTCACTTCGCTCACTTTTTCCATTATCTCGTAGGGGCCTTGCCATTTGGCAAGGAATTTACTTTCAACCGTAGGGACAAGTACCAGTATCCTATCCCCCGGGGAAAAGGTACGGGTCTTGGCTCCACGGTTGTACACTCTCTGCTGTGCTAACTGCGCTTGGGCCAAATGTTCCTTCACGATGGGCATTACCTGTGCAATTCGGTCTTGCATCAGGGCGACATGCTCAATCACACTCCTGTGGGGAGAACTCTCACTTTCCCAAGTTTCCTTGGCAATATCCAACAGCCCTCTTGGGTGTCTCCCATACAGTAACTCAAAGGGGGAGAATCCCGTAGAGGATTGGGGCACCTCCCTAATAGCAAACATCAGATAAGGAAGTAGACAGTCCCAATCCTTTCCATCTCTATCCACCACTTTCTTCAACATTTGTTTTAGGGTTTTGTTGAACCTTTCAACCAGCCCATCGGTTTGGGGGTGATACACAGATGTACGTAATTGCGTCACTTTGAACAATTTACACAGCTCCTTCATAACCCGGGACATAAAGGGTGTACCTTGGTCCGTAAGCAGTTCTTTACAAATACCCACCCGGCTAAACACAAGAGATAGCTCTTTGGCTATGGTTTTGGCCGAGGTATTTCGGAGAGGGATCGCTTCTGGATAACGGGTGGCATAGTCCATTATAACTAATATGTACTGGTGCCCCCTAGCGGACTTGATTATAGGACCTACCAAATCCATGGCGATCCTCTCAAATGGGACCTCAATGATGGGTAGAGGGACCAGCGGGCTACGGAAATGTGGCATCGGGGCCGACCTCTGACACACAGGGCAGGAGGAACAATAATTTTCTATGTCCTTCATCACCCCCGGCCAATAGAATTTCTGTAATACCCTCTCTCGGGTTTTCTCTGTCCCCAGATGACCTCCAAGAATGTGCCCATGGGCCAACTCCAACACCAACTTCCTGTAAGGTTTGGGCACCACAAGCTGCTCAACGGTTTCTTCTGCCCTTTTTGCCACCCGATACAGTAGGTCCTTCTCTACGCTGAAGTATGGGTAAGTGCAGGTATTATCTGGGTTCACTAACTCGCCATCTATTTTCACTACGTTTTCCCATGCCTTTATTAGGGCGGGGTCTTTCAACTGTTCTGTGGCAAAGTTTTCCCTGTGAACCTCAAGATCAGAAAACTCCACAGACGGTAGGTTTTCGTCTGAGGAGGTGGGCTCCTCTCCAGTTTCTTGAGTCTCCCCTGCCAATACTGATAAGGGAAATTCCGGAGAGTCCTCACCACTCTCAGGGGAGTTCTGGCTATCACATTCCTGGTACATAGGGGCACCAGTGGGGGGCTCAGGATCATCCCACAGTTCCCAGAACTTCGGAAAATCCCTTCCCACAATGGCGTCATGCGGTAACTGAGATACTAAGCCCACTGGATGAGAGAGGGTACCTTTGGGGGTCTCGAAACACACTGTAGTCACTGGATACTCTCGGGTGTCCCCATGCACACAAATAACAGCTACCTTGCTATTCCCAGAGACCTCTGTTTTAACTAACTCAGCCTTTATCAGGGTCACAAGGCTACCTGAATCCAGCAATACCACAACATTTCTACCATTAACACACATTTTGCATAAATGTTTCTCAGTTCCTCGAATGGCAGTGCATGTGACTGTCGCACACAGCGACTGACGTCTGCCCGTCAGAAAGTCACACTGCATGGGTTCCTCCACAACCGGGCAATTGGCTGCAATATGTCCCGCTTGCCGGCAGCGGTAGCAAACGATCCTTCTTGCGGCCTCTTGAGCTGCTGATTTCCCAGGCTGTTCTCGCCAAACTTGGGGTAGAGCTCCCACCCTCTCACTCTCTCCACCCTCACCCCTTGGAATCCTCTTATCCGCCCCTGGGGATGGTCTGGTCTTAGGGTGGAAAGTCCGAGTGTCTCTGGAAGAGGCCGTCAGGTTCTCTGTAGCCAAGTATTTCTCCACACGATCCACAAGACCATCGGCCGTCTCTGGGTCTCCATGGCTTACCCACTTTTGGATGGCAGTAGGAAGAGCTCTCAAAAACCGATCCATTACAACACGTTCCACAATCTTTGGTGCGGACAAAGTCTCTGGCTGTAGCCACTTTCTGCTCAGGTGAATGAGATCATACATTTGAGACCTGGGGGGTTTTCCAAGCTGGAAAGTCCAGTTATGCACACGCTGAGCCCGGACAGCCTGGGTGACACCCAGCCTTGCCAATATTTCAGCTTTTAGCATCGCATAGTCTTTTGCTTGGTTAGGCTCTAGGTCATAGTAAGCTTTCTGCGATTCACTAGTTAACAGAGGAGCCACCAGTCCAGCCCACTGCTCCTCAGGCCACTTTTCTCTTTCAGCGGTCCTTTCAAATGTGGTCAAAAATACCTCTGGATCATCCTCTCCAGTCATTTTTGTCAATAAACGACTCACCCCAAAGGACGCGGTATTAGTGGGACGGCTTTCCTCACTGGTCTGCGGACGTTGCTGCATTGCTGCTTCCATCTGTTGTTGTAGTCTCTGCTCTTGCTTCTGTAACAGGTCTATGAAGCGGGCCTCAGATTGCTGCTGGGCTTGTTGCTGAGCCTCCAGACTCTGTTGCAAAGTTGCGTTTGTCTGCTGCTGGGCTGCAAGGCTCTGTTGATGAGCTTGCTGCTGGGCTGCGAAGTTCTGTTGTTGAGCTGCAAGGCTCTTTTGCAAACCTGCATTTGTCTGCTGTTGATTGGCATTTGCTAGAGCCAGCTGCTTCAGTATCTCCTCCATGCTGGCTTAAAAAAAAACTGCCACTGGTTCTCCACCAACTGTGAGGGGGTTAGCTCGGCAGCGGGTGTGTGTGACCCCCGAGATGGGCTCCCCACACAAAAACAGGCCCAGCAAATGGAGGTTGTGGTTTTCAAAATCAAAAAGGTGCGGTTTATTTTCTATTTACAGTGACAAAACACAGCAAAGCAAAAGAAACATAAACAAAATAAATCCTGGTCAACTTGACCTCTGACTAAACATACAGGTTTCCTAACTAACAACTGGGATCAGCCTAGTGCTGTCCTAGTCCCTAAGTCCCTGGTTTTAAATGTCCAAGCAAATAGCCACACAGGCTTTGTCTCACCGCACAGGGGTTCACTCTCCCTAGACAGTCCACACAGGTCTGGGTCCAGGCATGAGCTAACATCTAATGAAGCTGGGAGTTCTTATAGAGGCCTAAATGAGCTGACAAGCTTCAGCTGGTCTCATCAACTCCCTGTCTGCACGACGCCCCACACTCTCCCTAGAGGTATGAGTCATCCATGAGCCCACTAGCCCCAGCTGGGCTTATACAACACTCCACCTAGTTGTATAAGTCGGCGTAAAGCCTGAATCTGGGCGAAATATATCTACCCCCCTGGATGCAACCAGGTGACTTTACCTTCCTGCTGTCACAAGAGCTTCAGGCGGGACGTTATCTCTCCTAAAATTACAGGATGAGATAGTCACAGAACTCCTGTATCCAGGCGGTTCTGCACCTCACCATCCCCTACCAAATGCAGTAAGCCGGCTGCATGAGAGGCATTATCTGTATGTCCTCGAGAGTACCCCTACCCAACGAGCCCCCCCCAAAAAGATGTCGTGTCTGTTAGACTTGTGCACAACGGAAAAATTCGTTTAGTTTTGGTTCGTTTTTGTGCACAACGGAAAAATTTGTTTAGTTTCGGTTCGTTTCTTTTCGGTCCTGTTGATTCGTAATCATTCGTAATTTTGCTAGACGGGATTTTTCGTGTTCGGACTAATTCATATTTTCGCAAGCGTCATTTTTCGTTGAATTTTTAGTTGATTTATAATTCGTACTTTTGGTACGGTACGTTGTTTTTCTTTGATTCTGGACAACACTCCTACTTTCGTAACTTTTTTGGGGTTCGTTGATTCGGAATTTTCCGTGTCTCCCTCACAACGACGCTGCCTATTATGCCGAATGTGCTTCGAATGGATTTGTACTTTTCTAAATACATTGCGGTTATTTGTAACGATTCGAAATCTCGTATTTTATTTTCGTTTTTTACATGCGGCTATAGCCTCCGCCCCTGTACACCATTTTGAGAGGGTTCAGCACGGTGAGGGAGAAGCAGAGAGCAGAGCAGAGTGTTATTGTGCTTCGAATGGATTAGAAATCTCGTATTTTACTTTCGTTTTTTCATGCGGCTATAGCCTCCGCCCCTGTACACCATTTTGAGAGGGAGTTCAGCATGGTGAGGGAGAAGCAGAGAGCAGAGTGAGTGTTATTGTGCTTCGAATGGATTCGAAATCTCGTATTTTACTTTCGTTTTTTCATGCAGCTATAGCCTCCGCCCCTGTACACCATTTTGAGAGGGAGTTCAGCATGGTGAGGGAGAAGCAGAGAGCAGAGTGAGTGTTATTGTGCTTCGAATGGATTCGTACATTCAAAACTTTTTTCATAACGAATTATGCCGAAGACATTCGGGCATTCGCTATTTTGCGGTATAATTTATTTCGGATTCGGTTTTATTCGTAATTGCTTTGTTCGGAAATTCGAATGCTTCCGAATGTCCGAAAGTTGCTAAATTCGGACGAATTTCGATTCGTTACGAAACGAATTGCACAAGCCTAGTGTCTGTAGCAAGCGCGGATTTAGGCGTGACACCCGTTATTTTTGTCCACTCTGTCCTGACAATCCTGGTCTTTGCATTGGTAAATGTTTTGAACGCTACCACACAAAAGTGAAGTTTTAACGTAGGGTACAGCATTGCACAGAACAGGACACACTTACACAGGCTCTCCCAAGATGCCATCACATTTTGAGAGACCCGAACCGTTACAGTTGAGTAAAAAAAAAGTGTAAAAACAAAAACTAAAAAAAAAAAGTAAAAAACAAAACACAAAAAAAATATACAATAAAAAACCCAAAAATAGTTGTTGTTTTATTGTTCTCTCTCTCTCTCTATTTTCTCTCTATTGTTCTGCTCTTTTTTACTGTATTCTATTCTGCAATGTTTTATCATGCTTGCTTTTCAGGTATGTAACTTTTTGTTTTCAGGTACGCCATTCAGTTGCAGCGCGGATTTATTTATCTTGACAGCAACAGCGTTACGGATACATAAAGCCGTGACTCCAACACTGTAGGAGGTGATTTCACCACCACAGTAAAAAAAAGAGCATATATGCCGAAGCATGGGGGCAGCAGGGGCGGAGGAGCGATTTTGCTCCTAATGCCGCGTACATACGGTCAAAATTCCGACGGAGGCTTGCCCGTGGAAAAGTCTGACCGTATGTACGCGGCATAACCTTTTATGCGGCGTACATACAGTCGAAATTCCGACGGAGGCTTGCCCGTGGAAAAGTCCGACCGTGTGTACGCGGCATAACTTTTTTGCAGGAGGATGCCCCCATGCTTCGGCATATATATATATTTTAGGTACAGGTTGCGTTAAAAAAATGTTTTATTTTTTTACTAGTTTTTGTTTCGGTATTTGCTTTTCAGGTATGGTATGGTAAGGTCTTACTGTTATACTGTAATGTTACTTTGTTTTAATGTTAACCATCATTTGCTTAGCAGGTACGCCATTCAGTTGCAGCACGGATTTATTTATCTTGACAGCAACAGCATTTGCTCCCATGATACATAAAGCCGTGACTCCAACGCTGTAGGAGGTGATTTCACCACCACAGTAAAAAAAAATAGCATATATGCCGAAGCATGGGGGCAGCAGGGGTGGAGGAGCGATTTTGCTCCTAATGCCGCGTACATACGGTCAAAATTCAGACGGAGGCTTGCCCGTGGAAAAGTCTGACCGTATGTACGCGGCATAACCTTTTATGCCGCGTACATACGGTCGAAATTCCGAAGGAGGCTTGCCTATGGAAAAGTCCGACTGTGTGTACGCGGCATAACTTTTTTGCGGGAGGATGCCCCCATGCTTCGGCATATATAAATGGTGCATGTATGCCCATCATTAGAAGTGGGTGGATGAAGGGAGGTATTCTAATGGTGGGCATACCCACCGATCAATCTCTTTTTTTCATTCAGCCAACAGGCTGCATGAAAAAAAAGATTACAATACATGTTCAGCAAGGACCAGCAACGTACTGGTATGTTGCTGGACTTTGAATGGTTATACCAGAATGATGCCTGCGGGTTTAGGTATCATCTTGGTATCATTCTTTTCAGCCAGCGGTCGGCTTTCATGTAAAAGCAATTATAGTGGCTAATTAGCCTCTAGACTGCTTTTACAAGCAGTGGGAGGGAATGTCCCCCCCCCGATATAAACAGCGCCATTGGGAAATTGGGAAAGCATTTTATCACACCGATCTTGGTGTGGTCAGATGCTTTGAGGGCAGAGGAAATATCTAGGGTCTAACCCCCCAATTTTTTTCAAAAAAAGAGTACCTGTCACTACCTATTGCTATCATAGGGGATATTTACATTCCCTGAGATAACAATAAAAATGGTAAAAAAAATGGAAGGAACAGTTTAAAAAAAAAAAAAAAAGCAAAATAAATAATAAAAAAAAAAAATAGCACCCCTGTACCCCCTGCTCTTGCGCAAAGACGAACGCAAGTGTCGATCTAGCGTCAAATGAAAACAGCAATTGCACCATGCATGTGAGGTATCACCGCGAAGGTAAGAACGAGAGCAGTCATTTTAGCAGTAGACCTCTGTAAATCTAATGTGGTAACATGTAAAGGCTTTTAAAGGCTTTTAAAAATGTATGTAGTTTGTCGCCGCTGCGCGTTTGTGCGCAATTTTAAAGCATGTCGTGTTTGGTATCCATGTATTTGGCCTAAGATTCTATTTTTTATTTCATCAAACATTTGGCCAATATAGTGTGTTTTAGTGCATTAAAATAAAAAAAAGTGTATTTTTTCCCCAAAAAATGCGTTTGAAAAATCGCTGCGCAAATACTGTGTGGAAAAAAAAAATGCAACACCCACTATTTTAATCTGTAGGGCCTTTGCTTTAAAAAAATATATAATGTTTGGGGTTCAACGTAATTTTTTTGCAAAAAAAAAAAATATGTTTTCATGTAAGTGAACAAAAAGTGTCAGAAAGGGCTTTGTCTTCAAGTGGTTAGAAGAGTGGATGATGTGTGACATAAGCTTCCTAATGTTGTGCATAAAATGCCAGGACAGTTCAAACCCCCCCCCCCAAATGACCCCATTTTGGAAAGTAGACACCCCAAGCTATTTGCTGAGAGGCATCTTGAGCCCATTGAATATTTTTTTTTTGTCCCAAGTGATTGAATAATGACAAAAAAAGAAAATGTACAAAAAGTTGTCACTAAATTATATATTGCTCAAACATGCCATGGTTATATGTGGAATTGGACCCCAAAATACATTCTGTTGCTTCTCCTGAGTATGGGGATACCACATGTGTGGGACTTTTTGGGAGCCTAGCCGCGTACAGGACCTCGAAAACCAAGCACCGCCTTCAGGCTTTCTAAGGGTGTACATTTTTGATTTCACTCCTCACTGCCTATCACAGTTTCGGAGGCCATGGAATGCCCAGATGGCAAAACCCCCCCCCCTCCCCCAAATGACTCCATTTTGGAAAGTAGACACCCCAAGCTATTTGCTGAGAGGTATGGTGAGTATTTTGCAGATCTCGCTTTTTGTCACAAAGTTTTGAAAATTGAAAAAAGAAAAAAATATATATATATTTTCTTTCTTCATTTTCAAAAACAAATGAGAGCTGTAAAATACTCACCATGCCTCTCAGCAAATAGCTTGGGGTGTCTACTTTCCAAAATTGGGTCATTTGGGGGGGTTTTGTGCTATCTTGGCATTTTATGGCCTTCAAAACTGTGATAGGTAGTGAGGAGTGAAATCAAAAATTTGTGCCCTTAGAAATCCTGAAGGTGGTGCTTGGTTTTCGGGGTCCCGTACGCGGCTAGGCTCTCAAAAAGTCCCACACATGTGGTATCCCCGTACTCAGGAGAAGCAGCAAAATGTATTTTGGGGTGTAATTCCACATATAACCATGGCATGTGTGAGCAATTTATCATTTAGTGACAACTTTTTGTAAATTTTTTTTTTACTTTTTGTCATTATTCAATCACTTGGGACAAAAAAAAAATATATGATTTAGTGACAACTTTGTGCAAAAAAAAAAAGTTTGTTATATTCCCGCAACTTGTGGCAAAATATAAAATATTCCATGGACTCAACATGCCTCTCAGTAAATAGCTTGGGGTATCTACTTTCCAAAATGGGGTCATTTGGGGGGGTTTTGTGCTATTTTTGCATTTTATGGCCTGTGAAACTGTGATAGGTAGTGAGGAGTGAAATCAAAAATTTGCGCCCTTTGAAATCCTGAAGGCGGTGCTTGGTTTTCGGGGTCCCGTACGCGGCTAGGCTCTCAAAAAGTCCCACACATGTGGTATCCCCGTACTCAGGAGAAGCAGCAAAATGTATTTTGGGGTGCAATTCCACATATAACCATGGCATGTGTGAGCAATATATCATTTAGTGACAACTTTTTGTCATTTTATTTTTTTTGTCATTATTCAATCACTTGGGACAAAAAAAAAATATTCAATGGGCTCAACATGCCTCTCAGCAAATAGCTTGGGGTGTCTACTTTCCAAAATGGGGTAATTTGGGGGGATTTTGTGCCATCTTGGCATTTTATGGCCTTCCAAACTGTGATAGGTAGTGATAGGTAGTGAGGAGTGAAATCAAAAATTTATGCCCTTAGAAATCTTCAAGGCGGTGCTTGATTTTTGGGGTCCCGTACGTGGCTAGGCTCCCAAAAAGTCTCACACATGTGGTATCCCCGTACTCAGGAGAAGCGGCAGAATGTATTTTGGGGTGTAATTTCACATATGCCCATGGCATGTGTGAGCAATATATCATTTAGTGACAAGTTTGTGCAAAAAAAAAAAAAATGGTCATATTCCCGCAACTTGTGGCAAAATATAAAATATTCCATGGACTCAACATGCCTCTCAGCAAATAGCTTGGGGTGTCTACTTTCCAAAATAGGGTCATTTGGGGGGATTTTGTGCTATTTTGGCATTTTATGGCAAACTGTGATAGGTAGTGAGGAGTGAAGTCAAAAATGTACACCCTTATGCCGCGTACACACGACCGTTTTTAATGATGAGAAAAATGCAATTTTTTTAAATGGTCATTAAAAATAATCGTATGTGGGCTTCAGAGCATTTTTCACGACGTGAAAAATGGGCATGAAAAAATTGGAACATGCTCTAATTTTTCTCGTCGTTTTTCACGTCGTCGTTTTTCTCGTCATGAAAAACGGCCATGTGTAGGCTTTAACGACATGAAAAAAAATGCGCATGCTCAGAATCAAGTATGAGATGTGAGCGCTCGTTCTGGAAAAACTAGCGTTCGTAATGGAGATAGCACATTCGTCACGCTGTAACGGACTGAAAAGCGCAAGGCTGAAAAGCGCGAATCGTCTCTCAACAAACTTTACTAACAAGAAGGGTGGCGCCATCCGAATGGAACTTTCCCTTTATAGTGCCGTTATACGTGTTGTACGTCACCGCGCTTTACTCAAGCATTTTTTTCCACGATAGTGTGTAGGCAAGGCAGGCTTGAGAAGAATCACGTCGAGAAAAACGCCGTTTTTTTCAATGACATTAAAAGCGGTCGTGTGTATGCGGCATTAGAAATCCTAAAGGCGGTGATTGGTTTTCGGGGTCCCGTACACGGCTAGGCTCCCAAAAATGTGGTATCCCCGTACTCAGGAGAAGCAGCAGAATGTATTTTGGGGTGTAATTCCACATATAACCATGGCATGTGTGAGCAATATATCATTTAGTGACAACTTTTTGTAAAAAAAAAATATTATTTTTTTTTTTGTCATTATTCAATTACTTGGGACAAAAAAAAAAAAATATTCAATGGGCTCCACATGCCTCTCAGCAATTTCCTTGGGGTGTCTACTTTCCAAAATGGGGTCATTTGGGGGGAGGGGGTTTGTACTGCCCTGCCATTTTAGCACCTCAAGAAATGAGATAGGCAGTCATAAATTAAAAGCTGTGTAAATTCCAGAAAATGTACCCCGGTTTGTAGACGCTATAACTTTTGCGCAAACCAATAAATATACGCTTATTGACATTTTTTTTACTAAAGACATGTGGCTGAATACATTTTGGCCTAAATGTATGACTAAAATTTAGTTTATTTGATTTTTCTTATAACAAAATTTAGAAAATATGTTTTTTTTTTCAAAATTTTCAGTCTTTTTCCGTTTATATCGCAAAAAATAAAAATCGCAGAGGCAATCAAATACCATTAAAATAAAGCTCTATTTGTGGGAAGAAAAGGACGCAAATTTCGTTTGGGTACAACATTGCATGTCCGCACAATTTCCAGTTAAAGCAGCGCAGTGCCAAATTGTGAAATCACCTCTGGTCATTATGGTCCGTATTGGTCCGGTCCTTAAGTGGTTAAAGAAGTTGTATCACCAAACATTTCATGAGTGCCGCTTGGCACAGGACACGGATCAGAGTAGCTCCAACTTCCACAGTGATTGTCAGCTTCCCAGCGGTCCCTCAGTTATGAAATATGCATACTAATGCCGCGTACACACGGCCGTTTTTAATGTCATTGAAAAAAACAACGTTTTTCTCGACGTGATTTTTCGTGTTTCCTCTCAAGCCTGCCTTGCCTACACACTATCGTGAAAAAAAAACGCTTGAGCAAAGTGCGGTGACGTACAACACGTACGACGGCACTATAAAGGGGAAGTTCTATTCGGATGGCGCCACCCTTTGGGCTGCTTTTGCTGATCCTCGTATTAGTAAAGTTTGGTGAGAGCCGATTCGCGCTTTTCAGCCTCATGCTCTTCAGTCCGTTACAGCGTGATGAATGTGCTATCTCTATTACGAACGTTAGTTTTACCAGAAGGAGCGCTTCCGTCTCATACTTGATTCTGAGCATGCGCATTTTTTCCCCCCTCGTAAAAGCATACACACTACCGTTTTTCACGACGTGAAAAACGACGTGAAAAAATAGAGCAGGTTCTAATTCTTTTTTGGCCATTTTTCACGTCGTTAAAAATGCTCTGGAGCCTACACACAATCGTTTTTAATGACCAATTTTAAAAATGGCATTTTCACGCCATGGAAAACGGTTGTGTGTACGCAGCATTACATTGGTCCAAGTATGGGCGTCTTTAACGTGCGGCAAAAGGGGCAGCTCCCCCGGGCCCAGTCATTGTTGTAGGGCCCAAAGCAGCTGCCCCTTGTGCCTGCGCCAAAGGCAGAACTACCAGCAGGGTATTCAGAGGGGCACAGCTGATGGAGGGTGCCGACCCACGTACAGCACAATGCCGGATCCTGGTGCAGGAAATAGAGTGCGGAGGAGAGAGCGAGAACCACACCCCACTGCATCATCACTCCCTTTGCCCTTCTAATCATGCCCACCCACGCCATCACTACATACAATGGCCGCTCCCACTGGGGACACGCCCCAATACTCAGGATAATCTTTCTCTGGAAACGCTGCACAACACGGTGAGGTGATGTCACAGATAGGCTTTCATCAGTCTCCGGTATGTGGAGGCTGCGGGGACAAGAGTGCTGCACCTGTCGGCCGGGGAGCGGGATGGGTCAGGGGGAGAGAAAGGAAGAGGATTTACTCCGGGCTCCGAGCAGACAGCGAAATACACATAAGTGAATTGCATTCCTTATGTGTTAGCATGGTACACCGGCTGTGTGTTCTGTCAGGCCAGGTCTCCTCACCTCACCCTGCAAACTCCAGGACTGGTGGGAGCGGGGTGTGCTCTTTACTAAAAGAGTCAGTCCAATTGACCAAAATTCTGCTCTTGTTAAACGATAAAAACAAAAAAAACTGCACCTGTGAACAATATTGAATTATGTACCCCAAAAGCCTGTTCAAAAAACTCCCATAGCTGAGTTCACTGGCCTGCCCTATTGCTAGGACATTGCTATGGAGCACTAGCCTTTGTTGCTTACCTCCGACATCACATGATGTCCGCTACTTCAGATTTAAACACTGCACATGCACTTTCTTCATGGTTGCCATGGTGATGAACTCAGCATCATGGCAAGGGGTTAGATGGTGCACAACACTTGTGTGGCATTTGAATCAGAGAGCTCAGGATGGGCATCAGTGGCTGGAGCGCCACAGCACCATCTCTCTTGGATTCAGACATTGCACATTGCTATCTACCCTGTTGTCATTGCAATGAGCTGGGCACCATAGAAATTGGAGAGAATGCATTAATGGTGTTTGAATCAGATGGAGTGTGCTCTTGTAATGGCAGAGGTGAGCACCAGTATTTAGAGCTCCACATGCCTGCCTGAAAAACTACCACAGCCGGTATTCCCTCATCCTGTTGTTGGATATTACTATGACACTCCAGCCATTGATGCCCTCCTCTGCCATCACAAGATCACGCTCTCAGATTCAAACAATGCACATTCTCTCCCCTGTTGTCATGGTGCTGAGCTCAGCACTGTGGAAACTGGTTAGATGGTGCACTGTGCATGTGTGGCGTGAATCGTAGTGTATTCGTGTGTTGGTGGAGGAGTGCCATAGCAATGTCCTAGCAACAGGATGAGGAAATGTCAGCTATGGGAGTTTTTCTGGTAGGCTTATAGAGCTCCTGAATGTTGATGCTTGCCTCTTCCGTCACAAGAACGCAGTTGCAGCTCCAGAAGCCTGCCTGAAAACCTCCCACAGGTGGTGTTCCCATATTCTATGATTTATTTATTTACACTTGAACTTCTCTATCGGGCTGGGGGTGTTTGGATGGAGAACTTTTCTCTTGGCTGGGGGGGAGGAGGGGTGCTGAACTGAGTCTTTTCCACGTGTGAAATAATGTCTAGCTGTGCCACCGACTACCAGGGTTGCAAAGGTCGCACTCGTGACCGCGCCTTAGTGTTTCGCCACTGGGGGGGAGGGTGCTGATTGAAGAGAATATAAAATCCCTATAATTCTGTTATCTTCATAAATTGAGCCTTTTTCATGAAACACAACATGATATTAGTTGTTGAGTCAGTAATGATTCTTCTGTTTAGATGTTTAAGTTGGGTATGGTTCCAAGGTGAAAAGGCTCTCTGGGAACTAAGATAGATCTCATTATAGGTTCATATGGGTGAAAAGAAGAAGAAACAGTCCACATATCCTAAAGTGCAACTTTACCCTGCAGAGTGCATTAAATAATTTTATTCCACAGTTTTGCAAGTTAGTCTTTAAAGGAAGCCTTTACCAAGGAAATATGGATGTAAGCAGCTGGATGTTACCTGTTTTATTAAAAAGTTCTATTGTTTTCACTTGATGTTTATAGTTAGATTTCTGTGTTAGAATATTGCACTTTTTAATTGTGCATGCCCTGCTGAGGTGTTACTCCCTGGGAGATAAGGGTTAACACTGCTGGTCAAGTTTTTCCAGGCTTTTTGGAGGAAGTAGCACCCTTTGCTGGGGCAAACACATATAAAGAGAAGGAACTACATCTCTGGGTTTCCGCAGTAAGTAAGACAGCTGAAGGTACGGTTTAAGGTCTCCCCATTTAGGGATGTGAACTACTTCTTGAGCCTAACCACTCCTTGTGGGAGCCCAGTCGGTGTATGGACTTAAGCCATTGATAAATGGACTTAACCACTTAAGCCCCGGACCATTTGGTAGCTAAAGGACCAGAGGTGAATTCAGAATTTTGCACTGCGCTGCTTTAACTGTAAATTGTGCGGACATGCAATGTTGTACCCAAACGAAATTTGCGTCCTTTTCTTCCCACAAATAGAGCTTTCTTTTAATGGTATTTGATTGCCTCTGCGATTTTTATTTTTTGCAATATAAATGAAAAAAGACCGAAAATTTTGAAAAAAAATGATATTTTCTACTTTTTGTTATAAGAAAAATCGAATAAACTCAAATTTAGTCATACATTTAGGCCAAAATGTATTCAGCCACATGTCTTTAGTAAAAAAATGTCAATAAGCGTATATTTATTGGTTTGCGCAAAAGTTATAGCGTTTACAAACTAGGGTACATTTTCTGGAATTTACACAGCTTTAAATTTATGACTGCCTATCTCATTTCTTGAGGTGCTAAAATGGCAGGGCAGTACAAAACCCCCCCAAATGACCCCATTTTAGAAAGTAGACACCCCAAGGAAATTGCTGAGAGGCATGTTGAGCCCATTGAATATTTTTTTTTGTCCCAAGTGATTGAATAATGACAAAAAAAAAAAATTACAAAAAGTTGTCACTAAATGATATATTGCTCACACATGCCATGGTTATATGTAGAATTGCACCCCAAAATACATTCTGCTGCTTCTCCTGAGTACGGGGATACCACATGTGTGGGACTTTTTAGGAGCCTAGCCACGTACGGGACCCCGGAAACCAAGCACCGCCTTCAGGATTTCTAAGGGCGCAAATTTTTGATTTCACTCCTCACTACCTATCACAGTTTCGAAGGCCATAAAATGCCAAAATAGCACAAAACCCCCCCAAATGACCCCATTTTAGAAAGTAGACACCCCAAGGAAATTGCTGAGAGGCCTGTTGAGCCCATTGAATATTTTTTTTTTGTCCCAAGTGATTGAATAATGACAAAAAAAAAATAAAATTATAAAAAGTTGTCACTAAATGATATATTGCTCACACATGCCATGGTTATATGAGGAATTGCACCCCAAAATAAATTTTGCTGCTTCTCCTGAGTACGGGGATACCACATGCGTGGGACTTTTTAGGAGCCTAGCCGCGTACGGGACCCCGAAAACCAATCACCGCCTTCAGGATTTCTAGGCACAAATTTTTGATTTGACTCCTCACTACCTATCACAGTTTCAAAGGCCATAAAATGCCAAAATAGCACAAAACCCCCCCAAATGACCCCCCCAAATGACCCCATTTTGGAAAGTAGACACCCCAAGCTGTTTGCTGAGAGGCATGGTGAGTATTTTACAGCTCTCATTTGTTTTTGAAAATAAAGAAAGAACATTTTTTTTTCTTTTTTATTTCAATTTTCAAAACTTTGTGACAAAAAGCGAGATCTGCAAAATACTCACAATACCTCTCAGCAAATAGCTTGGGGTGTCTACTTTCCAAAATGGGGTCATTTGGGGGGGTTTTGTGCCATCTGGGCATTCCATGGCCTCCGAAACTGTGATAGGCAGTGAGAAGTGAAATCAAAAATTTACACCCTTGGCATGTTTGAGCAATATATCATTTAGTGACAACTTTGTGCAAAAAAAAAAAAAAAAAAATCTTTTTTCCGCAACTTGTGTCAACATATAAAATATTCCATGGACTCGACATGCCTCTCAGTATATAGCTTGGGGTGTCTACTTTCCAAAATGGGGTCATTTGGGGGGGTTTTGAACTGTTCTGGCATTTTATACACAACATTAGGAAGCTTACATCCACTCTTCTAACCACTTGAAGACAAAGCCCTTTTTGACACTTTTTGTTTACATGAAAACATTTTTTTTTTTTGCAAGAAAATTATGTTGAACCCCCAAACATTATATATATTTTTAAAGCAAAGGCCCTACAGAATAAAATGGGGGGTGTTGCATTTTTTTTTTCTACACAGTATTTGCGCAGCAATTTTTCAAACACATTTTTTGGGGAAAAATACACTTTTTTAATTTTAATGCACTAAAACACACTATATTGCCCAAATGTTTGATGAAATAAAAAAGATGATCTTAGGCCGAGTACATAGATACCAAACACGACATGCTTTAAAATTTCGCACAAACGCGCATTGGCGACAAACTACATACATTTTTAAAAGCCTTTAAAAGACTTTACAGGTTACCCCGTTAGATTTACAGAGGAGGTCTACTGCTAAAATTACTGCCATCGATCTTACCTTCGCGGTGATACCTCACATGCATGGTGCAATTGCTGTTTACATATGACGCCAGACCGACGCTTGCGTTCGCCATTGGGCAAGAGCAGGGCAGGACAGGGGTGATTTTTTTTTTTTTTATTATTAATTTTGCTTTTTTATTTTATTTTTAAATTGTTCCTTCCATATATTTTTTTTTTATCATTTTTATTGTTATCTCAGGGAATGTAAATATCCCCTATGATAGCAATAGGTAGTGACAGGTACTCTTTTTTTTAAAAAACTGGGGTCTAGACCCTAGATCTTTCCTCTGCCCTCAAAGCATCTGACCACACCAAGATCGGTGTGATAAAATGCTTTCCCAATTTCCCAATGGTGCTTTTTATATCCGGGGGGGGGGACATTCCCTCCCACTGCTTGTAAAAGCAGTCCAGAGGCTAATTAGCCACTAGGATTGCTTTTACATGAAAGCCGGCCGCTGGCTGAAAAGAATGATACCAAGATGATACCTAAACCCACAGGCATCTATCTGGTATAACCATTCAAAGTCCAGCAATATACCAGTACGTTGCTGGTCCTTGTTGGACATGTATTGTAATCTTTTTTTTTCATGCAGCCAGGTGGCTGAACGAAAAAAGAGATTGATCGGTGGCTATGCCCACCATTAGAATACCGCCCTTCATCCATCCACTTCTAATGATGGGCATACATGCACCATTTATATATGCCGAAGCATGGGGGCATCCTCCCGCAAAAAAGTTATGCCGCACACACATGGTCGGACTTTTCCACGGGCAAGCCTCCGTCGGAATTTCGATCGTATGTACGCGGCATTAGGAGCAAAATCACTCCTCCGCCCCTGCTGCCCCAAATTTCGGCATATTTGCTTTTTTTTTTAACTGTGGTGGTGAAATCACCTCCTACAGCACTGGAGTCGCAGGGATTAGGCCTGTCTCTGCGAACGCTGCAGTTATGTGTGTTGTGTTTTGTAAGTGACAGTGATCGATCGATACTGCACTTGGGTGGCCTGGGCTGGACGGAGGGGCAAAACGCAGGTGCTAGCAGGTATCTTGGCTGATCCCGCTAACACTGCGTTTTTGGGAACCCTAAACTGCTGATGACGCTAGTATAGATCTGATCAGATCAGATATTGATCTGTTCAGATACTATACCACTAAGGGAGGTGTATGCTTCACGCGTGGGTGTTAGCGTTACTGGCACTAACCTGACGCTGCCTGGGGTGTGACCCAGACCCTCTCTGACGCTAAAACCTAATTGATATCACCCGCCGGGCGATCAGGGGGTTAAACCTTTATTGTGTTATATACGGCGGGTGCCCTGACACTATAAAAAGCAAACTAACTAACCAGCGTCACCCGTAACACTTATATGATGATCACTGGTGAAAGGGTTAACTAGGGGCAATTAGGGGGTTAAAACCTTTATTAGATAATAAATGGGGGTACCTGACGCTATAAAAACCTGCGGCGAACCTAAAAAAAATTACTGGCTACCGATCTGCATCACCGACGCTAAGACAGCGATCAGAAAAATGATCGCTTAGCGACAGTGGTGATAGGGGGTGAAAGGGTTACCTGGGGGGCGATCAAGGGGGTTAAACCTTTATTAGATAATTTATGGGGGTACCTGATGCTATAAAAACCTGCGGCGAACCTAAAAAAAATTACTGGCTACCGATCTGCATCACCGACGCTAAGACAGCGATCAGAAAAATGATCGCTTAGCGACAGTGGTGATAGGGGGTGAAAGGGTTACCTGGGGGGCGATCAAGGGGGTTAAACCTTTATTAGATAATTTATGGGGGTACCTGATGCTATAAAAACCTGCGGCGAACCTAAAAAAAATTACTGGCTACCGATCTGCATCACCGACGCTAAGACAGCGATCAGAAAAATTATCGCTTAGCGACAGTGGTGATAGGGGGTGAAAGGGTTACCTGGGGGGCGATCAAGGGGGTTAAACCTTTATTAGATAATTTATGGGGGTACCTGACGCTATAAAAACCTGCGGCGAACCTAAAAAAAAAATACTGGCTACTAATCTGCATCACCGACGCTAAGACAGCGATCAGAAAAATTATCGCTTAGCGACAGTGGTGATAGGGGGTGAAAGGGTTACCTGGGGGGCGATCAAGGGGGTTAAACCTTTATTAGATAATTTATGGGGGTACCTGACGCTATAAAAACCTGCGGCGAACCTAAAAAAAATTACTGGCTACCGATCTACATCACCGACGCTAAGACAGCGATCAGAAAAATGATCGCTTAGCGACGGCGGTGCTAGGGGGTGAAAGGGTTATCTGGGGGGTGATCAAGGGGTTAAACCTTTATTAGGGGGGGTTAGGGGGCTACACTGGACCTAAAACTAAATGTAGTGACACTTTTACAGTCACAAATGTCACTGATTGCAGTGATCAGTAAATAAATGGTCACTTCAATCAGTGACACTGTGACTGGGGGCTGGGGGGTGATCTGGGGGGGCGATTTATGTGCCTATGTGTGCTGCTGTTAGTGTAGTGTTTGCGCACTAACCTTGATGTCTTCTCTTGTACGGCGCTCGGTATATGTAAGCGCCGCACAGGAGATGACATCACTTCCTCCTGCTTCCTCTGTCTGTGTGTACATTCGACAGACAGAGGGGGCATTTCCATTCGCCGGGAGCGATCGTGGGGGTGGTGGCCGGAATCGAACGGCCGTCCCCTCATGTCGGATCGCTCCCCAACGAATTCCGACCGCTCACTGTACAGAAGGGGGGTCCGATCGGACCCCCAAACTGTACAAAGGCAATCACGTATGCTCTACGTGATTGTGCCTGTCGGTGCCATTGTGCCGACGTATATATACAGTGAGCGGTCGTTAAGTGGTTAAGGACATGCTCACCTTTATAAGAGATAAATACCTCATGGGGAAATTAGGGGCACTGGTGGACTATCTAAAGGGGCACATGGAAGATCATCTACAGCAGGGGTGTCCAAACTTTTTTCAAAGAGGGCCCGATTTGATGAAGTGAACATGCGTGAGGGCCGACCATTTTGCCTGACATTCTTTGAACCATTAAAATTCGGTCTAAGTGTGTTCGTCCGAGCACTAATACACTGCCCAACAAGAATTCTCTTGCCTTTGTCGCGCTCGTTTCCAACACACAGACGAATGCTCTGCTCTTTAGGGGTACCCTGGGGAAAACGTGGGGTGCTTTTGATGCAGTGCAATTAAAAAAAAAAAGGCCGGGGACTTCTTTCTGTGCATTTTTGTGGGTGAAATGAATGGGCTGCCCTACACGCAGCACGCAGCCACACAGATGTAAACCAAAGGCTTGTTCACATGTCAGGTTGGAGGGGCAGTAAAACCACATGGTTGAGCTGTTTTTACCACCCCCAACTTCTCCCCCTTTAGCTGCAGAGGCAGCAGCTGGGGGTGTAAACATGCTGTGGCTGCAGCTGAAGGTATACCCAGGCGGCACTGCAACTACCCCGCAACTGTGTGCATTGCACGGTTGCGGTATAGTGATGCTGCATTTACAGGCTTAAAACAGGTGGTGAGGAGGCAACATAATGGCTCTTTCCCGTCTGTCAAATTCCCCTGAAAAGCGATCTGTGCATGGATTGCTTTTCAGAGGAGCAGCAGTCCTGGCTGCTATCACAAACAAGCCCTACAAAAGCAGTTCTGAAGGTACAGGAATGGGGGGGGGGTCCTTATTAAAAGTAACATATACACATACATACACACAGACACATGCAGACACAGACACATGCGCACACACACATACAGACACACATACAGACACACATACAGACACACATACAGACACATATACAGGCATACGCACACACATACAGACACATACAGGCACACGCACACACATACAGACACATATACAGGCACACACACATACAGACACATATACAGGCATACGCACACACATACAGACACAGGCACACATATACAGGCACACGCACACACATACAGACACATATACAGGCACACGCACACACATACATGCACACACATACAGGCACATATACATGCACATGCACACACATACACATATACAGGCACACGCACACACATACAGACACATGCACACACATACAGACACGTGCACACACACACACATACAGACACATATACACAGACATATGTATAAAGCCCTTTTAAAATGAATCTAGCTTCTAGCACAGTACCTTGTTTCCTCATTCAGCCGGGTACTGCACTGTGGGGGAAGCAGAGAGCACATCACATTCCCCTGCACTGTTTACTTTCACTTTTGAGGCTGACGAAGCTTCTCACAGTGCTGATGTATAGTTCGGCAGGGGGTTGAGCTCATCTGACAGCCCTTCTCTCCCCTGATCCCACGGCACACTGGTTGAGAAAGGCTGGTTTAGATAACCAGGCCGGCAGGCCGTTCAAAATCGGGCCGCGGGCCGCGATTGGCCCGTGGGCCAGACTTTGGACATGCCTGATCTACAGGAATGTGTATTGAAGATAATGTGTGAACTGTTTATTTGTTATTTTTCAAGAACTTCAGAAAAGAGTTTTTATTGTTGTTCAACGTGGCCTGGTGTGAAGTAACTTGTGGAAAATCTTAAAAGGGTGCAATGCATTATGGCGCATCACAAGAACAGGGCTTAATAAGGGGACAAGACGAATTAGAGAAGATGCAGTACAATTTTCCAATGTTGTTGAATCTATTCGGAGGAAGCTATATTGCCGTTGAAAATGACTACAGTGCTAGTGTTGAGTACATAATTAGCCAGCCGATTGGGAAGCTGTCACTTGGTAGTGAAGGTGCTTGTGTACTTAGGCTCTTTCCCTAGTGGCTGAAACCCCCAACACTGGATCCGACATCATGACAGGGGGCATCCTAGGGACCCAGCCTAGGAAGATGGAGTGAGGCCTTGGGAAAAAAGGAAGCACGGGTTAAGTACAGCTTCCTAGTAATCAAGTGAAACATATGAATTAATGTCACTGGGAATAATGAGGTGATGGGTTACTGGGCTGGTGGAGTCCGGTACAAGCTCAGTGGTACAGACTCAGAAATGCTGCACAATACAGAGAGAGAGGAGTTAAGAAGTGTATTGAAGAACTGTTATCTGTAGTGCATACATTGTAGTGAGGAACTGATGTCGTAGTGAACAATGTAAAGAGTACAGAAGTTGTGCCACAGATTACAAGAAGTTAATTACTGTATGTTCTGTTGGAGTAGGATCACATTTAAAATTGAGTGCTGCCTTAACACCAAGCTTGTGTTAATTGGCAGCCTTAGCCTGCCTTTGAGGGCACTAGCGAGTGTTTTCACTAGGTCACCACATGGGCGCAGTAACCCCTACCACATGTAGGCTGCCATTATTAACTTCTGCTGAACATGGTAGTTCTCTGGACTGGCTGTCCGGTTGATCTGTCTTCGGTGCTCTCTGGGTTTTTGATTAAAAGCAAGCATGCAGATGAGGAAGGAACTCTGACTTCATTGATTGCTGCATGCTGGTTTCAGGTCGGTGGCCCTGAAATGATTGAAGCCATAGACAGTCAGGAATTGGGCATTTTTAAAAACAGATCACTACAAACAGCCTTCATATTTCTCTTTTATATGTCGATGCTGTGAACTGTAAACACTGAACAGCTGTGACACATATGATGTCTCTGAATGGTAGACGTAAGATCTCTAAGGATATTAATGAGTCTGGAAGAAGAGCATCCAAGAAGCATTTAATTGATGAGGATTGATGTTTTAGTCCCATTATGTAATGTTCAGAGATTGAGATCACCCCACTGATACTTTGTATCTGGTTGTAATAGGCCTAGGGAGAATCCAAAGCTGGCCACACATGGAGGGATATAATTGTTTGATCATACATTTGGGAGACCCAATTTCCATTCTCCACTATCTAGAAAATGTGGTAAATCGCTGTGTCTTTCCTCATAGTCAGCACAGTGCTGTATTTATATTTCCTGACTCAAAAGAGCCCAATGACATGTCATAAAAACTTTCCAACCATAGGTTTTCTCCAATATTGACCTTCCAAGATCCATTAATACGGTAATTATTGTACCATTGGTAGATTATTGTACAAAGGCACTGGAAATTAGGACAAGATCCAGAGTCTGGTCTCGGGAAGGGCACTGCCAGAAAATAAGGTGTTGCTTACAGAATTGTATTTATTTTATCATACAGGCATAACCTTGTTTAGAACATTGACACGTTTATCCTGTCCCCTGCTTGTGTCACCTTCTTCTTCATTACTGTCCTCCACTTTTGTAACCTTCTTTTTCATTACTGTACCCCACTTGTGTCACCTTCTTCTTTAATACTGTCCCCCACTTGTGTCACCTTCTTCTTCATTACTGTCCCCCACTTGTGTCACCTTCTTCTTCTTCATTACAGTCTCCTGCTTGTGCCACCTTCTCCTTCATTACTGTCCCCCACTTGTGTCAACATCACCTTCAATATTGCCCCCCCCCTTATGTCACTTTCTCCTATATAACTGTCCCCCTCCTCCGCTTGTGTCACCTTCTTCTTCATTACTGTCCTCCACTTGTGTCACCCTCTCCTTCGTTACTGTCCCCCTCTCCCACTTGTGTCACTCACCTTCTCCTTCATTACTGTATACTACTATTTAATCCAGTCCTCACCTTATCCCCTCTCTGGGGCTGGGCTCTGGTGAGTGGTCCACTCTGGTCCCTCAGACAGTCGCTCTGTTGGGCCGTGGGCGGTAGGAGAACTTCAGCAGCCATGGATCTGAGCCAGCCCAGCCAGCAGCTTAGCAGCAGCACACAGACAGAAAAGGTCAGGCCAGCTGCTGCAAGTCACTCTTTCTGCATGCAATGCCGCCGGGCAACAGGCAGTGGTGGGCCATAGGTGCCAGAGATGGAGCAGAGCAGTGGAGACACTGGCATGAAAAAGATCACACGCACACACTGACCAGTCCCTCCCTACTGCCAAGTCACTCCCTCTCATGCCGGAGGAGGTGGGTGGAGACAGCTGTGCAGTGCAGCACTAGTCACAGGCCTCTCTCTGCTCGGCCTCACTCCAAGTAAGACTGTAACATCACTGGTTGCTAGACCTAGCAACCAGTACTGGCAATCTAGTTTAGAAGGGTGGCTGTGTCTAAGTGTCTGCAATATTTTCTTGGGGGTGGGGGAAATTGCCTGGTTGCCCCCCCCCCCCCCGGATCTGCCCCTGCTGGAAATGTCTGGTTTAATGTGGCCAACTTAAAGTAAACCTGTCGCATAACTGGGCTATTCAAACATCTCATGTGGATAACAGGAAATAGTTTGTTAAAGCAATCAGCTGGTCCAAAGATAAAGGCATGAGATGATGAAACTCATTGCATAACGGGGGAGACTATGGAAATGGGTAAGAGGCTAAGTATGACCTGTAACTGATTGTTAGGCTATGTAGTATAGAAAACAATATCTGTTTATACATTTTTTAATCTTATTAGAAATTTTAATTGCCCAAGTGAGTGACAAAATGTGTTAAAGAGCCTACGGCAGCATTAGTTCTAATGTGTTTCTAATGGATTGTAAATTCATTTTTGATTGCCAAAATATAGACATTTCTAGGAGAAATGTCCTTGGCGGCTAACCAGTTTTCCCGATCATGTCTTCAAGTGTCACCAACGGTGCGTGTTTTGTAGATAATCCCAGTAGTAGCTAATTCATCTTGCTCCACTGCATATATGAGGCCACCTGAAAAACACACACTGTTGTTGGGACTGGAGAATAGTTTGGAATGCAAAGACCAATACAATGGACAATCTGGTCTGAATGACAAATCATGCATTAAAAAAAGTCAGTTGGAAATTTAAAGTGCCCGAGAAGATGGTTCACTGATAAATAATACCAGATAGTGTGAGTGACAAATTTTACAATTTCTCAAATTAACTAAGCCCTTACAAACTTGGATTTGAGATGGGCACACATTACAGTCTGATAATGCAACCTCTGTATGATCTCCTTTAGAGTTACCAACAATCAGTGAGAGAACCTACCTAAACAATCCATTCCAACTATAAAGTATACCACTGTATTACCAAATACTGTAGGTCTTTACACTGCATAGTTGGTAATTCTAAAGGGGTTTATACAATCAGATTGCCTAAGTGATTTAATTGCTGGTTAAACCTTGGAAGAAGTGGGTTGACCCCTGAAAGCTTGTCCTGAAAATGTAACTGTTAGTGAAAGTAAAAAAAAGTTTAACAAACAATATCCAACAGTGTTGCTACAACCAGATTGTAGTATTTTTGGGCAGTTTTGAACAGAATGTCAGGTAAAATGGGTCAACTGATTCTTCTAAAACTACTGTTTGCTTCCAAATGGTTTTGTTATGAATCAAAATTCAGACAAAATTTACGTGATTCGGAGATTCGGATGTATCTGAATCTCTGATTCACAATAGTAACAAATAGTAACAAGTTTCAGTGACTCCGAAATAAGTTATAACGAAAACAGCAAATTAATTAGTTTCATTTGGATGACATGATGCAATAGTTTGGGTCTTTTATTAAAATTTGAAGCATCCGAAATAACGCAATGACATAACGAATGATCCGAATTGATTCAGATCCGTTTGTTTTATTCTAGTGAACGTAGCAGGAATATTCTAATAGGATTCTTTTTGTATTCGAGTTGAACTTGAGAGACCATTCGTTTCATTTGTTTGGGCGTGGCCCAACAAAAAAGTCAACTGGGAATAAGGAAATTAATTAAACTTAATAACTTAACAAATGAATACCTATTAATTTAGATTCATTTGTTTTATTTGGATGAGGGTGGCACAGTCTTTGATTCTTGGATAATTAGCTATTTCTTTTTGCATTAACTTTTTTCAGTAAGATATAAAAGTGAAATAAGATGATTCCTACTTATTGTGTTTGGGTTGGATGGAGGTGGATCCATCAGAATGTCCGAATCATAACATAACAAATGGATCCAAATTTTTTTTCGTTTCATTTGCTACTTTCGCATGCAGGCGACGTCAGTAGATCTCGTCCAGGCAGCTCATTCCATTTCTCTTTGTGGGTTGGACTATCAGGGATAAAGCCAATCTTTCGAAATAACAAAAGCATAATGCCCCGTACACACGATCGGACCATTGTCCGACCAAACTCAGAACAGAATTCCGACGGAGTTCCATCGGAGTAAAATAGAACATGTTCTATATTTAAACTCCGATGGAATTCATCGGAATTTCTCCGATGGGGCACACACACGGTAGGAATTTCTGATGGAAAAAGTCTGACTTTTTCCATCGGAAATTCCTATCGTGTGTACAAGGCATTATAGAACTTCCGAAAATACAAATTGATTCGGAACAATGAATATGCAAAATGAATTTGAATATATGAAATGAATTCCAAAAACGAATCATTCTGATATAATGATTATGATGAAACAAAATGATTTACATAAGGAATGAAACCGAAAAAAACAAATGTTTCCGTCATGCACATCTCTGTTTACTGGTACCATAGGAATTATTATTATTTTTTTCCTGAGGACTTATTTTTCTTCCCATTGTTTTTTAGAGGTATAGAATTGCACTACATAGTAATTATCAGTCTAGCGTATAAATGGGGAAAATGACAGGTCCAAGTTAATAAAGAAAAGATAACATTCAGAGGAATAAAAAACGAATTTGCAGAATAAGGGTATTAATGTGAAATGCCAAGGATTACATAGAACTTCAGCCTTTCTTTTATGCCCCATTCTAGACTTAGCGTTAAATGTTCTACGCGTTCTGATTTACTTATCCTCCCTCCCACCTCATGAAGAAGATCAATAAAGATTATGGCACTGGAAGACCTGCACTTATTTCCAGAGACACGCAGACTGAGATGATGGTTGAATTTATTAGCTGGTTCTTTTAGACTTTCTCTTTAGTCACTTCCTCTCTATTTGGTTTGCTGATCTCCAACTAATCTACAGGCAGACAAGCCAATGCTTTGTCCAAAGTAGATCTATAGCCCAAACTGTTTTGTAGCTTTATATACCGTGGAGTGGGGAAGGATTAGAACACCTGTCTGGTTTTTATCTCTATTAGAGAGATTCCTCTCGCTTATTATCCCAGCAACAACAGTTTCCCCAGACAAGAACTAAAGGAAAATCTCCCCCAGCAACACAGACAAAAAAAATAGCATTTCAAACCCAACAGGGACATTACCTAAAAGAAAAAAAAAACTGTCTCGACATACACTTTAAATGGTTTTGGTGCATGACAGCGATTGTCAGGACAATTTACATATACCGTATATACTCGAGTATAAGCCGAGTTTTTCAGCCCTTTTTTTAGGGCTGAAAGTATACCCCTCGGCTTATACTCGAGTCAGTACCTCAAAATCGTGAAATTCCGTGGCCGGCGTCTATTGTTCAAATCTCACGCCGTTCTCCCTGTCCCTTCGGCGATAGGCGTTTCCAGAAAACACTGTGATGAGTGTTTGCGCCTATCACGGAGGTCCTCTTGTCCGACGTCCGTGATTGGCCGAGCACTGAACACAGTGCCTGCTGGGAAACGGAGTCGGCGAATGAGAGGACCTCCGTGATAGGCGCAAACACTCAACACAGTGTTTGCTGGAAACGCCTATCACGGAAGGGACAGGGAGAATGGCGCGAGATTTGAACAATGGACGCCGCTGCGGAATTACAAGATTTTGAGGTACTGACTCGGGCACAGGGAGGCGGAATCGACACAGTAAGGGGGCACAGTGAGGTGACAGTGGGCAGTGAGATGGCAATGGGCACAGTAAGGGGGCACAGTGAGACGACAATGGGCACAGTGAGGTGACAATGGGCAGTGAGGTGGCAGAGTGAGCTGCCAATGGGCACAGTAAGGTTGGGCAATGGGCACATCCCCCCCCCCCTCGGCTTATACTCGAGTCAATAAATTTTCCCAGTTTTTTTGGTAAAAGTAGGTACCTCGGCTTATACTCGAGTCGGCTTATACTTGAGTATATACGGTACTAAGGGGTTCAATGTAAATTTCAGATCCATTTAAAGTGTATGTAAATTGTAACCATAAAATTCACCTATTTTATCTTGTTGGAAATCTTGTGAGCTGATAATTTCCCATGCTCTCTGCCTCTGCTCACTGTTATCAATTGCTCTCTGATCACTACAGAACCACACTCCTGTATGCTAAGTAGAATATGAATGGGACATGGTTTGGTAGTCTGATCTTTTTATTGTTGTCCTTAAAGAAGGGTGAGTGAGCATTGTGATCATAGGACTGGAGGTGTATTATTGACAGAAGGACAGGGTGAAAATAAAGGAAAAAAACTTGAAAAAAGGAAACCAGCACAGCCACCACATCTAAGGACTGGTAAGTTGCACTATTCTACATGTAGCGCACTCACACTCACCCCCTTTTACCTGCCTTTGGCTCCTCGCAGGAAGAGAGGGCACACCACGCCACATGCCCGTACCCTCCTGTGTGAAGAGGTTGAGCGGTGTTATGAAACAGGTCTCCGCAGCAAGGTTCTCCAGAGAATGGTTCCCATCTCTATGCTCAATAAAGACAAGTCTCTATTTCCCCCCAATAACTCCAATGTCCACACCAGCTGTAACTCCAACGTAGAGTTTATTTCTCTTAAAGCACAGTCTCTAGACAGAAAGGTTGGAGGGAGAACAGGACAGCATAAGGTGTGGGAAAAAGGTCCAGGCACAAACGAAATACACTTCACTGCTCGGCTTCTCAAGCAGACTCAGCCCATTTGGATAGTCTCCCTAGAGAGGGGACTAGCAGCCAGAATGGCGCTCTAACTAGATATACAGTCTCTGCACAAACTGATGAACTTGGTCTCTGCCACAGACCTGGTGAACTTGGTCTCTGCCACAGACCTGGTGAACTTGGTCTCTGCCACAGACCTGGTGAACTTGGTCTCTGCCACAGACCTGGTGAACTTGGTCTCTGCCACAGACCTGGTGAACTTGGTCTCTGCCACAGACCTGGTGAACTTGGTATCTAATCTTGACCTCTTTTAAGGAGAAGACATCCCTCCAGAGAGTTACCGGGCCCCTTCCTTCACTGTGACTTCTCACCAGTCCCTCGGAACGGTCATTTCCCGGCCTTCTCATCTAAGATACTGGTCCTCTCGCAAGGCGGCACCCTGAGATTCCTCGATCCTTGGTAGGCCCCAGCCAAAGGCGCTGGGCCCAAAGCTTTTCTGTTGCAGCCCCAGGCCTAAAGGTGCCTGGGACTGATTCACCGACACCACCCCTGGGCTAAAGGTGCCCAGGGCAGACAGAGAGCACCCACCCTCCCCGGGAGTAGGACCCCCGGGAAGCGAACTGGAACCCCAATCCTGGGGTGGAAAACGAACCCACGACGACCTCCTCCAGGCAGCGTCTGCCCCTTTTATATCCTCTCCCGGCATGCACAGCAGGCTAACCACCCCCACCGTACAGTCGCCGAGAGGGGACACACAAGGCACAGCACTGTACCAGTGGTTCAACCCTGGCCCACTATGGCAGCGCCACCCGCAGGCCACAGGGAACTGTACACCGACACTCCACCTGTGGACAAAATGGTGGATAAATCCTAACAATTAAGGTGTTTGAGCATAAATACCACTCAAACACTACCCCTAAATTTAGGACCCCGCTACATACATTTTTGTTCTTGCATACAAATGCTTTAGAGTGGAACTGAATTCAAAAAGTAAAGATCTGCAATATTATAGGGAACATTTTGAATTGTTAAAGTCTGAGTCCACTTTTGTTGAGAAAAAAACATGCCCTTCTGTGTGATCTGTGCACATTTCAAGGATTTTGATTAACTTTGTTGCAGATTCCTACCTTTTGTTATCCTAAAGAAATCCATGTGTGTTTGTCTGTGTCCATTTGGGAAAGTGAGTCTAATGGGAGTGGTTTCTTAATTATCAACCAACTGCTGCAGCTCTAATGAGGAAAGCTGCTGGCCCTGCATCCCTTTAGAGGTAATTTCCTATTGCGAGTGTAGCGACCTCACCCCTCTCACCCCTTCTCATTCTCGGCTTGTCTGTCTTTGTCTAGGGGCGTTAGTACTGGGGGGAGGGATGAGATACACCACGGCCCATGTCCTCCATAGTGAAGAGGTGAAGGCCAGAAAGATCGGGCTTTGTGTAGGTGTCCTAGAGTCAAATCCTTTCCTCCGTCTTTGACTCCCCTTTGCTCCTAGTAACCAGAGTTCCACACACTGAATAGGTCCAACACAGTTTTATTCTTCTCAGCGAATAAACATACAGCACAGTCAAGTTGGGACCTTTGCAACAGTTCAGTATTAATGGGAGTAGGTCGAGGCACAATCCTTTAAAGTATCGCTAACCACTGTGGTGTCACCAATGGCGAATAGTCACTGCCACTGACTATGTGAGGTAGAACATGAATTACCTTCGCTAGCACAGCCCCTGTCAGGGGAAGGATATCCGTCCAAGGGAGTCACCGGAGGCCTCTCTGTCACCAGCAAATGCTGCTCCGGACTCTCCAGAGAAGTTCCGCTCACCAGTCTCCTCGACCTCAGACACGGGCACCCAAGGAGTTAGGGCCCCCTCGGATTCCTCCACCCTCGCGGAACTCAGTCGAAGGTACTGAGCCCCAGGCATCCGCCATAGTACCTCACCCCAGGCTAAAGGTGCCTGAGATGGACTCCATCTCCCGCTCCGGCCAGGTCAAGGGCACCTGGGCCCAGAACGCCGGAACGCCAGCACCCAGGCTGAGGGTGCCTGAGTGCGGCCGGGTCCTCCGACTCCGAACTCTGAACCCCGTGGTAAGGGCGTCTGCCCCTTTTATCCCCTCTCCCTTTGCGTCACAGCGGGTTCCCCGCCCCGCTGTACCAGCGCCAGGAAAGGACAAAAAGGCACAGTCTTGCGGTGTGGGTTCAACTCCAGCCAGGGCGACAATGCCACCTGCAGGCCGCAGGGAACCTCACACCACCAGAGTCCTCCAAGAACCATGAAAGGGTCTCGGTTCCCCTAGTAATCAGTGCATCTGGGTTACACTACCACCCAGATGCTTCCCCTAAATTCAAATACCCGCTACACGAGTATATCACCAAAAATGAAATTTTTGTTGCAGGGGATGCCTGAAGTCTGATTTGTATCTTTGTGTAGACTTCTGGAAAAATCAGTGAGCCAATCACACAAGTAGGAAATTACATATCTGGGGGGCATTCTGCATACAGAACACCTCTAGGTAGCCATATTGCAATGCATTTCAGAGAAAATTACAGAGCTGCAGATTGAAAAGGAAGGGCAATTTTTAATAACATTCAATTACAATATGACTTGTGTCACAATTGTATATGCTATATTATTTTATTTATTGTTTGCTATTTTTTTTCCCCATGAAAGTGGAGTTACCCTTTAATTGTGCTTAAACAGTACCCTGAAAATGTCAATTTTGTCCGGAATTCCTTCTGAAAAATAGCAGTGCACATGGTATGTG
Source organism: Rana muscosa (assembly GCA_029206835.1). Taxonomy (NCBI): domain Eukaryota; kingdom Metazoa; phylum Chordata; class Amphibia; order Anura; family Ranidae; genus Rana; species Rana muscosa. The sequence goes on from CM055123.1 coordinate 54,273,095, forward strand.
AGTGTGCTTAGGCACCTCTGTTCCTACAGCCTCATGGCTGTATATCTGCAGTGTGAGATCTAAGGCACTGCTGCCTCTGACTGCCAGTCTTAGGAGATTTGGAGTGAGATCTGGTGATGTTATTAACGTGCTGCTTACTGTTCTCCTTGCTGGAGGCCCCAGGGCCGATCCTAGGGTCACAGGCGCCTGGGTGCAAAAATATTTCTGCGCCCTCGCATGGGTGTGTTCATTATACTAACTCCTCCCCTTTACAAATGTTTCTATGGCAACGAATTAAACACAGAGATGCTCCCCTAAGAAGTCTTTGATACCCTGGGATCCTCATATGATCTCTTAACAATAAACAAAATACAGGAAGAGAGTGCTCTAATGGGAACTGGAAGGGGGGTCTCTCTAACGGACACAGAGAGGGCTGTTAGAAAGAGCCCCCAGACATACTGCAGACATAGTACAGGAGATGGTGAGAGACTGCAGACATGATACAAGACATGGCCAGAGACTGCAGATATGATACAAGAGATCAATACCTCAATTGCAGCCTAGCAGTGCCCAGCAAATTAAGTCTGCCAGTGCCCCTGGATCACGCAGAGTGGCACCAATCTTCTCAGGCTCCTTCTGTTCTGTCAGAGCAACCTGCTGTGCTGGGGCCTGTAGTGCCCTAGAGGGGACTGAAGAATGCATTCCCACTATGCTGGGACCTGTAGTGCCCTAGAGGGGACTGAAGAATGCATTTCACTATGCTGGGACCTGTAGTGCACTAGAGGGGACTGAAGAATGCATTCCCACTATGCTGGGACCTGTAGTGCACTAGAATAGAGGGGACTGAAGAATGCATTCCCATTATGCTGGGACTTGTAGTGCCCTAGAGGGGACTGAAGAATGCATTTCACTATGCTGGGACCTGTAGTGCACTAGAGGGGACTGAAGAATGCATTCCCACTATGCTGGGACCTGTAGTGCACTAGAATAGAGGGGACTGAAGAATGCATTCCCATTATGCTGGGACTTGTAGTGCCCTAGAGGGGACTGAAGAATGCATTTCACTATGCTGGGACCTGTAGTGCACTAGAGGGGACTGAAGAATGCATTCCCACTATGCTGGGACCTGTAGTGCACTAGAATAGAGGGGACTGAAGAATGCATTCCCATTATGCTGGGACTTGTAGTGCCCTAGAGGGGACTGAAGAATGCATTTCACTATGCTGGGACCTGTAGTGCACTAGAGGGGACTGAAGAATGCATTCCCACTATGCTGGGACCTGTAGTGCACTAGAGGGGACTGAAGAATGCATTCCCACTATGCTGGGACCTGTAGTGCACTAGAGGGGACTGAAGAATGCATTCCCACTATGCTGGGACCTGTAGTGCACTAGAATAGAGGGGACTGAAGAATGCATTCCCATTATGCTGGGACTTGTAGTGCCCTAGAGGGGACTGAAGAATGCATTTCACTATGCTGGGACCTGTAGTGCACTAGAGGGGACTGAAGAATGCATTCCCACTATGCTGGGACCTGTAGTGCACTAGAGGGGACTGAAGAATGCATTCCCACTATGCTGGGACCTGTAGTGCACTAGAATAGAGGGGACTGAAGAATGCATTCCCATTATGCTGGGACTTGTAGTGCCCTAGAGGGGACTGAAGAATGCATTTCATTATGCTGGGACCTGTAGTGCCCTTTGTGAGGAACTGAAGATTCCTCAGTCCCCCCACAGAGGGCACTACAAGTCCCAGCATAGTGGGCTGCCACCAGTCCTCCACACAGCATGAGGAGATTGCAGTCTTCCACCCCTCCCATACACTCACTCCCTGGGGAGAGCCCAGTAGTCATGTAGAACTCACTTACTCCAGGGCTGGTCTCTGCAGGCTCTGACAGTGACAATCATACACTCAGGTGGATCTGTCTCCTCCATTGCTTAAAATTTCCCACCACACCCCTTTCTCGTGCACAGTACTAAGCCAGGGATTGGAGTGTGGGCGGGGCAGACACAGAGGAGAGGGGCGGGAGGAGGATGAGCAAATCAATATCTCTCTCCTCTCCTGTCCCGTCTCTGCAGAAAGGGGGAGTGTGCTGGCATGGCTTTGGGGGAAAATCAACACACACAGGTGCAGCCAGCCTGTCCATCCCGCCCCGCCATGCCATGCCCGGAGACAGCTTCTTCTCACTGAAGTTTAGCAACACTGCCCAGGCACAATCTACATCCTGGTAGTTGTTGCCTGGGAGGCGGGCACACAGCACACCTCCCTAGATTCCGCCATGAACTGTCCATGCTGTTCCAAAGCTGGGACAGTTCGGAAGTAGTTTTATTTTTGCTAGGGTGACCACATTTCCAAACTGCCATTCAGGGACACCCCCCCAAAAAAGATGATTTTTGACATATTTTTTTGCATATTTTTGGGGCAGGGGCGTATGAAATCAGCGGGCCTGTGTGCAAGATCAAAAGTGGGCTCTAGGCATCAAGAAGAACAACAGAGTGGTCAGGGGGGCCGCAGAGTAGTCAGAGGGGCAGTGGGATGGACAGGGGGACCGTGGGATGGACAGGGGGACCGTGGGATGGACAGGGGGACCGTGGGATGGACAGGGGGACCGTGGGATGGATAGAAGCATACCTCCCAACTTTCTGAGATGGGAATGAGGCACACCTATTAGCAAAAATATGTAGACATAGGACACGCCCCCTTTAAGGGAGAATTATACAAAAAAAAACTGGTTAAACCCACAGGTGCTTTTTACCACTACTATTATTTTATATTGGCTTCTGGGATTTACAAATGCAGCAATTTGGAATATGGGTTAAAGGTTTTGCTCTGTAAAATGCTTTTTAATAGATAATTAGTGCATTTTTAATACAACTATATAGATCAGACCAAAATGAGGGACAAACAAGGAGGAAAGAGGGACAGAGGGACATTGCTCTAAATGAGGGTGAAGGAGGAGGGGGGGGGGGCTGCTGCAGTGAGAGGCAAACAAGTATTGAGAGAGAAGAGACAGTGAGCAGCTGGACAGAAGGGCCGAGTGGGAGGAGTTGTGTGCAGGGATGCAGGAAACATCTTCAGCTCTGAGGGGTTCATGCTGGGACCTGTAGTTCTTCACTTTTGGGGGGGGGAGTCACATCCCCCAAAAGTGAAGGGTTACAAGTCCCAGCATGAACCCTGCCCTGATATCTAAGGATGTGTCCTCCTTCCATCCAGGGTGTAATCTGTCAGTGTCCTCTCCTGCAGAGTGCTGACCCCTTATCTGACCCTTATCTCCTTATTCTGCACACTACACTAAGAGGCTCCTCCAGGCTCCAGGCTCCAGACTCCAGACTGACACACACACTCGAGTTTCTGAGAAGTGCTGAACTGTGGCTGCTGGGGGAGAGATGACAGGATTTTAACCCCGATGGATGTGTAATGTTGGTCAATCAGTGCTTTGCATGTCACTTGCCTTTCACCATCTCTTCCTTTCATCTGTGCACTGCAGTCTGTCTCAGAGTTTCCTTCTGCATGCCGCTGCCTGGCTGGAGTCCCGAACATACTGGGAGGATGTGGGTGGAGCTAAACAGAAGGTGCAGAGGAGGAAGTTAAATCTCCTCCGCTCTGATAGGTCTCTGCCTCTCTCCTGCTCTGACGTCACTGGTTACTACACGCCAAGCGGTCGTCAAGTAGCAACCAGTTTGGGCACTGAGCCAGCGGCATAGTAAATAAAGTAAAAATGGGTCTCTGGCTCTCTGCCAGCTAGGGGTTCACTACAGCCTGAGACATTGACAATAAGGGGGAGGCGGGAGGGGAGCACTCTGGCACTTCAGCGCCCCCCCTCTGCAGGCGCCTGGGTGCGGTGCACGCGGCGCACCCGCCTAGGACCGGCCCTGGGAGGCCCTGATCAATTGAAGTAAAGCTTTGCCACTACCAAAATGGCAACCCCCACACTGAGATAAAGTGCAAAATATGGCATGGAAGTCAGTACAGGGGTGGATCCAGGGGGGGGCAACAGGGCAATTGCCCCCCCCCGAGACCATCTGTCACACTCACTCACTTGTTTGCTCTGTTTTTTTTTTTTTTTTGCGCCTGGGGAGCACTGATTTTTTAAAGTAGGGCACCCCTTCCATAGACTCCAATGTTAAACGGTCATTTCTCCGGTGATTTTGCGGACCCGGTACCGGCCGGTCGTAGGTCCCCTGGACCCCAAGCGTGGTACACATGTAGCCCCATGTCTCCTCTACAAGTGTGCACAGTTTGGTGTCTGGGGGACCTATGGCCGGGGAGCGCTGATTTTTTAAACCCGGGCACCCCTTCCATAGACTCCCATGTTAAACATCAGTCTAATCATGGGCACAGTGAAGCATGGGCACAGTGAGGCACAGTGAGGCACAGTGAGGCATGCAGATGGACACCCTAGGCTTATACTCGAGTCAATAAGTTTTCCCAGTTTTTTGGGGTAAAATTGGGTGCCTCGGCTTATATTCGGGTCGGCTTATACTCGAGTATATACAGTACTTGTTCTGCGGCTGCCGAGAGACCCGAGAGACTCGTCTAATGTAGTTACGTGGCGCACTGACACGAAACCAGGAGCGGAGGAGGTGGGTGGAGCCTCTTCCCTGCACTCGTTGCTAACGCCTGGGCCGCTTGGCGTCTAGCAACGAGTGACGTCAGTGAGTCACGTCGGGCCGCTCTGCGGGCAGGTGCGATAGCGTGCGGCTCCACAGATGGGTAAGAAAGCGGGTGGCTACGCTTGCGGCGCGGTTTGTGGGCGGGCAGCGCAGTTCGTGGGCAGAATGTGCTGCTCAGTGTGTTGGCAGCGCAGGTGAAAGTGAGAGAGCAGGCTCAGTGTGGCAGCTGGCCAATCAGCTAGCCGGGAGCGGGGGAGCAGAGAGATGAGATCATCTCTCACCGCCCGTGCCTGCCCTGTATTCCTGCAGTAACTTCCGCCCTCACTGTGCAGGCAGCAGAGAGATTACATTATCTCTCTGCTGCCTGACTCTGGGAGTCTGGGACACAGCAAGAGACAACCAAAACTACACCTTAGCAGGCAAGTTAGTGACAATCCGCAAGGTGTGGCAGGAGACGTGGCAAGTGACAATCCGCAAATTGTGGCAGGCAACGTAGCAAATGACAATCTGCATCTGGTGGCAGGCAAGTGACAATCAGCAAGGTGTGGCAAGTGACAATCCGCAAGGTGTGGCAAGTGACAATCCACAAGGTGTGGCAAGTGACAATCCAGAAGATGTGGCAGGTGACGTGGCATGTGACAATCCGCAACGTGTGACAAGTGACACGTTCAGGGCTCCCACTAATTGCAGGCGACGGTGGCAAGTGACACACTTGGGGCTCCCGCTGATACTGCATTGAACTATTTAATTTTATATTACAATGTAATAATAGAAATAATGCGCTTCAATCATCCTGACACCATAACAACCATGGTGCCGGGATGATTGAAGCGCCGACACCAGCCATTTCCCCGATAAATTTCCCACAAAAAAAAACATATTTTTTGGCAGTGCCCCTCCCGAGAAAAGACTCTGGATCCGCCCCTGAGTCAGTAAAGGGGAAAGATGCAGGGCAACAACAAGCAGTGCTAGTCATTTGCCCTCTGCTTGTCCTTTTGTTGAGTAGAGTTCAGTTCCCCTTTGGTAGACTGCATCATCCTTCTTCTTTCAGTTGGACCCTGTTGTAGTCCACACGCCTGCTGCAGATAATCACACTCTCTCTAATAGATCTTATCTGACATTATTATATAAAACAGAAGGACTTGTTTGCAAAGGGACTTGAGGCTCTGTGGCAAAGAACCCTCATCAGGAGAGATCTTATCACTAGTGCATCTGTAATTTAAAGTCTCTTTCTTTTTTTTAACCACTTGCTGACCGCATTATTGCCGAACGATGGCTACAGCATGGCCGGCCAGCTCTGGGAGGGCATAATAGACATCCTCCGGTGATCGCACCTGCCACTTGCATGCTGCGGCGTGCTTTTTGATTGCCATGTCCTTAGAACACAGGGTCCAATCCAATCTGTTTCCAATCCCAGCTGATCACAATATAAACACAAGCTGGTTATCGGCATTCCTTTCCTCACGCTGACAGCATGAGTATAGGAGAGCCGATAACTGTCTTGTGTGAAAGGGACATCTACACTGATAATCAGGGGACTGATTATTAGTGCCCTGATTATCAGTGCAGTCTCAACAGTGCCCATCAGCGCTGCCAATTAGTGTCCACCAGTGCTGCCAATCGGTGCCCTTCAGTGCCTTCTCATCAGTGTCACCTATCAGTGCTACCTATCAGTGCCCATCAGTGACGCCTATCAGTGCCCTTCAGTGCAGCCTATCAGTGCCGCTTATCAGTGCAGCCTCATCAGTGCCCACCAGTGCCACTTAATCAGTGCCCATCAGTGCAGCCTATCAGTGCCCATCAATGCCGCCTCATAAGCGCACATCAGTGGAGGAGAAAACTTACCTGTTTGCAAAATTTTATAACAAACTATGAAAAAAAAAAAAATGTTATCACAATTTTTAGTCTTTTTTTATTTATTTAGCAAAAAAGAAAAAAAAAACTGTGGTGATTACACCCTGTTCCAAATTATTATGCCAATGATATTTCAGTGTCACAAAGATTAAATATTTTGTTTTTCAGTTTAACTCATGGATGGCATTATGTCTAAGGGCTCTTTTGATGACTGAAAACAATCTCGGACACCTGTGATAATTAGATTGCCAGGTGAGCCCAATTAAAGGAAAAACTACTAAGGCCGGGTTCACACTGGGGCGACAAACGCTCCGACATTGGGAGCTCATGTCGCATGACGTGTGAAAATCAATGTTTCCCTATGGGAGCCGTCTTAACTGGTCCGACACATGTCGGTCCGACTTTGAAAATGCTCCCTGTCCGACTTTGATCTGACTTCAGCCCATTGACTATCATTGAAGTCGGATCAAAGTCGGACCGCAGTCTTGCATGATCCGACTTTGGCATGCGACTTGTGCTCTGCTGCTCTTGAGGGGGAACTCCAGGCCAAATTTTAAATAAAAAACCGGCATGGGTTCCCCTCCAAGAGCATACCAGGCCCTTGGGTCTGGTATGGATTTTAAGGGGAACCCCTACGCCGAAAAAAGGGCGTGGGGGTTCCCCCAAAATCCAAACCAGACCCTTACCCGAGCACGCAACCTGGCAGGCCGCAGGGGAAGAGGGGGGCAGAGAGAGCGGCCCCCTCCCTCCTGAACCGTACCAGGCCGCATGCCCTCAACATGGGGGGTTTGGTGCTTTGGGGCAGGGGGGCGACCTGCGGCACCCCCACCCCAAAGCACCCTGCCCCCATGTTGATGAGGACAGGGCCTCTTCCCGACAACCCTGGCAACATGGAGGCAGGGTGCTTTGGGGTGGGGGGGGCGCTCTCTCGTCCCCCCCTCTTCCCCTGCGGCCTGCCAGGTTGCGTGCTCGAATAAGGGTCTGGTTTGGATTTTGGGGGGACCCCCACGCCGTTTTCTCGGCGTAGGGGTTCCCCTTAAAATCCATACCAGATCCAAGGGCCTGGTATGCCCCTGGAGGGGGAACCCATGCCGTTTTTTTATTAAAAATTTGGTGTGGAGTTCCCCCTCAAGATTTATACCAAACACAGTGCCTGCTATTGGCGGGGATCCAAGTCGGATCCCCGTTCATTGAAAGTCGGACATATGTCGGCTTCATGTCGCAGGGCAAGGTCGGATCCAAAGAAGGACGGCTGTCGTGTCGCACAAGTGTGAACCCGGCCTGAAGGAGGGTGTTCCACATTATTAAGCAGAGCACCATTTTCAAGCAATATGGGGAAGAAAAAGGATCTCTCTGCCGCCAAAAAGCGTGAAATAGTTCAATGCCTTGGACGAGGTATGAAAATATTAGATATTTCGCGAAAACTTAGTCGTGATCATCGCACTATTAAGAGATTTTGGCTGATTCAGAGCACAGACTGGTTTCGTGCAGATAAAGGCACTTTGAGGAAGATTTCTGCCAGATCCATGCATCGAATGAAGAGAGCAGCTGCTAAAACACCATTACATAGCAGCAAACAGATATTTGAAGCTGCTGGTGCCTCTGGAGTCCCACGGACATCAAGGTGTAGAGTCCTCCAGAGTCTTGCAACTGTGTATAAACCTTCCGTTCAGCCACCACTAACCAATGCTCACAAGCAGAAATGGCTGCATTGGGCAGAAAAATACATGAAGACTAATTTTCAAACAGTCCTGTTCACTGATGAGTGCCGTGCAACCCTGGATGGTCCAGATGGATGGAGTAGTGGATGGTTGGTGGACGGCCACCCTGTTCCAACAAGGCTGCGATGTCAGCAAGGCGGTGGTGGAGTCATGTTTTGGGCCGGAATCATGGGAAGAGAGCTGGTTGGCCCCTTTAGGGTCCCCGAAGGTGTAAAGATGACCTCTGCAAAGTATGTGGAGTTCATGACTGACCACTTCCTTCCCTGGTACAGAAGGAAGAACTATGCTTTCCGTAATAAAATCATCTTCATGCATGACAATGCACCATCTCATGCTGCAAAGAATACCTCTGCATCAACAGCTGCTACGGGGATAAAAGGAGAGAAAGTCATGGTGTGGCCTCCATCCTCCCCTGACCTCAATCCTATTGAGAACCTTTGGAGCATCTTCAAGCAAAAGATCTATGAAGGTGGGAGGCAGTATACATCCAAACAGCAGCTCTGGGAGGCTATTCTGACATCTTGCAAACAAATTCAAGCAGAAACTGTCCAAAAACTCACAAGTTCAATGGATGCAAGACTTGTGAAGCTGCTATCAAATAAGGGGTCCTAGGTTAAAAATGTAACGTGACCTGTTAAAATGTTTAAAAAGTAAAAATGTTGTTCAAAGTTTGATTGAAATAGCTTTTGATTTCAGTAAATATGCTGCAAACACAACAAATGACAATTTTCAGTTCTTTACAACCTATAAAGTACTTACTGTGCGTAATAATTTGGAACAGTGCATTGTAAGTTTTTTATTAAAAAAAAAAAAAAAAAAAACTGTTATCATTAGGAGGTTTGTTCAATAAAATTTGAATTGTACCCTTAATAGTTGATAACATGAGAATTATGCTGACTGTTTACATCAATTATTTAGGTAAATGAGAAAAATATCCTTGGCATAATAATTTGGAACAGGGTGTAAATAGCGCCAAAAGAAAGCTCTATTTCTGTGAAAAATAATGATAAAAAGTGTTGCATGACCGCACAATTGTCATTCAAAGTGGGACAGTGCTGAAAGCTCAAAATAGACCTGGGCAGGAAGGGGGTAAAAGTGCTCAGTTGACAAGTGGTTAAAAATAACAAACATATTATACTTACCTGCTGTGTGTAATGGTTTTGCACAGAGAAGCCCAGATCCCCCTCTTCTTGAGTCCCTTGCTGGCGCTTCTTGCCCCTTCCTCTTGCTGAGTGCTGCCAGAGTAAGCAGCTTGCTATGGGGGCACCCGAGCTGAGCCACTGCTCCGTGTGTCTATTCAGACGCGGAGCCACGACTCGGCCCCGCCCCCTCCGCACTTATTGACTCACTGACTTTGATTGACAGCAGCAGGAGCCAATGGTGCCCAATACTGTGTCTCGGCCAATCAGGAAGGTTGAGTCCCAGACAGCTGAGTCTCTTGTGCAACACCGCTGGATCGAGATGGGGCTCAGGTAAGTGTTAGGGGGGCTTCTGCACACAGAAGGTTTTTTATCTTAATGTATAGAATGCATTAAAATAAAATAAAACTTGTGCCTTTAGAACCACTTTAAATATACATAATGTACATCCAAACATTTTCAACCTTTTTAAATATACAGCTTCTGTGCGGACTTGGTCCATTGTTGTTGCTATCAGGAATCCTAAGCAATGATGTGCAGCCAGTCCTGGAGAGAGCGCATAGAGACAGGAAGTGGGGGAAAGAGGCAAGAAGAGATTAACCACACTGAGATAACAAAAAAAAATGGATGAAAGAGGTGAAAACAATATATTGCAGGAAAAAAAAATCATGATTTAGTCAACTGTCATCCAGTTAGAGATTACAGCTACTTTACAAGAGGAGAAAATACCCAGATTTTCCTGTGTAGGCCTACATTAATGTGAACCTGTTACTGTACCCTGCATGACCAAACCACAGATTCAGTTCAAAGTCAACCTGTACTGCATTTTAGAAAGTACTTCCTAAGAGGTGAGAGGAGAGGCCATAAGATGACTCAGTGGTCTATAAGTGTGCCATCAGTAAGGCTTAGCCACAAAAATCAGGCACCAGTAACGAAGTGAAGCAAAATCAGGTAAAGGTTGCAAAGATGCCTGGCACATCTTAGGTTCTTCTCTTAGGCAGACTTTTCCTTTAAAAATTTGCAATAAAGTACCTTTTAAAGCTGAACCGCAGGCTAAAAAATATTGCTTAAATGCAGAAAATATGTGTTCTTACTTCCTATTTTTGTCTCCTTTGTTTATTTCTGTATGACACTTTGCCTCTGTACAGGAGCTTCCTGTAATAAAGACCGGTCAGTGCTGTTCTCTGCAGGGTGACTGGTCTGGTCTCCACCCCCCTCCTGTAGTTTTCTGCAGGCAGCCTGTAGTGGGTGGGGTCTGCGGAGCCCCTCCCACAGCTCTGCTCGCTGCACAGGCAATGCCACTGCTTTTACAAAGTAATATCTGAGTTTTAAAAGACATTTGGTGCACACAAAGTGAATGTATGTCCTTTGTGGCCATGGCTTATTCCAGGGGGTGCTGGGGTGGGCTGTGCCCCCTTAAATTTTGGTCTGGCTCCTTCCCCCCCAGGACCAGTATTGTTGGTGAGGGGTCAGGACACTGTGTAGTCTTGGCAATACTGAGTCAGCATGGCTGCACAGTGCCCTGCCTCTATGCACCACAGCACCTCATTTGTTTCCAGGGTGCGGGGGAAGGACCAGGACGCACACATGACATCATTCATGGTTATGGTACTGATGGCCGGCCTACTCACACAATGGAAACAGATGACATTGATCCAGGGCAGACATTGAGAAGAGGACAGAGGTCCTGCTTCTGTCCTGACCTGCTCCACCTCACTTTGCCATGATGTAGCAGCTGTGGTGAAGATTAGTAGGTGAAGGTGGTACTCTATCTGTGAAGTGGAGGCTGAGAACTCTCATGTGAATGGAAGGACTTTAATGAAATGAGGGTCTGACTCTGATGTGATGGGGATTCTGGGGTGAATGGGGGGGGGGTCTAATGTAAAGCAGGGGGCTCTGATGTGTAGGTAGACTCAAATGTGATGGGGGGACTCTGATGTGTAGGGAGACTCAGATGTAATAGAGGGACTCTGATGTGAAGAGGAGACTCTTGAACTATGAAGGGGATATGATGAACAGTGCTGGTGCAAGGATTTTTGACACCCTAGGCGAATCTTCCATTTGCCGCCCCCTTGGCTCCACCCCTGACTCCACCCCCTTTAGCCTGTTCATGTATACGGTGAAGGTGGCGATCTGACATCACGCAGCGAATGTTAACGCACAAAAAAGAACGCATATCAATGTTGATAAGTTACAACAGTACACTGTGTGAAGAGAAGAGCTCCCAGGACTACAGATCCCAGCATGCCTGGGCTGCTATGACATTGTCAGCCATGGTCACCCCAGGATGGTGCTGGAAATGAATGGAAGTTAGGTTCCCGGCTGTCATGTACTGTACAGGGAGGAGGAGGCTCACCTTGTCCCATTCCTCAGCAGCCTGGTACAGCCCCCATCCTCCTGCTCCACCCTGACTTCCTTCGGTCTGCCTCTGCCAACACTGACCTCCGCCGCCGGGAACAGCTAGCACAGCCAGGGAGGCATCAGAGGACTCTGCCTACATCCGCACAGCACTGCCACCTGGTGGTGTAGTAGGAGGGAGGCGCCGAGGGGGCAGTTATAGTGAGGGAGTTCTATCACAAAACAGTGCAATAATCGAACATACTGTACATTACAATGTCCTGGAAAGTGTGGGGTACCGCAGCTGTGCGGGACATTGTTGTGTTAGGTAACCCGTTTTTTGTTTTTAGAAATGTATTAAAACATAGACGGTATCAGTAGAGCAGTGGGTGGTGTTATCAGAGCAGTGGATGGTGTCAGAAGGGCAGAGGATGAAGTCAGAAGAGCAGTGGATGGTGTCGGTAGGGCAGAGGTTGGTGTCAGCAGAGCAGTGGACTGTGTCAGCAGAGCAGTGGATGGTGTCGGTAGGGCAGAGATTGGTGTCAGTAGGACAGTGAATAGTGAAAGTCAGTAGAACAGTGGACGGTGTCAGCAGAGCTGTGGACTTTGCGGAAGGGCAGAGGATAGTGGTGTCAGTAGGGCAGTGGACAGTGTCAGTTACTATGCTTGAGTTATGAATGAACACAGGGAGCAATTGTCACTGATCACTCCCTGTGTTCATTTAGAAAAGGAAGGGGCTGGTAAATGACTCCTGAAACATCCCCTGCAGCAGCCAGTAAGGGAGGAGAAGATGGAAGACGGGACTTCTGTGGGGGAGACACGGAAGACACAGACAGCAGGGGAAATCTGGGCTGCAGGCACACCCCATGTACTCAATTAGGTGGTGCTCAGGCACACCTGACACACCACATGTGCATGCCTATGTTCCTTGAGAATATACCAGAACACATCTATCTGCTACTGTAAGTCTCAACAGCATTACAATTCGAAACCTATTGAATGTTTCCTGATTTTTAAACACTTGCCTACAGGGCACTTTCACCCCCTTCCTGCCCAAGCCATTTTTCAGCTTTCAGTGCTGTCACACTTTGAATGACAATTGCGCGGTCATGCAACACTGTACCCAAATTTTTATAATTTTTTCCCCACAAATAGAGATTTATTTTGGTGGTATTTGATCACCTCTGCCGTTTTTATTTCTTGCGCTATAAACAAAAGAGGGGCAAGTTTGAAAAAAAAACACAATATTTTTTACTTTTTGCTATAATAAAAACCCTTTTTTATAAACAATTTTTTTCCTCAGTTTAGGCCAATATGTATTCTTCTACATATTTTTGGTAAAAAAAAAATCGTAATAAGCGTATATTTATTGGTTTGGGCAAAAGTTATAGCGGCTACAAAATAGGGGATAGATTTATAGCATTTTTTTTTTTTTTTTTACTAGTAATGGTGGCAATCAGCGATTTTTATCGTGACTGCGATATTGCGGCGGACAGATCGGACACTTTTGACACATTTTTGGGACCATTCACATTTATACAGCGATTCCTGCTATAAAAATGCATTGATTACTGTATAAATATGACTGTCAGGGAAGGGGATAACACTAGGGGGCGATCAAGGAGTTAATGTATTCCCTAGGGAGTGATTCTTACTGTGGGGGGAGGGGACTGACTGGGGGAGGTGACCGATAGTTGTCCCTATGTACGGGGGGCTCACCATCGGTCTCCTCTCCCTGACAGGACATGGATCTGTGTGTTTACACACACAGATCCACGGTCCTGCTCAGTTACTGGGCAATCGCGGGTGCCCGGCGGCCATCGCGGCCGCCGCGCACGCGCATCGGGTCCCCAGTGACGCGGCGGGCGTGCGCGCCCCCTAGTGGATAGGGAATGCGCGACGTCATATGACGTCCACCCAGAACAACAGGGTCTTCCTCCCGCCGTCGTTTGAGGGCGGGCGGTGGACAAGCGGTTAAACACATTTTAAATGAACCCAACAGTTATAGTTATACTGAATGTAATATTTATGTTTCATAATATTTTAGTCAGTTTATTACAATTTCTTTAAGCTACCAAGCTGTGAACTTTTTTACTGAATCCCTGTATAACTACCAGTACTTCACCATAAAATGACTAATTTATGAGCCACCACAATGCATTCAAAATTGCTTTCTATTTTTTAAAAAAACCTGTGAAATGAATGGCAAATTTTAAAAAATAAAACACAGTGTGCACTGTAAACCACCATATCATTTCAGGACTGGACAGCTCATTATACTGTTACCATCCCAGATATTTTATCATGAGCTTAGAGGATATATTACAGTACTGCTCTGAAGCAATGATCAGTATTCTGAAAATTATATACTAAATCATGCATATGATCTGCTAGAAACGTTAATTAGAACTAGACAGATCTAGAAGACTTCAGTCTTCCACCCATTATATTACATTGTATTAAAAGCAGTTGTCTTCTATTAAAGGGGAGTTCCAGGCTTTTTTTATGTTTATTAAAAGTCAGCAGCTACAAAAAGTGTAGCTGCTGGCTTTTAATAAACATACACTTACCTGTTCCACTGTCCAGCGACGCACCGCCTGGAGCTCCGCTCCTCTCCCCCCTCCTCCGCCGGCACCTCCATTCATAGTGTGGGCACCCGACCGTGACAGCTTTCTGCTTCACGGCTGGGCACTCACTGCGCATGCGCGAACGGCACAGCGCTCTCTGAGTGGACAGGCGATCGCCTGGGACCTGTCACGTCCCAGGTGATCGCCTACAGGGAGGGGCCGCTAAAAGGCGATATGACGTGTCGCCTAGGCGGCCCCAGGGCGAAAGGAGGAAGTGGGACAGGAAGTCCCACTCCTACTGAAGCCCCTACTCCCCCCCAAAAAAAAATTACATGCCAAATGTGGCATGTAAGGGGGCGAGGAGTGGATTAAGCGGAAGTTCGAAATTTGGGTGGAACTGCGCTTTAAATGTATTAGATCCAGAGATGCCTATTGGTCAGTACAATAACGGACTTAAAGGATAAATAAACCGAAGAAAGGCATGTAATATATTGGAGCTTATGGTCCAAAGATGTGGCAGGTGCATTTGTTTTCTATTTATTTCATACTACAAATATTGTAGTGTCCTTTTCACTTCCTGTGAGCTGCACTAAGACCCCATACACACACACTATACAACTTTTTTTGTCTGATTTCCTTTAGATTTACCAAAACCATGTAGTGCAAGGGCCTGTCTGATTGCATACAATTATATTATATGGTTTTGGTAAATCTGAAGGAAAAAATCTACAGAAAATGGTATAGTGTGTATCCAGCTTAAGGAGTATCTTCCTTCCCAGCTATCTTCTGTTAACTTCCAATCACCCTACCCCCATGTAATGGAGATGAAGAGATACGGACATGTTTGTACTTCATTTCAGGAAAACATCCTAGGGTGACCACAATGGTTCCCCCCCATAAATACAGTGGAGAAGTGGACAGAAAGTGTGTTATTTGGATGATTACCGGGTGAAAAGATAGCAAAAGAGACTTGAAAAAAAAGAAAGTAAATGCAGCTACCACACCCAGGACTAGTAAGTACATTTTTGGTTTAGTGTTTAGACACACTTCAAAGCTGAACTCCAGAAATATATACTGTAAAATATGCAAATTATTGCAAATCTGTAATCATTAATACATCACCAAATTTATTTTTTGGTTTAGGTTACTTTGGGTGCTTGATTATTACAGAAAATTCAGGTCTGTGTCAGACATGACTGTGCTGTGTACATACAGTCCAATGAGAATGCCAAATAAATGTCCTAAAATTATTAAAAATAAAATTATTCATAACAGAAAAAAAGCCAATTCATTTTGGGGGCCAAACACCCCCCCCCCTTCATCAGGGCTTAGAAATTTTGGCTTTGCTTAACCACTTTACCTTTCTCAACTTTTCACCCCTTATAGACCAAAGCATTTCTGCTATGGACCTGTTTATTTGACAATAGCTTTGTGATTACTTGAAGCGGAAGTAAACCCATCCATTTACCAAAAAACTGTTTATTTTCTGGTACATGACAGAAATGTAACACTCCCATTGGTTGTGCTCTCAACCAAACTGTCAAACCATCCAATGGCTGGTGTCATAACTGATCACATGTGCAGCATCATGGCAGTTGGCAGCTTCCTTGGCTGAAAACGATAGGAGGGTTTACGTACACTTTAGGATTACAATGTAATACATATATATATATATATTTTTTTTTTTTCATGATATTGTCTTGCAACAGTATTTATTTACTTTTTATTTTTTTTGCAATCCTTAGACAATAAAATGCAACAAAATTAAAAAATACACTTTTACTTTTTTAAGAGCACTGTTAGTTTAAAAATAAATAGTTATACTGCACATAAAAAGTACACATTACATTCTGTAATTTGTTTTCTTTTTAAAATGATACTAAAATTTAGTGTAGCGCCTTCCCCTCTTCCCTCTCCGTGCGGCTCGCACTGTCTCTTGTCTAGGGGTATTCGATGGTGGAGAGAGAGAGAGAGCGGGTGGACTACGCCTAGCCTCCACCACGTGTAGACTACCTGTGGTACCAGCAATGTCTCGTTTACCTTCGGGTCTGTGCTGTGCACCCGGATCCTCCCTCCAAGAGTCACCGTGAACTTCGTCCGCCAGGAATTGAGCCTCACACCATTAAAGTCCAACACTCCTTTATTAGAACACACCATACAGGGACTTCCTTGATAGATAGAACAGAAAAGGAGGTGTAAGTGTGAATAGGCCCCAGACACAAATTCGATCCTCCACTCTCCTCCTGTAGAGTGGGCTATGGTCTCCGTACGAGGTAAAGGGGATCCTTCTGGGCGGTCTCCGACAAGAGACTCACCCGTCACCGGCAGTCTGCTGCACCGGGTCTTCGAGTGAGGAGCTCTCCCCGGTCCATTGCGTCTTACTCAGATTCAGGCCTCCATCCCCGAAGCACCTTAGGACCCTTCCCTCACGGAACTCAGTGTTGGGCACTGAGCTCCGGACCTTCTTGTAAGTACCTCACCCCAGGACTAAAGGTGCCTGAGGTGGAACACGATCTCCGGTGGTCCCCCAGGCCGAGGCCGCCTAGAGGACGAGCACGAACCCACGTCCGCAAGCTAAAGGTGCCTGGGACGAAGACCCCGTGACCAAGATGACTGGCCCCTTTATACCCTCTCCCAGCAAGCATGGCGGTTCCCCGCCCCACCATACCGCTGCCGAGAGAGGACCAAAAGGAGACCCGGCACACAGTGATATTCGCCCCTTCGCCCACGGTGACAACGCCACCTGGTGGACCGCCGGGAACATAGCACTGATGTCACCGCCAGATTCAAAAAATGCACCCGGGAAAGTAAGTACCCGCTACACTTTCCCCCCTGTCTTTTGACACTGGACCCCAGTGTCTGGAGTGAATCACGCCCTCAACGGCTGACATAATCCAATCCAGAAACCAACTAACAATTTGAAAAACAAAAATTTTTAGGAAACTATCCTAATGGAGAAGTTGTGTCTGAGCCCCTGCAACAAAAGAGGAGTGAAAGACAACATTTTAAACATGAAATCACATTCCAACATTATACTTTTCCCTCCCATCCTAACTAAGAACCACCCCGGGTTCCATAATCTTGACGAGATGCTCTCCTGCAGAGGGAAGAGAAAAGAAACAATAAAACCCTGACACATGTGTATGTGTGAGAGAAAAAGAAACTCCTCCGAAGATAAATATCTTTTCCTCCAGTGTAAGTGTGTACAATGTGTAACGTTGCACAAGACTGCCACCTGGTGACAGCCTTGCGGTAACTGCACCCGTTGAACCATCTTCTCTTTTCTTGTTGCTTGACTCCGGGCCCTATCTACCCCAAGGTCTGCAACTTCTCACTGGAAAGGAATGAACCACAACTGGAACAGTTCTTCCTTGGAATGACACAAGCACCCCTCTTGCTGGGCAAAACATTGATGATAGCACCAAAAAGAAAGTCAAACAACAAAGTTCAGGGGGTGCAGGGTCCTTTTGAAAAGCAAGCAACTGGAGTCTCTTTCTCCTCAGAGGTAGAAGCGGGGATGCGGCAGAACAATAGGCTTTAATTGGCGGTCCATGGTCTCCAAATGGTACTCCACATCTTCACCTTCTTTGCGTCGGATCAACACTTTATCTGCATGGATGTGTCTTCCCAACATCCACTCCGCCTTGCAATCT
Organism: Rana muscosa; assembly: GCA_029206835.1. Lineage (NCBI taxonomy): Eukaryota > Metazoa > Chordata > Amphibia > Anura > Ranidae > Rana > Rana muscosa. The sequence goes on from CM055123.1 coordinate 54,290,958, forward strand.
TTGAACCGCTGAGATGCCTTTGGCGAGCATGTCAAATACCTGCGGGCGTGTGAGACCTTAAGGTGGGTCCACACGAAGTCATTATACCAGCGCTCTCGGCACACCTCCACTTCGTAAAGTAACTCCTTGGAGAGGTACGGATATTCCCACCTGTAGTCAGCAGCAACTTTCTGGCAGAAGAGTCTCTGAAGCCTTGACAGCGGAGGCATTGTGGCTCTGTCCCCTTCGCCGGGCAAAACTATAGAGTCCGGGTGACGAGGGGCCTTGACCACTTCTGGTTGAGGCATAGGTGCCCGTAACATCAACTTCTGTTCCCCAGTACCTGATGCAGGTGGCACCGGAGATGTAGATGTGGGCTGGGGACGGGACCCTTGTCCAGGCGCTGGTGCCTCCACCCGGGGTGTACTCTCCCCCGTGGACATGGGTGAACCCCGGGACCTTCGGAATGAAGCTAGCGGTACTTTGTCCCAGCCCTTCTCTGCAAACAGTTCATCAATAGCGGTGTCATCTCCCAGATCAGAGAGCGACTCCAGATCCGAGGTATCACACTCCTCCGCGGGTATGTAGCCGTTGTAGAGACGGAGCTACCACCTCCCGCGGGCTTATTGGGCCATGCCTTCCCGGCACCTCCGCCCATGCACCAAGTCTCTTTGCCGGCTCACCTTGGCCTTTACTTGAAGCAGGACGTCCGGAACCCTCGTCAACGGATTCATCCGGGCCTGGTGTGAGCTGGCGAGATGGTCCGCCACCACCGCTGGTCGGGGCCACCACGCTGGTTCTCTTCTTCGGTGGCGGACGCTGTGAGACAGTGGTGACCGAGTCAGCATCCTCGGATTTCTCCCGTTGAGTTTTAACGACCTCCTCCGCGGTCGCTGCAGTGTGCGCTGGGATGGCTTTTACAGCAGTAATTCCTCCTCTGCGAGTAGTGTTGCCTGAAGCCCGGCCTGGGTAGATGGTTCTCGGCCTGTCAACTGCCGGATCCACCTCGAACAGGAACTCCCCACAGGCCTCACATTGTCCGAAGGGCTTCAGATGGCACACCAGTCCCGAGCACCCGGGACAAATTACACCTAGGGCCTCTACGTCCATGCACGAATACAGGGCGAATCGACCCCTTGGCTTCAGCCGGATCCCGGTATCCGTTATCGGAGCAGCAGCAGTCATCGTGGTAGTAGCAGGGTGAACTGGAATCCATGAGGTATGTCCAAACATGGTGACCTGTTGCTGGTCCATCGCACACTGCAGAGTTTTCGCGCCAATGTCCCACGTGTAGCCCTCTCACGTATTGGACTCCTCCCCTTTGCTCTAGTTCGCTGGCTTTTTCACTTTCTTTGGTTGAGCCACGCCCATGAACTAAGCGGCGGGGGTTGTGTCTGTTGGCGCAGTGCAATTAGAAACCCCCACGTGTAGTACCTCACACGGCTGGGCCTCCCCCCGTTCACCGCTCTTCCTGCGTGGGCCTTTCCCTTGTCTGGGGTCAGTTCCACAACTTCGAGCAGGGCTGCACTTTGGCCTATTCAGTTAACTCATCCAGCAGACTTGTTCCATACTGTGATGTACAACACAATACCGGACCCGAGCCCCCACGTGTAGCGCCTTCCCCTCTTCCCTCTCCATGCGGCTCGCACTGTCTCTTGTCTAGAGGTATTCGTTGGTGGAGAGAGAGAGAGCGGGTGGACTACGCCTAGCCTCCACCACGTGTAGACTACCTGTGGTATCAGCAATGTCTCGTTTACCTTCGGGTCTGTGCTGTGCACCCGGATCCTCCCTCCAAGAGTCACCGTGAACTTCGTCCGCCAGGAATTGAGCCTCACACCATTAAAGTCCAACACTCCTTTATTAGAACACACTATACAGGGACTTCCTTGATAGATAGAACAGAAAAGGAGGTGTGAGTGTGAATAGGCCCCAGACACAAATTCGATCCTCCACTCTCCTCCTGTAGAGTGGGCTATGGTCTCCGCACGAGGTAAAGGGGATCCTTCTGGATGGTCTCCGACAAGAGACTCACCCGTCACCCGCAGTCTGCTGCACCGGGTCTTCGAGTGAGGAGCTCTCCCCGGTCCATTGCGTCTTACTCAGATTCAGGCCTCCATCCCCGAAGCACCTTAGGACCCTTCTCTCGCGGAACTCAGTGTTGGGCACTGAGCTCCGGACCTTCTTGTAAGTACCTCACCCCAGGACTAAAGGTGCCTGAGGTGGAACATGATCTCCGGTGGTCCCCCAGGCCGAGGCCGCCTAGAGGACGAGCATGAACCCACGTCCGCAAGCTAAAGGTGCCTGGGACGAAGACCCCGTGACCAAGATGGCCGGCCCCTTTATACCCTCTCCCAGCAAGCATGGCGGTTCCCCGCCCCACCATACCGCTGCCGAGAGAGGACCAAAAGGAGACCCGGCACACAGTGATATTCGCCCCTTCGCCCATGGTGACAACGCCACCTGGTGGACCGCCGGGAACATAGCACTGATGTCACCGCCAGATTCAAAAAATGCACCCGGGAAAGTAAGTACCCGCTACATTAGTTTTTGGTACAAAGTATTACAACGTTTATTTTAAATTTTGCGCTTTTTTAAATGGGAAATGTGTCAATTTATGTTAAAAGTGTAAAAATATTAACAAACAAAACAAAAACAAAAAAAAAAGTTTAAATATTAAACTTTTTTTTACTTGTCAGGTCGCTTTAACTGACATAATTTGCAGATCTAAGTTCATTCCTGAATGAACAGAAAGATACAAAAGTAACATTATGTTACATTGTATCTTTCTATATTTGCGTCTGAGCAAGTGTTTTTTATAAACAGAGTCAGGCTGCTGTTTTGACAGCTGAAGCTGCTGACACCTTTTTTGAGTATACAGTAATGCGGGCTTTGCTTAATAAAAGCTGATAATTACTGTATACTGGGTGGGGGTGTCCGAGAAGCAGGGTAGAGAGACTGGACGTGCTACACACGTCCTATGCACAATGATGAGTTTTTTTGGGGTGTATGTAGCACACCCAAAGTCTGCAACTAGTTAAGCCAGTGTTAGTGAATGAAGCAAGGACCCTAACATTGGCTTAACTAGTCAAGGGGCCTTATATGTGTTACTCATAGCACTTAACGCTATTCCCTGGATTCCACCGAAATCCAGACTTCTAAACCGTAGACTTCAAAAGCACATTCAAGATCTGGGACACCATCAAGCTCTCTAGTTTACCCTTAATTACCTCTATCCAAACATGTGGGCAACCCCATTTTTATACCTGCTATAGAATGCCTTACTGCATTAACTATAGATGGCAAATGTCCCATAATTTCTCCAGATCCTGCCACCTCCATTGCTCGGACAAACATATCAAATAGGAAACCAATACCAATCTGGTACACCCGTTCCCTAGAGAGTTCTTTCGATACCTGCACATTTGCCACTGGCTCTCCTCCCTACTGGAGCACAGGAACGCTTTTACCCCTTTACCTTATTTGAATGTACAGTACGTATGTGCCTAGAAGATCCCTATCCCCTTGTGCAATATGCCTTCTTTATTCACAATTGAACTCCACTTCCTTTATACTAATTACTCTTAAGAAACCATCTAGAGTTCAGTTTCCAAATGCACTTCCAACATCTCTAAAAGCAGAACCTAATATAATGTATGCATGTGCCTAGAAGATCCCTATTCCTGTTCTTCCAATATCCCTAAAAGAGAATCAGCATATATGGTCATGACCAAATGGTACCTAGAACTAAGCAATACCTTCGATGCTGTGATTCTGATAGTGACATGAATCATACCTGGTGGTCTTATCTATTAGCAATTACGGTACATTTTGGGCTAAAGTGTTTCATTTTCTGTCCTTGCTCATCAGAGTCCCTATTAGAAGAAATCCAGGTCAGCTCTGCTACACACCAAAATCTATATCCTCTCCAACCATCAGAAGAAAATAGCAAATGTTGTGCTCTTGGCATTCAAACAATCTGTAGCTGCAATTTTCAAAAAGCAAACCCTGTCTTTCCTAGAAGTTAAAAACTGCACATAAGGCTTTAAGATCAATGAAAATTTACCTCCCATGCCAAGTTTCTTAAAATGTGGTCTTTTTCGCTGAAATAGAAACAGTTTTTAAAGTGATTGTAAAGGTTCGTTTTTTTCCCTATAAAATAATAAACATGTTATACTTACCTGCTCTGTTGTAGTGGATTTGCACAGAGTAGCCCAGATCCTCCTCTTCTCGGGTCCCTCTTCTGTGATCCTGGCCCCTCCATTCTGTTCAGTGCCCCCACAGAAACTAGCTTGCTATAGGGCAGGGATATGCAATTAGCGGACCTCCAGCTGTTGCCAAACTACAAGTCCCATGAGGCATAGCGAGATTCTGACAGCAGCAAGCATGACACCCGGAGGCAGAGGCATGATGGGACTTGTAGTTTTGCAACAGCTGGAGGTCCGCTAATTGCATATCCCTGCTATAGGGGAATCCGAGCCGAGTCACAGCTCCCTATGTCCATTCAGACATGGAGCCCCGAGCTGGCCCTGCCCCCTCTCTCCCCTGATTGGCTAGCTGACTGTGATCAACAGCAGCAGCAGCCAATGGTGCCATTTCTGTGTCTCAGCCAATCAGGAGGGAGAATCTCGGATGGCTGAGACACTCGTGGACATCGCAGGACAGTGAGGGACGTCAGGTAAGTGTTATGGGGGCTGAGGGGGGCTGCTGCACACAAAACGCTTTTTATCTTAATGCATAGAATATGAAGTGTTGGGGTAACAAATACTTTAAAATAATCCATCAGATTTCATACCAGGACCATTATCTGCAATGCTTCCCTTCCCCTCCGATTCTCCTCTCTCACCCTATTTTCCCCCACTCATAAATAACCCCCCCTCCCCCGATTTGCTAAGTCTACTACTCTTTCTCTGCTAAGTCTAACATACTTTCACATTCCGACCTAATATAACACATTCAACTACACACGCACATAATTTGGACTTGTTTCATACTGGATAGAGTTACTTCCCAAGACATTATTGGCATGCTCATCTTTCTTCTTCTCCTCTAATACCGTATGAAATATTTCTTTGAAATATTTATATTTTAGCTAAATAACATAGTCATTTAATGTTATTAAAGAGGAATTAAACCCTGATGGGTGTTACTTCCTCTTTGTTTCCCTGCAACGGTAAACCATAATGTGCTACTATGCATTGCATAGTAGCCCATTATGTAACACTTACCTGCAGGAGAAGCCTGCAATGTCCCCGTCTTCCTCCATTCGTCGGCCATACTTCACCCCTCTTCTTCCGGGGGCCGCGAACTCTGGCTCTGTGACTGGCCGGAGTCGCGTGACGCCAGCGTGATGTCACTCCTGCGCATGCGTGTGGGAGCCGCTTTTCACGGCATGACCAGAGATAGAAACGGCACAGCCATGTCCTTTATAACTCTGGCGCATGCGCAGAAGAGATCGCCGTATAGCGATTTTGCAAATATCTTCTAGACCGTGCATGTCTGGGAGATATTTCAAGCACCTACAGGTAAGCCTTAATCTGGGCTTACCTGTAGGTTAAAGTGGTTGTAAAGCAGTGGTTCTCAACTCCAGTCCTCAGGGCCCACCAACAGGCCAGGTTTGCAAGATAACTGAAATGCATCACAGGTGATATAATTTGCTGCTCAGGGATTGCAGTATTCTAGTCTGCATCTCACCAAGGTAATACTTAAAATCTGGCCTGTTAGTGGGTCCTGAGGACTGGAGTTGAGAACCACTGTTGTAAAGGGTTTACAACCACTTTAAGCTGTAAACATTTTGGTACAAACATTTGGGAAAAAATATTTTGCAGCTTTCATGATAATAATCCTTGGGCATCCTTCCATGAAGATCTTTGCTCAGGCACTTCAAGGTGACAATGCTCCATCCCAGTCCCCCAGTTATGCTTCAGCATTGTCACCCTGTCACACGGACATCCAGGAGAGACATAACACACAGTATATTAGTATAGTCCACTTTTATCACCATCTGGAAACCTGCAGTAAGAAATGACATGCAGCTATCGCTGGCCATCATACAGTCATCTATGGCATGCAGGTGGACCGGAAGTGGCTGCAAAGAGCCTGTAGGTAAACAACAGCACTGAGATGGAACAAAGGATGAAGAAAGGAAGGAAACAAGCATTTAAAAAAATGGCAATTGTTTATGATTCACAATCCATTAAAAAGCCAAATGCATCTAAGCACATCTACTAGAGAACTCAGGAAAATACAATTCAGTAGTAAAAATGCCACAGGAATCAATATTTATGTACAGTATGTCTTATCTTCTTTCAAGATGAACCATTTGGAAGAAAAATAAATGTTCTGAAAGAATTTTTCTTATAATAGTAATTTCACCTTGTCTGTGATTATCTCCTACATCTGCATGCAGTGGGCATCCAACTAGTTTTTACACACAAAATAGTTTGATCCAAAAAGCCTTGATTCCATCCACACAAGGAGCTTGTATAACACATAAATAACCTTAAGTTTTATGCGCCAATAAATAAATGTCACATGACTCTTGGTTAATTTGTTGCATGATAGTGCTGTGCTGTCCATCCATACACATCTACCTCTCCCTCCTGCAGTGCTGCCCCTCACTTTACACCCCCCCCCACTACAGTATTTATCCAACTATGGTAATGGCGCAAGTGCTGGCTCATTTTGACGCACACTATCGGGCAATAATAGTACGTTTGAATGCCAATTTTAACATGATTTGGTGTGGCTGGCACAACAAGACATATAATTTGAGTAATGACATCGTGGATGTGGTGTATAACGTATTTCCCCAATGGCTCTTTCACTACCTTGTTAAGCCTACAGTAAGGAGACCATTGTAAGTACTATATAGGAAAACTAAGCAGAGTGAGGTGGTAATGAATGGTTCTATGCAGTGGATCAGAGATGTGACTGTTTTATAAAAAAAAACCTTGTCCTGCATAGGCACTAAATTTGTATGCTGGCATAATCATAATCATAATGTCATTTTGATTAGAGTGGTTGATCTCTTACTATTTGTGGCCACTGTACAGGCATCCATTGTCATGAGACAGTAATCAGTAGATCCAATTGCATCCAGAGCACCATCATTTGAATAATTTTGAATGAAATCATGAAAATCTGATCTAGATGACCAATTCTTCCGTAGAGCGGAATTCTTCCATATCAGCGGTTGCCAACCAGTGGTCTGTGGACCATGAGAACAATTTGGTGGTCCCCAGGGGTTCTGCCGCAAATCAACATTTTGATGGATGTATACCACTCAATGTTGTTTCCAGTGTTGTTCTCAATGCGCTGACAGTCAATACTGCGTCCTCTGTAGTTCCTAGCTCCTGTGAACTCAGAGGGAGGTGCCTGGGAGTAGTGCAGAAAGTTGGAGGTAAAGAAGAAGTGGACTTCCAATAGCAGCACTGATCACAGACTGTGGGAGGGAGCACGGAGCTCAAAGACATGGCTGAATAAAGAAGTGAGATCCAATGATGAGTCAGTGTAGGGCAGAAGTGTGATGCAGTGTGTGTGTGTGTGTGTGGGGGGGGGGGCAGAGAGCAGAAGTATTGTGTGTATAAGGCAGCAGTGGAATCCAGGGGGAGGGGTGCAGAGAGCTGGAGCATTGTGTGTATAAGGCATGTAAAAGTCATGTTAGTGGTCCACGAGATTAAAAATTGTGAGTTTAGTGTTCCGTGAGGTCCAAAAGGTTGGCGACCACTGATCCATATGGTGCTTACAAAGGCTGCGGGGTACCCACAGATGTATAATCACCAACAGGTCTGAGCTTAATTGGATGGATTGGGTGACAACTATCCAACATCTAAATTCACCTTAAAGTGGCAGGGAAAAGCAACAGGTTCACTTTAATGGAAGCCTCAGCACATGCTTAGCTTCCTTTAACTCCACATTTGGCCACCAGGAATGAAGAGGAGTATTCTGTACTTCTGGGAATGAGGGGAGCGTGTACGGTAGCTCCCCTTCTTCCCATGTGACAGTGCTGGTGCCTGATGATTGGCTGCTCCGGCACCCAGTGCTGTCTCATGAACAATTGGACAGAGTGGTGACTTGGATTCTACACATGGCTTCTTCTTGCCCCTCCAGGCATCTGATTGTAGCAGTGGGAGAGAAAAAGGAAGATGAGTATATGCAGCTACTAGGCCTGTCATTAATGTGAATCTACTGCTTTGCTCTACATGGGCAAATCACATGTTCACTTTTAGCTCAGAGATTTTCACCCAAGTAGCTGTTAAATAGGACAGCTGTTTGACTTTCATGATTGTCTATATAATAAGCCTGTTATCTGAGCAATCACTGCCTCTAAGCTCCCATGGATATGATACTCAGGACAGCGCCTGGAAATCAAGTCATATGTTAAGATTTATTTGCCGTCTTTAATTAAAATGAACAGAGATTGCAGGAAAAGGCAGAAATGAACACCACCCAGCACCAGGCTTGTCATAATGAAGAAGGGAAGTGCAAGGAATCTACACGTCCCGAGCAGCCATAAATCACACACTGTTTTGTGTATTAATTGGCAAGCTTTGTGATGCTCATTCAGTGGTGGTACAGAAGAAACCGTCTCTGTGATTCTGCCCTGGAGGACAAATAGGAATCTAGTTAACCGATTTGTTGCCAGTCCTGTTTATTTTTAATTTTCCTTGTGTATTTGAATGCTAGGACAGCACAAAAAGGGGCATTGTTCAGATTTGTACGGTTTCCAGGGCTTCAATACACCTTTACACTTTTTTCACATAGGAAACGTTGTTCTGGTGGTGATAGTTCACATCGGTGGAGTTATTTTTTTAAGGTTTTGCTGCGTTTTGATAACATCAGGGCTTGGTTGCATTTAGCATTTTGCAGATGCTCTGCTCATGGTTCTGACTCCTGCAAAGTACTCTGCAGACACCCCATCTAAATGTGGCTATTAATCCAAATGGCTCACTTAACATATTCTGCTTGGAATTATGGGTGCCGTACGTTGAGGAATTGCCAGAAAATCGCTTGACTAGTGTAGTCCAGATGTACCCAACCTTCCTTTACTGCTTAGCCACTCATACTCCCCAATCCCCTTATTTTACCATTTAAATGATGAGACCACACCTGAATTTGGAGTATAAATTGCCATAGCAGCCTTTTTTATTAACACAATATTAAATAATTCCAATATTTAACATATAACATCTGTAACAACTTTTTAACCCCAGTCTGTTGGTCTTTGACGGCACCCGGAACTCCAACACATATTCCACCACTACACTGCAGGACCTTTTTCACCATGATAGGCCTCCAGACAACCCCCTTCCCGCAGTGCAACCATTACAGTATTCCAGCTAACCGTTCTACTGGAATATACCAGAGGGGCACATGCTACCAATGAGCCCCCCAACCCTTCCATCACGTATGTTTACTGCCACCATCAAAGACCAACAAAACACCGCCAATCCACAGCTGCTATAACGACCCGATTCCACTGCACCTGAAACGAAAGAAAACAAACAGACAAACACACAAACACCATATAGGGAGGGTGGGTGGGAAAAACTGCCTCCTCCTTTCTCTCTGACAGCTTCTGCTACCCAGCAGTCCCGCCTCCTCCTTAAATAACACCACTCCCACTCGGACTCTTCTCCCTGAAACCTCCCCTCCTTGTACAGCCCCTGTTAACCCTTCATTGTCTCCCCTTTACACACTGTCATGCCTGACCCTGCACTACTTTTCTCTTCTTCTCTTTCCGTTTCAGGCCTCACTATCTGGAGTTTTTGAAATACATCAGCCTATTGATCATTGAGGCCTCTCCCTGTGGGTCCCCCTTCCGAGAACAGAAGTTGAGCCATTGACTGAACGCTGCGCAAGATACAGACGCTTTATACACGCCTCAGCAGCCAAGACAGTGCGAATGAAGCCGTAGCATACATTTTCTGATCAATATGGAAAAATGCTAAGGTAAGGGTCCATGTATCATGGGTTTGGGCACTTTGGTAATGGATCTTAAAACGTTACTTATTTAAAGGAAAAGCAAGAACACAATAAAACCACGTGCCCAACATTTATTAAAACATGTTAATTCTTCAAATGTCAGCAGTAATTAAACACAGATGAAACATGTATCTAAAAAAGCTGTGACCAACACAGATGCCTCTAGGGGGTCTCTGTAAAGGGTGGAGGATATTCAAATCATAGATCCTTCTGCTTGGATGTCAGGGATATCCTGAAGACTTATATTGGTCCAAACTCTAAAAGAAACAGAAGGAGCTGGAAGAACACTCAAAAGGGAAACACTTGAAGAAGAAGAGGAACAGGCCTACATTTCACCACCTGAATACTAAAACAAAATAATGGTTTACCAACTGACAGAAATAATAGGATTTTTGTACTCACCGTAAAATCCTTTTCTCTGAAGTCCATGGACAGATACAGCTTCCTTATAATCTTGACTTGTGGGTTATGTTCCGTCTATTAGGAGAGGACTAGGCAGACATGTAAATGGTTAAACATGGAATCTTTAGCAAAGCTCTGGTCATAACCCCTCTCACTGCAGTGAGCAGCTCAGTTCGTCAAAAGCAGTACAAACTTAAAAATGAGGGGTGGGTGCTGTGTCCGTCCATGGACTTCAGAGAAAAGGATTTTATGGTAAGTACAAAAATTCTATTTTCTCTTTCGTCCATGGACGGACACAGCTTCCTTATAATCTTGACTTGTGGGACGTTCCCAAGCAGTGTCAGAAAACGAGGGGTGGGAATAGCAGTAAACAACTTCACCCCAAACAATCAGAGCTCCTCAAAAGAGGAGTTGCCACTTTAAACCGCCGCCTGCAAAAACCTTGCGGCTGAAGCAAGTATCCCCAGATGCATGCACGTCAACCTTGTAAAACTTAGTTAAAGTGTGAATGGATGACCAGGTCGCCGCCTTTCACACCTGTAAAACAGATGATTGATGTCGGAAGGCCCAGGAGGCACCAAGTGCCCTGGTCGAATGTGCCGCGTCAGGAAAGGAAGGCACCTGCTCTTTAAGGGCATAGGCCTGAAGCACAATCTGTCTGATCCATCAAGAATGGTGGCCGACGACACCGCCAGGCCCGTTAATGGGACAGTCACAGAACAAACAGTGAGTCTGACCTCCGAACGGAGCCGTAGCAGACAAATACACCTGCAGAACACGTACCACATCTAAGGAATGTAACGCAACCTCTTTGGGATGCGACGGCCGAGGACACAAGGATGGAAGTACAATGTCCTTATTTGCAGCAATCTTTGCCCATTTAAGTAAGCGCCAGTGACACCAGGGTCGTGGCCAACAGTGGCCGCAATGCTGACCCAATACCATGCAAATAGCCCTCTTTTCTTCGGTTATGCCATTACCCACTTGTCAATGGCTGGCACGCTGGCAGCTGTTTAGGCAGAAGCCCCATGGGGATTCGAACCTTTGACCCTCAGCATTGCCAATCCGACGTGCTAACCATTATACTATGGGCTGAACAAGGATCGGGCCACCGCCTCAGTCCTCCTGTCTGCAGGGTACTTAAAGATAGGGGCCCCTATCACCGGACCATCCCTGGATGCCGGGGGGCCCCATCGGGGGAAGATATCCTTTTGGGGAGTATTTCCTGAAAAGGACAACGGACAGCCATGCAATCTTTTTGAAATGCTGTGGCCGTCCTATTTTAAAAACGTATCAAATTAACTAGGTAGTGAAACCACCTAGCAGTGCGGGCCGGCTAGTGGGACCCAGAAGGGACCGACACCTTAATAGATGCCCTCACCGTAACCTCCATTTTATTGGGGATCCCGCATGCAGTGATAAGTGCTCCAACAAGCGCCTGTTTGCGCTGACCCGAACACGGAAGCAAGCAAGGATGCAGTTCCGCACTGTCCGAAGGGTCCTGGTTTTCATCTTCTGACAAGTCAGACAGGGGACATCTGCCACAGCAAGGCCCGAGTCTGAATCAGAACTGTTTTTCCCAAAGATGGTGGGGGGAGGGGGCATCCGCACACTGCTTCTACCCTGGTAATAAGGGACTCCAGGACCACCGGCAAGGCGTCCATAAGCACCCCAGGTACAGGGCACCGGTTGTCACCACAGGGATGTCAGGGAAAGAAAACGCCAGCTACTGACGCCATGCAAACCCACACTTGCCTGACACCCAGGGGACTCACCGCTCTGATTCAGGTGCTGCCAGCGCCGCCGTCCGCTCTCCCCATATGCCTCCTAACAGGCATGGCTGCGGTGTCTTCCTGTGCCTGAGGTGTTCTGTGCTGTGCACGCCATCCAGAAGAGACGTTTTCACCGCTAGAGGTAAAAATAGAGCTGAGACTACAAGAAAATGGCCGCCAGCCGCGCCTGTATAAAAGCGCGCGGACTACAAGAAAATGGCGCCACCAAAATAGCCGCCGAGCGCTGCTGAGGCAAAAAGAAAACACGTTGGGCCAGCGTGGAGGCCCCCCCATGGCACCAAACAACACCCCCTATGGAGAGCGGACCCTGGGCACCCCGCACAGCCCCCAGTCAGGACACGGAGCCCACGCAAACACGGACCCCCCCCGGAGGACCCGCGGTCAGTACAGCAGGTACAGCCACACAGAGCATGGGAAGGAGGGAAAGGACAGGGAGAGAGGAAATGGAGGGTGGGAACCCCCCTAATCGACCTCCCCGGGAATGCCCAGCCACGCCACCCTGCTGGAGCAGGGGGACTGCTACTTACCCGTCCTGCGTGGACTAGCTGAAGGCATTCCTGACAGACCCAACGTCAGCGCGGTTACGGCATGGCTGTCGGCTCGGCACACTGTGACACGGACAAATAGCCCGGTCATATGTGTGCCCCGGAGCATATAGCTCACCAGCCACCCCTGGAGCAACGGGGCATGTCGTGGACGACCCAGCGTGTAGCTTAAGGTTTGCACACGCTCGATGGCCAAAACTGGGGGGACTACAAGGATCTGGGATCCAGCCTGTCACCCAGTCGGCAGTTGATAGTAGATCTCAGAATCTGCTCACTGCAGTGAAAGGGGTTATGACCAGAGGGACCACCCCCTGGGTGGGGCTGTTCAGCTTTGCTAAAGATTACATGTTTAACCATTTACATGCCTAGTCCTCTCCTAATAGACGGAACATAACCCACAAGTCAAGATTATAAGGAAGCTGTGTCCGTCCGTGGACGAAAGAGAAAACCATATTTAGCTATGGAAAGGTCACTAAATTTACCTACACTGTATATACCTTATAGAATATACCTTATTATGCACTGATTGATCATGCAGTACACAATCAATGTATTTTGTCTCCCTTATTGTTTCAGTATGACCTTGTAAGGCAATAAGTTAAATAACTAATTGTAATTGGCTAAAATTACAGTATATTGTTCCTATTTCCTTTTTGGTAAAAAATCATCCTGCATCCTGACTTCTCCAGCCTCACCCCGGACTGCTTTGCCTCCTCCACACATCTATTTGTACTTTAAATACTTTAAGGGCAGCTTGATTGGAATAAGACGCCTGTTAGCAACTAATTTTAATATATTGCAATATTCAAAGTATTTTATGGACACTTATTTTGCTATTCAGCATCTGGGACTTCCAACACAAGGTGCTACCCATCCAATTCTGTCCATTGACTTTATACCATAAACCTAGCATAGCTTTCCTAGAACATGGACTGTACTCAATATGTACACTGTTGATTAAACAACAAATGCCACTGCTTTGATCTGCTTGAAATTATAAAAAAAAAGTAGAAGGTTCACAGGGCAATATGCAAAACAATACAAAAGGGCTCTAGCATACTTTAAAGCTAGCCAGCAAAAAACTAGCAAAACTATTTCAAATATTCAGGTTAAAACAGAGCAATTTGCTTAATACATTTGCCCCAGCTGCCTTGTAAAGGCTCTCTCTGTGCTTCTAGTGTGTTGCTCTACATTTAAGGTTGAAAGGTCTACGTTCGGGTGAGCCTGCTGTCAGTTTGTGCATTGCTGTATATGACCCATAGCTCAGATACCAGATAGTTTAGAGCAGGGATATGCAATTAGCGGACCTCCAGCTGTTGCAAAACTACAAGTCCCATCATGCCTCTGCCTCTGGGAGTCATGCTTGCTGCTGTCAGAGTCTTGCTATGCCTCATGGGACTTGTAGTTTGGCAACAGCTGGAGGTCCGCTAATTGCATATCCCTGGTTTAGAGTAAGGACAGTTGAGGAAAGTTGTGGCAGCCAAACAAGCTGCTGACAACAAGGCCTGTGCTTGTGATTCACATTGGAAAAAAAATACCATTGTAGGCCTATTTTACTTTTGGTTTGTTCACATTGTTGTCAATCAAGCTCTGATGAATGGGGCGCTCTTGGACCTCCGAAACGCAGTAGATCATTTTGATTGTGCTAATGACTTTTAATGAAATAAAGTTGTATCTGGACCTCCTAGCAGTGGTGTGGAACTTCAATTTCAATTTTAGTTTAGAGTTAGGAACCACATATATCAGAGGTGCGTTAACGTGGCAAAGTGGATTCCATGTGTATTTGCAAATATTTTTTTCCTAGCTAGCTTGTACGTGTGCCAGGGACCTTTTGTATTGATTTGTATACTGCTGCTCTCCGGGCCATGCCATTGTTTTTTTTTCATTACTAATATGTCAAGTGGACCTCTATTTTTACATCTTGCTCTAATGTCATTTCATTGTGTTTCTGAGTTTATTTTCAGGTGCAGACTGATAAAATTGTCATTTTCAAGTATACAGCAACCTTCCAAGGCATATTCTTTTATACAGATTGTGTTCAGAGAACACATTGTTACACTGGAACTTTTATTCAGTTGCCAAATTTTTTTTACAGTAGGATTGAGCTGAGATTTGCAGAAATGTTTTATAGATGTGTGTAACCTTTATTAATTCAATCATAAACAATGCATGTTGACACAGTGTTATTAAAAAACAAAAATTATTGTTACAGAGTTACCAACTAGGTTAGTCCTTTAGATCTTCAAGAAGAATTTTTGCCTGTATAGGAGGTAAGCTACAAGCACCCAGATGGAAGTTCCCAACAGATCTTGTGCGAGGAGCTCATAATGGGACTTGGAGTCCTTCACCTCCCAGTTAAAAGGGAAATACATAGCTAGAAGTGAGTGTCCAACGTAGACAAAGATTGAATTCATTCCTGAATATCAGAGAATACAGCATAATAAGTATAAGCTAGCATTGAGTCACATTGTGAGCACATACCAATACTGTCTGAAATTATTTAAACAAGTGAAAAACAAGCACTATATATTTCAACAAAAAGATTTGACTTTAACAGCTGCAATAAAAGTGGTAATGAGGCTGAAAGCATTAGAAAACTGGAAATGTTAAGTTTGGGAAAATGACATCTTAGAGAATACAATATTAAATAATAGCTGTTATACTATAGTTCATGGGAAGACAACCTTAAAGAGGTGGAGATCTACCTGAGCAAGACAGGAGAAGTCAAAAATCACAGGGCACAGTGTCACTTCCTCACACCAGTTTTAAACCTGCAAATGCCGTACTACCGCGTCACAATCAATCATGGGTTTAAATCAAGTGGTGAGGAGGCAACATATCTCCTCCTCACCACCTGTCAAACACACTTAGATCGCTTTTTAGAGGAGCAATAGTACTTGCACTTGTGAATGAGCCCTTAGTTGCATACAGCAGGGCTCGTTCACGCGTAAAACTCTGTGGTTGGGTTGCAGTTTTACCGCCCCAATCCTTATCCCCTTTAGCTGCTGAGGCAGCAGCCAAAAGGTGTACACATGTTGCAGCAGAAATTAAGCTCCCTGTTATCTTTGGTGCATGCTACCGCCTGCCAATCATGACCCATTCAAGTAAATGGGGCCACTCTGCATGGGACAGAAGCCAGCACTACAGAAGAGGCATCAGCTTATGCGGCTCTTGCTCCCTACTACAGCTCCAACTTTACAAGTAGTCCTTATGCATTGCACTCTGTTTGATGCTCTGGGATGGTGGGTCAGTAAGCCCAGACCGCGATCTACCAGTCACCTGTCTGCGATCTACTGGTTGCTGACCCCCCCCCCCGCTATAGGTGAACACCTTCCATGCCAGAATTTGTACTGAGATGTAAAAAGGTGTCTGCTAGCTGTTTCATACACCACAATAACCTTAAGATGCTCTCGGTTCATGCTTGTAGTCAGTTAAACATTGTATGCATGATGGTATTAAATGCTGTCTGCAATGGTCCTAGTCTTTTGATACACAATGGTTGTTGGTCAGCGCCACAGGTCACGTCTCTGCTATGCTACAGTGCACATCAGTCCTAATCAAGAAAGTTTAACAAGATTGCTAGATATTCAGCCAGTGCCTCATCAACAGGTTAGTCTGTCTGTGCACGTCCTTTATTCAGGATTGTCTAACTTCTTTCTGTTCAAGCCCTTGATTAGCCGGTGTCTGTACAGTGGATTCTTGCAGCAAGAATCTGCAGATTTTGCTGACTGAAATCATAGTTGGCTACTGACAGCTGTGACCTGGGAATTCTGTACAAAGCAATGACAGGCTGACAGGAGCTGTGGCCATATGCTTGTTTTTTGCATGCATCTGTACATCCAGTGATTACATGCGGCTAGGTATAGGTGACTGGTCCAGCACACAAGCTGCCTGCATCCAGGGCCGGTCATCTGTCCCTAAGGCCCCTTTCACACCTGCGGACCGTATGTCCGCATTTTCATCCATCCGTGTACGGATGAAAAAGGGACATACATTGGTCCCTATGAGATCGCGGGTGTCAGTGGATGAACATCCGCTGACATCCGATCTCATCCGTGTCCGCAATGCTCCATTTTTCTGGATAGAAAAATTCCTATTTTTCTATATGTCTGCGGAGCGGATCGGATGAACATGGACAGACGGTCCGTGTTCATCCGATCCCCCCATAGGGGAGAGCGGAGATCTGACAGGGCGGTCCCTGCACAGTGTGCAGGGACCGCCCTGTCATCCGCCGGCTCAGCGGGGATCAACGGAGCGATCCCCGCTGTGCAAGCGGAGGTTCACGGGGCGGATCATTACTGATCCGTCCCGTGTGAAAGGGGTCTAACAGATAAATGTGAACAGCAAAGGACAGCTGTCATTTCTTTGTATGGGCTTCTCTGCCACAGCTGTCCACAACCACCTGTGATTTCAGCCACCAGAATCTGATGTCCAGTAGATGCTTGCCACAGGAATCCTCTGCTGGACCTTATAGGACATGTGAATGAGACCTTATTGTTAAATATAACCATTTCTTACAGTAATATGTATTTTGTTTGGGAGTATCATCAGCTATAGGCCTGTAACAACTTCAACAGATCTTATTAATAAAACACTGGGTACTCTTTGTTAATCTGTTACTTGTGAATGACCACAATGGACGTAAGTAAAAATAATTTTACTTAAGCAGCATTTGTAGAAACTGACATTCATATTTGTGATGTTAGGGTATACTAGATCTTACTGCAGGACTGCACCGTTCATCAATCTGAATATATTTTAGGAAAGTTTTAAGAGTCTTTTCTGGGCTGTCTGTGCTAGGAGTGATATAGCCACTGCTCTATGCCAAAACCAAAAGACAAGAGGCAATGAAATATTGGTTTGTGTGGGTGTGAGCTGGGGTTACATATGGCTCTTCATTTACATTAGAAGAAGCTGAATAAATAGACTCTACGCTTCATCTATTTAGTGTGTAACCCTGAGGAGTAGAGTGTTCATCTGATGTCACGAGTGTCAACACCCTGTGTCATCTTATGGTGGGAAGCATGGACTTTGGAAAGCATATGTCTCTTTTGTTAATGTGTCAGTGTCACTGTTTGGTGAAAAGGATGAGCTGTGAGGGTCAACAATCACTTCTGTCTTCTTGTCCCTCCTTCTGTATGCTGCTTGCATTGAAAATGGTCAACTACTTCACAAGGTTCACCATCAATGCTAAAATAAAAATGATGCTTACTACCTTTTGTATCACTTTTAGATTTCAAGCTTTCATGAGCAGGGCAGTGGCGGATCCAGGGGGGGGCAACAGGGCAATTGCCCCCCCCCCCAGACCATCTGTCACACTCACTTGCTTGCTCTGTTTTTTGCGCCTGATCTCCCGAAATTTGGGGACCCAGTACCGGCCGGTCATAGGTTCCCTGGACCCAAAACTTGGCACACATATACCCCTATATCTCCTCTACAAGTGCAAAGTTTGGTGTCTGGGAGACCTACGGCCGGGGAGCACTGATTTTTTAAAGCCGGGCACCCCTTCCATAGACTCCAATGTTAAACGGTCATTTCTCTGGTGACTTTGCGGACCCGGTACCGGCCGAGCGTAGGTCCCCTGGACCCCAAACCTGGCACACATGTAGCCCCATGTCTCATCTACATGTGTGCAAAGCTTGGTGTCTGGGAGACTTACGGCCGGGGAGAAACGATTTTTCAAAGCCGGGCACTCCTTCCATAGACTCCCATGTTAAACATCAGTCTAGTCATGGGCACAGTGAAGCATGGGCACAGTGAGGCATGGGCACAGTGAGGCATGCAGATGGACACCCTAGGCTTATACTCAAGTCAAAAAAAAATCCCAGTTTTTTGGGGTAAAATTAGGTGCCTCGGCTTATATTCGGGTCGGCTTATACTCGAGTATATACAGTACTTGTTCTGCGTCTGCCTCTCTGAGTCTCTCTCTCAGTTTCTCACATCAGCGGATCAGCGGCGCCGAGAGAGAGACTCGTCTAATGTAGTTACGCGGCGCACTGACACGATACCAGGAGCGGAGGAGGAGGTGGGTGGAGCCTCTTCCCTGCACTCGTTGCTAATGCCTGGGCTGCTTGTCGTCCAACAATGAGTGACGTCAGTGAGTCATGTCGGGCCGCTCTGCGGGCAGGTGCGATAGCGTGCGGCTCCACAGACGGGTAAGAAAGTGGGCGGCTCCGCTTGTGGCGCGGTTTTTGAGCGGGCGGTGCGGTTCGTGGGCAGATCGTGCTGCTCAGTGTGTTGGCAGTGCAGGTGAGAGTGAGAGATCAGGCTCAGTGTGGCAGCTGGCCAATCAGCTAGCCGGGAGCGGGGGAGCAGAGAGATGAGATCATCTCTCACTGCCCGTGCCTGCCCTGCATTCCTGCAGTGACTTCCACCCTCACTGTGCAGGCAGCAGAGAGATTACATTATCTCTCTGCTGCCTGACTCTGGGAGTCTGGGACACAGCAAGAGACAACCAAAACTACACCTTAGCAGGCAAGTTAGTGACAATCCGCAAGGTGTGGCAGGCGACGTGGCAAGTGACAATCCGCAAATTGTGTCAGGTGACGTGGCAAATGACAATCTGCATCTGGTGGCAGGCAAGTGACAATCAGCAAGGTGTAGCAGGTGATGTCGTAAGTGACAATCCGCAAGGTGTGGCAGGTGATGTGGCAAGTGAGAACCCACAACGTGTTGCAAGTGACACGCTCAGGGCTCCCACTAATTGCAGGCGACGGTGGCAAGTGACACACTCAGGGCTCCCACTGATTCTGCATTGAACTATTTAATTTTATATTACAATGTAATAATAGAAATAATGCGCTTCAATCATCCTGACACCATAACAACCATGGTGCCGGGATGATTGAAGCGCCGTCACCAGCCATTTCCCCGATAAATTTCCAACAAAAAAAACATATTTTTTGGCAGTGCCCCTCCCGAGAAAAGACTCTGGATCCGCCCCTGGAGCAGGGCTCTCCTGACCCTCGATTGTAACTGTACTGTCTCTTTTTTTTTGTAAAGCGATGCGCAATATAAAATGTGTATTGCCATAATAATAATAATAATAGAAATGACTTATTTTGTTTTTAGAAAACACTTTAGTCTTTTAATCAAGAAAAGGCATGTTTCTGTAAGGTGTTTAAATTGCATAGGGTGGGGTGTTGAAAGGGTCAATCCAAAGCTGAAATTTCAGTTTTTGGGTGGATGCTGGAAGAACCTTCTCAGGCTTCAGGCCTTTTTTTTTGCGTTTCTGTACACAATTTCAGGAGCTAGTCAATTTTGCTTGCAATTTTTGCTTTCAGGTGTTCCTGGACTGTTTTGACTTTTGAGTTCCTATAACTTCCTTTGGAGTTGCCCAAGAAGTTCCCTCAAGATGCTTCTGAGTAGTAATGAGCCGAACACCCCCGAGTTCGGTTGGCACCAGAACCCGCGAACGGACCGAAAGTTCGCACGAACTTTAGAACCCTATTAAATACAATGGATGCGAACGTTCGAAATCTAAAGTGCTAATTATAACGACTATTATGCATGTTATTGTCCTAAAAAGGGTTTGGGAACCCAGGGGACATGTATCAATCCAAAAAAAAGTTTTAAAAACGGCCATTTTTCGGGAGCAGTCATTTTAATGATGCATAAAGTGAAAAAAAAAGTCAAATATTCCTTTAAATATCGTACCTGGGGGGTGTCTAAAGTATGCCTGTGAAGTGCCACGTGTTTCCCGTGTTTAGAACTGTCCCTGCACAAAATTACATTTCTAAAGGAAAAAAAGCCATTTAAAACTGCTTGCGGCTTTAATGTAATGTCTGGTCCCGGTAATATGGATGAAAATCTTTAAGAAAAATGGCATAGCTACCCCATCACACCCCCCCCCCCTACCCCAGCCCATTACCAGCCCCTTTGGGTCTTGTATGGATATTAAGGGGAACCCCGCACACAAAATAAAAAAGGCCCTATATACTCTGAACAGCCGTATACAGGCGGTGCATACAAGACAGGGACTGTAGGTTTGTTCTTATGTAGAATCTGTTTGTAATTTTTAACAGGTACATTGTTTAAGTGTAGCTCCAGCCAAAAAATCTATTTTTTAGCTTTTTGGAAAACATAGGGAAGGGTTATCACCCCTGTAACATTTGTTTTGCTGTCTGTGCAGTGTGCACCTGTTCAGAACAGTTCACCTCACTTTCTGTCCTAATGACAAATGTTTTTTGAAAATTTGGGGTTTTTATTGAAACAAGAATTGGTGATAAAGCATCAGTGGAGAGGAGACACTTTTTTTCCCATATTAACTCTTACAGGAGAGAATTTGCCTTCCTAGGGGTAGATTTCCTCTCACTTCCTGTTGCAAGGAGGAGTCGTTTGTAAGTTGGATGTTTGAAAGTAGGGGCCTGCCGTATATACTCAGCTGAAATTTGCCCCTTACATGTTGGTGTTGCCACAACACTGTGAGCCCTCACAGTTACTCTTGGTGGGTGCATGAATGGGCCCTGCTGTGAATTATTAGATCACGAATTGTAATTGCATGCCCCTGTTGAACAGGGGCTGAAAAATTGGGCCTTAGGCACTGGTGCCACAACACTGCAACCCCTCACAGATACTGTACTTGGAGCACAGCAATGAGCCCTGTTGCAAAGTATTGCATCAAAAATTGTAATTACATGCCCCTGTTAAACAGGGGCTGAAAAATTGGGCCTTAGCCACTGGTGCTGGTGCCACGACACTGCAACCTCTCCCAGATACTCTAGTTGGAGTGCAGGAATGAGCCCTGCTGCAAAGCATTGCATAAAAAATTGTAATAACACGCCCCTGTTAAACAGGGGCTGAAAAATTGGGCCTTAGCCACTGGTGCTGGTGCCACGACACTGCAACCTCTCCCAGATACCTCTCCCAGCTATGAGTAAGCGTCAATTCGTGACGTGAAACGCGTTAGCCACCCTTCCCTGCATGCACACTATCTGCATTTGTTGTTTTGGATTTATGGATTTATTTTGAATTTGGATTTTTTACCTGAAATTTTGGAATAAATAACTGTCTATACAGAGTGCGGCAGTCCAGGGTTTCTTTTTCTCCCATCTCCCAGATACTCTAGTTGGAGTGCAGGAATGAGCCCTGCTGCAAAGCATTGCATAAAAAATTGGAATTACATGCCCCTGTTAAACATTGGCTGAAAAATTGGGCCTTAGCCACTGGTGGCGGCACCCAGAAACAAAAATGTTCTTCCAAGCTATCATCATCAATCGGATCATTGAGGAGGAGGAGGATAGTCAGTCAACATAACAGGACAGTCTCTCAGCATCAGCATCAGTCTTGAAGGGATGTGACATTTGAAAATAAAATAGTCTGTTATATCAGCTTCAGGTGTTTGGTAGCTGGTGGTGATCCAAGACTGGTTCATCTTTATGAAAGTCAGTCGATCAACCGAGTCGGTGGACAGGCACACCCTGTGATCCGTGACAAATCCTCCGGCAGCACTGAATGTGCGTTCTGAAAGAACGCTGGATGCAGGACAGGCCAGTAACTCAATTGCATACTGTGCAAGCTCTGGCCAGTGATCCATCCTCAAGACCCAGTAAGCCAGAGGATTTTCAGTATGGAAAGGTGTCCAAGTCTGACCTTGCCCCTAGGTATTCCTGCACCATGTATATCAGACGCTGGCGATGGTTGCTGGAACCGATCATACCTTGGGGCTGCGGACTAAAGAATTGTCTGAACGCATCGGTCAGACGGCCACCTTCCCCACCGCTCCTTCTTTGACTGACCGAAGCCTCAGCAACTCGTTGTCCAGGACCAGGAGTTTGTAACCTCCCAGTCTCTGGGAACGCGTTGCACAGACCTTTCTGCAAGGCCTCCCGGAGTTGTCTCATCCTCTGCTCCCTCTGCGACGGTAAGATAAGGTCCGCAACCTTACCCTTGTACTGTGGATCAAGGAGAGTGGCCAGCCAGTAATGGTCCCTCTCCTTGATCCGAAGAATACGAGGATCCTTCCGCAGACCCTGCAGGATCAGGGAGGCCATGCAGCGTAGGTTAGCTGAGGCATTCGGTCCGGAGTCCTATGGGTCACTAAGGACGACATGATCCGCAGCCACCTCCTCCCAGCCACGTACAAGTCCACTGGTTTCTTGGGACTGTAAATCATCCCTAAAAGACTGCTGCTGATGATGCTGAGTGCCAGGCTCCACCTCCATGCTGACACAATCCTCCTCCTCCTCTTCCTGTGCGATGGGTGGGACAGAAGGAAAACTGTCTGGGTAAAGGGGGCCTTGAGAGGCAAGGAAGTCCTCCTCTTCCTGCCTCTGTTCTGCCTCAAGTGCCCTGTCCATTATTCCACGCAGCGTATGTTCCAACAGGTGGACAAGAGCTACAGTGTCATTGATGCATGCACTGTCACTGCTCACCATCCTCGTGGCCTCCTCAAATGGTGCCAGGACAGTGCATGCATCCCTGATCATGCCCCACTGGCGTGGTGAAAAAAACCCGAGCTCCCCTGACCCTGTCCTGGTGCCGTAGTCGCCCAGGTACTCATTGATGGCCCTCTGCTGCGTGTGCAGCCGCTGCAGCATGGCCAACGTTGAGTTCCACCTGGTGGGCATGTCACATATAAGGCGGTTCTTGGGCAGGTTCAACTCCTTTTGCAGCTCAGCCAGGCGAGCACTGGCATTATAAGATCTGCGGAAATGCACACAGACTTTCCTGGCCTGCCTCAGGACATCCTGTAAGCCCGGGTACCTGCCCAAGAACCGCTGCACCACCAGGTTAAGGACGTCAGCCACACAGGGCACATGGGTCAGTTGTCCCTGTCGGAGGGCAGAGAGGAGGTTGGTGCCATTGTCGCAAACCACCATTCCTGGCTTAAGCTGGCGTGGCGTCAACCACCTCTCGGCCTGCCCCTGCAGAGCAGACAGAACCTCTGCCCCAGTGTGGCTCCTGTCCCCCAAACACACCAGCGCAAGCACGGCATGGCATCTTTTTGCCTGCGTACTTGCGTAGCCCCTTGAACGCCTACGGAGCACCGCTGGTTCCGAGGACAAAGCACAGGAAGAGGCCATGGAGGAAGAAGAAGAGGAGGGGTGGAGGAGAGAGGTGTGTCACAACCAGTAGTAGCATTTTGGAGGCGTGGCGGCGGAACAACCTCCAACACTACTGCACCTTGTCCTGCATCCTTCCCAGCTGCCAAAAGAGTGACCCAATGGGCCGTGAAAGAAAGGTAACGTCTCTGTCCATGCCTGCTGGACCATGAGTCAGCGGTAATATGCACCTTACCGCTGACCGCCCTGTCCAACAAGGCCAAGACATTGCCTTCCACATGTCGGAAGAGAGCCGGAATCGCCTTCCGTGAGAAAAAGTGGCGTTTGGGAACCTGCCACTGAGGAACCGCACATTGCACAAATTCACGGAAGGGGGCCGAGTCTACCAACTGAAAAGGCAGCAGTTGAAGCGTTAGCAATTTAGCGAAGCTAGCATTCAACCGCTGGGCATTTGGATGGCTGGGAGTGAACTTCTTTCGACGGTCCAGCAGCTGGGGCAGGGAAATTTGCCTGCTAGAATTGGATGTCGGTGTACTGCTAGCAGAGTGCCCGCAAGTACTTGGCTGTGACACACCTAATTCTACACCTTCATTCCTCTCAGTGCAGGTTTCAGAGAGGACTGAAGGTATAGTGGGGTTGGAGATCCCAGCTGATGCGGTGCAAGGAGAGGTCTGCTTTGTTCTTTGGTGTGGGTCTTTAAGGTAGGCTTGCCAACGAGCTACATGGCAGGTCAACATATGTCTGGTCAAGCATGTGGTGACCAAGCGGGTGATGTTTTGGCCACGCGATATACGCTTGAGACATATGTTGCAAACAGCAGCTGTGCGATCTGATGCACTCGACTCAAAAAAGGCCCACACCAAAGAACTTTTTGAATAACGGGCAGAGGCAGCGCCCTGCACAGGCGGAGCTCTGCGGTGTGATTCCGTCGGTGTGCTGCCCTTACGCTGGCCCCCCGAAAGCATCCTGCCTCGTTGGAGATGTGCCTCCTCCTCATCCTCCTCCTCCTTCTCCTCTCTCCTATTAGGCACCCACGTGGAGTCAGTGACCTCATCATCCCCTCCCTCCTCATCACTTTTGCCAATCTGGCAGTATGCTGCAGCTGCTGGAACATGCCTGCCAGATTGGTGTCCTTCTTGAGCATCCCCTCTCTCTGCTCTCACGCTACTGCCTTCCTCTAGCTGGGTATCATCTAGTGATGAGCCGAACACCCCCCGGTTCGGTTCGCACCAGAACCCGCGAACGGACCGAAAGTTCGCACGAACTTTAGAACCCTATTAAATACAATGGATGCGAACGTTCGAAATCTAAAGTGCTAATTATAACGACTATTATGCATGTTATTGTCCTAAAAAGGGTTTGGGAACCCGGGTTCTGCACCAGGGGACATGTATCAATGCAAAAATAAGTTTTAAAAACTGCCGTTTTTCGGGAGCAGTCATTTTAATGATGCATAAAGTGAAAAAAAAAAGTCAAATATTCCTTTAAATATCGTACCTGGGGGGTGTCTACAGTATGCTTGTTAAGTGCCACGTGTTTCCCGTGTTTAGAACTGTCCCTGCACAAAATTACATTTCTAAAGGAAAAAAAGCCATTTAAAACTGCTTGCGGCTTTAATGTAATGTCTGGTCCCGGTAATATGGATCAAAATCTTTAAGAAAAGTGGCATAGCTACCCCATCACAGCCCCCCCCCCCCTACCCCAGCCCATTACCAGCCCCTTTGGGTCTTGTATGGATATTAAGGGGAACCCCGCACACAAAATAAAAAAGGCCCTATATACTCTGAACAGCCGTATACAGGCGGTGCATACAAGACAGGGACTGTAGGTTTGTTCTTATGTAGAATCTGTTTGTAATTTTGAACAGGTACATTGTTTAAGTGTAGCTCCAGCCAAAAAATCTATTTTTAAGCTTTTTGGAAAACATAGAGAAGGGTTATCACCCCTGTAACATTTGTTTTGCTGTCTGTGCAGTGTGCACCTGTTCAGAACAGTTCACCTCACTTTCCGTCCTAATGACAAATGTTTTTTGAAAATTTGGGGTTTTTATTGAAACAAGAATTGGTGATAAAGCATCAGTGGAGAGGAGACACTTTTTTTTCCCATATTAACTCTTACAGGAGAGAATTTGCCTTCCTAGGGGTAGATTTCCGTTTGCAAGGAGGAGTCGTTTGTAAGTTGGATGTTTGAAAGTAGGGGCCTGCCGTATATACTCAGCTGAAAATTGCCCCTTACATGTTGGTGTTGCCACAACACTGTGAGCCCTCACAGTTACTCTTGGTGGGCGCATGAATGGGCTCTGCTGTGAATTATTAGATCAAGAATTGTAATTGCATGCCCCTGTTAAACAGGGGCTGAAAAATTGGGCCTTTGGTGGTGGTGGTGGTGTTGACACAACACTGTAAGGCCTCACAGTTACTCTTGGTGGGCGCAGGAATGGGCCCTGCTGTGAATTATTAGATCAAGAATTGTAATTACATGTCCCTGTTAAACAGGGGCAGAAAAATTGGGCCTTAGGCACTGGTGCCACAACACTGCAACCCCTCACAGATACTGTACTTGGAGCACAGCAATGAGCCCTGTTGCAAAGTATTGCATCAAAAATTGTAATTACACGCCCCTGTTAAACAGGGGCTGAAAAATTGGGCCTTAGCCACTGGTGCTGGTGCCACGATACTGCAACCTCTCCCAGATACTCTAGTTGGAGTGCAGGAATGAGCCCTGCTGCAAAGCATTGCATAAAAAATTGGAATTACATGCCCCTGTTAAACATTGGCTGAAAAATTGGGCCTTAGCCACTGGTGGCGGCACCCAGAAACAAAAATGTTCTTCCAAGCTATCATCATCAATCGGATCATTGAGGAGGAGGAGGATAGTCAGTCAACATAACAGGACAGTCTCTCAGCATCAGCATCAGTCTTGAAGGGATGTGACATTTGAAAATAAATTAGTCTGTTATATCAGCTTCAGGTGTTTGGTAGCTGGTGGTGATCCAAGACTGGTTCATCTTTATGAAGGTCAGTCGATCAACCGAGTCGGTGGACAGGCGCACCCTGTGATCCGTGACAAATCCTCCAGCAGCACTGAATGTGCGTTCTGAAAGAAAGCTGGATGCAGGACAGGCCAGTATCTCAATTGCATACTGTGCAAGCTCTGGCCAGTGATCCATCCTCAAGACCCAGTAAGCCAGAGGATTTTCGGTGGGGAAGGTGTCCAAGTCTGACCTTGCCCCTAGGTATTCCTGCACCATGTATATCAGACGCTGGCGATGGTTGCTGGAACCGATCATACCTTGGGGCTGTGGACTAAAGAATTGTCTGAATGCATCGGTCAGACGGCCACCTTCCCCACCGCTCCTTCTTTGACTGACCGAAGCCTCAGCAACTCGTTGTCCAGGACCAGGAGTTTGTAACCTCCCAGTCTCTGGGAACGCGTTGCACAGACCTTTCTGCAAGGCCTCCCGGAGTTGTCTCATCCTCTGCTCCCTCTGCGACGGTAAGATAAGGTCCGCAACCTTACCCTTGTACCGTGGATCAAGGAGAGTGGCCAGCCAGTAATGGTCCCTCTCCTTGATTCGAAGAATACGAGGATCCTTCCGCAGACTTTACAGGATCAGGGAGGCCATGCAGCGTAGGTTAGCTGAGGCATTCGGTCCGGAGTCCTCTGGGTCACTAAGGACGACATGATCCGCAGCCACCTCCTCCCAGCCACGTACAAGTCCACTGGTTTCTTGGGACTGTAAGTCATCCCTAAAAGACTGCTGCTGATGATGCTGAGTGCCAGGCTCCACCTCCATGCTGACACAATCCTCCTCCTCCTCCTGTGCGATGGGTGGGACAGAAGGAACACTGTCTGGGTAAAGGGGGCCTTGAGAGGCAAGGAAGTCCTCCTCTTCCTGCCTCTGTTCTGCCTCAAGTGCCCTGTCCATTATTTCACGCAGCGTATGTTCCAACAGGTGGACAAGAGGTACAGTGTCACTGATGCATGCACTGTCACTGCTCACCATCCTCGTGGCCTCCTCAAATGGTGCCAGGACAGTGCATGCATTCCTGATCATGCCCCACTGGCGTGGTGAAAAAAAACCGAGCTCCCCTGACCCTGTCCTGGTGCCATAGTCGCACAGGTACTCATTGATGGCCCTCTGCTTCATGTGCAGCCGCTGCAGCATGGCCAACGTTGAGTTCCACCTGGTGGGCATGTCACATATAAGGCGGTTCTTGGGCAGGTTCAACTCCTTTTGCAGCTCAGCCAGGCGAGCACTGGCATTATAAGATCTGCGGAAATGCACACAGACTTTCCTGGCCTGCCTCAGGACATCCTGTAAGCCCGGGTACCTGCCCAAGAACCACTGCACCACCAGGTTAAGGACGTCAGCCACACAGGGCACATGGGTCAGTTGTCCCTGTCGGAGGGCGGAGAGGAGGTTGGTGCCATTGTCGCAAACCACCATTCCTGGCTTAAGCTGGCGTGGCGTCAACCACCTCTCGGCCTGCCCCTGCAGAGCAGACAGAACCTCTGCCCCAGTGTGGCTCCTGTCCCCCAAACACACCAGCGCAAGCACGGCATGGCATCTTTTTGCCTGCGTACTTGCATTGCCCCTTGAACGCCTACGGAGCACCGCTGGTTCCGAGGACAAAGCACAGGAAGAGGCCGTGGAGGAAGAAGAAGAGGAGGGGGTGGAGGAGAGAGGTGTGTCACAACCAGTAGTAGCATTTTGGAGGCGTGGCGGCGGAACAACCTCCAACACTACTGCACCTTGTCCTGCATCCTTCCCAGCTGCCAAAAGAAAGACCCAATGGGCCGTGAAAGAAAGGTAACGTCCCTGTCCATGCCTGCTGGACCATGAGTCAGCGGTAATATGCACCTTACCGCTGACCACCCTGTCCAGCGAGGCCAAGACATTGCCTTCCACATGCTGGTAGAGAGCCGGAATCGCCTTCCGTGAGAAAAAGTGGCGTTTGGGAACCTGCCAC
Source organism: Rana muscosa (assembly GCA_029206835.1). Classification (NCBI taxonomy): domain Eukaryota; kingdom Metazoa; phylum Chordata; class Amphibia; order Anura; family Ranidae; genus Rana; species Rana muscosa. The sequence continues at coordinate 54,319,637 of CM055123.1, forward strand.
TGAGGAACCGCACATTGCACAAACTCACGGAAGGGGGCCGAGTCTACCAACTGAAAAGGCAGCAGTTGAAGCGCTAGCAATTTAGCCAAGCTAGCATTCAACCGCTGGGCATGTGGATGGGTGGGAGTGAACTTCTTTCGACGGTCCAGCAGCTGGGGCAGGGAAATTTGCCTGCTAGAATCGGACGTCGGTGTACTGCTAGCAGAGTGCCCGCAAGTACTTGGCTGTGACACATCTAATTCTACACCTTCATTCCTCTCAGTGCAGGTTTCAGAGAGGACTGAAGGTATAGTGGGGTTGGAGATCCCAGCTGATGCGGTGCAAGGAGAGGTCCGCTTTGTTCTTTGGTGTGGGTCTTTAAGGTAGGCTTGCCAACGAGCTGCATGGCAGGTCAACATATGTCTGGTCAAGCATGTGGTGCCCAAACGGGTGATGTTTTGGCCACGCGATATACGCTTGAGACATATGTTGCAAACAGCAGCTGTGTGATCTGATGCACTCGACTCAAAAAAGGCCCACACCAAAGAACTTTTTGAATAACGGGCAGAGGCAGCGCCCTGCACAGGCGGAGCTCTGCGGTGTGATTCCGTCGGTGTGCTGCCCTTACGCTGGCCCCATGAGGGCATCCTGCCTCGTTGGAGATGTGCCTCCTCCTCATCCTCCTCCTCTCTCCTATTAGGCACCCACGTGGAGTCAGTGACCTCATCATCCCCTCCCTCCTCATCACTGGAGCCAATCTGGCAGTATGCTGCAGCTGCTGGAACATGACTGCCAGATTGGTGTCCTTCTTGAGTATCCCCTCTCTCTGTTCTCACGCTACTGCCTTCCTCTAGCTGGGTATCATAATCAGACCCTTCGAAACACTGTGCATCCTCCTGGAGCATGTACCCAACACTGTGCTCAAACAGTTCGGGGGACTCCTCAGGAGGACATGGTTGGTCTAGGGAAGGAGTGACTGATGATGACATTGATACCAGGGAAGAGGACGCTTTGGCAGCTGCTTTGCCAGTACCCTGAGCCTGGGTGAGAGAGGATGAGGAGGATGAGGAGGGCTTGGTCATCCACTCTACAAAGTCTTCGGCATGATGCGGCTCAACACGTCCAGCTGCCGAAAAGAAGGACAAGCGTGTCCCATGGCCACGTGCTGATGTCGATGCACCGTGTCCACGACCAGCACTGTTGTCTCTAGACACAGAGCCTGCTTGCCCTCTTTTATTGGCTCCTGACTGTCTGCCTCTCCTTGTTTGCCTTCCAGACATTCTAATGGCCTGCAGGGAAATGGGAAAACCAGCAATAAGGCCTAGCTTCAGGAGTATATTTTGCAGGAATCACACTACGCCTGCTGTAGGTGCTGCAAATGCCTGTTGGTGTAACACACCAGGAAAACGCAGCAATACAGGCTAACTTCAGGTGTATAATGTGCAGGAGGCACACTCCGCCCGCTGTAAGTGCTGCAAATAACTGTTGGTGTAACACACCAGGAAAACGCAGCAATACAGGCTAACTTCAGGTGTATAAGGTGCAGGAGGCACACTCCGCCCGCTGTAAGTGCTGCAAATGCCTGTTGGTGTAACACACCAGGAAAACGCAGCAATACAGGCTAACTTCAGGTGTATAAGGTGCAGGAGGCACACTCCGCCCGCTGTAAGTGCTGCAAATGCCTGTTGGTGTAACACACCAGGAAAACACAGCAATACGGGCTAACTTCAGGTGTAATATGATCAGGAGGCACACTCCGCCCGCTGTAAGTGCTGCAAATGCCTGTTGGTGTAACACACCAGGAAAACGCAGCAATACAGGCTAACTTCAGGTGTAATATGATCAGGAGGCACACTCCGCCCGCTGTAAGTGCTGCAAATGCCTGTTGGTGTAACACACCAGGAAAACGCAGCAATACAGGCTAACTTCAGGTGTAATATGATCAGGAGGCACACTCCGCCCGCTGTAAGTGCTGCAAATGCCTGTTGGTGTAACACACCAGGAAAACGCAGCAATACAGGCTAACTTCAGGTGTATAAGGTGCAGGAGGCACACTCCGCCCGCTGTAAGTGCTGCAAATGCCTGTTGGTGTAACACACCAGGAAAACACAGCAATAAGGGCTAACTTCAGGTGTAATATGATCAGGAGGCACACTCCGCCCATTGTAAGTGCTGCAAATGCCTGTTGGTGTAACACACCAGGAAAACGCAGTAATACAGGCTAACTTCAGGTGTAATATGATCAGGAGGCACACTCCGCCCGCTGTAAGTGCTGCAAATGCCTGTTGGTGTAACACACCAGGAAAACGCAGCAATACAGGCTAACTTCAGGTGTAATATGATCAGGAGGCACACTCCGCCCGCTGTAAGTGCTGCAAATGCCTGTTGGTGTAACACACCAGGAAAACGCAGCAATACAGGCTAACTTCAGGTGTATAAGGTGCAGGAGGCACACTCCACCCGCTGTAAGTGCTGCAAATGCCTGTTGGTGTAACACACCAGGAAAACACAGCAATAAGGGCTAACTTCAGGTGTAATATGATCAGGAGGCACACTCCGCCCGCTGTAAGTGCTGCAAATGCCTGTTGGTGTAACACACCAGGAAAACGCAGCAATACAGGCTAACTTCAGGTGTAATATGATCAGGAGGCACACTCCGCCCGCTGTAAGTGCTGCAAATGCCTGTTGGTGTAACACACCAGGAAAACGCAGCAATACAGGCTAACTTCAGGTGTATAAGGTGCAGGAGGCACACTCCGCCCGCTGTAAGTGCTGCAAATTCCTGTTGGTGTAACACACCAGGAAAACACAGCAATAAGGGCTAACTTCAGGTGTAATATGATCAGGAGGCACACTCCGCCCGCTGTAAGTGCTGCAAATACCTGTTGGTGTAACACACCAGGAAAACGCAGCAATACAGGCTAACTTCAGGTGTAATAACAGGGGTCCAAGAGCCTGGCTCCTTGCAAGCCTCGTGGACTATGGGCCCATCGGAGGGTGCGGAGGGGACACACGGACATTTTGGGACCACCAGATACAACTGCCATGTGGCAATTCTGGTCTTGGGACACTTTTGCACCTTTCCATCCCTGGAATGGTAAATATACTACTAGACATGTAGAGACGTAATAGTGATCAATTTTATTAATGTGCAATGCTGATAATGTTTTGTATATTGTATAAAAATATTAGTAATATTTTCTAAACTAGAATTTTATTCATAAATATTTCTTTAGAATTAAAAAACCCCCTGAAGAGACCGGCAATGATAAGGTCGAAATGCATTGGGGTATTCATATGGATCACGATCCTCCAATAGAATGAAAATTCAGGTCTCCTTGGTTTATTGTTTTCCATGGGTGACGGTATATGTTGTTCTCTGTATCACAGACCAGAGCTAATATCTGTAATTTTTTGGACATTGAATTCATTCTGTGTCAATAAAGACTTTTAATTGAATACAGTTTTTATAAATACTTTGCTGCTAAAAACCCCTATGGGGTAACTTTCTCTGCTTCTGAACTTCAGGTGTAATATGATCAGGAGGCACACTCCGCCCGCTGTAAGTGCTGCAAATGCCTGTTGGTGTAACACACCAGGAAAACACAGCCATACGGGCTAACTTCAGGTGTATAAGGTGCAGGAGGCACACTCCGCCCGCTGTAAGTGCTGCAAATGCCTGTTGGTGTAACACACCAGGAAAACACAGCAATACGGGCTAACTTCAGGTGTATAATGTGCAGGAGGCTTAGCAACAATGACACTGACACTGTCCCCTGCCTATCCTTCTCTCTCCCTGCACACAAGGTTTATCAAAGTATATGACACTGATACTCTCCCTGCCTATCCTTCTCTCTCCCTGCACACAAGGTTTAGCAAATAATATGACACTGACACTGTTCCCTGCCTATCCTTCTCTCTCCCTGCACACAAGGTTTATCAAAGAATATGACACTGACACTCTCCCTGCCTATCCTTCTCTCTCCCTGCACACAAGGTTTAGCAAAGAATGTGACACTGACACTGTCCCCTGCCTATCCTTCTCTCTCCCTGCACACAAGGTTTAGCAAAGAATATGACACTGACACTCTCCCTGCCTATCCTTCTCTCTCCCTACACACAAGTTTGAGGTACAAATAGCACTGACACTGTCCCTGCCTATGTAACTCTTTCCCTGCGCCGGAACACACTACACAAGGCCGCCGCGCTGGCGGCCTTTTATAGTGTGGGGCATGTGCTAAACCCCCAGAGCTATAATTGGCCACAGGCAACCTGCCTGTGGCCAATTATGGCTCTCCTAGCTGCCGGCGCTGTGATTGGCCAAGCATGCGGGGTCACAGTGCATGCTTGGCCAATCAAAGCGCCGGGATTGCACTGCGATGGCGCAGTGTATTGTGGGCCGTTCGCGTCACACGAATTTGGCGCGAACTGCCCAAATCGTTCGATGATTGCCGAACGGTCGAACAGCCGATGTTCGAGTCGAACGTATGTTCGACTCGAACACCGAGCTCATCCCTAGTATCATCATCCGACCCTTCGAAACGCTGGGCATCCTCCTGGAGCATGTACCCAACACTGTGCTCAAACCGTTCGGGGGACTCCTCAGGAGGACATGGTTGGTCTAGGGAAGGAGTGACTGATGATGACATTGATACCAGGGAAGAGGACGCTTTGGCAGCTGCTTTGCCAGTACCCTGAGCCTGGGTGAGAGAGGATGAGGAGGATGAGGAGGGCTTGGTCATCCACTCTACCAAGTCTTCGGCATGATGCGGCTCAACACGTCCAGCTGCCGAAAAGAAGGACAAGCATGTCCCATGGCCACGTGCTGATGGCAATGCACCGCGTCCACGACCAGCACTGTTGTCTCTAGACACAGAGCCTGCTTGCCCTCTTTTATTGACTCCTGACTGTCTGCCTCTCCTTGTTTGCCTTCCAGACATTCTAATGGCCTGCAGGGAGATGGGAAAACCAGCAATAAGGCCTAGCTTCAGGAGTATATTTTTTAGGAATCACACTACGCCTGCTGTAAGTGCTGCAAATGCCTGTTGGTGTAACACACCAGGAAAACACAGCAATACGGGCTAACTTCAGGTGTATAATGTGCAGGAGGCACACTCCGCCCGCTGTAAGTGCTGCAAATGCCTGTTGGTGTAACACACCAGGAAAACACAGCAATACGGGCTAACTTCAGGTGTATAATGTGCAGGAGGCACACTCCGCCCGCTGTAAGTGCTGCAAATGCCTGTTGGTGTAACACACCAGGAAAACACAGCAATACGGGCTAACTTCAGGTGTATAATGTGCAGGAGGCACACTCCGCCCGCTGTAAGTGCTGCAAATGCCTGTTGGTGTAACACACCAGGAAAACACAGCAATACGGGCTAACTTCAGGTGTATAATGTGCAGGAGGCACACTCCGCCCGCTGTAAGTGCTGCAAATGCCTGTTGGTGTAACACCAGGAAAACACAGCAATACGGGCTAACTTCAGGTGTAATATGATCAGGAGGCACACTCCGCCCGCTGTAAGTGCTGCAAATGCCTGTTGGTGTAAAACACCAGGAAAACGCAGCAAAACAGGCTAACTTCAGGTGTAATATGATCAGGAGGCACACTCCGCCCGCTGTAAGTGCGGCAAATGCCTGTTGGTGTAACACACCAGGAAAACGCAGCAATACAGGCTAACTTCAGGTGTATAAGGTGCAGGAGGCACACTCCGCCCGCTGTAAGTGCTGCAAATGCCTGTTGGTGTAACACACCAGGAAAACACAGCAATAAGGGCTAACTTCAGGTGTAATATGATCAGGAGGCACACTCCGCCCGCTGTAAGTGCTGCAAATGCCTGTTGGTGTAACACCAGGAAAACACAGCAATACGGGCTAACTTCAGGTGTATAATGTGCAGGAGGCACACTCCGCCCGCTGTAAGTGCTGCAAATGCCTGTTGGTGTAACACCCCAGGAAAACACAGCAATACGGGCTAACCTCAGGTGTATAATGTGCAGGAGGCACACTTCGCCCGCTGTAAGTGCTGCAAATGCCTGTTGGTGTAACACACCAGGAAAACACAGCAATACGGGCTAACTTCAGGTGTATAATGTGCAGGAGACACACTCCGCCCGCTGTAAGTGCTGCAAATGCCTGTTGGTGTAACACACCAGGAAAACACAGCAATACGGGCTAACTTCAGGTGTATAATGTGCAGGAGGCACACTCCGCCCGCTGTAAGTGCTGCAAATGCCTGTTGGTGTAACACACCAGGAAAACACAGCAATACGGGCTAACTTCAGGTGTATAATGTGCAGGAGGCACACTCCGCCCGCTGCAAGTGCTGCAAATGCCTGTTGGTGTAACACACCAGGAAAACACAGCAATACGGGCTAACTTCAGGTGTATAATGTGCAGGAGGCTTAGCAACAATGACACTGACACTGTCCCCTGCCTATCCTTCTCTCTCCCTGCACACAAGGTTTATCAAAGAATATGACACTGACACTCTCCCTGCCAATCCTTCTCTCTCCCTGCACACAAGGTTTAGCAAAGAATGTGACACTGACACTGTCCCCTGCCTATCCTTCTCTCTCCCTGCACACAAGGTTTATCAAAGAATATGACACTGACACTCTCCCTGCCTATCCTTCTCTCTCCCTGCACACAAGGTTTAGCAAAGAATATGACACTGACACTCTCCCTGCCTATCCTTCTCTCTCCCTACACACAAGTTTGAGGTACAAATAGCACTGACACTGTCCCTGCCTATGTAACTCTTTCCCTGCGCCGGAACACACTACACAAGGCCGCCGCGCTGGCGGCCTTTTATAGTGTGGGGCATGTGCTAAACCCCCTGAGCTATAATTGGCCACAGGCAACCTGCCTGTTGCCAATTATGGCTCTCCTAGCTGCCGGCGCTGTGATTGGCCAAGCATGCGGGGTCACAGTGCATGCTTGGCCAATCACAGCGTCGGGATTGCACTGCGATGGCGCAGTGTATTGTGGGCCGTTCGCGTCACTCGAATTTGGCGCGAATGGCCCAAATCGTTCGATGTTCGCCGAACGGTCGAACAGCCGATGTTCGAGTCGAACTTATGTTTGACTCGAACACCAAGCTCATCCCTACTTCTGAGTTGCCTTGAGCTGCCTCAGATTGCTTTCACATTCACACTGACTTGTACGGGGTACAAAATTACTTTAGAAATGGTCAAAGTCAAGGATTCATCAACACGTTTGTCTGTCTGCACAAAGTTTAATTACTGATAATATTTAACACTCCATTGTCCATAAAAAAACGAAACCGTCATTTTGATTGGACATTTTTGGACTTTTAAGTTTCCAATGGGATTTTATTTTGCTAGCTGCAGACAACAGTTAAGCTATTTTAGCGTAAACATATGTAGCGGGACCCCCAAAAATGGGGTCGCTATGTTGTAAATTTAGGGGCAGTCTGAGCAATAGAATGGCTCAGATTCTACAATTCTGTTTAATATGGACTCTGCTCTGCCATGTTGTTGCCTGGTGTATAGTTCCCCTGGGCCTGTGGTGGCGTTGTTGCCCAGGTCTCAGGTTGAACCACTGGGGACATTGTGGTGTGATTGGGTGTCTTCTCTCAGCTACCGTGCGGTGGGTGGAGTTCAGCCTGTTGTGCATGCCGGGAGAGGGTACAAAAAGGGCAGACGCCATGTTCTAGGAGGAGTGGAGGAGAGTGGAGAGTGGGGAGAGGAGGAGTGTGCCCCATTAGGGTGGTTTTCCTGGGGGGATTCCCAGGAGGACCCCTGGTGGCGAAGTAGCGCCCATTGGCCCTGCTGGCCTGGGGTGCGTGAATTGGCCGAAGAGTCTCAGGCACCTTTAGCCCGAGGCTACAGAGTTCCAGGTAGGCCCAGTACCTTCAACTGGGTCTAGAATCAACACACTGGAGTCCCAGGGAACCCGTGTGAGGGTGGCCCGCTCTGAAGGAGAGGAAACCGGGGGAGGACCTGTCCGATGGATCTGTGGAGAAATTCACGGTGAAGGAGAGGCCTGGTTACCTATCAGAGGGAAGGATTCGTGAGTTGCAGTATAGCTCCTGTAGTGTGTCCCACTGGCACCTATGGTGTCTATTAATCTATGGGAGTTTTCAAAGTTCTAATTCAGTAACTAAAAGATTCTGTGGCAGAGGATCTCTTAGACTTGTCCGTGAAGGGAACTAACTTAAATAATCTGTTCGTGCTTCACTCCGGCTGCTAGAACTGTGAGAGAGATCTATCCGGGTGAGCAATACCCACTCAGGCTTGAGAGAAGAATAGGATAACTGGGTGCCGCGTGCCTGAACCTGTCTCCCTACCTGCTTTGTTTCTATCTTCAACCTATTCCCAAATCTATTTCAAGCAAGATAAAATAAACTCGTCTGTTTGGAGTTTAAACATTGTCTGGACATTGACCTTTTTTCGGGGAAAAGAACAGACTTTTCCCTATATTCTGGGGACGAGAACCAATGGATGGGAGGTAATTTGCTGCAGGACCCAAAACTGTAAGAACACCGCTCAACCTCTTATACCAGGAGAATACGGGCATGTGGCACGTGTGCCTTTATCTCTGCAAAGTGAAGGTAGGCAGGAGAAAAGGGTCCCTGTGCTACACATATATAAGACATCAATGAGAAAAAGTAAAATTTGGAATTACTCAACAGAATTCCCACTTTTCTCATTTGTCAATGGATATTTAGTTAGCATCTATTGATATCAGTCCATTGCTCTCTTTCAGAACACAAGCATATAATTTTTTCATGCACATTAGGTGAAAAGGGAACTTTTGGCAGCTTAATTATTTCATATCTCTTGCCTGCTGTTCAATGTTTATGCATATTTATGGTTTGTGTGCTGCTTTTTTTATTTAAATATATATATATATATATATATATAATCTGTCAACAAGGAAAAAGGCTGGTTCAACAGCTCTCATGATTGGCTGGCAACCATTTAGGGTATACCCTTTATCGCAAGGATAGAGAGGGTAAAAAAGGGGAGGGGTATGCCTATACATCAAGAATAATGTACAAGATAATGTGAGAGATGACATCACTTAGGGAGCTAGGGAGGAGGTGGAATCCTTATGGGTAAAGATTCAAAGGGAGGAAGCTAAGGGGAAAATAATACTGGGAGTATGCTATAGGCCCCCTAACCTGAGTGAGGATGGGGAGACAGATCTCCTGTTACAATTTGGATTAGCAGCAAGGATGGGAAGTGTTTTCATAATGGGGGATTTTAATTATCCAGATATAGACTGGGTGGAGGGAACCACACATTCATCTAAGGCTCGCCAGTTCCTAAATGTCTTGCAGGACAATTTTTTTGGGTCAGATGGTAGATGCACAAACTAGAAATAAAGAGTTACTGGATCTACTGATTACCAACAATACAGACCTGATCAGGAATGTGGAAATATGGGGCAATTTAGGTAACAGCGATCACAGGTCAATTGGCTTCAGTATAAATCACACAAATAGGAAACATAAGGACAATACAAAGACACTGAATTTCAAAAGAGCCAACTTCCCTAAACTACGAACCTTACTAGAAGGCATAAATTGGGATAAAATCTTAGGAACAAAGAAGACGGAGGAGAGATGGGTTTGCTTTAGGAACATATTAAATAAGGGCATTAGCCAATGCATCCCATTGGGTAATAAATTTAAAAGAGCGACCAAAAGTCCTGGATGTAAAAATGCATATAAAAGCAAAGGAGAATGCCTTCAAAAAATACAAGGTTGAGGGATCAGAATTCAGACTTTATAAAGAATGCAACAAGAAATGTAAGGATGCAATTAGGGCGGCTAAGATAGAACACGAAAGACACATAACGGAGGAGAGCAAAAACAATCCCAAGAAATTCTTTAAGTAAGTAAGCAGTAAAAAAGGGAGAACAGACCATATTGGCCCCATAAAGAATGAGGAAGGACATCTGGTTACAAAGGATGGGGAGATGGCGAAGGTATTCAATTTATTCTCCTCAGTCTTCACGAGGGAATCGGGGGGCTTGGCATGCATTAAAAAGGGGATTAACTGCAGAGATAAAATGATAATTCTACAAGACTCTGGTCCGGCCGCACTTGGAGTATGCTGTACAGTTCTGGACACCAGTCCTCAGGAAGGATGTACTGGAAATGGAGCGAGTACAAAGAAAGGCAACAAAGCTAATAAAGGGTCTGGAGGATATTAGTTATGAGGAAAGGTTGCGAGCACTGAACTTATTCTCTCTGAAGAAAGAGACGCTTGAGAGGGGATATGATTTAAATTTACAAATACCATACTGTTGACCCCACAATAGGGATAAAAAAAATTCGCGGAAGGGAGTTTTACAAGACACGTGGCCACTCATTAAAATTAGAAGAAAAGAGGTTTAACCATAAACTATGTAGAGGGTTCTTTACTGTAAGAGCGGCAAGGATGTGGAATTCCCTTCCACAGACAGTGGTTTCAGCGGGGGGCATCGATGGTTTCAAGAAACTATTACATAAGCACCTGAAAGACCACAACATACAGGGATATACAAGGTAATACTAACATATAATCACACACATAGGTTGGACTTGAGGAACTTGTGTCTTTTTTCAACCTCACCTACTATGTAACTATGTAACCATGTGTATTGGGTGCTGGGAAAAGGCAGGCTCCAATCTCCCACCGCTATACCATTTCAATGAGTCACTGTACTCCCAAAAATGTCTTGCTCAATAGTTTTTTTCTTTGTTTGTAGCAAACATCTTCAGACATGCCATGTATATACAGTATATATACTGGATACTGTATATCTCCCTTTTAAATCATATCTATAGGAAATGCATGTTACACCGATATCATGGAATTATTGTCCAGTAGAAGAGCACATGGATATTATACCTGGGTAGATGAATGGCTGTCCTCCCCACCAGTGTCTCACATCAATCACATAAAACATAAGGCTAAGGAGGAGGAAGGAGAAACAGCTGAGAGTTGTGATGAAGGACAGAGACCTGGCAACAACAAGAAGTATAAAATTAGGTAACCAAAGTACACTTTGTCAGGAACACCTACTCATTCTGTTATCTAAAGCAAAGCCAGGTTCAGAAATTGGGATGCACTAATGAGGTAGTAGAAGAAACACAGCAGTGTCAGGCATGCTCACATTGTCTTGTCTGAAGCCAATTTTTATTTATGATGTAATGTAAAATTACTTGTGTTTCAACCCCTTGGAAAATGGCCAGTAATCTGTCTGACTTTTGCTTGTCCTACGATGACATATATTTTCCAGCAGAGGCAAAAAAGAACAGAATTTTGCAGAGATGTTAGCATGCAAATGTATTCAACGTTTTTTATTTTCTTGGTGCTTTTAGAACAAAAAGATTAATTTAAATGGAGAACTGAACAAAATAACCCTCATGCTTGTGCAGGCAATACAATTTGTCATCAGCTGGAAATCATTAAAGTAGTCTATAACTGTGCATTCTTCCTCAGAGCATACAAGATGTGGTGGTTGTGCCTACTGACTGCTCCAGCATTAGGAAAACTAAAAGTAGAGAGATTCTATCAATATGGGAAAGATATAATGGTTCCAGACTGGGTGATGAGTAATGCTTTTGAATTGATTCTTAGAAATCTCCAGGCTCCAGGTCCCAAAGCAGACTTTAGAAAACAATGAGGAAACTGAAAAGCCAGTTTTCCCTGCATTACGCAAACTCACTGGAGCCCCTCAATCTGCCTGGTTGAGAATTCTTGGTTATAATATTAATTTAGACCCTGGCAGGGTACCAGGATGCCAATGAGTCTACAACAGGTATCTGATTAAATTCAAATAGTTTGGTCCCACCAAGGGGAGAGCCTGAGTCAGCCAAAAGATCTGTGTGTGCCCACACTTCCTGCAGAGGCAGACGCTTGAGAGCATGGGTCAAGTCCTGGGAAAAAGCGTGGGAACGCACCCAAGATTCCCCCCAAAAGTGCGTGTGCGTATATTTATATATAATACGTACTCCATGTGCAGACATGCTACAGGAGATGGTCAGAGAGTGTGCGAACATGATACAAGAGATAGTCGGTGACTGCAGACATGATGCAAGAGATGTCAGAGACTGCAGACATGATACAAGAGACGGTCAGAGACTGCAGACATAGTACAGGAGATGGTCAGAGAGTGTGCGGACATGATACAAGAGATAGTCAGTGACTGCAGACACGATACAAGAGATGGTCAGAGACTGCAGACATGATACAAGAGATGGTCAGAGACTGCCGGCATAGTACAGGAGATGGTCAGAGACATACTATAGGAGATGGTCAGAAACTGCAGACATACTACAGGAGATGGTTCCAGCACTGAGCTCCGGTAACTGGCCTGACACAGGGCACTTTAGCTTGGGCACCCGGGTCACCTACCCCCCAGCCGCATCTGTTGTGGGGTGCCCTGCGTCCCACATGTGGTGATTTTCTGCTCTTTGGCAGCCAGCATGTCTCCCCTTGGGTGCCTGCACAGTGCACACCTTAAGCTGACCTCACTAAAGCCAGCTCCTCCTCTTCCTCAGCTCTAATGTTCTCCTGTACACAGACAGGAGGATAAGGAGCCAGGAGCTGCAAGATCTGCTGCTGATCTGAGGTTTGTGTTTCATATGGATGAATTTAAAGGAGGGGGCACAATAACCAGGAAAGGGGGTGGAGGGGGCAGGTATTAAAGAGGTACACTTGCAGTAGTGATGGGGGGTGGTAAGAGGATATGTGCTTGGGGTGCTTTGGGAGGGGAGAGGACTTGTGCTGGGAGGGTCAGATTTGAAACCCCCTCACCCCACCTTCTCGCACAAGTCCTCTCCCCGTCCCAAAGCACCCCAGCACATATCCTCTTAGCCCCCCAATCAAAGAGATGTCACCTGCCAAAGAGGGAACAATTGCGGCATCTGGGACTCTGGGCACCCTGCAAAAGATGCAGGGCAAGTGGCCCGGTGTCCACTCTATGGCCACATTCACATTATGCGGAATTTGGACAGCTCAATTCTCACACAATTCTGTGTGTCACATAGGACCAGCCTATTCACCTAAATGGGCTACTCTGAGCGCATTTGTCACCGGCAAAGAAGCTCCTTTCAGGTGACAAGCTTCACATGATTTTATAAGGTGCATTTTGCTGCGATCCTAACCTGTGACTATCGTGACTGAATCACTTTGCATTGGGGTGCTTTGAAAAGATAATGGCACCCAAATATGCATCACAAGTTGTGCAGAGATTTCCACATGATTTGCAGTTCCAAATCATGAGATGTGAATGTGGCTCAATGCACCCCTGCAAGGCAAGTTAGTGGAACCAAGTGCCAGAACTTGTTCCGCCACTGGGTTCCAGAACTCAGCCTGAATTCACAGGACAATGAAAAAATATGGACCAAAGCCCCAAAAGATCATATACTGATACTATAAAATATTATAAATTGATAACCTCATGCATATATTAATATCATGGTTAAGAAAATTATCGCATGACTGTAGCAGCTGCAGTGTAAATTGGTGTGAACAATTAATAAATGATAAAAACTAAACCGCGCTAGATGCTACATACACCAAACAAAGTAAATATGTATATGCATAGGTGTGCGCAGCCTATTGCATTAGGGTGTGCACCCCATAGCTCTAACACAATGGGGCTGATTTACTAATAACAGTGCGCTGCGCCGGTTCATACCTTAATTGGTGCGCCGGATAACTCCTTCATTGGGCGCAGGAACCAGCGGCGCACTGTTATAGTAAATACAATTGTCAGCGGCGCTCTATTGAAAATGAATGGTTCCCTATGGGAGCCCATTGATTTGAATAGAGGTCGCCCGGGAAGTCGGATGAAGCCGATCCGACTCGCGGGGCGACTTGTGTGCCGGCTGACACAGGGACAGCGCGACTTTGCGAGGCAACTTGGACACGACTTGAGCGTGAAGCAGCCGCTCAAGTCGTGTCCTAGAGGCGACTAGTTGGCCGAGAATGTCTCCAGCGCGATGGCATCGCGCTGGTTCTCGGCAGCCTCGCTGTCCCATGTTTGGTATGAATCATGAAGGGGAACTCCAGGCCAAATTTTAATGAAAAAACCGGCATGGGTTCCCCTTCAGGAGCATACCAGGCCCTTAGGTCTGGTATGGATTTTAAGGGGAACCCCCTAAGCCGAAAAAACGGCGTGGGCCCCACCCCCAAAATCCATACAAGGTCCTTAGGTCTGGTATGGATTTTAAGGGGAACCCCCTAAGCCGAAAAAAACGGCGTGGGGGTCCCCCCAAAATCCATACCAAAACCTTTATCTGAGCACGCAACCTGGCAGGCCACAGGAAAAGAGGGTGGGATGAGAGAGCGGCCCCCCCTCCCTCCTGAACCGTACCAGGCCACATGCCCTCAACATGGGGAGGATGTCCCCATGTTGATGGGGACAAGGGCCTCATCCCCACAACCCGTGCCCGGTGGTTGTGGGGGTCTGCGGGCTGGGGGCTTATCGGAATCTGGAAGACCCCTTTAACAAAGGGGACCCCCAAATCCCGGCCCCCCCTATGTAAAATGGTAATGAGGTACATTGTACCCCTACCATTTCGCAAAGAAAGTGTCAAAAATGTTAAAAATGACAAGAGCCGATTTTTGACAATTCCTTTATTAATGTCTTCTCCTTTCTTCCATCTTCTTCTTCCATCTTCTTCTTCCATCTTCTTCTTCCATCTTCTTCTTTTCTCCATTGGGGTTTCTTCCTCCATCTTGTTCTTCATCTTCCTCTTCATCTTTATCTTCATCTTCATCTTCCTTCTTCCTTCGGTTTTCTCGTCCGTATCTTGCACCCGGTGACCCCGCCCCCCTCTGACGCACATTGATTTCACGGGACTTTCCCCGTGGTGTCAGAGGGGGGCGGAGCCACCGGGTGGCAGCGGACCAAGAGGAGAACTGAAGCGTCAGACAGCGGGAACCTCCAATTCAAACGGAGCGGCCGAAGAAAGAAGAAGCCGGAGCAAGATGTGGACGAGAAGACCGAAGGAAGATGAAGATGAAGATGAAGATGAAGAACAAGATGGAGGAAGAAACCCGAAATGGAGAAAAGAAGAAGATGGAAGAAGATGGAAGAAAAGAAAAGACATTATTAAAGGAATTGTCAAAAACTGGCTATTGTCATTTTTTACATTTGTTACACTTTCTTTGTGAAATGGTAGGGGTACAATGTACCCCATTACCATTTCACACAGGGGGGGGCCGGGATATGGGGGTCCCCTTTGTTAAAGTGTTAAAGGGGTCTTCCAGATTCCGATAAGCCCCCCGCCCACAGGCCCCCACAACCACCGGGCAAGGGTTGTGGGGATGAGGCCCTTGTCCCCATCAACATGGGGACATCCTCCCTATGTTGAGGGCATGTGGCCTGGTACGGTTCAGGGGGAGGGGGGGCCGCTCTCTCGTCCCCCCCTCTTTTCCTGCCAGGTTGCGTGCTCGGATAAGGGTCTGGTGTGGATTTTTGGGGGGACTCCACGCCATTTTATTTTTATTTGGGGTGGAGTTCCCCTTAAAATCCATTCCAGATCTAAAGGGCCTGGTATGGATATTTGGGGGAACCGCACACATTTTTTTTTTTTAATTTGTGGCAGAGTTCCCCTTAATATCCATTCCAGACCTGAAGGGCCTGGTAATTGAATTTTGGGGGGACCTCCACGCTTTTTTTTATTTTTATCAATGACTTTTCTCTATATTGCCGGGCGCCGACAATTCATTATAGCCGCGGGTGCTTTTAAATGCCTTTTTTTTCCTTTAGAAATGTCATTTTGCTGGCGCACTGGGAAGTTCAGAGCTGCGCCTGTTCTACTTATGCAAATTGAGTTATGTGACTTGACATTTACTAAGATTTTGCCGGCGCAGTGTCTTGGCGCGTTTGAACAAGGAAAATTCCCGCGCTGAGCACAAAAAAACCTCCCGCAGCTCTAAACGTACTTGCGACGCAGCGGGCTGGTTTTGAAAAAGTTACTTTCTCACTCTATTTTGGGCATATTACCGTATTTATCGGCGTATAACACGCACCGGCGTATAACACGCACCTCAAGTTTAGGAGGGAATTTTAAGGAAAAAAACTTTTAGGAGGGAAATTCAAGGAAAAAAAACTTACATTTAAATGCAGCATGCAGCCTTGCCCAGTGTCCATCTGCAGCCTTGCCCAGTGTCCATCTGTCCATCTGCAGCCATGCCCAGTGTCCATCTGTCCATCTGCAGCCGTGCCCAGTGTCCATCTGTCCATCTGCAGCCTTGCCCAGTGTCCATCTGTCCATCTGCAGCCGTGCCCAGTGTCCATCTGTCCATCTGCAGCCGTGCCCAGTGTCCATCTGTCCATCTGCAGCCGTGCCCAGTGTTCATCTGTCCATCTGCAGCCTTGCCCAGTGCCTTTGCGATCGTGTCAGTCCCGGCGGTTTTTAAAATTTGGCGCCGATTTCTGTGGAGAGGAGCGAGC
This sequence comes from Rana muscosa, assembly GCA_029206835.1. Classification (NCBI taxonomy): domain Eukaryota; kingdom Metazoa; phylum Chordata; class Amphibia; order Anura; family Ranidae; genus Rana; species Rana muscosa. The sequence goes on from CM055123.1 coordinate 54,336,047, forward strand.
GGGGCCGAGTGTACTACGGCTGGACTCGGCTCCTCTCGCAGTTCCGCCCATCTCCACTGACTGCGCCGCTGACGGAGAAAGCCGAGTGTACTTCGCCTAGACTCGTGTCTGCTCACAGTCACAGGCAGGACTGCGAGAGGAGCCGAGACTAGGCGAAGTACACTCGGCTTTCTCTATGTCAGCGGTGCAGTCAGAGATGGGCGGGACTGCGAGAGGAGCCGAGTAAAGCCGATTGTACTTCGGCTTCGGCTCCGCTCGCTCCTCTCGCTCGTTTTCAGCAGAGGAATTCGACGGAGTATCGGCGTATAACACGCACCCACGATTTTCCCCTAATTTTAAGGGGAAAAAAGTGCGTGTTATACGCCGATAAATACGGTAGTTATTTGGGCAGGTGTCACTACACTTCCTCACATCACCCCTCATCACCCCCATTATATTCTCACTTCCAGCTTCTTTTTATTTAGATTTTAACATGCCGTGCGCCAGGCCCATAGTGGCGCACTGAGTGCCTCCTCCCGTCCGCCGACAACACTATAGTAAATGGGAAATAGGGCTGCGATACCGGCGCTAATGTTTTGTAAATACCAAAACAGTCATTGCACGCGCAGATGCGCCGATACTCATGGCGCAAACATTTTGTAAATCAGCCCCAATGTGTGTCTATATACAATATATATATATATCCAGTAGGGCAATGGACAGTGTCAGTAGAGCAGAAAATGATGTAAGTAAAGTTTAATTTTTAGCTTTTTTTTATTATTATTTTTTTACTATTAAATATTTTTTTTTACAATAATTATTATTATTTATTTTTTTACGATTTGTTAGGAGCCCCATTGGGGGGGCTTTAGTGAAATATCAGGGGTCTAAACAGACCCCTGATGTCTTACTTTTGAGACAGAGAAAGCGACTGAGGACAGAGATTCCCCAGTTGCTTTCATCTGCAGCAAAGTAGCAGGGGAAATCTGCGCAGCACAGGATGATTAGGGTGTGCCCAGGCACACCTGGCACACCCTGTGCGCACGCCTATGTGTATATGTAAAATACTAAAAAACAATCACCAGATACAGTCCCCAGTGAGAAAGTGCTTGTGCTTGTGGAACAGTATTGAAGATCTCATAAACAGTGCTGTGACTTGGGTTGTAGATGAGAAGTTCCGTGCTCCTTATGTGCTTAGATAGGGTGCCCCCCTAGTAGATGTGCACTCACCCTTGGGTTTGGACCAACTATCGCTAGTTAGGTCAAATGCATGTGTGGGGCAACCCGGGTAAATATCCTCTGGACCGGTGGTTGGCTATGGTAAATATTCCTCACGTGGATAGATACAATAGAAAAAGCCTCATTGCACAGTACCGTTTAAAATAACTTTATTCCAAAAAATTTAAAGAAGGTATTCAACTCAGATGTATGAGTGCCTGATATCCTGGCACCCGGAGTGAACAGCAGGTAAAAATTCATATGTGAAATCTGCCTTGTCCGTTCATGCAGCCGCTGACGCAGTGATGGCTCGATTTGCGGGTTTGGACGTATGGGCGGAAGTGTGTCATGGTAACGTGACTCAACCTCTATGCATTTCAGCCTATGTGATTGGCCGTCTTCAGCAGGATATCAGGCAAAGATGTGAGTTGAATGCCTTCTTTTAATTTTTTGGAATAAAGTTCTTTTAAACGGTACTGCGTAATGAGGCTTTTTCTATTGTATCTATCCACTTGAGGAATATTTGTCATAGCCAACACCCAGTCCTGAGGATCTCTACAGGGGTCGCCCCACACACGCATTTGACCTAACTAGCGATAGTTGGTCCAATCCCAAGGGTGAGTGCACATCTACTAGGGGGGGCACCCTATTTAAGCATATAAGGAGCACGGAACTTCTCATCTACAACCCAAGTCACAGCACTGTATATGAGATCTTCAATACTGTTCCACAAGCACGAGCACTTTCTCACTGGGGACTGTATCTAGTGATTGTTTTTTAGTGTTTTACATATACACATTTACTTTGTTGTTTAGTGTATGTAGCATCTAGCATGGTTTCGTTTTTATCATGAAATCACAGTACACCAGGGTTTTGTTCAAATCTTGGGAAGGTCCCGCCAAAACCGGTACAGTTGGAAGATATGGATTTGTACTGGGGGAGATTTTTGTTTGTGGGAGAGTTTATACTGGAAGGGGTTTTTGGGTAACAGGATTTATGACAGAACGTGGCTGTAGAGAGTGAATAAACCCACCCCCTCATTACACATGTGGCGTATATGGGGGTAGGGGGTTGCATTTGGAAGGGGGGTGGTGGGAGGAGGGGGGAGGAAATGCACCTTTGCCTGTGTAGACAAAAATCCTTGCACTGGTCCTGCTTTTTACCAGAGCTAGACTGGATTTCACTGTAAGTGATGCTGTCTATGAGAATAATCACAAGAAGTTGTGTTCTGTATTGTTTTACTGACATCGTGATTTTTACAAAATCTTACAGAGACTATGCTATGCAGCCACAATACCCTGATAGAGTCACAGAGACATTGCTGTGAAAAGTCCATGTGTGGAGTTTTCATAATCTGACTCTGCAGTGTATGCATATGCTTTGCCATCCTGAACCTGTTTTGCATTATTGCAAAACTTAGCTTAGCACTTGGTTTTGTTAACTACTAGTGAGTTACTCCCTGTTAACATGGCTCATTACCTATTCTGCTAAATGGTTTCATGTTTGCTGAAGTTAAAAATAATTGTTTACGTTAATCAATAACTGCATTTGTTGTGATCCTGAATCCTCATTCCCCTGTATATTACTCTATCTATCTATCTATCTATCTATCTATCTATCTATCTATCTATCTATCTATCTCTGTATTTCAGCTATGTCTCTCTAAATGTAATATCAGTGTTTTCATAGACTGACAAAGAGTTTGACCCAAATAAAACACACACCAGTCATTAAGACATGCATTGTTACATGAAGTGGACCATAAGCAGGAATTAGCCAATTAACACAACAAGGAACTGTCATTAAATCAATGTTTATAAGCCGTGTCATTTAGGATAGAATCTCTGCATTACACAACTAGGATGCAAACTTTAGGGTCACACAATGCAAAGATAGTGCAAAGTGCTGCACATAGAGAATACATTATATAAATTAAATAAATCACACGAGGGAACCTTTCTAGCATATACTTCTTCCTTGATAGTACTCATCTGGCCTACTTTATTTTAATACTTCCTAAAAGCCATTTATCTGTCAGTTGAAGGGCTGCCTACACCATCTGCATACTGAATGCTTGTAAGTAACTGCATATTGATTTTCACTTCTCTTGTAAAGCTGTCAAATGCTTTCTTGGGTGTAAGAATGGCAACGATGAAGTGAAGTGATCTGCTGCTTCTCATCTATAGCAACGTTGTCTCTCAATTAACACTCTGAAAATTAAAGAGTTAAATTAAGCTTCTTATGAAAATATCTCCAGTGCTACATTCTTATTCAGCAAAATCCTACAGGATGTAGTTTGCTGAGGTGTTTAAACAAAATCCTATAGACTGATTGAGAGGTGGTTAGAATTTAGGACACCAAATGTTGTTATACTTTATAGTTTACCCAGTCAAGGATAAAGGAGCATAACTCAGAGCAGAACATTGTCTGCAAAAGATACTTCCATGTAGCAACACTAAGCATGTCCTGCCTCCACCACAAACACCTCATTTCTCCAGAACAAATGGCCAATATCTTGTGTTACTGTAGTTCGTTCTCTTAGATATACTGGGGCTGAAGGAATATTCTTATATCTGGTCCAACAGCACCTATTCAGCTCACTTAGTGTTCTAGGCAGATACATAGATGATGTGGTGATCATTTGGGATGGCCCTGAGTCCCTAGTCCAGGCTTTCTTCGGCCAATGTAACCACAATGATTTTGGACTATCCTTTACTTTTGTAGGTGAGGCCCATTCTTTAGCCTTCTTGGATTTAGAGTTGGGCCACAGAGATCACAATATCAAAGCCAAGAATGTGAAGCCCACAGCAGGAAACTCCTTCCTACATTATAACAGGTTTCACCACCCTAAGTGGATGAACAACATTCCAAAAAGCCAATTTTGTCGACTGAAGAACAACTGCACTGAGGTAGAAGACTACATTGAACAGAGTTCACTTCTAAAAGCCAAGTTCCTAGAAAAGGGTTACCTTCCAACACTGATAGAGGATGCATACTCTCTTTACTTGACCTACGAAATGACTTCCAGAGCAGCATCTAATAATGATAATCCCATCACCAGATTCATCACTCAGCTTCACGGTCTCCTCCGGAAAATGGAAAGTATCATCAGAAAACATTGGTCCATTCTACCTCAGGACCCACAGCTATTCCTCCCAAACCTCTGTTCCCCTATAAGAAAGCTTCCACTGTGAAAAGCAAAGATGCTTCCAGTAAGATCAAGCCCAATCACAAGTCATATGTGGAGTCAGTACCTACTCTGTTCCATCTGAAAGGCATGTAAAACATTCTAAATGCTTAACATGCAAACATGTACATCATGGTCAATGGCAATTAATTGAGAACGGCAAGACTTATGAAATCACACAATTTTACAACTGTTCCACTAAGTATTTGGTTCATTGTCTTGCCTGCCCGTGCGGCCTATTTTATGTGGGTTGTACTATTACAGTGATGGCGAACCTTGGCACCCCAGATGTTTTAGAACTACATTTCCCATGATGCTCATGCACTCTGCAGTGTAGCTGAGCATCATGGGAAATGTAGTTCCAAAACATCTGGGGTATCAAGGTTGGCCATCACTGTACTATTAGGACCCTGAGAAAGAGGTTCGGTGAACACCGCTGTGGAGGAGGGTATGGATGAATATAGCATGTCCAGGCATTTTTTGGAGTTTCATTAAAAGTCCTCACAGAGGCTTCAGGCATGGGTGCTCAACCTGTGGTCCTCCAGCTATTGTAGAACTACAAGTCTCATGAGGCACTGCAAGGCTGATTGTTAAAAGCATGACTCCCAAAGACAAAGGCATGCTGGGACTTGTAGTTCAGCAACAGCTGGAGGGCCACAGGTTGAGCACCCATGACTTAAAGTGTTACTAATACAAAAAAGGTATCCACTACCCCCTCCTATAACTGGCCATTGCAGCAAGTAGCATTGAAAGGCAACATATGATATAAACAAGGCCAAGGATAAATCCAAGGAAAGATCCAAGCTCACTCATCCGACCAACCTGCTGACAACCAAATCAACCTGACTAACAGTATGCGTTAAAACAGGGGTTTAGTCTGCACACATTTGCTACTATGGTTATTATTGTTAATTGGTTCACTGTTTTCTTATATATGGGTTTGGCTCCCCCTAATGCCTGCTGAACTCTGTCAGGGTTTTCTTTCATCCTTGAGAGTGAACAAAGCAATGCATTATGGGACATGTTGTCTGGGTGAGAAAGTGACACTGTTGGCCGGGCCAGCTCTGGACTACAGGACACACAATGCAAAGCATGCAGAACAGCTTCCTGGGAGGAGAGATAAAAGGACAGGCGCGGCCTGTTTTCAGCCTCTCTGGATGCCATTCTGAACCTGCCAGCAGGAGGTCTGTGTGACAGGGAGTGAGAGACTGCGGCCTATACAGAGGAGAGCCGGATCGCCCGACTCAGAGGAACCTCAGAGGACAGCACTGCTATTCCAGCCAGCGGACCGGCATGCACTTCAGAGCATCTGGGACCACCTACACTCCAGTCCACCGGGAGTCGCTGCGCCATTTTCACCAAACGGAGACACCAGGAGGGATTCCGGCCGGATCCCTTCATCTATTTGGGTCCATTGTGATGAGAGGGCACCTGCATATCCAGATAGAGATTACAGTATTGCTGAGTGATTGTTTCTTACAGACTGGCTGGTGAGTCTTGTAGTTCCACGGATGTGAATCTACTCCTTCACAGGCCTTATACAGCAGTCGCTTGGGGCCTTGTCTCCCCCCCACTGTGCTGTAAAGTCAGTACTGTTTTTCACTTAGTTGCATAATTAACTCGCACAATTTCACTCCTGCTGGTCAGTCCCGATTTCGGACGCGATTACAGAGACATCTGTGCAGGTTTCTGCACAGATGTCAATGTAAATTGCGGGCCAAAATCACAAAAAGTAGTACAGAAACTACCCCTGTTTTAAGGCATACTGTTAGATAGGTTGATTTGGTTGTCAGTGGGCTGGTCGGTGAGTAAGCTTGAATCTTTCCTTGGATTTATCCTCGGCCTCGTTTATATCATATGTTGCCTTCCAATGCTACTTGCTGCAATGGCCAGTTATAGGTGGGGGTAGTGGACACCTTTTTTGTATTACTGTTATATTGGTTAGGCAACGCACTGACACCTTTGCAGCCATTGTGCGATTTGCTGGGTGTTCAGTGTGCCCATGTACCTTTAAAAAGGGGTGGGCTCCCTTCAGTCCACCTGCCCTCCACCTATCCATCAGAATGCATGTGCTTCCATTGTGGAGTCACTCATAAATTAGTGATAGGACCACAGATACCAGGGTGCTGTGGCGAGGCTCTGTGGCCATGTGTAGCGGTACCCCAGTGAGGGCTGCTGATAGACTCTATACCCCACTGGCTGCCCCGACTCTGCAAATCCTCTCTTGCCTCTGACACGTTGGGTTCCATTCTGAAATGTTGCCTTAGTATTGAGAAACTCACACAGTATCACTGAACCACTCAGAAATCTTTACTAAGATGAAAAATAAACACAATAAACAGCCGTGGCGAGGCCTTGTGGCTTACGCATGTATTTGCAAATGTGTGCAGACTAAACACCTGTTTTAACGCATACTGTTAGATAGGTTGATTCGGTTGTCAGCAGGCTGGTCAGTGAGTAAACTTGGATCTTTCCTTGGATTTATCCTTGGCCTTGTTTATATTAAAGTGTTACTAAACTCAGGTCCCTGCATTCACTTTATTTGGTCTTCCACAGTACACAGAACATATAAATGCAATTCATTTAGTAAATATAAACTGCTAAATACGTTTTCTCATCATCATTATATAGCAGTCTTGTGACTTCTATCAGTGTCCAGCCAAGCACTGGTTAAAGCTTGTAGGAGGAGTTTTCATTCTCATCTGACTATCCTATGAGGCTGCATGACTCCTGACTCTCTGTCTGGACTGCTGCTGATTGGCCCTGTGCCGATCACATGCACCCTCTCAAAAAAAAAAACCTCTAGCAATACACACCAAACTGAGCATGTGCAGAGTGCTGCCAAGGCTCTGTACTATCAGGAGATGGTTTGGGGACTGTGGTAGAAGGGGAGGATCAGAGAAGACAGTAGGTTTAACATGTATAGGAACGAGGTCAAGTCAGCACATTTGATGCCTCTACTGGGTGGTGCGGAGACCCTGCGGTGAGAAGGTGGTTTACTTTTATACTATGCGCAGAACATGGCACTGAGAGTGCATTTGTTTGTGAGTGTCCCATTTTGGATTCTAATAAATTGTTTTAAAACGTATACCAAACTATTGGTTTTATTCCTTTTGCGTGAGTACATGTCACATGAGGAAGAGGTCGAACAGAAGCTCCAGTCCATGTGCCGGTGCCTGTGGTTGTTACTGGGAGCAGGGAGCTAGTTGGAGTATAGCCCTAGAGGGGCAAAAGTGCGTTTGACCTTGACTATTGATTAAGGTCCATCCCAGGAGGTGAGTGCATATAGTTCACTGGGTGTTATGCATGTGACATGTGGGTGATCCGTTGAAGAGAAGGCTGTGATATCTGGAATTCACTGGTGGTTGGCCACACATACATATTTAAGGACTTTTTTGTTTCATCATTTGAGGCTCATTTATTTAAGAGACACTGTTTTAGTTGCGCTTCATCTTTATTTGTATACTATCTTAGAGGGGTGGAGTGAAAATGCCTAATGGTGCTGAGCAGCAACTAGGAATTCACAGATTTGTGAGCAGACTTGATTTACTTGTGATTTATGTACATTAGGTTTATATGTCACAGAGCATTTATGGTATTTTGTATAAATAGTGGCTGTGCTGATTGTCTTTTATTTTCCACATACAATCTATGCCAGCTCAATATTCTCTGGCAGAGCGATTCAGCGGGTTATGCCAACAGGAAACCCTTTGAATCTATACTCTAGGCACACTAGGACCCAAAGGTCTCAATGGGGACATTGAGATCCACCAGATTATGTAACCATTTTTGTTTTTCATGCAGTTTCTTTATCCTCATGCTGGCTGTATAACCAGATCCCCTCATCCTTTTGGTTCATAGTCCCATGAATTTTTGTGCTTTTTTACTTTTTACACAGCACATAGGTGCTACTGTATATCCATACATGAATTTATCTGCGGGTTTGCTCTATGGAGCCGTGTACGTTTGCAGGCAGACACATGACCTTTTTCTTTTTCTCATATCCTATGTGTTTACACACAATGCATGTACTTGTATATGTGCCAAATTTTGTTCTTTTTGGTGGTTTCATGTACGTGCGTTTTTATGCGAACATGGTATATATTTGTTTTTTTGTTACCTTTTTAAAGGATCCCTACCCTATTACTTTTAATCTTGTATTTTCATCTCCCTATTTTAATATACATATGTTTATTGTTTTTAGGTTGGGGGAGTTGGACAGGTTCAGAGAATATTCTGATTAGTCATTACTGGGTAATATGCATCTATGATAGAGTACGTATGTTTAGAATCCCTGGTAAAGGTATGTCCCATATGAATTTCTTATATATACATATATTTATTTAGCATTTTTTATTCAGTATCTATAGTACTTATTTATATTATTGTAGCGGGGTGGCGGTTTGTGGTGTAATATAAGACTGTCATTAACCTTGTGAAGCAATGCATTGTGGAAGTTGCGGTACCTGGAGAACGGGACTCCATTGACACAAGTAGATAATAAGACTATGGTACCCACAGTGCAACTGCCCTCCCAAAGTGCATTGCATCCCCGCACTGATTTATGGGGAGGCTACTTAAAGGAGGGGAGGAGCTTTGTTCGGCCTCTTGGGATCTTCACCTCCTCCCTGGCAGACGTGTGTGAGAGGCCTGCTGCCAGAGAGACTAGACCTGAAGCCTGGGTCTTCAACCTTGCAGAGGATCGCCAAGCCTGGAGGGTAATCCCTTTCTGTGTGTCCAGCTTGCGCTTCCCAGAGACCGGAGTCGTCCGTCGGCTGACATCTACTGCTGCCGATAGAAGGACCGGAGACTGCACGTTGCGGAGAGACCACGGATCGAGGTGCCAGCAGCGAGGAAACTCAGGTGGACTAGGCCTGTTTGGGTGAGCGGGCACCTGTCCAGGTTCTGAAACTGTTATAGGCCTGTGACTTTTCAGGGCTCACTTTCACCAGAGTAGTGCATCTCACACGCACCAGGCACATAGTGCAGCGCGTGATAACTACGCAGTTTAAGTGGTGTTATACTAACTGTGGAATTTGTGTAGTGATCTTTGTCAGGCCTGACTGGAACTAACACTGCAGGACATAGGGTGTTATTGCCCACTAGGGGGAGCTCGCGAGCGTTATACTTGTTTCTTTAAATCATAAGTAGATTTTAACATTAGTAAATAGAAAGTGAGCAGACATCAGCATAGGAACTATAAATCTAAAGGCACCACCATCCCTATAACAATATGTAACAAAAGAGGGTGATAGAGTGTGGGACTTTAAAGGTGCTTATAACAATTAAGAAATAGATTGCAAGACACAAAGCTTTTATAAAAATAGAAAATGAATATTGATTACAATATACATAAAAAACTAATACATACAGGTCCTTCTCAAAAAATTAGCATATTGTGATAAAGTTCATTATTTTCTGTAATGTACTGATAAACATTAGACTTTCATATATTTTAGATTCATTACACACAACTGAAGTAGTTCAAGCCTTTTCTTGTTTTAATATTGATGATTTTGGCATACAGCTCATGAAAACCCAAAAATCCTATCTCAAAAAATTAGCATATTTCATCCGACCAATAAAAGAAAAGTGTTTTTAATACAAAAAAAGTCAACCTTCAAATAATTATGTTCAGTTATGCTCTCAATACTTGGTCGGGAATCCTTTTTCAGAAATGACTGCTTCAATGCGGCGTGGCATGGAGGCAACCAGCCTGTGGCACTGCTGAGGTGTTATGGAGGCCCAGGATGCTTCGATAGCGGCCTTAAGCTCATCCAGAGTGTTGGGTCTTGCGTCTCTCAACTTTCTCTTCCCAATATCCCACAGATTCTCTATGGGGTTCAGGTCAGGAGAGTTGGCAGGCCAATTGAGCACAGTAATACCATGGTCAGTAAACCATTTACCAGTGGTTTTGGCACTGTGAGCAGGTGCCAGGTCGTGCTGAAAAATGAAATCTTCATCTCCATAAAGCTTTTCAGCAGATGGAAGCATGAAGTGCTCCAAAATCTCCTGATAGCTAGCTGCATTGACCCTGCCCTTGATAAAACACAGTGGACCAACACCAGCAGCTGACATGGCACCCCAGACCATCACTGACTGTGGGTACTTGACACTGGACTTCAGGCATTTCCCTCTCCCCAGTCTTCCTCCAGACTCTGGCACCTTGATTTCCGAATGACATGCAAAATTTGCTTTCATCCAAAAAAAGTACTTTGGACCACTGAGCAACAGTTCAGTGCTGCTTCTCTGTAGCCCAGGTCAGGCGCTTCTGCCGCTGTTTCTGGTTCAAAAGTGGCTTGACCTGGGGAATGCGGCACCTGTAGCCCATTTCCTGCACACGCCTGTTCACGGTGGCTCTGAATGTTTCTACTCCAGACTCAGTCCACTGCTTCCGCAGGTCCTCCAAGGTCTGGAATCGGTCCTTCTCCACAATCTTCTTCAGGGTCCGGTCACCTCTTCTCGTTGTGCAGCGTTTTCTGCCACACTTTTTCCTTCCCACAGACTTCCCACTGAGGTGCCTTGATACAGCACTCTGGGAACAGCCTATTCGTTCAGAAATTTCTTTCTGTGTCTTACCCTCTTGCTTGAGGGTGTCAATGATGGCCTTCTGGACAGCAGTCAGGTCGGCAGTCTTACCCATGATTGCGGTTTTGAGTAATGAACCAGGCTGGGAGTTTTTAAAAGCCTCAGGAATCTTTTGCAGGTGTTTAGAGTTAATTAGTTGATTCAGATGATTAGGTTAATAGCTCGTTTAGAGAACCTTTTCATGATATGCTAATTTTTTGAGATAGGATTTTTGGGTTTTCATGAGCTGTATGCCAAAATCATCAATATTAAAACAAGAAAAGGCTTGAACTACTTCAGTTGTGTGTAATGAATCTAAAATATATGAAAGTCTAATGTTTATCAGTACATTACAGAAAATAATGAACTTTATCACAATATGCTAATTTTTTGAGAAGGACCTGTATACATGCCTATGACCATCACAGGTATACACCTAATACCAAAGTCCAAACGGTCATGTAGATATGTACAGTTGAGATGAAGCGTCCATAGATTTTCTACAGTTTCGCCTATTAGGCTTCATCAGGAAATAGACGCCCATACAATTTTAACAGATTTGAAAGAAGCTATTAGGTATAAAAAAGAAAAGCATATTAATGATACATCACGATTATAAGAGTCCCTTGAATGCATTCAAAACAGTACACGGGCACATCCCCAAATAGCACATGGAGCAGACAGTCAGGGACCCCATACAACACCCCCTCATACCTCCAATTCAACTTGGTCAAAAAACGGTCAAGACCACTGTCATAGATTGCCAGAAAAATGGTCGGCCGATCCCGTCTCTAGCGATCACAATCCCGTAAGGGAGGATAGATTTAAAGTTGCAAATAATAAAGGTAATATTTGATACAAATACCTGTAGGTAATATGAAAACCAAAAAAATACTTTTTAATATAGAGTAACCAGTAATAAAGAGGTGTTACAGTCCCACTACCAAAAGATAATAAGAGACCCACTCACCTCCCCACTGTCTATTGACCAGTTTAGCCAAGCTAAGGAAGTTTATATGTGGCGGCGATAAAGGTATATTACTTCTATGGAAGTAAATTTCAAACAGGGACCCGTCTACAAAGAAAAGGAAATAACCAAAATATTCTAATAAATTATATATAATATTTATGGAGTATACTACATAGTGAAAAAGGAAATTGTATGGGCGTCTATTTCCTGATGAAGCCCAATAGGCAAAACTGTAGAAAATCTATGGATGCTTCATCTCAACTGTACATATCTACATGACCGTTTGGACTTTGGTATTAGGTGTATACCTGTGATGGTCATAGGCATGTATATGTATTAGTTTTTTATGTATATTGTAATAAATATTCATTTTCTATTTTTATAAAAGCTTTGTGTCTTGCAATCTATTTCTTAATCGTTATAAGCACCTTTAAAGTCCCACACTCTATCCCCCTCTTTTGTTATAGATTTTAACATTGTTTTAGAAATCCCTTTGTCTTTATCCTTATTGACTCTTGCAGGGCCCTGCATAGTCAACTGTATACATAAGTGTATTACTGTGTTTGCTTCTCACACCAAGTAAAGTAACCCTTGGTTGTTGAAGTATCTTTGTTTCCAGAGGGATTGCTACCAGAGAAAGGTAACTCTACTCATACATGTTATTGTATTATACATGCCAAATTGTGTTCCCAGCATTCAGTGGGACTCACAATTACCATATACACCAGTTGTGCAAAGGGAGGGTCTGAGCTAGTTAGAGGGGTTGCAAAACAGAGTACTAACCCAAACTAAACCAGCAGCTCCTTCGGGGGTAGTGCTACACGTGGGGGCTCATCCGGATCCAGTAATCTGCAATCAACCAACCTCAAGATGAACCCTTCGGTCGTAGTCCAATGGTGTGCAAGAGAGGGCGCCATTTCAAGCTCAAGTGTAGTCATGGAGCTTCCCGGTGGCCATTGGGACAGGAAGGAAGTGGATAATGTTATACAAAAATTATCCCCTCACAGAAAAGCCCGGGTGGTTGCTCTCAGATTAGATCAAGGGGCTTACAACACTCATGAGTGGAGAGGGGAAGTACCTGAGAACTTTAAAAAGGAGAGTTTTCCACTGCTAGGAGGCAAGTCAGAACTCCGCCTAGTGCACCTGAAAGTTACAGAGGTGGACCCTCCCACTCCTGCTCAGGAGGAGGAAGCCAAGGGACCTGTGAGCCCCCCGCAACCCTTGTCCATGATTGGGCCAGAACTTCTTAACGCCCTGGGAGACATCGTGTCGAAGTGCCAGAAAAGTAACACAGTGTGCGTGGAAGCTGGATATCGGAAGCTGAGGTTCTTTTCTGGGAAACAGCCTGTGCCTCTCGACGAGGAAGAGTTTGACGTTTGGATAGAGCAAGCCATGCAAGCTCTTGAAGGATGGGAACTGCCAGAGGCTCAGAAGAAGCAGCGTATATGTGAGAGTCTGCGAGGAGCCGCTGCAGAAGCTGTTAAGAACTTGAGATTCAGTAAAACCACCTGCGCAGCATATAACTACCTGGTTATGCTGCAAGAGGAATTTGGACAACTGGAAAAGGTAGCTGACCCCATATATCAATTCGAGCACACTTCTAAACAACCGGGTGAATGTTTCTCTGAATACATAAGGAGGCTGAACAAGATGTTATGCCAAATTGTGTTGAGGAAGGGAATGGAACCCTCTGCTGCAGATCAAGCTAGAATGAAACAGATCCTAAGAGGTGCCCTACGCTCTGATCCCATTTGACTCCACTTGAAGACCACAGGGGGTGTTGTGTTACTAAGCTATCCTGACCTCATTAAAGTGGTGAGGGAAGAAGAAGCCTTGCTGAGTGACCAGCTGTCAGGAACCCCGCCCAACTCCACTTCATGTGTTGGGGTTAGGTCAGCCATGGCTCAAGGGGCTTGGAGGTTGACACTTTGAAGTCTCAGATGGCACAGATGATGGAGATGATGTCCTCTATGATGACTAGCAGAGATAGAGAAAGAAGAAAGGGCCAAGGCTGAGATGGCCCAAGAGGTACCCGTTTCTACACCTAAGGCCACAAGGAGTGAGGATGTCTGCTTCAACTGCGGAGGAACTGGACACCATTTAAAAATGTGCCCCAGCCCAAGGAAGTTTACTACATCACCTCGCAAGCCGGCAGAAAACTTCAGAGGGCCCCGGTGAAGGAGTCAACCGGGTGCCCATCAGTTGTAGCTCACTCCAAAACCAACAAAAAGAAGAGGAAAGGCGAGGGATCTGGGCCGTTGCCACACACCCCTGATACCACCTTTGAATGCCATGACATTTCCCACCCAAAATTAAAGAATACTCAGGAACGGGAGATCAATGCACATCAGACCTCACCAGGGTTGAAGTCCAAGAGAAGCCGAAAAAAGACAGAAATAAAGGTGCAAGTTACTAAGCCCAACAAGAAGGCCTCTCCCAAGAAGGTACCTGACAAACTAGTGGGACCTTCTCCCATAATCTCCATCCAAGTAGAGGGAATCTACACGAAGGCCCTCCTTGACACAGGAGCTCAAGTGACTCTCTTATATCGGGACTTCTATAATAAGCATCTTAGGCACCTGCCACTACAGAAGTTGGAGGACCTGGAGATATGGGGCATTGAAACACAGAACTTCCCCTATGATGGATATATCCCGATTAGACTCACCTTTGATCCCTCGGTGGCAGGAGAAACTGAGACATTTGACACTCTGGCTGTGGTCTGCCCTTGACCTCCTGGGGCCAACAAGAGCTCTCTAATCATAGGGACAAACACAGACTTAGTGAGAAGACTGTTGACCCCCCTGGTTGAAGAGCAGGATACTTGGGCAACCAGAGTCCACCCTTTGTTACAGCAAGTCTACCAGCGCCTGGTGCTGGAGCAGAAGGCCCCAGAAGAGGGGGTTGGGAAGATCTGGAAGCTGGACAAGAAAGGAAAAGTGTTACAGCCCGGAGAGGTGACCTGCTTAAGAGTTGCTGTGAAGCCCACCTGGGAACAACCAGGCCCCTTCGTCCTCCTTGAACCGGGCCTGAAGGAGAAGGAAAGGGGAATAGAAGTGATTCCCGAAGTGGTCTCATTGAAGGTCCTACAGAGGAACCATGGGAAGGTGTCAGTGAGTATCAGAAACACTACCACCACCCCAGTGAGAATGCCAGCCAGGATGCTGTTGGGCCAAGTGAACCAAGCCACCCTAGTGAGTCCATCTGACCGGGAGAAGGCTGGAGGAGGGGACATAGTGGAGAAGCTCTGTGATGAAGACACCAGTCTCCCACCGGCCTGGAAGAAAAGGGCCAGGGACCAACTGACTCGATGGCAGAAAATCTTCTCGAGGGACGAATTTGATGTGGGATGCACGGAAAGTGCCACCCACAAGATTTGCTTGCAAGAGGATAAGCCATTCAAGGAGAGAGTCCGACGAGTTCCTATAGGAGATCTGGAAGACCTGCGTGAGTGGAAAAGAACAGGCATAATCCGAGAGTCTCGAAGTCCCTACGCTTCCCCCATTGTGGTGGTTCGAAAGAAAAATGGCTCTCTGAGGCTGTGTATAGATTACTGAACATTGAATGGGAGAACCATACCAGATCAGTACACCACCCCCTGCATAGAAGATGCGTTGCAAAGCCTGTCTGGAGCCAAGTGGTTCAGCGTGATGGATTTGAAGAGTGGCTACTACCAAATCCCCATGCACCCCGAGGACAAGGAAAAGACTGCCTTCATCAACCCAGTGGGATTCTTTGAGTTCAACCGGATGCCTCAAGGGTTGTCAGGAGCCCCTGCCACTTTCCAGAGGTTGATGGAGAGAACAGTGGGAGACATGAACATAATAGAAGTGCTGGTGTATTTGGACGATGTCATCGTGTTCGGGAAGACTCTAGAGGAACATGAAGAGAGGCTGGAAAAGGTCTTGAAGAGACTACATGAAGAAGGCCTGAAACTTTCCCCTGAGAAGTGCCAGTTCTACCAGCCCTCAGTTCATTACCTGGGTCACATAGTATTCGCGGAAGGAGTAGCAACAGATCCGGAGAAGCTGGATGCTGTCACTTCCTGGACAAGGCCTACCAACATGACTGAGCTCCGGTCGTTCCTGGGATTCTGCTCCTATTATAGGAGGTTCGTGGAGGGGTTTGCCAAAATAGCCAGGCCCTTAAATGAGCTTCTGAAGAATGAGGGAGAAGAAGATGGAATAGAACCAGAACAGCCAGCAAAACCTTCCTTGGGCCCCAGGAAACCCAGAGAGTCCATACAGGACCAGTGGACCTTCAAGTGTGAAGAAGCTTTTAACCAACTAAAAGAGATTCGGACCACTGCCCCTGTATTAGCTTTTGCGGACACCACCAAACCCTATGAGCTGCATGTGGACGCCAGCCGAGACGGGCTTGGAGGGGTGCTATTAGGAACATGATGGTCACCTACGACCTGTAGCCTATGTGAGTAGGAGCCTGACACTTGCTGAGAAGAATTACCCCACACACAAGTTGGAATTCTTGGCCTTAAAGTGGGCAGTGGTGGATAAGTTGAAGGACTACTTATATGGGACTGAGTTTGTGGTGAAGACGGATAACAATCCACTCACCTACCTCTTGATCACCGCCAAGCTGGATGCTACGGGACATATGTGGCTGGCTGCTCTCTCAAGTTTCACATTCAGCCTGAAGTACCGACCGGGAGTGGGGAATAGGGATGCTGATGCCCTGTCCAGAAGATCCCATGCTTCTACCAATCCTTGCGGAGGTTGGACCCAACTGTCCCCAGAGGGGTTGCAAACCCTGTATCAGGGAACAGAACTTCAACTTAAAGGGGGATCACGAGCCAAAGAAATTGGGGTTTCAGCTGCTGGAGTACCCAGGAGTTACTGTAATGTGACCCAAGTTGCAGAAGAAGGTTTGCCCAAGTTATCCAAGAAGGACCTGAGGAGGGACCAGTTGGAAGACCCTTTGGGGAAGCTATTACTAGGGGCTTTGGAAGACCAACACCCTGAGCTACTTCTAAAAGATTCTCAAAGAGAAGCCCGGTTGTTACACAAGGAATGGGACCGGTTGCAGATACGACAAGGGGTGGTCTACCGAAGGGGCCCCTCTGGTGATCTGGAAGAGAAGTGGCAGCTGTTCCTACCTACAAAGCACAGGGAAGCGGTTCTAACTGCCCTCCACGACAACCATGGACATTTGGGGCCGAAATAACTTTTCAACTTGTGAGAGACCGGTTCTACTGGCCCTGCATGCGGGCTGAAGTTGAAGGATACTGCCGCTCCTGTGCCCGATGTATCCAGAGGAAAACTTTGCCACGTCAAGCCACCCCAATGGGCCACCTACAGAGTCAAGGACCCATGGATCTGGTGTGCATTGATTTCCTTTGTCTAGAGCCTGATTTGACTGGAAAGGGGAATGTCCTAGTGGTGACAGACCATTTCACTAGATATGCTCAAGCTTTCCCTACCAAAGATCAGAAGGCCTCAACAGTAGCCAAAGTGTTAGTGGAAATATTCTTTGTGCATTATGGTCTACGACAACACCTTCACTCAGACCAGGGAAGAGACTTTGAGAGCAGGCTCATAAGGAAGTTGTTAGATCTACTGGGCATCCAAAAGACTAGAACAACCCCATACCACCCACAAGGGGATGCCCAACCTGAGCGGTTCAACCGGACCCTTTTGGACATGTTGGGAACTTTGAGCTCAGAAAAGAAGCCACATTGGAGTAAGCATGTGGCTGCTATAGTACATGCTTACAACAGCACTACTAGTGATACAACTGGATACTCCCCATACCGGCTGATGTTTGGAAGGGAGGCTCGGCTACCTGTGGATTTGGCTTTCAGCACTTCAGTGGATCACACCTCGGCAACATCCCACAAGGGGTATGTGGATAGGTTAAGGAAGAGTTTGATATTGGCCTATGAGCAGGCCCAAGCCACTTCTGACCTAAGAGGACTGAGGAACAAGAGGAACTTCGACCTCAAGGTCCGGATACAGGACCTACAGCCAGGTGACAGGGTACTTCTGAGGAACTTAGGAATCCCTGGGAAGCATAAGTTGGCTGACCGTTGGAGATCCCAGCCGTATGTAGTCTGCAAGAAACTCCCAGATCTCCCGGGAATACCAGATCAGACCAGAAGGGAGTGTAGGCCCTTTGAAGACTTGGCATAGAAACCACCAATTGCCCCTTTCGGAAGCTGTTCACCTCCCTCCCATGTCAGAAACACAGGAACCCTCTGAATCCTCAAGAGTATCTAGACCAGTCACCAGGTCTCAGTCGACTCTTACTGATATAGAAGACCAAGACCTGGAAGTAGAAGACTCTGCAGAGGAAGATATGGAATCTGAATGGTTATGGCCCTCTCAAGAGCCGGAGTTTATGGCTGGTTCATCATCACCTCCTAAAGCGGTCAGTAGTGAAGTTCTTCGTCCAGAGGCTCCTGAATTTGTGACACACAGTGTGCCTACCGAGGATGCACGGGATGATCTATATTCTTCACCATCGAGGGATCCCGATGAGACTCCCTTGTTTTCTGAAACTGAACTGGACACTTCTGTGGCAAGAGGGTTAAACACGCTTGAACCAGAAGAAGAATTCAAAGAAACAGGGGTGCTTAATGACCCAGATGTATCGACACCTCGGAAGCAGAGGCAGAAAAGAGTCATTCACCCTCTCTAAAGACTGACGTATAATCAAATGGGTGAATGTTCTGAAGAAGTCTTTTCCACTGCTAAGAGAACATCTAATGTACCTGGTCCTTCCACTGCATGTTTGGCGGAAGGCAACCCCAGCTCACCCCCTGGCACAACTGATCAGGCTACTCCAGTTGAGGTAGCCTGTGGACAGGACAGCTCTCCATCATATGACAATTGGTGGGAGGCTTCTCTGTCAGTCGTATGCAACCTCTTAGAGTCTAAAATGTGTTACAGAACTAAGATTTTAGATGTCTTTGGGGACCAAAGAGTTAAAGTGGGGGGAGTGTGTAGCGGGGTGGCGGTTTGTGGTGTATTATAAGACTGTCATTAACCTTGTGAAGCAATGCATTGTGGAAGTTGCGGTACCTGGAGAACGGGACTCCATTGACACAAGTAGATAATAAGACTATGGTACCCACAGTGCAACTGCCCTCCCAAAGTGCATTGCATCCCCTTACTGCTTTATGGGGAGGCTACTTAAAGGAGGGGAGGAGCTTTGTTCGGCCTCTTGGGATCTTCACCTCCTCCCTGCCAGACGTGTGTGAGAGGCCTGCTGCCAGAGAGACTAGGCCTGAAGCCTGGGCCTTCCACCTTGCGGAGGATCGCCAAGCCTGGAGGGTGATCCCTTTCTGTGTGTCCAGAGACCGGAGTCGTCCGTCGGCTGACATCTACTGCTGCCGATAGAAGGACCGGATACTGCACGTTGCAGAGGGACCATGGATCGAGGTGCCAGCAGCGAGGAAACTCAGGTGGACTAGGCCTGTTTGGGTGAGCGGGCACCTGCCCAGGTTCTACAACTGTTATAGGCCTGTGACTTTTCAGGGCTCACTTTCACCAGAGTAGTGCATCTCACACGCACCAAGCACATAGTGCAGCGCGTGATAACTACGCAGTTTAAGTTGTGCTATACTAACTGAGAGTTCCCTTCCACAAACATTGTTCTGCGGAAGTTTATTTGCATCTTTAAATTGCCCTTGGATTACAATTTAAAGTGCACCAACGTTTGCTAGCGAAGACTCCCACATTGAGGAATTTGTGTAGTGATCTTTGTCAGGCCTGACTGGAACTAACACTGCAGGACATAGGGTGTTATTGCCCACTAGGGGGAGCTCGCGAGCATTATACTTGTTTCTTAAAATCATAAGTAGATTTTAACATTGTTTTAGAAATCCCTTTGTCTTTATCCTTATTGACTCTTGCAGGGCCCTGCATAGTCAACTGTATACATAAGTGTATTACTGTGTTTGCTTCTCACACCAAGTAAAGTTGCCCTTGGTTAAGTGAAACATTTTGTTGAAGTATCTTTGTTTCCAGAGGGATTGCTACCAGAGAAAGGTAACTCTACTCATACATGTTATTGTGTTATACATGCCAAATTGTGTTCCCAGCATTCAGTGGGACTCACAATTACCATTTACACCAGTTGTGCCAAGGGAGGGTCTGAGCCAGTTATAGGGGTTGCGAAACAGAGTACTGACCCAAACTAAACCAGCAGCTCCTTCGGGGGTAGTGCTACATTATGTTTTTACAATCATTTCTATTTCTGTGATCATGTAATTGTTTACATTTTTTTATTTTTTTCTTACGCATTATAGTGTCATATAAATTATTATACTATATGTGTACCCATTTCTTTACTAATATATTTCACTTGATACAGCCAGCTAAGTGCGGATGCTCTGTTTCCTGTTATATGGTTGTGTTTCCTTTTTCTTGAACTTTCGCATTGCCTGTTAAGGGTTAAGGCTACATACACCCTTTTCTTTTGTATTTTGAACCTTATGCTTGCACAATGTTCGGGTTCTATTTGTTTGTCTGCCCTCTGTAGTTCCCCCTCTGTGCAGTCTATTAAGGGTCAATGGCCTCCCTGCATGATCGGTCTTTCATTGTATGTTTATTTCTGGTTCTGCACTCTGTGGTACCCCCCCTGCGCAATAGACCACCAAGCATTTTGCCACGTTCTCGTATGTGCATTTTTCCACACATTTCCTAGCCACATTTGGTATGCTGTTAACCATTATTGGCACTGCAAGCATGATGTGCGTTTTCCACGCTTTCTGGGAACATGCGCAAAAACGCATGTTTCTGCACACATTTTTGAAACACGCAGGTGTGAATGAGTCCTTAGGGAAAGCTGTCTGCCAGCTGTCAGTGACACAAAGGATACATTCCATTCTGTGATGTGTAAACCTTAATAAAAAATAATTGTGTGTTTACCCATTAAGGATGGATGCAATAATGTGTAATTACAGGAGAATACTTAAATCCTGATTCTTCTTATTTCATTGAAAGTAGGGCTGTTACTGATTAAAATTTTCGTGTTCAATTAATCGTTTTTTTTTAATCGACTAATTTGCGATTAATTATAACGCACATACAGATCCAACTACTTTTAGCTGATCTCCTTGCAGGCCGATTCCCAGTGCAGCTACCAACCACTGGAAAAATCGATAGCAGGATATAAAAAACACACAAAAGGCAGCGCTCGATGGGAATAGCAATAAAACTTTTATAGTCTTCAAGTAGGTAACAAAATAAATATTGCACTGGAGATAAAATCAATGTAGCTACATAAGCTGTAAAAATAGTGCGAGTAATACCAAACGGTAGCAAAAGCAGTCATAAAAACATGTAGCTAAGTATGAAACTGGTATAAAAATGTGTACAACGATACCACTGCTGAATCCAGATGAGGAGGGGCTAACATCAGTCCGTCGGCATGTAGATGTCCGGTGAAGGGAACTATCACAACTCCCAGTGGATGGCTGTAGAATCCCAGGTTGATAGAGGGAAGTGTAACAGCCCTTGCGTGTGGCAGATAGTAAGGTCCCGCCGGCATGCAGATATGAAGGCACAGCAAAGGAGCCCTTCAGATGGACACGGCAAGCCCAAAGAATTTTGATCGATCAAAAGAATTTTGATCGATCAAAACAATTAATCGATTAATCGAGGAATTAATAGTTAATTTCCACAGCCCTAATTGAAAGGGACAAGACTTGAAGTGGTTCTAAAGCCTAAACATGTTTTTAACTTAAAGTAGAACTACAGTATAGGTACAACTTTTTTTTTTCATTTTGGACAGAGTAAGGGAGGGTTATAACCCCTGCCGGATTTTTTTTTTCACCATCTGTGTCCCATTGCAAAGATTTCCCTTCACTTCCTGTTCTATGGCCATACAGGAAGTTAGAGGAAATCCCTGCAAATTGAGAGAATTCCTTGGGAACCCCCAGGTGTCCCCATTGGAAGATTTCCCCTCTATTACTTTTCTGGGGACAGCACAAAATTGGGATTTTCTTTTATTTCCACTTTGATAATGGTAAAGAGGACAAATAGTGAGGGTGAATCTCCCTAATGGGGGCACAGACAGCAATAAAAACGGATCCCTCCCCGCTCTATCCAAAACCAAAAAAAAGTTTTGGCAATAGTTACACTTTAATGTATTAATCACTTGCTGACCGCGCTATAGCCGAATGACGGCTAAAGTGCGGCCGGCTAGTTCTGGGAGGCCATCATATGACAGCCTCCCGTGCTTGCGCTTTTTGCACGTCCTCAGGACCCAGCACATCACGGATCGGGGTAAAGGGCCAATCACAGCGGCCCTTTACTACGTGATCGCTTCGTCCAATGATGGAGCGATCACTTATCAACAAACCAGTATCATGCCCAGTTCAGCGCCCCTACAGTGCCATCAGTGCCACTACAGTGCCCATCAGTGCAACTACAGTGCTCATCAGTGCCACTACAGTGCTCATCAGTGCCCTATGGTGCCACTACAGTGCTCAATAGTGCCCTACAGTTCCCATCAGTGAGTGCTTATCAGTACAAGTCAGTATCCTACAATACCCTCACAGTGCCATCAGTGCCACTACAGTGCTCATCAGTGCCACTACAGTGCCCATCAGTGCCCTATGGTGCCACTACAGTGCTCATCAGTTCCCTACAGTGCCACTACAGTGCTCATCAGTGCCCTACAGTTCCCATCAGTGAGTGCTTATCAGTACAAGTCAGTATCCTACAATACCCTCACAGTGCCATCAGTGCCACTACAGTGCTCATCAGTGCAACTACAGTGCCCATCAGTGCCCTATGGTGCCACTACAGTGCTCATCAGTGCCCTACAGTGCCACTACATTGCTCATCGGTGCCCTACAGTGCCTATCAGTAAGTGCTTATTAGTGCACGTCAGTACTCTACAGTGCACGTCAGTGCCATCAGTGAGTGCTTATCAGTGCTCATCCGTGACCTACAGTGCCATCAATGCCCTACAGTGCACATCAGTGCCCTAAAGTGCCATCAGTGAGTGCTCATCAGTGCCACTAAAGTGCCCATCAGTGCCACTAAAGTGATCAACAGTGCCACTACAGTGCTCATCAGTGCCACTACAGTGCCCTATAAGTGCTCAGTAGTGCCCAATACATGAGTGCTCATCAGTGCCACCCTATCAGTGGATCTTCAACCGTGCCCATCAGTGCTGTAAAAACATGTAAAAAATGCGTACAAAATGTGTTTTCATTTTCTTTCCACATTTTCCAAAAATTTGTGGGGAAAAAAATGACATGTTCAGAAGAATCATAAAATATACGTTGCCTTATAGAATGCCTCATAGAATATACGTTGGGGCGTTTGCTTTCCAAAATGGGGTCACTTTGTGAGCCTTTCCATTGTCCTGGTGCTCCAGGGCCTTCAAAAGTGTAATAGGTGGTCAGGAAATTAGATGTGTAATTTATGTCCCTAGAACACATAACGGTGCTCCACTGTATGTTGCCAAGCTGTGTAAAAGTCTCACACATGTGGTATCGCCATACTCCGGAGGAGTAGCAGAATGTGTTTTGGGGTGTAGTTGCATGTATGCTTATGCCATGTGAGAGAAACAACCTGTTAACATGACAATTTTGTGAAAACAAAAAAAATCTTAATTTTGCAAAGAATTGTGGGTAAAACTTACAACTGAAAAAAACTCACCATACCTCTTACTAAATACCGTATTTATCGGCGTATAACACACACTTTTTTCCCCTTAAAATCAGGGGGAAATCGTGGGTGCGTGTTATACGCTGATCCCTGCCGATCCCCCGCTGATTGTGAGCGAGCGGAGCCGAGATACACAAAGCCGAAGTACACTCGGCTTTACTCGGCTCCTCTCACAGTCACGCCCACCTCCACTGATTGCGAGCACCGCTGACATACAGAAAGCCGAGTGTACTTCGGCTAGTCTCGGCTCCTCTCCCAGTCCCGCCCCTGACTGTGAGCAGAGCCGAGTCTAGCCAAAGTACACTCGGCTTTCTCTATGTCAGCGGCGCTCGCAATCAGTGGAGGTGGGCGTGACTGCGAGAGGAGCCGAGTAAAGCCGAGTGTACTTTGGCTTTGTGTATCTCGGCTCCGCTCGCTCCTCTCGCAATTAGTGGAGATGGGCGGGACTGTGAGCAGAGCCGAGTCTAGCCGAAGTACACTCGACTTTCTGTATCTCGGCTCCGCTCACAGTAGGCGGAAATCGGCGCCAAATTTAAATCAGGCCAGGGCAAGGCTGCAAATGCAAAGGCACTGGGCAAGGCTGCAAAGGCACTGGGCAAGGCTGCAGATGGACACTGGGCAAGGCTGCAAAGAAACTGGGCAAGGCGGCAGATGGACACTGGGCAAGGCTGCAAAGGCACTGGGCAAGGCTGCAGATGGACACTGGATAAGGCTGCAATGATGGACAAGGCTGCAGATGGACATTGATAAGGCTGCATTGATGGGCATTTAAATGTAAGTTTTTTTCCTTAAACTTCCCTCCTAAAAGTTTTTTTCCTTAAAATTCCCTCCTAAACTTGGGGTGTGTGTTATACGCCGATAAATACAGTACCTTGAACTGGCCACTTTCCAAAAATAGGTAATTTGGGGGGTATTTGTACTTAGTGTTCTAAGAAATTAGATTAATGATTGGTACCATAGCTTGTAGACCATATAACCTTCACAAAGACCAAATAATATACACTGATTTGGGTTATTTTTACCACAGAAATGTAGCAGTATAAAATTTGGTCAACATTTATGAAGGAAAATTACTAATTTGCTAAATTTTATAACAGAAACAAAGAAAATTCTTTTTTTTAAATCAATTTTTATTATATATTTATAGTGCAAAAAATAAAAGACCCAGTGGTGTCTAAAAGTGGAACTTCCTCTTATCTGATCCCCCCCCCCCCTCTGGTGCCACATTTGGCACCTTTGAGGGGGGAGTGGGAACCTGTTTTTTTACAGGTACCCTGTCCCCATTTCTGTGAGACCAGGCTGCGAATTACGTCAGCAGCTCTGCCCCCCTCCTCCTCCCTCCTCCCTCCCCTTCTGCCAGACCAGTAAGAGTGCAGCGCACTTTATGCATGCGCAGTATGAACCTGGCTGTGAAGCCAAAAGGCTACACTGCCAGGTTCCCTTATCCGCAATGGCGGCAGCAGCACCTGACCAGATGATGTAAACATTGGCTGCGGTGCTGACATCACTGGACTCCAGGACAGGTAAGTGCCCTAATGTTAAAAGTCAGCAGCTTTAGTATGTGTAGCTGCTGACTTTTAATTTTTAAAGGGGTGGGCAGAACTCCTCTTTAAATACCACCAAAAGAAAGCTCTACTTGCATGAAAAAAAGGACGCAAATTTCATGAGTACAGTGTTGCACATTGTAACGACACCCCCCAATATGAAAGGGGTTAACGCCGTTTAGAATATTCCCTCTCTGAACACACAACCACTATCGACCCTCCACAGCCAGGCAACCACTTCCCATAGGATTAATCATTCCAGAGATACGAGACAACGCTCTGTATTTCAAGTTCCAAAACAGGGAATCACTTTATTTTCAAACACATGGTAACACTTTTCTCTTCAAAACCCTTCCCTCCCATCCTTGGGGGAACAGGGCGGGTTAAACTGTCCAATGACAATGGTGATACAGGTCAGGTGTGTTCAAACTTCTCCTTTGATAAACAGTCTTAGCAGGAGGGGTGATTTCCCCCCCCCCTCCTCACAGAAGACACTTAAACATCCCATAATAATAGGCAGCCAGACGGTCTACTAAGCTCCAATCCACATCATCACAATGAAAGGACCTGTAGCATAGGTGAGGTTCATTAGCATTACACAAGCAGATAGGTGACACATCAGCATCTCTCAATTAACCTGTTCAGTTCAGAGTCGAACACCAGTACATTTTGGGGATTAATATTACTATTTCAATTTCAAGCAATCCAAGCCATATTCTTAATGTCCATTATTTCCTGGCTCACCCTGTGTCCAAAGTGATCCCCTGTCACACAATCACAGATTATAGTGGTGGTTTTCATTCACCCTGTGCCCCTAAGGGAGACACAGGGTGGTTGACACATAAGAGGCATTGGGGAAGCTGAAGCTGAACTATAAAGGGGAAGTTCCATTCGGATGGCGCCACCCTTTGGGCTGCTTTTTCTGATCCTCGTGTTAGTAAAGTTTGGTGAGAGACGATTCGCGCTTTTCAGCCTCGTGTTGACGAATGTGCTATCTCTATTATGAACGCTAGTTTTACCAGAACCAGCGCTCCCTGCTTCTGAGCATGCACGTTTTTTTTCACGTCGTTAAAGCCTACACACGGGCATTTTTCACGATGAGAAAAACGACAACGTGAAAAACGACGAGAAAAAAATAGAGCATGTTCCAAATTTTTAATGCCCATTTTTCACGGCGTGAAAAATGCTCTGGAGCCTACACACGATCGTTTTTAACGACCAAATGAAAAAGTGGCATTTTTCTCGTCATGGAAAATGGTCGTGTGTACGCGGCATTAGTGTGTCACATTTGCAGAGCTGAGGATGTGGACTGGGCAGTCAGACAATTATTTTCTATGGCCAGACCTGTCTTTTGGCCCGGTGAGAGTGCTTTAGTTCATAAACTCTCCCTGACTGAGTGTAAATTGCCTTTCTTAATTGGCATATTGGGACCTGCTCTTCAGGTTGTCCTGAAAAGTGGCCCGAGAGTAATGACACTCCTCACCTCTTCCCTGGCTATGATTAAGAGGTCTACAAAAATGTATAAAGTATCTATGTACAGGATTGAATACTATACATTTTCAAGCCATTGGTTTATGCTGACTATATAATTTCAGCTGTTTAACAGAAATATCTGCTGCTGGTAACCTAATGAACACTGTTTACTGGCTCATAATGATAGGGTTACCAGAGTCAAGAGGGATCAATTTCCCTGGAGAATCTACCATTACTAAAGCACAGCGCTGTAAATTATTGGCAAGTAGCTGCAACACGCCTTGCAGGACTTATGCTACAGCTAGTACAATGACATACATCTACAATATTGTATAAAAACTGTATTATACAACAAACTAGTGAATGTAATAAATGTTTTCTATTGTTTGGAACCTCTCTTCATCCTATTCATCCATATTTACTATGGTGGGGAGTTCTGGACTTAATGACTGTGAATCCAACTCAGTGCATTATTCATAAAACCCAAGATATATCCTCCCAGTGACATATGATGCAAAAAATAAAAAATATATATATATATATGTAGCGGGTATATACTTTTCTATCATGTTTAAAACTGGCAGAGACACCAGTGATGTATAGTTCCCTGCGGCCCAGCAGGTGGCGCTGTCCCTGTGGGCTGGGGTTGAACCATCACTGCAGTGCCGTACCCTTTTTGGCCTCTCGCAGCACCTGTACGGCGGGAAGGGGAACCCACTGTGCTTGCTGGGAGAGGGTATAAAGGGGGCGGACATCTTTGTCACTGGGTTTTTCGAGTCCCAGGCACCTTTAGCCTGAGGGCTGCTGTCCGTGGTCGGTGTCCAGGCGGCCTAGGCCTGGACACCAGGAGTTCGGGAGCCACCCCAGACACTCTTAGTCTGGGCAGAGGTACTTTGTTCCAGGCCTGAGGCCCAGCTACTTCCACTGGGTTTCGCCCGGAAGGGATCGTCCTAAGGTGCCCGACGGACTGGGTACCTGAATCTAAGACGCAATGGACCGCACAGGTGACCTTCCCGTAGATCTGGTGCAGCAGATTGCCAGTGCTGGGACAGGGCCTCCAGAGACCGTCTGGAGGGATGCCTTCACCAAATAGGGGCCTTATTCACACGGAAGGTGCTAATGTCTGTGCAGAGACATTTCGCAAAGGTCGCATCTAAAGACCGTTACTTTCAGGCCTGTGGCAGGGGCTGCAACAGTTCACCCGGTAGGTGGCAGCTACCAATTCACGGTCGGTGGCAGAGACCGTGCGCCAATCCTATTCACACGCTAAAAGGAATAGGAGAGTTCATTGTGCCTGGGCCTACTCGTATCCACACCCCCTGTCTGTTCGTTGAGGGAGTCTAACTGATTGTGTTTCATCCTGACATTAGAAAATAAAGGAGTGTTGGACTTTTATTGGTGTGGGGCTCATTTACTGGCAGACACTGTTCCACAGAAGAAGCGGAGGCTCCAAACACCAAACACCAACCCGAAGGTAAAGAAACTTTGCTCACACCACACAAACATCTGCGGTGAAAGCTTGGCGTGGTGACCCCGCACTCTCTCCTCCAAGGTACCCCTAGACTGCAGCCAAAAATAACCGATAAACAAGAGAGAGAGAGAGTGGAGGGCGCTACATATATATATATGGTAATGTTAATCTATGTGTGTTTACTCGTTTATGGAAAGGAAAAGAATACTATAAGTATGCAGGACTATGACTAAGGACAACTGGCAGGGTGCCTTTGGCCAATCATGGCTCAGGGGGACTAAGTACACGCCCCATACTATATAAGGCCGCATGCGCATCGGCCTTGTGTAGTGTGTTCAGGCGGCTTAGAGACAGAGAGAGAGAGAGAGAGAGAGATTGTTGTTTTATTTCAGTTAGCAATAGCTAGATTGAGCAGGCAGTTGATTCAGCTAGTTAGATGCAGTATTCCAGTATATTTAGTATATATATGCATTGCACGCTTTGTATATACTGTATATATATATATATAGCACTAAAGTTCCCAAAGATAATATCAACATAAAGTGCAAACAATACAATTTATAGTAGCAAAAGAACTGGGCAGGGGAACCTCCCACCAAACTCGGTGAGGGACATTGTCCTGCCCACAGGTCATACTAGTGATTCTCCTGGCTTCCTGGGGCCAGTGTCATCCTCCTCTCCTTCTGTCTTCAACAACTCATTCAGAGGTTTGGCAATTCTTGCAAATCCCTCCACAAACATGCGATAATAGGAGCAGAACACCAGGAAGGATCTGAGCTCCGTCACTGTAGTTGGCCGGAGCCAGGAGGTAACTGCCTCCAGTTTGTCAGGGTCTGTAGATACTCCTTCTTCAGACACTATGTGTCCCAGGTAGTGGACTGAGGATTGGTAGAAATGACACTTCTCCCTGGAGAGTTTAAGTCCCTCATCACTAAGTCTCTTCAGGACTTTCTCCAGCCTTTCCTCGTGTTCCTCCAGAGTCTTCCCAAAGACAATGTCATCTAGGTACACTAGGACTTCGATGAGGTTCACTGTCTTCTCCATCATTCGCTGGAAAGTGGCAGGAGCCCCCGACAACCCTTGAGGCATCCGGTTAAATTCATAGAATCCCACTGGGGTGATGAATGCCGTCTTCTCTCTGTCTTCTGGATGCATTGGGATCTGGTAATACCCACTCTTCAGGTCCATTACGCTAAACCACTTGACTCCGGACAGACTCTGCAGAGCATCCTCTATCCTGGGGGTGGTGTATTGGTCAGGTATGGTCCTCCTATTGTCATATTGAGAGTCCTGTAGTCTATGCAGAGTCTCAGTGACCCGTTCTTCTTCCTGACTACTACGATAGGGGAGGCATATGGGCTTCTGGACTCTTGGATAACTCCAGTTCTCTTAAGCTCTGCCAGTTGCTCACGTGGGTCCTCCAGGTCAGCCAGTGGGACCCGCCGGACCCTTTCTCGGTAAGGTTTGCCTTCTTGCAGACGGATCTTGTGGGTGGCACTCCTGGCACACCCTACGTCAAATTCATCTCTGGAGAAAATCTTCCTCCACCTGCTCAGCTGGGCCCTGGCTCTCTCCTTCCACACCGGTGGTAGGGTCGTGTTCTCCAGGCAGAGCTTCTCCAGCATGGGTGCCCCTCCTTCAGTCTTCTCTAGGTCAGACAGAGCCACTGGGGTAGCAGGGTTTACTTGGCCCAACAGCATCCGGGCCGGAATCTTCACAGGTGAGTCAGTAATGTTCCCGATGCTCACTGGTATCCGGCCATTGGCCTTCTTCAGAGCCCTCAGCGGGACTACCTCAGGGATTACTTCCAATCCTGGGTGGGTGTCTAGGGGGTCTGGTTCCAGAACCACGAAGGGGCCAGGTTGCTCCCATGTGAGCTTCACAGTGGCCTTCAGACAGGTCATTTCACCAGGCTGTAACACTCTCTCCTTCTTCTCCAATCTCCAGACTTTCCCTACCCCCTCTTCTGGGGCCTTCTGTTCCAGGGCCAATCGCTGGTAGGCTAACTGCAACATTAGGTGGATCCTGGCTTTCAAAGCACCCTGTTCCTGTGCTAAGGGAGCCAGTAGTCTCCTGACCAGGTCAGTATTGGTCCCTATTATCAGAGAACTCTTGTTGGCCCCTGGTGGGCGAGGACAAACTACTGCCAGGGTGTCAAAGGCCTCTGTCTTTCCTGCTATCGAGGGGTCGAAGACCAGTCTGATTGAGATATAGCCATCGTAGTGGAAGCTTTGGGTGCCAATCCCCCATATTTCCAGATCTTCCAATTTCTGTAAGGGCAAGTGACTTTTGATAAAAGTCTCAATACAGGAGAATGACTTGGGCCCCTGTGTCCAGGATGGCTCTTGTGTAAACTCCCTCCACTTGAATGGGGACCACAGGGGAGGGTCCCACCAATTTGGCTGGAAACCTCCTCGGGGAGGCCTCTTTCTTCGGACTCGTGGGTTTTCCCTTAGGTGTTTTCTTCTTCTTCCACCTTTTCCTGGATCTTAATCCCTGTTGGGCCTGGTATGCATTGATTCCTTGCAGGACTTGAAATTTTAACTCCTGGCGGGTGGTATTTAGTATTTTGGGAGGGGCGTTGTTTTCCTCCTCCCTCGACTCTTCTTGCCTTAGGGTTTTTGTGGAGCTTGCTGAAAATGATGGGCACCCGGCTGACTCCTTCACCAGGGCCCTTTTGAAGTTTTCTGCCGGCTGGTGATAGGTGCCTCGGGTCTTCCTTGGACTGGGGCACACTCGCCCAAAGTGGCCAACTCCCCCACAGTTGAAACAGACAGCCTCTCCCCTGTCCCGCGGAGAGACTGGCGTTGAGGCACTCTGGTGCGGTTCCTTCCTAACTTCCTCTTTTTGTTGGACTCCCGAGTTCTTAGCCATTAGGGAGATCAAAAGATCCAGCACTTGAGTCATCTGAGACTTTAAGATCTCCACCTCCGAGTCCCGTTCAGAGGCTATGGCGGATCTGACTCCCACTGAGGGGGGAGGGGTGGCTTTCTCAACCTCCTGTTGGTCCTTCAACAGAGCTTCTTCATCCCTTATGATTCGCACAAGGTCTGGATAACTCAGGGACATGACTCCTTCAGATGTCTTCAGGTGGAGCCAAACTGGATCCGAACGCAATGCTCCCCTCAGGATCTGCTTCATCCTGGTCGCATCTATGACTTGTGGCAGCATCCCCTTTTTAAGGACAATTTGGCAGAGCATCTTGTTTAACCTCCGGACGTATTCAGACAATCTTTCTCCCGGCTGTTGAAGGGTATGCTCAAACTGGTATACTAGTTCAGCCACCTTTTCCAACTGCCGAATTCTTCCTGTAACATAGCCAGATAATCATAAGCAGTACAAGCAGAATTGCTGAACCTAAGATTCTTTACAGCTTCAGCAGCAGCGCCTTTCAAACTTTCACTTATGCACTGCTTCTTCTGGCCCTCTGGTACTTCCCATCCCTCTACAGCCTGCATTGCTTGCTCAATCCAGGTGTCAAAGTCCTCTTCCCCGAGGGGGACAGGTTGTTTCCCGGAGAAAATCCTGAGCTTCCGGTACCCGGCTTCTACGTGTACCGTATTACTTTTCTGACACTTTGTGACAAAATCTCCCAGGGCATTCAACAGTTCAGGCCCTATAGCGGCCAGGGGTGTCCCTGAGGCTCTCATCTCCTTTGGCTTCTCTGCTTTAGGGGATAATGGTGGAGAGGATGGCGGAGGTGATGGCAGGGGAGATTGCAGAGGTTCCCCCTTCACGACCTCTGTATGCGCCAATTGGTATGTCTGGTTATCTATGGCCTGTATGTTCTGACCTCTAAAATCCTCTGGCATTCCGTTTCTCCATTCCACTAATGCGTATGTAAACAAGGTCTCTGGATCTGGCCTTAAGTCTATCACCCATGCCTTTTGGCTCAGAGACAGCGACAACATGAGCCGCTTTACCTCCTCTTCCGGCCAGTTTTCTCCCGGGAGCTCAATAACTACCGCCATGGTTGGGTTGGCGCCGACTGCTGCGCACCACTGTGTCACTACTAGCGGGTCCATGCCGGTGCCTCTGGCAGGCTCTGATTGCAGCATGCAGTATACAGGAATCCCGGACGCGATACCCCCAACTAAGAGGGCCGCTGAATAGATTTTTCGGGCCTGTAATGCACCGCTGTTATCCCCCAGCAATTGGCTCTAACCTCTCCTGGCACAGTCAGTAGGGGATGATAGGATTGTGTAACCTGTAACTCTCGGAGGCACAATCCTGCAATAAACACAGCAATACTGTATATCTATCAATAACTGTCTCTTCTGCACAGTAAATGACACAAACACAGGTGTACTTAACCCTGGCACTTTTACTGAGAATATTGGTTAAGCATAGAAACAGTATACATGAACACATGCAGAGCCCTGCAATGAAAAGGGTACTTTTGCAAACAGACAGATATAACAAGAAAAACTAACGGTCCCCGCTGCAGCTATTCTACCACGTGGGCAAAAAATGGCGCCCAGAAATGTCTGCGCTACTAAGTCAGGCCTGACTCTACTATGTAGAAGTTCTGCAGAGAAAGATCTCCGCTAGCAAACGGTGGTGCACTTTTTGAAGAAAACAAGTTATAATCCACAAAGAGAAAAAGGGTCTTGAACTTGGTGAACACAGGATAAGTCTTAGAGACTCCTAGATACTCAAAGCACTGTCCCTCTGGTGTGAGACTACAAGCAATAAAGTTAGTTCCGAACAACAGTTATCTGGCCTAAGAGATCCTGTGTTTGTCTCTGAGCAGGTGCTCTCTCACCCAACCGGACCAGTCCGTGTCTGTATCTTCTGTTGCTGTGTCTCGGTACACAGATCCCACGCCACGACACCCGGGTCTTTGGTCCTCCTGGCAACAGCACAGCAGCAGTCAGATGACGTCTCGCAAGCTCCTAGGTGGAAACGGAAGGCTCTTTGGAGAAAAGCCCTGACTTCAGGCCTTGTAACACAGCAGACTCGAACAGAGTTCCCCTTGCTGGGCGGGTGGTGTCCAAAGAGGCCAAACTCAGTCCCGCCCCCAAGTTAAATAGCCCACCCCAGCAGTCTTTGCGCGGGGCAATGCACCTTGAGTGTCTCGTGGCATTCTGGGTACGGTAGTCTCTGAGGCCTTAAAGCAATACCCCGCTACATATATATATATATATATATATATATATATATACTGTATACAGTTTAGCTAGATCTCACTGCAGAGCGTTCCTGTTATTCTCTTCCTAATAATACTACAGGCAGGCAGTTGATTCAGCTAAGCTGCAGTATATTAAGTCAGTGTGCTGTATACTGGGCACAGTGTGCAGGTAAAGCTCACTGCAGACAATTCCTGTTCTCTTCCTAATAATACAGGCAGGCAGTTGATTCAGCTAAGCTGCAGTTTATTACGTCAGTGTACTGTATACTGGGTACAGTGTGCAGGTAAAGCTTGCTGCAGTCAATTCCTGTTCTCTTCCCAATAATACAGGCAGGCAGTTGATTCAGCTAAGCTGCAGTATATTAAGTCAGTGTACTGTATACTGGGCACAGTGTGCGGCTAAAGCTCACTGCAGACAATTCCTGTTCTCTTCCTAATAATACAGGCAGGCAGTTGATTCAGCTAAGCTGCAGCATATTAAGTTAGTGTACTGTATACTGGGCACAGTGTGCAGGTAAAGCTCACTGCAGACAATTCCTGTTCTCTTCCTAATAATACAGGCAGGCAGTTGATTCAGCTAAGCTGCAGCATATTAAGTCAGTGTACTGTATACTGGGCACAGTGTGCAGGTAAAGCTCGCTGCAGACAATTCCCATTCTCTTCCTAATAATATAGGCAGGCAGTTGATTCAGCTAAGCTGCAGTATATTAAGTCAGTATACTGTATACTGGGCACAGTGTGCAGGTAAAGCTCACTGCAGACAATTCCTTTTCTCTTCCTAATAATACTACAGGCAGACAGTTGATTCAGCTAGCTGCAGTATATTTAGTATATATACATATATATATATATATACATCCCAGCTTTGTGCAGCTACATCTCACTGCAGGCCATTCCTTGTGCACCTTTTGAAATACATCAAATACAGTATGTCTGGAAGGCCAACAAGGAGAGGCAGACACTCACAGGCCAGTAAAAGAGGGCAAGCAGGCTCTGTGTCTAGAGGCAACAGTGCTGGTCATGGACACAGTACATCCGCAGCACGTGGCCGTGGGGCACGCTTGTCCTTTTCTCCGGCAGCTGGCCATGTTCAGTCACAACATGCAGAACAGTTGGTAGAGTGGATTACCAAGCCATCCTCATCCTCCTCATCCTCTGTCACCCAGGCTCAGAGTACCCTTTCTGCCAATGCAGGTGCCAAAGCGGGCTATTCCATCGGCTTGAGGTCATCACTTACTCCTTCCCTAGCCCCACCATCATGCACGGAGGAGTCCCCCGAACTATTCGACCACAGTGTTGGGTACATGCTGCAGGAGGATGCGCAGCGTTTTGAAGGCTCTAATGATGGTACCCAGCTTGAGGAACGTGAGCCCAGAGGTAGGGGGTGGCCAAGAAGGACAGGAAACTGGCAGTCATCTTCCTCCAGCTGCAGCATACTGCCAGGTTTGCTTCAGTGACGAGGAGGGAGGGGATGATGAGGTCACTGCCTGATAGGAGAGAGGAGGAGGAGGCACATCTCCAACGAGGCAGGATGCCCTCCAGGATCCAGCTTAAGGGCAGCCAACCGACTGCATCACATGCCCAGCGGTTGAATGCTAGCTTGGCTAAATTGCTAGCACTTCAACTGCTGCCTTTCCAGTTGGTAGACTCTGTCCAGTTCCATGAATTTGTGGAATGTGCGGTACCTCAGTGCAACGCTGTATCCTGGCCTAGGCAAACAAGGCCCAGGCCTAGGGCAGCACTTTTCAGGGGGGCAGCACGGAAAGAGTCCCGCTGGCTCGTGCTGCACTGTTAGTGTAACACAAGCTGCTTCTAATTTTGACTGTCCTATCAGCCTGGACCACAAACCTTCCTCACTGTGCTATATGTTTTCTGCTGCACCATTGGCATGGTTATATCTTCTTAGTCCTCTCCATAAAATGATCAGAAATAGAACTATAGGCAACACTTTTTTTTTTTTTTGGATAGAGTAGCCCCTGTCAGTTTATTTTTTTACCATTCCTGTCCCATTGCAGAGATTGCCCTTCTCTTCCTGCCCCATTGCCAAACAGGAGGTGAGAGGAAATCTATACCAATTAAGAGAATCCATTGCCCCGCCCCCCCAGGCCCTAAGAACTAGTGTCCCCACTCGATAAACAGTCTTAAACGTAAAGGGGTGTGGCCTTGACAGGAAGGGGTGGGTCATATTTAAATTAAGGGGTGCATAAGTTTAGTCAGGCCTAGGGCAGCACAAAACCTAAATACACTACTGCCTCAGTGGCAGGTTCCCAAGTGCCACTTTTTTTCACGGAAGGCGATTCCGGCTCTCTACTGGCATGTGGAAGGCAATGTCTTGGCCTCGCTGGACAGGGCGGTTAGCGGTAAGGTGCATATTACCGCTGACTCATGGTCCAGCAGGCATGGACAGTGACGTTACCTATCTTTCACGGCACACTGGGTGACTCTGCTGGCAGCTGGGAAGGATGCAGGAAAGGGTGCAGTAGTGTTGGAGGTTGTACCTCCACCACGCCTCCAAAATGCTACTAGTGGTGATTCTGCCACACCTCTCTCCTCCACCCCCTCCTCTTCCTCTTCTTCTTTCTCCATGGCCTCTTCCTTTGCTGATTTGTCCTCAGAACCAGCGGTGCTGGTTCCGAGGACAGGAGCCACACTGGGGCAGAGATTCTGTCAGCTTTGCAGGGGCAGGCTCAGAGGTGGTTGAAGCCACGCCAGCTTAAGCCAGGAATGGTGGTTTGCGACAATGGCACCAACCTATTCTCTGCCCTCTGACAGGGACACCTGACCCATGTGCCCTGTTTGGCTCACGTCCTTAACTTGGTGGTGCTGCGGTTCTTGGGCAGGTACCCGGGCTTACAGGATCTCCTGAGGCAGGCCAGGAAAGTCTGTGTGCATTTCCGCCGGTCATATAATGCCAGTGCTCCAAAAGGAATTTAACCTGCCCAAGAACCGCCTAATCTGTAACATGCCCACCAGGTGGAACTCAACGTTGGCCTGTGCGACTATGGCACCAGGACAGGATCAGGGGAGCTTGTTTTTTTCCCCCCACACCAGTGGGTCATCATCAGGGATGCATGCACTGTCCTGTCACCATTTGAGGAGGCCACGAGGATGGTGAGCAGTGACAGTGCATGCATCAGTGATACTGTCCCTCTTGTCCACCTGTTGGAGCACACGCTGCGTGGAATAATGGACAGGGCACTTGAGGCAGAACAGAGGGAGGAAGAGGAGGACTTCCTTACCTCTCAAGGCCCCCTTTATCCAGACAATGTTCCTGCGGGCCCGCCGATCACACATGAAGAGGACGAGGAGGAGGATTGTGTCAGCATGGAGGTGGAGCCTAGTACTCAACATCAGCAGCAGTCTTCAAGGGATCATTTACAGTCTCCAGAAACCCATGGACTTGTACGTGGCTGGGAGGAGGTGGCTGTGGATCATGTCGTCCTTAGTGACCCAGAGGACTCCGGACCGAATGCCTCAGCAAACCTACGCTGCATGGCCTCCCTGATCCTGCAAAGCCTGCGACAGGATCCTCGGATTCATGGTATCAAGGAGAGGGATCATTACTGGCTGGCAACCCTGCTTGATCCACGTTACAAGGGTAAGGTTGCGGACCTTATCCTGCCGTCGCAGAGGGAGCAGAGGTTAAAACATCTCCGGGAGGCCTTGCAGAAAGGTTTGTGCAACGTGTTTCCAGAGCCTGGGAGGTTAAAAAATTCCTGGTCCTGGACAACGTGTTGCTGAGGCTTCGGTCAGTCACAGAAGGAGCGGTGGAGAAGGTGGCCGTCTGACCGATGCGTTCAGACAATTTTTTAGTCCGCAGCCCCAAGGTATGATCGGTTCCAGCAACCATCGCCAGCGTCTGATTTACATGGTGCAGGCATACCTAGGGGCAAGATCAGACTTGGACACCTTTCCCACCGAAAATCCTCTGGCTTACTGGATCTTGAGGATGGATCACTGTCCAGAGCTTGCACAGTATGCAATTGAGCTACTGGCCTGTCCTGCATCAGCGTTCTTTCGGAACGCACATTCAGTGCTGCTGGAGGCTTTGTAACCTATCACAGGGTGCGCCTGTCCACCGACTCGGCCGATCGGCTGACCTTCATAAAAATGAATCAGTCTTGGATCACCAGCTACAAAGCACCTGATGCTGATGTAACCGAATATTTTTTTTTTGAATGTGAGATCCCGTAAAGACTGCCTATGCTGAGTGACTATCCTGTTATGCTGAGTGACTATCCTCTTCCTCCTCAATGTTCATGTTGATAGCTTGTAAGAACATTTTTGTTTCTGAGAACCGCCACCAGTGGCTAAGGCCCAATTTTTCTGCCCCTGTTTAACAGGGGCGTGTAATTACCATTTTTTGCTGTAATAGTTTGCAGCAGGGCTCATTCCTGCACTCCAACTAGAGTATCTGTGAGGGGTTGCAGTGTTGTGGCACCAGCACCAGTGCCTAAGGCCCAATTTTTCTGCCCCTGTTCAACAGGGGCATGTAATTACAATTCTTGATCTAATATTTCACAGCAGGGCCCGTTCCTGCGCCCACCAAGAGTAACTGTGAGGGCTTACAGTGTTGTGGCATCACCACCACACCGTCCACCACCAAAGGCCCAATTTTTCTGACCATGTTCAACAGGGGCATGCAATTACAATCCTTGATCCAATATTTCACAGCAGGGCCCGTTTCTGCGCCTACCAAGAGTAACTGTGAGGGCTTACAGTGTTGTGGCAACACCAACACCTAAGGCCCAAATTTCTGCAGAGTATATAGGGCAGGCCCCTACTTTCAAACATCCGGCTTACAAACGACTCCTACTTGCAAACGGAGGGAGACAACAGGAAGTCAGAGGAAATGTACCCCTAGGAAGGGAAATTGTATCCTGTAAGAGTTAATATGGGAAAAAGGTGTCTCCACTGATGCTTTATCACCAATCCTTGTTTCCCTAAAAACCCCAAATTTTCTAAATCCGATTGTCATTGGGACAGAAAGTGAGGTGAAATCTTCTGAACAGGTGCACAGACAGCAAAACAGATGTTACAGGGGTGATAACCCTTCCCTATATTTTCCAAAGAGCTTAAAAATAGATTTTTTTGGCTGAAGCTACACTTACAAAATGTAACAGTTCCAAATTACAAGCAGATTCTACTTAAGAACAAACCTACAGTCCCTGTCTTGTTTGCACTGTCTGTATACTGCTGTTCAGAGTATATAGGGCCTGGGGGCCACGCCTTTCCTTTTTTTAATTTGTGTGCAGGGTTCCCCTTAATATCCATACAAGGCCCAAAGGGGCTGGTAATGGGCTGAGGGGGGGGGGGTACCCATGCCGTTTTTCTCAATGATTTTCATCCATATTGCCGGGACCAGACATTACATTAAAGCCGCAAGCAGTTTTAAATGACTTTTATTCCTTTAGAAATGTCATTTTGTGCAGGGACAGTTATAAACACGGGAAACACGCGCCACTTTACAGGCATACTATAGACACCCCCCAGGCATGATATTTAAAGGAATATTTCACTTTTATTTTTTCACTTTAAGCATCATTAAAATCACTGCTCCTAAAAAAACGGTTGTTTTTAAAACTTTTTTTGCATTGATACATGTACCCTGGGGCAGGACCTGGGTCCCCAAACCCTTTTTAGGACAATAACTTGCATATTAGCCTTTAAAATTCGCACTTTTGATTACTCACATTCGAGTCCCATAGACTTTAACGGTGTTCGAAAGTTCGAGCTAACTTTCGGTCCGTTCGCATGTTCTGGATGCGAACCGAACCAGGGGGTGTTTGGCTCATCCCTACTGGAAAGTGACATATCAGGGAAAATATCTGCCTGTCCTTGAATGACTCTCTCCAGTGCCAGGGACCACCCTTGCCTGACACTACAATTGGGATACTGGGGTAGATTTGATAATACATTCTCCAATCACGTGAGACATTCAGCAGTGCTCCCTAAAATATACATTAGATATAGCCCTGTAATAGCAAGCTACACTCAAAATTGGGAACATTGTATGCTCTTAGCAGGCTGTTCGTGTCCATCATAAAGTGGGAGACTTGGGAGTGGTGAGAAGGAAAAAGATATGGGCCCATTAGAATAAGAAATCCTTCATACAGAGATAGATTTGTGAATGAAAATTGAGAGAAAGGGAAACAAGTGAAAGTATAACACGTAAAATATATTTCTCCAGACCTTTCTTTTTAACTAACTTGAAAAGAGCTGACAAAGTTACACAGACCTTGTTTATCTCCCGATGTTTACAAAGCAGTTTAGGTGAATCTATTTGGTACATAAGTAAGAAAGCAGCAGAGGTGACAATCGGTACTGGGCCCATGGCTGCTGGGTTTCCAGCTGTGACCCTTTTTCAAAAATCCTGACCATAGCTTTGCATCCAGTAGCACATATGGAAGCATTATCTTGACGATGGCTGGTATATTAAAAGACTTTAAAGTATGTGTACAGTATATCCAAACATTAAAATGTCATATAATTTCTAACATATTATTGTAATTTCAAAAGTAATTTTAATCTTTTTAAATCTGCAGCTTCCACTGAAAAAATATCTAGAGATTCTAACATGAAGGTCCTTGTTCAGGTACTTCTTATATTAGGTTGACAATGTTCTGTCTCTAACTACCAACTGCACTCCTGCATTGTTCCCCTGTCACATGGGTAGCTGACGGAGACTGCAAGAGGCTGTGCAGACAAAATTGCACAGGCATGGTCAACTGTTGTCATATCAAGAAACCCAACCTTAGAAATGCCATACAGCCAAAGATCAAGAACAAATATGTAGACAGGAAATAGCAGTAGAAGATCAGCAACACTGAAATGTAACAAAGAATGGAAAAAAAAAAGGTGAAGAAAAAGCATTGCTTTATGAAACTAAATGTCATCCAGTTAGGGTTTACATCTATTTTAATTCTCTAGTTTTAATATATACAAATACAATTGAGATACTGATCGCTTTGACTATCTAAATTTCATTACATTGGATAAAAGGTTACGGACATCCATGTTCATTTTGTAACTGTTTAATATTT
Organism: Rana muscosa; assembly: GCA_029206835.1. Taxonomy (NCBI): domain Eukaryota; kingdom Metazoa; phylum Chordata; class Amphibia; order Anura; family Ranidae; genus Rana; species Rana muscosa. Next base: position 54,376,272 of record CM055123.1, read on the forward strand.
TATTGAATAGCTGGAATTTTTGTATATAAAACACAAAATTGCACATATTAAAACCTTGTAGTAAAATTTAATTTCATTACATTATACCAATGAGTTGTATTCTTGAACTTCTCTTAAAGTGATTGTAAATCCCTTTTTAGAACTTGTACCTATAGGTAAGCCTAGAATAAGGCTTACCTATAGGTACTGTAAATATCTCCTAACCGTGCGCCGTTTAGGACATAATTACCTTGTAGTGCGCCGATGATGTCACGAGCGCATTGTGCTGTGAAGAAACGGCCCTCTTTGCTGTTTCTTCCCGAGCGAGTGCCATGACTGGTGGCCCTGGTGTGCATGTGCGGGAGTGACGTTACGTGGCACTGGCCAGTCACAGAGCTGGAGTGCATGGTACCGCAAGGAAGAGGGGCGAAGATGGATGCGCCCACCAGTGGGGACAGCAGGGGCTTCTTTTTTGCAGGTAAGTGCCACATAAGGGGCTAGTATGTGATGCATACTAGCCCATTATGCTTTTACTTTGCAGGGTTTGCAGGGAACAAAATAGGTTTACTTTCTCTTTAAGCCACTGAAATAGCCTTCAGCAAATGCTGCAGAATATCAACTAGGCAGTAAATGGACTTAATGTGAAATTGCTATGCAAAATTGTAATATGCTTTTTAATAACTAAAATAATGTGTGTAAAATAAATTGGGGGAAACTCTAGAGTGCCATTTTAATTATTACAAGCAAAACAAGTTTATTTACAGTAATAAGGCCTCTGGGCACAGCATAGCCCCTCCAGCTACGGAGAGAGCAAATTTGAAGGGATGTTAATGGCTAAGTTTAGACTGAATAATGATGAGGCTTTGTTACAGCAATGCTCCACTTGAATTCAGTAGCACTTACCAGAGGTTTTTATTGACGGGAATAAATCCTTCATCCCTTGTACACTTGGTTAAGATGGCCGATACAGTCCCCTGTGGGAAAAAACAATAAGGCGACCAGTTGGTCAATACACAAGAGTAAAGATGGATGGTTGTATAGTCAGCATTGGATACCAAAGGGACAGATGGGCAGGCTATGATCGGAAGTGTTTTCATTGATCACTCTGTGCATGAATGTACAGGTTAACCTCTTTGTCACCATAAGGGCATGGCTAGAATTGACTTGTTAGTTCTTCTGCTTAGTTCCTTTGCTAGCTATCTTATGCCTCTTATTGACAAGAGATTTGTTCCTAATCCAAACAAACAATTGGGGATACAACCCCCCCCCCCCCACGCACACGCACTTTATATATAATTTAAGAAAGGAAAATAAGTAAGGCTACAACTAAAAAAGGGGTCATGCATATGAGTCTGTAAGCATGTATTGATGGCATACCTTCAGGCTGTGTGCATTAGGTATGTACTAGCACATGGGGCCCTGTGCAGTATAGAATTCTCATTCCTAGGTTCATAGCATCCAATCACAATTTACTGTGCTTAGGTCGGACTAGTACATGACGGATTCTGAGTGATTGCTATGGGTTACTGTACCTTTTATCACTAAAGCCCTGTACACACGATCGGATTTCCTATGGATTTTAAACCGATGGATTTTTCCAATCGGAAATCCGATGAAGCTGACTTCCATCAGTCTTGCCTACACACCATCAGTCAAAAAACCGATCGTCCCAAACGCCGTGACGTAAAACACTCCGAAGAGCCAAGAAAAATTAAGTTCTATGCGTCAACTTGATTCTGAGCATACGTGGGGTTTTTATCCAATGGAGTTCCCCACAGATGATAGTAATTTGCTATCGGTTTTTTTTCCATCGGATAAATTTAAAACATGTTCTATTTTTTAACACCGATGGAAAAAAGACCAATGGGGCCCATACACGATCGGTTTGTCCGATGAAAAAAGTCCATCGGACTGTTTTCATTGGTAAAACCGATAGTGTGTACAGGGCTTAAGACTGTTAGCAATCGCTGTAAAATGCAGAATGCAAATTTAGAAGCATAACACACACAGCACAATCAAGAGTGCCTGAATGCATATTCATATCTGTATAAACTGTGACACAGTGAGGCCATGCCACTGGGTGATAAGGCAGTCTGGGCCAGGTTTTGGAGAAAACAGGCCCACTAATGGCACAGGTGGTGGCTGTTCTTTTAGTAAAGACAGGATTAGAGGTCAGTGTCCCACCCTTCTGAGGGGGTCTGTGATTGTAAGGGAGACGATAGGTGCACATCTGCACCGTGCTGTCAAGGACAGGACAGGCCAAGAAGCTGAGAGACAGGGTCTCACCCAGGGGTCAGAGGTGCCCCAAACCAGAGGCTTGAGTCTGAGAGAAAGAAACCGAGAGACAGGGTCTCACCCGGGGGACAGAGGTGCCGAAACCAGAGAGAGTCTATGGGATACGGAACAGCTGGCAGCTGTGGAAAAAAGGCACAGAGCTGGAAGTTTCTGTACTAGGGGATGGGTTCTAGATGGTCTGGAGGACAGAGGCACGAGGCCTGGACCACAGATATAGAGAGGCAGGTGGCTTGAATGTTGTTTTGTCGTATTGATGGTGAGACCCCCTGCATGGAATGATATTGATTTGAAAACTTTTGCTTTCCTTTAAATAAAAGTGAGCAGGAAAAGCCCTGAAATGTACTTCTGGCGTGTAGTAAACTCACTGTATAAATGCATCTACCACGAGAGCTAACCACCCCATGTCACAAAACATATACAAAAATTCTCATTTTCCTTTACCATTTGATTTTGGAACAAATGAACTTTACCAAATAAAAAACTTAAACACTGTTAGGAATTTGTTCATTTGAGAAAAAAGTTCCATCCCGCTCCTTCAAATTTTCTCATCACTGTGGTTTTGTTCAAAATTGACCAAAACATTTTGAACAAAATACAAGCTTTAGATGCCTAGAGCTGTGCACACTAAACTCATAATGTACATATAGATTCTTTTTTTAAAGCCATATATACATTTCTTGTGATCTTGGACACTTGAGAATTACGCTACTTTCTTGTATTCCTCTGAAAGCTAAAATTAAAGTATGCTATGGCAGAAAACACAACACCTTAAAAAGACTCATACTTACCTATATTGCCTTGAAAAGGTATTTATACCCCTTGAAGTTTTCCACATTTTGTAACATATTTTATTGGGATTTTATGTGATAGACCAACACAAAGTGGCACATAATTGTGAAGTGGAAGAAAAATTATAAATGGTTTTAATTTTTTTATTTACAAATAAATATGTGAAAAGTGTGGCGTGCGTTTGTATTCAGCCCCCCAGAGTCAATACTTTGTAGAACCACCTTTCACTGCAATTAGAGTTGCAAGTCTTTTTGGGTATATCTCTACCAGCTTTGCACAGTTAGAAAGTGAAATTGTTGCCCATTCTTCTTTGCAAAATAGCTCAAGCTCTGTCAGATTGGATAGAGAGCGTCTGTGAACAGCAATTTTCCAGTCTTGCCACAGATTCTCAATTGGATTTAGGTCTGGACTTTGACTGGGCCATTCCAACACATGAATAGGCTTTGATCTAAACCATTCCATTGTAGCTCTGGCTGTATGTTTAGGGTCGTTGTCCTGCTGGAAGGTGAACCTCCGCCCCAGTCTCAAGTCTTTTGCAGACTCTAATGCCGCGTACACACACACACACACTCGGAATTTCCGCCAACAAATGTTCGATGGGAGTTTTTTGTCGGAAATTCCGACCATGTGTAGGCCCCATCGGAAATTTTCTGTTGGAATTTCCGACAACAAAAATTTGAGAGCTGGTTCTCAAATTTTCCAACAACAAAACTTGTTGTTGGAAATTCCAAGCGTGTGTACACAATTCCGACGCACAAAGTTCCACGCATGCTCGGAATCAAGCAGAAGAGCCGCACCGGCTATTGAACTTAACTTTTCTCGGCTCATCGTACGTGTTGTACGTCACCGCGTTCTTGACGTTCGCAATTTCAGACAACGTTTGTGTGACCGTGTGTATGCAAGACAAATGTGAGCCAACATCCATCAGAAAAAAATCCACGGTTTTGTTGTCGGAACGCCTGATCGTCTGTATGCGGCATTACAGGTTTTCTTCTAAAATTGTTGTATTTGGCTCCATCCATCTTCCCCATCAACTCTGACTAGCTTCCCTGTCCTTGCTATAGAAAAGCATTCCCAAAACATGATGCAGCCACCACCATGTTTCACAGCGGGGAGGGTGTGTTCAGTGTGATGTGCAGTATTAGTTTTCCGCCACACATAGCATTTTGCTTTTGAACCAAAAAGTTAAATTTTGGTGTCATCTGACCAGAGCACCTTCTTTCACATGTTTGCTGTGTCCCCCACATGGCTTCTCATACCACACTGCAAAAGGGACTTCTTATCGCTTTCTTTCAACAATGGCTTCTTTCTTGCCACTCTTCCATAAAGGGCAGATTTGCGGAGTGCACGACTAATAGTTGTCCTGTGGACAGATTCTCCCACCTGAGCTGTGGATCTCTGCAGCTCCTCCGGAGTTACCATGGGCCTCTTGGCTGCTTCTCTGATGAATGATCTCCTTGCCCGGCCCATCAGTTTAGGTGGATGGCCATGTCTTGGTAGGTTTGCAGTTGTGCCATACTCTTTCCATTTTTGGATGATGGATTGATCAGTGCTCCGTGAGATGTTTAACCACTTCAGCCCCGGACCATTTTGGCTGGTTAAAGACCAGGCCACTTTTTGCGATTCGGCACTGCGTCGCTTTAACTGACAATTGCATGGTCGTGCGACGTGGCTCCCAAACAAAATTGACGTCCTTTTTTTACGACAAATATAGCTTTCTTTTGGTGGTATTTGATCACCTCTGCGGTTTTTATTTTTTGCGCTATTAACAAAAATAGAGCGACAATTTTGAAAAAAAATGCAATATTTTTTACTTTTTGCTATAATAAATCTCCCCAAAAAATATATAAAACAGCGTTTATTGATTGGTTTGCGCAAAAGTTATAGCGTTTACAAAATAGGGGATAGTTTTATGCATTTTTATACATTTTTATACATTTTTTTTTTTTACTAGTAATGGCGGCCATCAGCGATTTTTTTCGTGACTGCGACATTATGGCAGACACATCGGACACTTTTGACACATTTTTGGGACCGCAGTATAAAATGCACTGATTACTGTGAAAATTACACTGGCAGTGAAGGGGTTAACCACTAGGTGGCGCTGTAGGGGTTAAGCGTTCCTGATCGCTTCCTGATGACGTGCAATACGAAACAGCTGTCGAGGCGACGCTAGGCTACGCTCTGACGCTACTTCCGGTCCCGCTGGTTCTCTCCCCGTGGAAGGTGGAACGCACACCGGATTGCGTTCGATCGGATCCATCGCGCCCCGCTTGTCCAAAGCTATCCAGCCTCAGTGCCGGGTCTGTGGCACTATACAAAGTAAGGGGGCATTTGTCTGTCCATTCTTTTATTTATTTTTTCAATAAACGGGATTACACTATTGCCGTTTTCTCTCCCTTGTGTTCCGCATATCTACGTCTGAGTCTCCAGGAGGCAGGGATTCTCAGTTCCATGTATGACATCTCTATCCATACTAGCAAGTGTTACTTGCAACAAGTGATACTGACTCCTTTTTAATTAAATGAGTCAACATGATCTGGTAAGCGGCCAATCTCCCTTGAGCACTATTGGGTGTCACACACTAAGTTTGGTGAAGGCTGTCACTACAAGTTCACTTTTGTTTGGATCAAGTTTATCAAAGCTTCATTGCATCACTGAATATTATGAACTTTTGGAATTACTACTGTTCACTATTTATTTGGACATTTAACAAGGACATCTATGCTTATTGTTATTACCTTTTTCTTGACACCAATCAGCAGGTGTGTCAATTTATATAGGTGTACTCTCTAATCCAACTGAGCTATGTGAGTAGAGCTGCAGTAAGCAGATTTTGATTGCACATTTGGGTTGGTGATATACTTTTGTTTCGTTGTTTATGCAGGTATATTGTATTACTTGTTCACAGGTGTTATATATTTTCTTAACACAGTGGTTAGCGCCCCCACTATACATGCATGGTGTTCACGTATATCTTTTTTACACAGGTACGTTGATGTGCCCAGTCTGTGCCATTCTGCCGACGTAAATGTACAGGAGGCGGTCGGCAAGTGGTTAAAGCTTGTTTTTTTTTTATAACCTAACCCTGCTTTAAACTTCTCCACAACTTTATCCCTGACCTGTCTGGTGTGGTCCTTGGCCTTCATGATGCTGTTTGTTCACTAAGGTTCTCTAACAAATCTCTGAGGGCTTCACAGAACAGCTGTATTTATACTGAGATGAAATTACACACAGGTGGACTCTATTTACTAATTAGGTGACTTCTGAAGACAATTGGTTCCAATAGATTTTAGTTAGGGGTATCAGAGTAAAAAGGGCTGAATACAAATGCATGCCACACTTTTCACATATTTATTTGTAAAAAATGTTGAAAACCATTTATCATTTTCCTTCCACTTCAAAATTACATGCCACTTTGTGTTGGTCTATCACATAAAATCCCAATAAAATACATTTACGTTTTTGGTTGTAACAAGACAAAATGTGGAGAGTAGGGATGAGCCGAATACCCCCCGTTCGGTTCGCACCAGAACCTGCGAACAGACCTAAAGTTCGCGCAAACTGTAGAACCCTATTAAATACAATGGACTCGAACGTTCAAAATCAAAAGTGCTAATTATCAAGGCTAATATGCAAGTTATTTGCCTTAAAAGGGTTTGGGGACCCGGGTCCTGCCCCAGGGGACATGTATCAATGCAAAAAAAAGTTTTAAAAACTGAAGTTTTTTCCGGAGCAGTGATTTTAATAATGCTCAAAGTGAAACAATAAAAGTGAAATATTCCTTTAAATTTCGTACTGTCCCTGACGTAGGGATCCCGCCTACGTCATTGGCTATTCCCCAGCAAGCGGGGAAAGCTGGGGCTTACCCTATGATGTGACGGGTGACCCCGCCCCCTCGTACGTCATGTTGGTTTCGTGTGGAGTAGAGACTGGAGGAGACTGCAGCGCTGGACATCGGATAACCGCGGGATACTGGATTACATTGTGGGAATGTTTTTTTTTATTTTTAATAAAGGACTTTGTGTGTTTTTTTACAATTTTTTACACTTTCTTTGTGAAATGGTAGGGGTTCAATGTACCCCTTACCAATTCACATGGGGGGGCCGGGATCTGGGGGTCCCCTTTGTTAATGGGGTCTTCCAGATTCCGATAAGCCCCCCGCCCACAGACCCCCACAACCACCGGGTTGGGGTTGTGGGGATGAGGCCCTTGTCCCCATCAACATGGGGACATGGTGCTTTGAGGGGTCACAGACCCCCAAAGCATCCTCCCCATGTTGAGGGCATGTGGCCTGGTACGGTTCAGGAGGGGGGGCGCTCTCTCGCCACCCCCTCTTTTCCTGCGGCCTGCCAGGTTGCGTGCTCGGATAAAGGGTCTGGTATGGATTTTTGGGGGGAACTCCACACCCTTTTTTTTTTATTTGCCGTGGAGTTCCCCTTAAAATCCATACCAGGGGAACCCCACGTAATTTTTTTTTATTTGACACAGGGTTCCCCTTAATATCCATACCAGACCTGAAGGGCCTGGTAATGGAATTTGGGGGGACCCCCACGCATTTTTTTTATCAATGACTTTGCTCTGTATTGCTGGGAGCCGACAATTTATTACAGCCGCGAGAGCTTTTAAATTACTTTTTTTCCTTCAGAAATTATACTTTGTGCAGGGACAGTTCTAAGCACGGGAAACAAGCGCTGCTTTACAATTATACTATACCCCCCCCCCCCCCCCCGGTACAACATTTTAAGGAATATTTCACTTTTATTGTTTCACTTTAAGCATTATTAAAATCACTGCTCCCGAAAAAACTTAAAACTTTTTGCATTGATACATGTCCCCTGGGGCAGGACCCGGGTCCCCAACACTTTTTATGATAATAACTTGCATATAAGCCTTTAAAATTAGCACTTTAGATTTCTCCCATAGACTTTTACAGGGTGTTCCGCGGCTTTTCGAATTTTCCGCGAACACCCCAAATTGTTCGCTGTTCGGCGAACGAGCGAACAGGCAATGTTCGAGTCGAACATGAGTTCGACTCGAACTCGAAGCTCATCCCTAGTGGAGAGTTTCAAGGGGTATGAATACTTTTTCAAGGCACTGTATTTAGAGCATTTAGGGAAGAATGGCAGAGTTTCTTGAAAGTAAATCCCCCTACCCACTGATATCTACCTTACCCATGTTTAGCTGCTTCTCTGTTCCTCTATTACAGGGGTCTTCAAACTAAACAAAGGGCCAGTTTACGGTCAATCAGACTTAAGGGGGGTTGGACTGTGGCCATTGGGAGTAGAAAGGTCCAGAGGTCAGTGTAAATAAACAATGCCCCATCTTTGATGTCAACAGGAGAAATAGCATCCCATCATTGTTGTCATTGGGAGAAATTGTGCTCCATCATTGGTGTCATTGAGCCCCATTTGTTGGTGTCATTGGGAGGAATTGTTCCCCATCTTTGGTGTCATCGGAAGGAATTGTACCTTCATCTGTGTCAGTGGGGGGGGGGGATTATGTCTCATTGTTGGTATCAGTGGGGTTTTACCTGACCCCAAGGGCTGGGTAAGATCATGCAAAGGGCCGCATCTGGCTCCCCGGGCTGCAGTTTGGAGACCACTGCTCTATTCGAACATGGAGTTAAAACCTTGTGTAAGCTCCATGTTGGAGGAAGTCATCACTTGAGAGGGTTAATGACCTCAATGTGACAGTGGTCAAGCCTGGTGATTGGCTGATCAGGGCTAAGTTAAAAGATATGGGAGAAAGCACATACTCCTCCATTCTTAGGCCTCATGCACACTGCAGTTAAAAAAAAATCCAGTTTTACAGGCATTTGATGTTTGTTTTTTCCCCCCTCTAAATGCCTCTTTATGTTAGCCTATGTATCTATGCACACATAGGCATTTACAGGCATTCAGAGGCTGCAGCTTTTATGGGCAGAAATCTACACGCACCAAGTTTGGGCAGAAAAGACATTTGACGCGCCAAAATTCATGTAGACGTGCCTAAATGCTAGGTGCGTTTAGCACTTGAGCATTCATTAATGTCAATGGTCAGAATAATATAAATGAATGCCCAAATGCTTGGCGCGTGTGATCTTGTCTAAACACATTTGTAAAATGTGGCTTTAGGCACGTTGCTAATGCTGTTTATCTTCTGCCAGGGGAAAGGTGTTCAGAATAGCTGGGAAAATGCCCAGCTTGCATGAGGCCTTAGAAGTACTGAGCACTTTTCTAAGGCTAGGTTCACACCTATGCGTTGCGTTTTTGAGCTTGGAGTCTTTGCCAAGTTCGCAATCAGTTGTTCAGCGGTTCCATTGCGTTTTTAGCTGCAGACTTGCCGACCTGGGAAGTCTCGCCGCAGTTTTCATGAGGGGGAACTCCACGCCAAATTTAAAAAAAAAATGGCATGGGTTCCCCTCCAGGAGCATATCAGGCCCTTAGGTCTGATATGGACTTCAACGGGAACCCCTACGCCGAAAAAAACAGCGTGGGGGTCCCCCCCAAAGTCCATAGCAGACCCTTATCCGAGCACGCAACCTGGCAGGCCACAGGAAAAGAGGGGGGACGAGAGAGCGACCCCCCTCCCTCCTGAACCGTACCAGGCCGCATGCCCTCAACATGGGGGGTGGGTGCTTTGGGGCAGGGGGGCGCACTGCGGCCCCCCACCCCAAAGCACCCTGCCCCCATGTTGATGAGGACAGGGCCTCTTCCCTACAACCCTGGCCGTTGATTGTCGGGGTATGCGGGCGGGGGGCTTATCAGAATCCAGGAGCCCCCTTTAATAAGGGGGCCCCCAGATCCCGTCCCCTTCATTCCCCGGAACTGGCACGTCATATGGGGGCGGGGTCACTGGGTGGCATCACCAGGTGACCACGCCCATGCCTAAAAAAGTGAATGCGCTCCGCTCATATGGCATTACAGCCGGAGACAGCGACGAGTCAACATCTCCAGGAGAGAAGAGGGAAGAAGGCGACGAAGAAGACCGGGCCCCCGCTAGCAAAAGAGCTGGTAGAAGATAGTGGAGGCCCGGCAGAAGGAAGGAAGAACCGGAGAGCGAGAGAAGAACCGGAGAGCGCGGAGATGACACCGGAGACCCCCGAAGTCGGAAGAGACCCCCGAAGTTGGAAGAAGACCCCCAAAGTTGGAAGAAGACCCCCCAAGTTGGAAGAAGACCCCGGAAGTCTGAAGAAGACCCCCGGAGCTGACTAATAAATGACTTAAAAAACCTGTGTAGTGTTTTTATTGCCATTTTTTTTCCACCAGGTGAATGGGTAGGGGTACTCATTCACATAGGGTGGGGGGCCGGGATCTGGGGGCCCCTTATTAAAGGGGCTCCTGGATTCCGATAAGCCCCCCGCCCACATACCCCGACAACCAACGGCCAGGGTTGTCGGGAAGAGGCCCTGTCCTCATCAACATGGGGGCAGGGTGCTTTGGGGTGGGGGGGCCGCAGTGCGCCCCCCTGCCCCAAAGCACCCACCCCCCCATGTTGAGGGCATGCGGCCTGGTACGGTTCAGGAGGGAGGGGGGCTGCTCTCTCGTCCCCCCTCTTTTCCTGCGGCCTGCCAGGTTGCATGCTCGGATAAGGGTCTGCTATGGACTTTGGGGGGACCCCCACGCCGTTTTTTTCGGCGTAGGGGTTCCTGTTAAAGTCCATACCAGGCCTAAGGGCCTGGTATGCTCTTGGAGGGGAACCCATGCCGTTTTTTTTTTTAAATTTGGCGTGGAGTTCCCCCTCAAGATCCCTGTTCAGAACGCAACACATGTGCAAATCAGATGAGTGCCCATAGAACATAATGGGCCTGAATTCGCACCTGAGCCGCACCGCAATGCCTAGAGAACGCACACGTTTATTCGGCAATGCGCAGTGCGAATGCATCGCACATATGTGAACCAGCCTCATTGGAATCAATGTATTTTATAATGTTATGCAAATTGGATGCGGTGTAAGCCTCAACCAATTCGCATAGGTGTAAACGGGGCATCACGGTTTTGACAGAGCAATGGAGCAGTAGGGGGGCATGGAGAAGGTGAATCTCAGCAGGTGGCAGTTGTTCTTTCAAGAGAAACTGTAATGCCGCATACACACGGTCGGCATTTCCGCTAGCAAAAGTCCGATGTGAGCTTTTGGTCGGAAATTCCGAACATGTGTTTGCTCCATTGGACTTTTACTGTCGGAATTTCCGCCAGCAAAAGATTGAGAGCAGGTTCTCAATTTTTCCGATGGAAAAAATTCCGATCAGGAAATTCCGATCGTCTGTAGCAATTCCGATGCGCAAAATTCTGACGCATGCTCGGAAACAATTCGACGCATGCTCGGAAGCATTGAACTTCATTTTCTCGGCTCATCGTAGTGTTGTACGTCACCGCGTTCTTAACGGTCGAAAGTTCAGAGAACTTTTGTGTGACCGTGTGTATTCAAGCCTAGCTTGAGCAGAATTCCGTCTAAAAAAACATCCAAGGTTTTTCCGACGGAAATTCCACTCGTGTGTATGGGGCATTATTATGCCCTAAATCAGCAAAATTACAGATTCTATTTAACACGCAAAAAAAAAAAAAAAAAAAAAAAGCATCTAGCAAGTCAGCAAGTTGTATTGCTGTTTGCAATGCTGCAATTCTAGAGCATATCTAATAATGAATATGACCAAGGCATTAAATATAAATTATATTGGTGTTTGGGCAATTTTAAAACAGTTGATTTGTATCTTTTTTTTTTTCTATTTATGCAATTTTTGTATACAATAAACATTTAATACATGATGAAGGATTCCTAGAGCACTGTGGGTCTAGACAGCAGTTGCAGCCTACATTGAGGCTCGGTTTGTCTAAACAACAAAATTACTTAATCAAATATTTGGCTTTTGAGATTAGATATTTAACTGACTAAAAGAAAGGTACAAAAATAAAATTGTATTTATTTATTATGTTTTACTTCTGACTACAATTAAATAAATAAAAGAAAAAATGTAAAAAATAAATGAATAAAACTTACTGTAGTCTCCCTTTAAAAAGAAAGTTGGCTGCAAAAGCTGCACAGAACTCCAAAACAATTTAAGCAAAGAAAAAAAAAAAACGAGCTTTTGCTAAAAAAGAAGTCAGTTTTAGTGCAGTGAAATGGTATGACAAATTTGTTTTTCTCAGATTTGGCAAAAAAAGATCATTAAATATTAAATTGGTATGAACGTATTATATTTTATGGCCTTTTTAATCACCCCAACCATTCTCTGCATTTCAACTTTCACAAACATCATATTTCACTTGTGTTTGTCTTTTAGTGTGCAGTATAAAGACAGTTCTTAATAACTCTGCCCACTATTAGAGGCTGCAAAACAGCATAAGGGAAATCTAGATATTGGAGTTCATGTCCTATACATTATATACACATGAATATTTAAAGAGACAGTAAATCAGAATTTGATGTTCAATTAATAACTTGTACAAATACTAAAAAAGTTTCACTGCCCCATTAGCACCATAGAAAATCTAGATAAAGCTGTTATGCGGAAAAAAATACATCTACATACTTCTCTTCTTCCCTGAGACACAAGAAGTGAAAATAAAACTCCTTGCAGTAAGGAACATGTTCTGTTAGCTGTGTCTTATCTCTATTAAAGGATTTTCCCTCTATTCCTATTCCATTGACAAGAAGGGAAACCTTCCCCAAGGTAGTCCATTTCCCCATGTAGCCCTGTACACACGATCGGATTTCCTATGGATTCAAATCCGATGGACTTTTCCATCGGAATTCCGATGAAGCTGACTTCCATCAGTCTTGCCTACACACCATCAGTCAAAAATCTGACCGTCCCAAACGCTGTGACGTAAAACACTCAGACAAGCCGAGAAAAATGAAGTTCAATGCTTCTGAGCATGCGTCGACTTGATTCTGAGCATGCGTGGGTTTTTTCTCCGATGGAGTTCCACACAGACGATCGGAATTTGCTATAGTTTTTTTTTCCATCGGATAAATTTAAAACATGTTCTATTTTTTCTCACTGATGGAAAAAACCTGATGGCGCCCATACACGATCGGTTTGTCCGATGAAAAAAGTCCATCGGACTGTTTTCATCTGTAAAACCGATCGTGTGTACAGGGCATTAGGCTGACACTCCAGGGTAATATGTCAATGTATCTTTTCACCTATAAACACTAAAGTTGGCCATAGATGTATTTAAATTGGGCTAGTTCGGCAGGGACTGGCTGAACTTTGATCCATGTATGCCAGTTCCTGTCCGACAGAAGTTAATTGTTACATCAACTTCTGTTGAATGGGAATTGTAAGTATAATGCTAACTGGGCACCCAACCAACTGGTGTGAGACAGGGCAGTCATGTTGTTCGAATCTCATAGTCAGCCATGACATTTCTTTTTTTAACAGCAGCGACCCCCCTTTTCAGGACATGGCTACATTAAGGCCAGCCAAACAGGGAGCACATTTCTTTCCTGCAACAACGGGTTGCAGGAAAGAAATTCGCACAATTCCCCCTTCAACACAGACAGTGTTAATGCGGGAATCTCTCCTGCCAGGCTATTGTCTTCTTCTGGTGGGGAAGTGGGGGAGGGCAGAAGAAGCCGTCCCCGCGGTGAGAAGACAGTGATTATTGCATGCGGCTAAACATAATAATAATAATAATAGGCGGAAAATCGAAGGTAAAACCCTGAATGCTGGTTGTTCCTAAGCTGATTGATCAATCAACTTGGTATGTACATTCAGCCTGCCCATACACAGTTCGAATCTTGGCTGGTTCCTGTTGAACCGGCTGAGATTTGAGCCGTGTATACAATTAACAAACTTTTAGTTGCATTCTAGACAACTCTTCGAGAACAGTACTTTGATAGGATTAGCAGACTATAACTGTAGCGCCCTGCCCCCGATGATTGTAAATTTAGGGGGTGTCTGAGCCAATAGTTGGGCTCAGACTTATGTAATTATATCTAAATTGCCTCTCTCCTGACTATGGTGGTGCCTGATAGTGTTTTCCCTTGTTGCCTGAAGGTGGCGGTACCACCTCAGGTCCATGTTGGAACGCAGGCAGACCATGATGTATTGGGTGTCCCTTCTCGGCAGCGGTTGAGTGGGAGTGGTGCCCAGCTGTGCATGCTGGGGAGGGATACTTAAGGGGCAGACGCCATTGTGAGGGGCTCTTCTTCGCCTCGCGGCCCTCCTGGCGCGAGGTATGTGTTTGTAATTCCGGTCCCAGGGCCACGTTGGCCCGAGGCTGCATCTCTAGCGAGTAGGCCCCGTTATGCTGACTGGGGCCTACAATCCTAAAGGGGATCCCAAGCTGTCCACCAAGAGGGAGGAAGCTGCTTAACTTAGGAAACCGGGGGAGGACCTGCCCTGGAGGAGACCAGCAAAGTACTAATGTCTCGGGATAGGCCTGGTGACCTTGTTAAGAGGGGATCCACTGCTTTAAAAGCCCTGCAGTGTGCCGGATCGGCTTGAAGGTTCTTTTACTGCACGGCTGGAAGTTCAGGACTGAAATCCTGTGGCAGAGGATTCCTGGCTATCCATATTTGTTCTCAACGGTCTGTGGCGGAGACTGTTCTCATACTGGTTCGTGTATCATCCCGGCTGCTAGGCCAAGTGAGAGGGGTCTATCCGGGTGAGCAATACCCACTCAAAAGTGAGAGAGATGAATGACTTCAGACATTTTTGTGTGTTCTGCAACGTTACTGCAGCAAAAATAAAACCCAACAGTTGAAGGTTTTAGATCTTGTGTGGACATTGTGTGGCAGTTTCTACAGATTCTCTTCCCCTGACAATGAACATAGAGGTAACGTGCAAAGCCCCAAACTTAAACCAGCAGCTCCTACGGGGGTAGTGCTACATAACACAGAACACTTCTCACTAACTTCTATTGTAAAACATTCAAACTTTCAGGCTTGAGTAACATACATCCATCTTCACTAATACTATCAGATTTATCACCTGTTGTATAGCTGGTGGATTGGCCGAATACGCATTTCTGGCTAGCTGTTATTTGCAAATAATCCAAACTTCAGTGTATTTCATAACTCCTGAGATAATAACAGTACGGCCAGGATAAGGACATATTTACCTGTATCAGTTAATCAGCAGCATTTTAAGACCAAGCAACATTATCCTAGGAGGTATCAGAAGCAAATTAGGCCCCTCACCTCCCCTAGGTGAAATAGCCATCCGATACCATTTATATTTGTATTCTTTAAAAAGATAATTTAATGCTGCTCAATAATTTACACATTACCAGACTGTTATGCCCCGTACACACTATCGTTTTTAATGTCATTTTTTAAACCGACGTTTTTCTCCTCGTTTTTTTTCATGTTTCCTCTCAAGCCTGCCTTGCGTACACACCATCATTTAAAAAAACGATCAAGCAAAGCGCAGTGACATTCAACACGTACGACGGCACTATAAAGGGGAAGTTCCGTTCGAATGACGCCACCCTTTGGGACGCTTTTGCTAATTCCGTGTTACCACGTGTTAGTAAAAGTTTGGTGAGAGACGATTCGCGCTTTTCAGTCTTCGTGCTTTGAAGATCGTTTTCGGGAGTTCAGTTTGCGCCTGTGGGTTCTTATCTGTTTAGCACTGCTTGTAGTCAGTTCGTATCTGTTTATTCAGTGCGGCCTGCTCTGCACGTTCGTGTTTTTCAGCTTGTTCTTCATAGGCCTTGTTGTTCTTCCGTGCGTTCTTCTAGTTCGTTCTGTTCAGCCGACCGTTATCTAGCCATGTTGCGGCTACATACTCGTCGTAGAGTTCGTGCTGTAGTTGGTGCAGGGGTTCATGCTGTATCCCGACTCCATGCCATGAGCAGGGTCAGGAGGAGTTCATGGACCAAGAATTGGTTGCTCCAGCGGCACCAATTCTGTCACATGCCTTTGTTGCGGGAGATCAGGGAGAATAATCCTGATGATTTCAGGAATTTTCTCAGGATGTCTGACCCCGTATTTCAGCAGCTGTTGGCTTTGGTGTCCCCCTATATTACCAGGCAGGACACCGTTATGCGGGAAGCCATCAGTGCTGAGCAGAGGCTCATCGCCACGTTGCGATACCTGGCTACTGGGAGAAGCCTGCAGGACCTTAAGTTCTCCACAGGCATATCCCCCCAGGCTCTGGGGATCATTATACCAGAGACTTGTTCTGCCATCCTTCAAGTTTTGCAGGAGGACTATATTAAGGTAAGTGTTCTTCTTCAAAAATTCACATTGTATGGTTTTTATTTTTGGATATTTTTAATTTGCTTTATTTGCAGTCCCTAATTCACATGATTCTTAGCTGCAGGGAATGTCCCCTTTCTCCCCATGTTTTATTATTTAAAGTTTGGGGTTTGAGGCCTACCTGTAAATTTGGCTTACCTAAACTCTCCAGCATGCTATCCTGGGGCCATACCTACCTTGCCTAATCATTTCCATGTTTTTTATTCTATGTTCCATCGTAGTGCTTTACCCAAAACGCACCCTAAATTTTGCCTAGGAATGTTTCATTTTTGTTAACTTCAATACAGAGTGCTACAGCCTTCATGTGTGATATTCCCAACTCATCTTCAACCCCCCCCCCCCCATAATTTTTTGTTTTGTTTGTTTTTTCTTGCTTCCAATTTTTTATGTTTTGAACAGTTTCTACCAATGTTGGCCATGAATGTGTGTATGAAATCAGCTTTCAATGTTTCTGGCTCCAAGTATTAATTTATTATTTCTTTAATTCCACAGTTCCCTTCTTCGCCACATGAATGGCAGAATGTGGCTTCCGAGTTTGCCCAGCGATGGAACTTTCCGAACTGTGGAGGAGCCATTGACGGCAAACATGTTCGGGTCGTCCCACCACCCCATTCGGGATCCTTTTATTATAATTATAAGGGGTTCCACAGCGTCGTGATGATGGTAGTGGTGTCGGCCACCTACGAGTTCCTCTATGTGGACGTTGGCAAGAATGGCAGGATGTCTGATGGAGGAGTTTTTGCCCAGACGGAGTTTGGAGAACGGCTCCTTTTGGATCTGCTGGCCTTGCCACCAGCGGAGCAGAATGTGGAGGGACTACCTTTTGTGTTTGTGGCGGATGAGGCGTTTGGCCTGGGACCCCATTTGATGAGGCCATTCCCGCAACGCACCCTCACCCCTGAGAGGAGGGTGTTCAATTATCGGCTGGCCAGAGCCAGAAGGGTGGTGGAAAATGCGTTTGGGATCATGGCCAGCCGATTTTGCCTCTCCATCCACCTTGCCCCATACAAATGGAACCATGTGGTTATGACGTGCTGTGTGCTGCATAATTTCCTAAGGGTGCATTCAACGAGTTATATATCTTTGAGTGGGCCTGAGGCCTCTTTAATCAATGCAGAAACTTTGGTGGCCCTGGAACCTGGCCGTCCTGGCTTGGCCCCCCCAACCGGACGTGAGGTCCGTAACCAATATGTGGACTATTTTATGGGTAGGGGGGCCATTGAAATGCCAGACAATCTTTAATAATTTTATACCAAAAAAATAAAACTTTTTCTTGAGTAAAGATTGGTTTTGATTTTTTATTGTATAATTTTTGATGTTTCTGGTAGGTTTACCTAGTGCACTTGTTTTGCCATGTGGATTAAACAATCTTTTAATTAGCCTTCATTGTCAGTGTAAACACCAAACATTGATTAGTTCACTCAGCACCACATTTACATAATGAAGCCACAATTATTTGTTATGTAAAAATACCTTTATTTCTTTTTTTAGGTGGGAAACTTCCTTAGAAATGTGGATGTTCCCTTAATTTCGGGTGTATTAAAACGCATGACCAGCCATGCATAAACAAACTATATTCGTCAAAATTTTGAAAAAGCTAAACATGTGCTAGTCATTAAAGGGTAAAATAACAAAAATACTTATAAAACTCTGCAAGTAAAACGTTATTTGGTGTAAAAACATTAGACACGCCCAAGCACAGCCATGATATTTTGGAGCCTTTCCTCCACCCGCTTTGTATTTGCCCTGATCTCTAGCAAGTCTCCCTTAATTTTTTCGAGGTCACGACAGCAGACCATCAGGTATTGGATCAGGATCTGGGCACTGTGATGTGTCAACTTATTGGGGTCTTCGGCCAGAACTGCACCTAAATGTAAAAAGAAATATGTAGGATAGAATATGTAGGCCTACATCTATTTAACATGCATGTGTCTGGTTTCTCTCTGACCTGTGGTGGTGCCACTTTCCACTTCCACAACATCACATTCCTCTCCATCCTGGGGTTCTGGGGCTATTGTTGTAGGTGTTGCAATTATTGTCTCATCTGAGGTAGCTTTTCGAATCCCTAGGGAGATTGAAAAAAAGGAATAGTTTCATTAGTAGCGACTCAATTTTGCTAAAATAAGAAACATGAAAAAATACTTTGTAATCATTCTTTTGAAGCATGCTCCATTTTAAATTTTACCCCCTGTGCCAACCGGGACAAATGATTGGATACATAGCCCAAACCAGAGCATATACATTTTGAACACAAATTTGACACATTGTAACACCCTAAAGTATCTACACAGGATCACCTGTGTGTGACACCCTCAAGCTTTTTGGCTTTAGGCCCACACTTGTACTACTGCCTTCAGATGTTTCATCAGCTGCTGAGCATTCACTCCCTTAACATTACCATGCATATCGTTTTTTCAAACGAACAAATGTCCTTTGGATTAGCACCCAAAAAATAAGTGAGGCCCAAATTTACTCCCCCAAATAAACCAAAATACATGGGTGTTCACACTGGATGATCCTAAAACATCGTTTGAGAAACTGTACGGAGAAAGAGGTTTAATACGTCCGTTTACTGTGCGGACGAACCTGAAAGATGGTATCTTTCAGTGTACTATATGAAAGTTAAAAATACACGACAGAATACAAGAAAATAATATGTACCAAGGAAACTAAAAAAAAATTACTTACTTTTTAATATAACTTTCTTGATTCTTTTATATTGGTCGGCCTCCCGCAACTTCAGATCTGACCATCGTTTTCTGAGCTGTTCCTTCGTTCTGCACACCCCGAATTTTTTGTGAAGACTTTTGACCACTTTGCCCATAATTCTGGACTTGACCAGATCAGGCCTTTTATACGGACCATGCTTGGCATCATAATCCTCCTTCTTTAAAATGGCGACCATCTCCACCATTTCCTCGAATGACATGTTGGATGCCTTATATCTCCTGGGTCTTGATTTGGGCTCCTCTGGAACTTCATCCTCTGTAGAGGTAATCTCAGCCACCTGTGTCTCCGCCATGTTTTGTTCAGCACTACGAGCGAGAAGGGGCGGGGAAAGTACAATATCGAACGTCAGGGGCGGGGAAAGCGTGCGGAGTTTCACGCATGCGCTGTGTATATCAAGTGAAGATCCATGTCTGGGAAATACGTTCATTTGTCGGGAGAGGGAGTTAGCAACGAACGTCGTGACGAAGGTACCTAACAATTTTACTTTTTGAGGTTCATCAGACGAGGAGATTTGTGTGCTCAAAATATGTAGACAATGCACAGTTGAGGAATGTTGCCTGAAATATATATATTTTTTGGTTTCTCGCTTTTACAGATATCATGAATACTTTTAAAAACCCAGACTTCATGGGGGAGTTCATCGACAAATGGCAAGAGCTCCCTATATTATGGCAAACAAAAAGTGGCGGTAATAAAAATAAAGACGCCAGGAAAGCAGCACTGGAGAGCCTGCTTGCATTTGTGCAAACAAAGATACCCACAACAACTCTCCAAGATGTCAAAAACAAAATTGCGACCATCAGAGGGACATACAGGACCCAGAGGACTATGGTCCTGAGGTCCCAGAGGTCAGGTGCACCAGCAGATAAGGTTTATAAACCCAGTCTGTGGTACTACAGTAAGCTTGCTTTTCTGGATGACCAGCTGGAAGTGCGGGAATCTCTCTCCACCCTTCCCCCCAGAGGTCAATCCAGCCTTCCTTGTACCCAACCCTCCAGCCTTCCCTGCAGCCAGTCCTCCAGCCTTCCTGTCAACCCTGCTCTGGCTTCCTCTGAGGATCAAGATCAGGGCCTTGAGGAGGCAGATTTGGAGATATGGAGCCAGGTAAAGTATTGATATCTATATTTATATCTTACAAAATTGTAGAATTTAAATAGATGTTAGTATTGTTAAAGGTATGTACACTTCTACCAATAAAGTTTGTGAAGAGCAAGATACAGTAGTGGCCTAATTTTATGTGCACAAGACAACAAAACCAGGATGCGGAATCAATGAAAATGACATAACTTTTGGCATTGATTTCAACAATGTCTAGAGGTGAACAATGTCTGTGAATGATGATGTGGCAAAATAAATAATGTCCCTTTCTTTTTTTACAGCCAGAGCAGAGCCAGGAAGAGGGTGATGTTGGGGATCAGGAGGAGGCAGGGCCCAGTGGCACCCAGGAGGAGGCAGGGCCCAGTGGCACCCAGGAGGAGGCTGGGCCCAGTGGCACCCAGGAGGAGGCTGGGCCCAGCACAAGAGCCCAGATGCCTCCCCTGGTAGTTAAACTACGAGGGCCAAGGAGAGGTAGGCAGGTGGAGGAGGAAACCAGGGCCTTCCTCAGAGAGGCAACAGCGTCCCTCAGAGAGGCACCCTCTGTTGATGAGGGATTTGCCGCAGTCCTCGCCCACAAACTAGGGCAAATGGAGTTGCAGCAAAAAAAATTCAGTGAGACCCTGCTATTGAAAGTCATCAATAAGGGCGTGCTGGGTGAACTCACTAGGTACACAGACATAACGGAGGTTGTCCCTACTCCACCTCCTCCTCCTCCTCCTACTACTCCTCCTGCCACAACCTCTCCTCCTGATCCCCAGCCTCCAAGGAAGAAACCAACCAAGGCTGCAGAGAAGGCTGGAGAGAAGGCTACAAGGAAGAGGAGAAAATAATGCCTGCTGTAGTACCACAGACTGGGGACATATAGGACTTATCTGCTGTGGCTCCTGACCTCTGGGAGCTCAAGACAAGATTGGGCTCCTTTTTTTGGGGGATCTAATCTCTATTTTGGTTTGGACATCTTGGATGGTTGTTGTGGGGTGAAAGGGATGCACAAATGCAAGCAGGCTCTCCAGTGCTGCCTTCCACTTTAATTTGTTAATGTTCTGAAATAAAAAATTTTTTAGTGCCCTTAAAATACTTGACTATGTGATTTGTATTTCAAAAGAGAGCTTGCTAGGGAGCAGGCAGGGACATCTCAAATTATATTATTGTTATTATCAGGGGACACAAACCTCCCTGAGGCCAAATGAGACACATTTGGAAGGTTGTTGTGGTAACTTTACACAAGAATAATTTAAGCCTAAATAATAAAAAAAAGGCCACAAAAAAAAACACAATAGTAAAATATAATTTAAAGAAAAAAGGAGAATTACATTATTTTATTATTATTAGTATTATTTAGGAGGGAGGTGCGGCTTATAAATAATATTTTATAATCATTAGAGCAATTTGGAATTACTTTAGAAACAAGTTTGGCATAACTCTCAATGTCATTATCAAAAGAGGGTAATTTTAAAGCATTATCAAAAGAAGAACGGAATGCACAGCATTAAAACGATGCTATTAATTCCACCGTGACGAATGTGCCATCTCCATTTCCAACATTAGCTTTACCAAAACGAGCGCTCCCGTCTCATAGTTGCTTCTGAGCATGCACGTTTTTTTTCACGTCGTGAAAGCATACACACTATCGTTTTTCACGTTGTTAAAAAAAACGACATGAAAAACGACGTGAAAAAAGAGAGCATGTCCGGAATTTTTAATGCCCGTTTTTCACGTCGTTAAAAATGCTCTGGAGCATACACACGATCATTTTTCAGGGCCATTTTTTAAAATGGCAGTTTTAACGGCATGAAAAACGATCGTGTGTACGGGGCATTACCTGTATGTATTTAGAAATATTAAGGCCTCATGCCCACTGGCGTTTTTACAGCTGCGTTTTTTGCAGCTTAAAAACGCCTGTCCATGTTATTGTAAATATTTTTATTTATTTTTTTTTAAAAAAAAAAACGTCGGAGCTAAAAACGCGACCGCGCGTTAGTGCGCATTTTTTGACGCTCGCGTTTTTTTCTGCCTAATTCTGACGCTGAGGAACGCACTGGCCCTGGTTTTTTTTTACAGCTTACAAACGCCTATGCTCTTTACAGCTCAAAAACGCCTAGGTGGGCATGAAGCTATAGACTAACATGGACAGGCGTTTTTAAGCTGTAAAAAACGCTCAAAAACGCGGCTGAAAAAACGCCCATGGGCATGAGGCCTAATAGCTACAGTATAGAAAACTATATCAGTGAGAGCTTGGGCAGCTGCATTGTCATAAACCTGTGACATCCCTTCAGCCACCCCTCAGAACTCTTGATTGGTCAGATTATTTATTTCAACAGTCGAGAGCTCTCCTTTTACCATCAAAACAAGGAATATCAGCCAAGATCTATGAGAGACACTGATCCATCTTATACTTATTGATTGGACTCTTCTGAACGCACACAACCAGGATGTTGTTAAGTATTTTCATCCCTAATTCCTTTTCTTTTCTGTCTCTTTGTTAATTTATAATACCTTTTGTATGAAAAAAAAATGTATGCACCATTTTATCTTTTCTGTTATTAAAAGATATTTAGAAAAGTGTTAATAATGTCTCTAATGCAGAATCTAAGGAATCCCTGTCACTTTGAAGAGCGCTACTATATGATAAATCCAGTGGTGTAACTAGAACCTTCAGGGCCCCAATGCAAGAAACCATGAAGGGCCCCCCTGACCCCCGGACAGGGCCTTTTGCTCCAAGCCCAATAGCGGAACAACAGGGCGCAGTCGCAAGTGGGTGGCTGCATATAAAGGAATCAATTTCTCCCTTTCGCCCTGCTTCTCCTCCTCTCCCTCCTGCAGGCATTCAGTCGGTGCAGGAAGGAAATGGAGAGATCGGTTCCTCTATGTTGGTGTTTCTCAATCTTTTTTCAGTCAGGGCACCCTTGAAGTATACCCCTTGGTGAATGGGGCTGCACTGCAACCACTTTGCAACTGTGTGCATTGCATGCAGTTGCAGCATAGTGATGATGCATTTAAGGGGTTAAAACAGGCGGTCAGGAGGCAACATATTGCCTTTTTTCCCGGGTGTCACATTCCTCTGAAAAGCGATCTGAGCATGGATCGCCTTTCAGAGGAACAGCTTTTTTTTTCCGGCACTTTGAACAAGCAAGAAGAAAAATCAGTTCTGATTGTACACATATAGGGGGTCAGGATTAAACATGCATACATAAAATGTGCATACATACATGTAAACACACACACATATACACATATATAAACATACACACATAATCAGTGGCGGCTAGTGCTCCAAATTTTTGGGGGGAGCGCAAACAAACTGAAAAATTCTGAATAAAAACCATCAATTGCGGCCACTGTGCCCATCAAAAGCAGCCACTGTGCCCATCAAACGCAGCCACTGTGCCATCAAACCCAGCCACTGTGCCCATCAAACCCAGCCACTGTGCCCATTAAACGCATCCACTCTGCCATCAAACGCAGCCACTCTGCCCATCAAACGCAGCCACTGTGCTCATCAAACGCAGCCACTGTGCCCATCAAACGCAGCCACTGTGCCATCAAACACAGCCACTGTTCCCATCAAACGCTGCCAC
The DNA here is from genome assembly GCA_029206835.1 of Rana muscosa. Lineage (NCBI taxonomy): Eukaryota > Metazoa > Chordata > Amphibia > Anura > Ranidae > Rana > Rana muscosa. The sequence goes on from CM055123.1 coordinate 54,399,932, forward strand.
TGTGTCCATCAAATGCAGCCACTGTGCCATCAAAAGGTGCCGCTGTGCCATGAAACGCTCCCACTGTGCCCATCAAATGCTGCCGCTGTGCCATCAAACGCTGCCACTGTGCCCATCAAATGCAGCCACTGTGCCCATCAAATGCAGCCACTGTGCCATCAAACGCTGCCACGGTGCCCATCAAATGCTGCCACGGTGCCATCAAATGCTGCTACTGTGTCCATCGAATGCCGCCACTGTGATCCACCCCCCCGCCCGCTCGCTGTCTGCACGGCACTTACCCTGTCTCGGAGGGGCAGCAGGTGACGGCAAGCGGTGTCCTCCATGGCATTGGTCTTCTCCCCTCCTCTCCTATAGGCGATTGGATGCCTGATAGGTGCCCAATCACAGCGCCTGTCATTTCAGCCAATCAGGTGACGGGTAACAGACCCGAGCACCTGATTGGCGGAGAGGCGGTTCAGTGTTAGAAAAGCAAATATTCATTCGCTGTCCTAACACATCTGGGTGAACTGCGAGCACCAAGCATGGCGCTTGTAGGTCACCATTTTTTACGCCTATTAGAGCCTACGGCTGTAATCGGGTGCTTCAAAAACACCCCCGCCGCTGTAATTCAGGCGCCCGGCCTCTTTTCGGGCGCCTGAATAGGGGGTGTCAGCGGCGGCCATGGATAGATTCATGCAATGCATGAATCTTTCCATTGGTCAAAGAGGGGGTGGCTGGAGAGAGGGGGCGGCACCCGTGCACCCTTATGGACGCACCGCCACTGCACATAATACTGTATATATACACACACACATACACACATATATAAATACATATATATATATATATATATATATATATATATATATATATGCAATCACATATAAACACATATACATATGTAGCGGCCTCACCCCATCTCCTTTTTCCAGGGGTATGTCACATGACAGGATGAGATGCGCTACGGCCCATGTCCTCCCCATAGCGGTGGGTGAGGTGAAGGCCAGCACCAGTATCTTCCTCGGGCCAATGTGTGTTAGTTATGAAGCTCAGTCCTGCTATGCTGAAACCTCCCTTGCTCCCATTAACCAGAGTCCATACACCGATGCAGGGTCCAACACTTGTTTATTATACTTCCACAACAAACAGTTCTTTCACAGTCGATTAGTTGCGACCCATAACATAACACAAACGGTGGGATGAGCAGGCCGAGGCACTATCCTGATTTCAATCTAAACCCCTGTGTTTTCACCAGGGGTTATAGCAGCTTTGCTTAGCACAGAACATAGAACTTGTGAGTTTCTACCAGCAACTCCATAGAACATAGATGGGAGTACCTTCGCTGCGTTGCGGCCCCTATCAGGGGAAGATGTCCCTCTATGGGAGTTACCAGAGGCCCATCCATCACCGGGTTGATGCTGCTCCGGAATCTCCGGACGGGTGACCTCCCCGGCCTCCTCACCTCAGATGCGGGTCCCCTCGCAAGGCGGCACCCTCGGATCACTTCGCCCTCGCGGGACCCAGTCGAAGTTACTGGGCCCCAGGCCTACGATATAGTACCTCACCCCAGGCTGAAGGTGCCTGGGATGGACCCCAACTTCATTCCGGTCAGGCCTAGGGCGCCTGGGCCAGAACCTTGAACCGCCCGCACCCAGGCCTAAGGTGCCTGGGTGCGTGAAGAGAAAATCCTCGAAGACCTCGTGGCAAGGGCGTCTCCCCCTTTTATCTCCTCCCTTCAACACCACGGCGGGTTCCCCGCCCCAGCCGTACCATCTCCGGAAAGGGACAAAAAGGGTAGCACTGCGGCAGTGATTCTACCTTGAGCCTGTAGGTACCCCGCCACCCACAGGCCAAGGAGAATAATACACCACACAATCCTCCACGAATTACAAAAGGGGTCCAGAACCTTCACAATTACACACCTGGGTCACACTACCCCCAGGTGTACCCCAACTAAATTTAAAGACCCCGCTACATACTCCCCCCTGTGATTTGACGCTGGTCCCCAGCGTCCGGTGCAACCCCATGTCTCCCAAGGAGTGATGACATGGAGCGAGCCTCAGAGGCTATCCCTAAAATTTTGAATCCCGTGTGTGCCAAGACCTGCTCAAGGGGAAAGGGAACCATAAAACAATAAAACTTTTGTATAAAACATCTATCATGTACACATATACAATCCCTCCCGTCACTGTCTAGGAACCACCCCATACTCAGTAGTCTTGACCGACGAATCTCCTGCAGAGGGAAAACAAAAAAAACAGACAACATCCTAACATTATGTGAAAATTTGGAATGAATGGGTCCATCAGCCGAGGGACCCACTTGCTCCAACGAGTGTGATGCAAAAGTGTGCAGAAAACAAACAAACGTTGCACAACACTGCCACCTGGTGACAGCGCCGCGGTAATGACACTTGGTGCTCCTTCATTCTTCATGCGTCCCTACACTAATTTTACCCCAAAGTCTGTCCTTGATTCATAGGAAAATAGAGTGGGAAGAAAAAAAACTAAAAAATAAAAACAGGGTATTGTTCAGACGTTCTAGCAAAAGGCTCTTCCAGGAAAATTTGTAGCTGAAAACATATTCATGAGTCTCTCCTCACAAGTAAAACCTCGGATCAGGTAAGAACAATGGCTTCAGATGCTTATCAAACACTTCGACTGAATATTCAACATCCTCTCCCTCCTTTCTGCAGATAAGCACTTTATCAGCATGAATATGGCGCCCCAACTTCCAGTCCGCTCTGCAGTCCTTGAATTTCTTGGACACAGGCGGCGAACAGGACAAGTATCGTCGGGCCTGAGGCACTTTGAGCTTCTCCCAGACAAATTAGTCGTACTATCTCTGTCGCAGGACCTCAACTTCATAAAGTAAGTCCAGAGGCAAGTAGGGATACTCCCATCCGTACTCACGGGCGACTCTCTTTGAGAAAAGCCGTTGCAATCTGGCCAAAGGAGGCATGACATCCCGCTCACCTTCTCCTGGCTGCACGATGGCCTCCGGGTGCCGAGGTACCTTCACTACCTCGGGTGGCTTTGCCTTTGGCGCACGCAATGACGCGCGCTGCATCCCCTCAACCAAAGCAGGTGATGTTGTGGAATGTGGAAAGTCAGTCGGAGGACTAGACTCCCTCCTGAGCTCCGGGACCTGCGCCCGGGGCGTGCTGTCTTCTATAGACATAGGGGAATCCTGCGGTTTGCATAGCACAGGTAGCGGGCATTTGTCCCAGCCCTTCCGGTGAAACAGTTAATCTATTTCCCCATCATCCCCACAGTCCGACAACGATTCCAGGTCGGAGGTGTCATACATCTCGGCGGGAAGGTAGTCTTTAGTAGACGGAGAACTACCCTCCCTTGCGGGCTCCGCCTCCAGCGGACCCCCGACACCTCCAACCACCACCACAGTCCCAGCCCCTGGCTCACCTGGACCTTTTTCAGCACTGGGATGTCCAGAACTCTTCCAACCGGATCCATTCAGGTCCGGCAAGCAGCGGGGTAAAGCTCGACCACGACCACCGGAGGCCTGCACCAGGCCTATCTTCCTCTTCGGAGGTGGCAGCAGGGAATCTGTGGTGACCGAAGCAGCATCCTCAGATTTTTCTCTCTCAGTCTCTGGTTGGGCAGTCCCGTCGCCCTGGTCAGCGCGTACGGGGACCTCCGCAAAGGCCTGGATCTCCCCTTCCGGAGTGGCGGTACCTGTGAGGCAATTGAGGCGAAGGGCCCGGGGCCTTACTGTGGATGGTTCAACCTCAAACAGAAATTCTTTACACGCTTCACAACGCCCAAATGGCTTTAGTTGGACCACCAGTCCCGAGCATCCGGGACAGATCACACCGAGGGCCTCCGTGTCTCTGCATGAGTACAAAGCCAACTGTCCTCGGGGCCTGAGTCTTATCCCCGTGTCTGTAAGGGGAGCAGCAAAAGCAGTCATCTTCATGAGGTATGATACCGGCATCCACGGGGAGCTTGAGGCCATCCCGACCACCTGCTGCTCCATCACGCGCTGACCACGCGCCGGAGTCTCCACGTGCATCTCCAAACATGGCCAGACTCCTCCCACGACTTGCACGTTTTCGCGGGCTTCCCACAGTCCCCGCCCACGAATTGCGCAGTCATGGGGTGCCTCATGGCGCAGTGCAGCAAAAGTCCCCACATGTAGTACTTCACACGGCTGGACTTCTCCCTCTTCCCGCTCTTTCTGCATGAGCCTTTCCCGTCTTGGGGTCATTTCCACGACTTCGAGCACAGGGACGCACTTTGGCCAATCACATGGCCGACCTGCTCGGAACTCCTCCGGGCAGCAAAGTCCAGACACAGCCATTTCAAATTTCAAAGTCAACACACATTTTATCCCGGACTCGCGAGCCCCCACGTGTAGCGGCCTCACCCCATCTCCTTTTTCCAGGGGTATGTCACATGACAGGGTGAGATGCGCTACGGCCCATGTCCTCCCCATAGCGGTGGGTGAGGTGAAGGCCAGCACCAGTATCTTCCTCGGGCCAATGTGTGTTAGTTATGAAGCTCAGTCCTGCTATGCTGTAACCTCCCTTGCTCCCATTAACCAGAGTCCATACACCGATGCAGGGTCCAACACTTGTTTATTATACTTCCACAACAAACAGTTCTTTCACAGCCGATTAGTTGCGACCCATAACATAACACAAACGGTGGGATGAGCAGGCCGAGGCACTATCCTGATTTCAATCTAAACCCCTGTGGTTTCACCAGGGGTTATAGCAGCTTTGCTTAGCACAGAACATAGAACTTGTGAGTCTCTACTAGCAACTCCATAGAACACAGATGGGAGTACCTTCGCTGCGTTGCGGCCCCTATCAGGGGAAGATATCCCTCTAAGGGAGTTACCAGAGGCCCATCCGTCACCGGGTTGATGCTGCTCCGGAATCTCCGGACGGGTGACCTCCCCGGCCTCCTTACCTCAGATGCGGGTCCCCTCGCAAGGCGGCACCCTCGGATCACTTCGCCCTCGCGGGACCCAGTCGAAGTTACTGGGCCCCAGGCCTACGATATAGTACCTCACCCCAGGCTGAAGGTGCCTGGGATGGACCCCAACTTCATTCCGGTCAGGCCTAGGGCACCTGGGCCAGAACCTTGAACCGCCCGCACCCAGGCCTAAGGTGCCTGGGTGCGTGAAGAGAAAATCCTCGAAGACCTCGTGGCAAGGGCGTCTCCCCCTTTTATCTCCTCCCTTCAACACCACGGTGGGTTCCCCGCCCCAGCCGTACCATCTCCGGAAAGGGACAAAAAGGGTAGCACTGCGGCAGTGATTCTACCTTGAGCCTGTAGGTACCCCGCCACCCACAGGCCAAGGAGAATAATACACCACCCAATCCTCCACGAATTACAAAAGGGGTCCAGAACCTTCACAATTACACACCTGGGTCACACTACCCCCAGGTGTACCCCAACTAAATTTAAAGACACCGCTACACATACATATACATACATGCACACACTTACATGCACACATATAAACACACATACATACATACATACAGAAAGCCTTTTAAAAATCGGCAGTGTTTTACCTTGCCTCTTCCTGCTGGGTACTGCACCGTAGGGGGAGACAAAGAGCACAGCACACTGTGCTTTCACTTTAGGTCCATCAGTGTGACCAGCTCTCCGACCAATGCTGATTACAGTTCGGCTGAGGATTGGGAGCTCGGTCTCAGCTGCCCCTGCCACTCCTCCTATCAAAATATACAGGTAGCATGGGGCCTGGGCGCCATGTTGACCTCAGCGACCCGTATACTTCCGCCACTGGATAATTCACTGGGTATACCTGTCTGTGGTGACAGTGTGCATTACAAATTTAAAGTCATAATTGTTATCGCTAATATTGTGAAATTTTGATATTTTATGATAACAATATCTCGAGGCAGAGTAAAGAGCTAACTGCGTGGTTAACGAAACCATGTGATGATTGCCCTCAGTTGGCTGGCCCTTAGATTGTGGTCCCGTGAGCTGGAAAATCTTTGTGCAGGGCGAGGATGAGAGTGCCATAATCTCATATCAGTGACAGAGGGGTGTCAGTTTGGCCATCAATTTGTCACAAGTTTGTGAAGGAGGCCAGGGTCATAGGAATGTTGGAAATCTTTTGTCGATCAGCGGCTGTAGCCACTGATCAGTGTATTCTGATGATGGAGAGTCCCACTGTCAAAATACAATGTGCCAACGAGGAGGATTCCTTCATCCACATCGCTTATGTGAATGAAAAAATCTATTTTTTTTTCCGGCCAGCCTGTTGGCTGATTGAAAAAAAATAAGTAATTTATGATCAGCTTAAATCTGTCCAAGCTGAGGGGCCCCATTAAAACTTGAGGACTGTGATTTGTAGTTATGTCCCTAGCACACGTGCTGTCAGAAAGGCTCTGTCAGAAGACAGAATGATAGCCGCAGAAGAATCCCTGTTCCTCAAATGCCTGGACGAAGAGAAACGTTAGCGCGTGCCAACATGCAAACGCATATGCGCATGCGCAAATGTGTGCGGCGCATTCCGTGACAGATAAGGGTGGCAAATGGGCTATTTAAGCTGGATCAGCATCCAGGATCAGTGCTGACTCATATACAGCGTTCTGTGATTGTCCTGTTTTCTGTTACCTGCATCTGCTCTTAAATTATTGACCCGGCTTGTTCCTGACTATTCCTGTTTTCCACCTGCATCGACCCCGGCTTGTTCTTCGACCATTCTCCTGCCTCCGCAACGCATCTGTATTTGATCTGATCGTTCTGTGTATGACCTGGCTTGTCTGACTCTGCTTACGTTCCATCCCCTCCAGAGCTACCAAGTTGCTAGCATCTGTCCAGCTACCTCTGGGGCCTGCTCTTCAGCTAAGTACCAGCCTGTTCCTGCCCACGGAGATCCACTGCCATCTGACTACTGAATCAGCAGCCCAACAGCAAGCACATCTACTGGCACTCATGCGACTCTGCACTCCTGCGCCACCTGTATACTCTACCAGGGGCCCCAAGTCAGAGGTGCAAGAGAGGCCTTCCTCTGAAAAAAACCATGCTCTACCCACCAGGTACGTGACACGTGCAATTGATTTCAAGAGCAAATAATTCCCTTCAGCTTCCCGTATCCAGTTACCATGTAGATTGATTTTATTAGAATATATCCAGCACATTTGAAGAATTATTGAAGTAATATTAAAGGTTCAGTTTTTTTCTTTAAAATAAAAAACATGTTATACTTACCTGCTCTGTGCAATGATTTTGCACAGATCACCCCCAATCCTCCTCTGCTCGGGTCCCCTGCCGGCGCTCCTGGCCCCTTCCTCCTGCCCCTATAGCAAACAACTTGCTTTGGGGGCACCCGAGCAGGCTCGCTCCCAAGCCACTGCTCCGTGTGTCCATTCAGACATGGAGTGTGGCTTGGCCCCTTTCAGGGAAATGGCCGTGGAAGAACTGGCAATACTGCCAATACTAGAGACGGGCGCATCTGGCGCACTCACATGTGCATGCGCATTAGCAGATTAATGGCGAATTGTCGCACGCAGGTGCGCAGCGGAGCGAATCAGCAAATGCTCATGGTCAACGGCGTGTGCATAATGTGACAGGTGTGGCCACTTGCTAGCCTATAAAAGACTGCTGCTGATTCCACCAAATTGCTGGATTGTCTTTAGCCTTCCTGTGTTCCTGAGCCTCTGTGCATATTCCCTTGGATTTCTTGCTGTGACCCAGCTTGCTCCTGACCTGTCTGATCTCCTCTTCTGGCCTTAACCCACTGGCTTGCTCTACCAACCCTGCTGCTGTTTGACCTCCTGTGCATGACCCTGGTTTGCATTACGAATTTGCTTACTTCTTGCCTGCCTTCCCGTGTATGACCTCAGCTAGTTCCTGTTCCTGTTACTTGCCTGCTCCTTCTGATTGATCCACGTGTTTGACCCCTGGCCTGGCTTTCACTACCATCTCCTGTGTGCACTGCTGCCAAGTACTGCTGAGGTTTCCTGAAAGACATCTGCCTAACTGTGTATCCTGTCTCTTCCAGTATACATCAAGGGACCAATGGTCTGGCTCTTTAGTACCCACATGACAACATGTGCTTCTTTGGGCACTACACCTCCTGTACCATCTTCAGGGGTGTACTGCACTTGGCAGCAAGGGGAGCCATCTCAGCACTTCGGCCTCCGACCAGGTACGTAACAGCCCTGCCCCCTCTCTCTTCTCATTGGCTTACTGGCTTGATTGACAGAAGCGAGAGCTAATGGCTCCCGCTGCTGTCTCAGCCAATGCGGAGGAAGAGACCATGGAGAGTTGCTGTTCTTGTGCACATCGTTGGATCAAGATTGGGCTCAGGTAAGTATTAGGAGGGAGGCTGGTGGGCTGCTGCACACAGAAGGTTTTTTACCTTCATGCATAGAAGGCATAAAAGGTAAAAAAACTTGAGCCTTTACAACCACTTTGAGTGTTCTGTAGAATAAAGGTTGCAGAAGCCCCCAAATACTGGTGTTCCTAATCCTAACACCAGTATTTCTCACATGCAATAGCCCTTGCCGCTCATCCGAAAAGTGGACTGCGGCAGGTCGCTTTTCAGAGGTGTTTGACAGGTGGTGAGGAGATGATATGTTGCCCCCTCACCCCCTGTTTTAACCCGGAATAGACCGACCTCTTGCACCGCAAAGCATTGCTGCCATGGCCTATGTGCATATGCATGCCCTTGTTTAGGTGGACCGTAAAACCATGGCTCAACCACCTTCTTTTACAGCACACGTCTAAATGAGCCCCTATATTGTGCAAAGGGTATATGTACAATTGTGACACTTTCTTCCTAGTGGAGTTTACACATATTGGCACACATACTGAATTTCCTCTACTTGGACAAACTAATTTATCATTTGATGAGGTGTCACCTCATGGCAACCAATCAAGTTCAGGCTTGCACTTAAAAAGACAGATGGGTAAGGTCATATGAAATTGGATTGGCTGCTATAAGACAATAAGGTTGACTGTTACTAAAATGTAGCATTGCTAGGCTTAGAGCACAAACACTAGTAGATCTTCAGGATTTGTAGCTGGTTTAAGAGCTAGGTGATTCAAAAACAGGACACTGTTCAAGCACTTGAAAATGAGCTTTGAGGTCATGCATTAGTACACAAGCTGAGCAGCTGCTATAGGAGCACATTTCCAAACACTTCATTAACGTCCCCAGATAATTCTCAGTTGTGGGGCCCGGAAGAGTTTTTGTTCATCAGGTAATGAATAACAGAAATCCTTTGAAGTATGAGAGACCTTCATCAGGCTACATATTACCATCAACACCTGCCTGCCTTCACTCATTTGTGGCTTCTTTCTGATACATGTATGAACTAAAATATATGATTTCATTATTACAAAATTATAGATGTTAGATTTTAGGTGGGTCATTGATGAATATACTGTATCTCTTACCAAAAATGATAGACATTGTTCTCATATATAGATTGCATATCTGCCAAGCACAACATTTCTCCCAAACTCAGACAATGCTTGAGTGAGACATATGCATTGTGAAGGTATTATATCTTTAAAGAGTACCCCCCTCTTTTATAGAAAAGAAAGAACTATAAATACTTACCCACCTCCATGTTGCCTCTCTTTTTCATTTTGTCTTTTTCATATTTCCACGTCTGCTGCCCTTGTACCAATGGTGCCATTTTTTAAATCCTTTCCAGGGTCAGCTCCTAATATAGTTTTAGTGCGCATGGGTGACGTCATGCAGCTCATCGCTGATGTACGACTTTAGAGTCATCTGTTTTAAAAAATAAACAAAAGCCTTCTCCCGAGAGGCTTTTTCTTAAAGCGGAGTCCCACCCTAAAAATGAACTTTCTATTAACAGCTTGCCTTTAATGTAATTTTTTTTTTGGTAATCTGCTTAGTTCCTAGTCCTAGGTGGTTCAACTTCCTGTCCTAAGACCCCATTGCCTCCTGGGAAATGATGACACTAATTTCCCAGGAGTCTCTGGGCATTACTGTGCCTAAAAATCGCCCAGCATGCACCTCTCCCTGAAAACCAGGAAGAAAAAGGAACTGGGCTTCACATGCCCACACATATGATGGATACGGACACAACATGAGCTGGAGGATATAAGGCAAGTGTTTGCAATGATTTCTGGAACGATTGGGGAGCTATTAATATGTTTTAGGGACTATTTAATGTGATTAATTTTAGCTTGCAAAAAAAAATAAAAATTATGCCTGGAACCCCGCTTTAAACAGATGAATGTAATGGCATACAGTGCATGTGCAAGATGAGCCATATTGATGTCATGCATACAACAATACTGCAAGAACTTGTGAGATCTCACAGATTAAGTTGAAGCTCTCCCTGAAGGTACTGATGATGTTGCCTTCCAAGAGGACATCAGTGCAGCCAGGGCTACATCATTAGAGCCTTCAGGGAAACCAAGTGTAGCACACCCATCCTTTGCCCCCCGCTTACCTTCACCTGCGGGGGCAGGACACACCATGCCACAAGCCTGTGTCCTCCTTATCAGAGGTCAGGCGGTGTTTACAGATTTGGGTCCTGCAGCGAGTTACCTCTTTACACTGGTTCTCGTCCCCAGATTGTAGGAAAAAGTCTATATTCTTCCCAAAGAAGGCCAATGTCCACACGACTTTAACTCCAACAAAGAATTTATTTTCCTTTTGTTTCAGTTAACGGGAAATTGAAGAGAGAAAGAAGCTAGCGAAGATAGGAGGGAGATTCAGGCACACAACACTTGACTAACTCGTCGCCACTCGATCCCGAGTGGGTCTAGCTCACCCGGATAGATCCCTCTCACAGTCTAGCAGCCGGAGTGGAGCTCGAACAGTACTATCTCTTTGTCCCCTCCAGGGATGGGTTCAGGAGATCCTCTATAGCAGCAGAATCCTGTTATTCCTGAATCCAGAACTTCCCTTAACCTTCTGTAGGATTCAGAGAACAGACGATGCCAATGGGCACTCTACAGAGTTAACTTTGTTGAGCAAGGAATCCTTCCCTCTGACAGGTCACCAGGCCTTTCCCGAGTCAGCAACCTACTATCACTCGTTGCCTCTGTGGGACCGATTCTCCCCTGGCTTCCTCTCGGTCAGAGTGGGTACCCTCACCTGGGCACCCTGGGACTCCAATGTGCTGATTGTAGTCCAAGTCAATGGTACTGGGCCTACCTGGAACGTCACAGCCTCAGGCCGAAGGTGCCTGAGACTCTTCGGCCAGTCCACGCACCCCCAAGGGGCACACTTCCTCCCAGGTACTCCTCCGGGTACTCCTCTCCCCGGGCTCTCCTCCCTAAACATGGCGTCTGCCCCTTATATACCCTCTCCCGGCATGCACAGCAGGCGAGGCCCCGCCCTCTGCACGGCAGCCGAGAGAGGACATCCAATACCGCCACTGTGTCACCTGAAGTTCGACCCTAGGCCTAGGCAACAGTGCCACCCACAGGCCAAAGGGGAACCGTACACCAGACAACACCACAGCAGAGCAGAGTCCAGCACTAAATTAGAAAGCCTGGGCCAAACTATTGCCCAGGCGGTCCCTTAAAGCGGAGGTTCCGCGGCATTTTTTTTTTTTTCCGCTTGCATGCAAAGTATTTTTAGATCACCAATTTGTACTCACGTGTTTGGTGACTTTAAACCTCCCCTGTCTTTTTTCTGGCAAAAGATGCACTTTTAAAATCAGCCGTCTGAATTTTCCATTTTGCTTGTGGGCATTTTGAAGCCCACAAGCACTGACTTCCTGGTGGTGGACGGTGTAATGCAGAAAAAGTTCCCCGGCGGATAAGGTTCCCCCCCCTGTACTGCGCATGCGCGGCACGAACCTCAACGGAGTTTCCGAAAGTAGCCGAACATGTAGAGCTGCGAGTTGGCTCTACACGGCGCAATGACTAGGAGTCATGTAGAGCTGACTGCGCAGGCGCTGTGTAGAGCCGACTCGCAGCTCTTCATGTTCGGCTACTTTCGGAAACTCCGTTGAGGTTCGTGCCGCGCATGCGCAGTACAGGGGGGGGGGAACCTTATCCGCCGGGGAACTTTTTCTGCAGGACATGTCACATCTGGGCGAACTCCCAGATTACATTGCGGGTGAATAGAAACGCCTACTCCCGCGGGAGTGAGTACCCGGAAGACGAAATTGGAAATGACATTAGTACGGTATGTACTACATAAAAAAAAAAAAAAGTGGCTACTGTACATGTTCGTTCTTTAAGGAGTGTGCTTGTATATGGATGTTATTTTGCCTGAACCTCCGCTTTAAATTTGGGCATAGCGACCCCCTAAATTTAGAGGTCCGCTACACAAGAAAAAAAAATTGTTAGATGATTACACAGCATGCAGAGATGTTACACTTGTGTCTAATATTTGCTAGCGAATGGTTTGAAAAACATTTACCTCCAAGTTAAAAAGGCTGCTTCCTGCCAGTGCCAGTGCTCTGTGCTGGCATAGTTGAGTAACAGCCACACCTCTCATCACTAACTTCCTTACACAAACTTGTATTGCATAGAAGGGGATGCTATCTGGTTGTCATAAAAGGCTGAAAAAAGAGTGAAAATCTTTTCCACTTGTGGTTGCAATGATATGATTGCCCAGTTTACCTCTACAAAGAAGTCTCCAGTACAAAGTACAAAGCTGGAATGAGTGTTCCTTTTGCCCAGCCAAACACCCATTTCTTTAGTAAATTCGTTTTTATATAAAGAAACAAAATGTTTTACAAAAGAAAAGAAGACCCCAGTTAAGACCCCTATCCATAGCCACATGCAAACAATTAACAGATCCCCCGATTGCTGTTACTAATACCGTTTAAGTCACACTAAATAGATAGCTATCAATAAACAGGCAGCTGGGAGAGATGTACAAAGACATCCAGAGATAAAATGTAATGTAACGCTAAATAGAGATTTAATGTACAGTATGCACATACATATCTGTGCGGTTACTTTATTACTTTTGCTCGGTGAGTCCTTAAAGCAGCTAGTAGACAAATGAGTAACTGAACAAACAGCTAAGTACATCACTTAAATACATTGGTGTAGACTGTTTTACCTGCCAAAGGATTTGCACTTCTGTACATCCAATGTTCTGATTACAAACCTCTGCAACACAAACCACATTCTGGTTAGGAAATCAGCTTGTTGTGTCACCTCTATGCCTTCAGCAACTGTGCAGGGGGCATATCCAACTGCTGGAGACACAGACTGCTGACTGAGGGACAGCACTGGTTTAACTCCCAGTGTGAGGCCGACACAGGGTACATTTTACACTGGCATGCACACACATTTAAAGTAGGGTGACCAGACATCCCCGGTTTTGTCCCCGGATTGGATTTGAACAGGGGCTGGGGCAATTTCAAAGACAGTCAGTGCAGAATTAAAAAATAATAATCTGGGGGGTGTATTTTTTTTCATTATCTGTGCCCCTTTCTGATGATCATGTGCTGGTCGGAGAGGAGGGAATATTTCTTCAGTTTCGGGTGCATGCCCGTTCAGCTCCGCTCGCATGTTCTTCTGCCTTGGCTCAAGTCCCGGCCAGCCACCAGCCTATCTCCTTGCCTTCCCTGGCGGAGTGATCTTCCTCCTCTCCCCACCCAGTAATAGCCGGGGGGCCCGGAGAGTAAGACTTGACAGGCTGTTAGGCGGGCGGCGGCGGCGACGGGCAGAAAGTCGCTGATTGCCGCCATCACTACCGTAGTAAATAAAATATGTCCCCGGATTTCATTTTAAAAATCTGGTCACCTTAATTTAAAGTGGTTGTAAAGGCTATTTAAAAAAAAAATAATAAAGAGGTTTTTACTTACCTGCCCTGTGCAATGGTTTTGATAGATGGAAAGTTAAAAAAAATGACTGATGCCTCGTACACACAACCGTTTTTCCTGGCAGGCAAAAAAAACAAAGTTTTTCCTGACGGGATTCCTGTCAAGCCTGCCTTGCATACACACGTTCAGGCCAAATACCGCCCGACCAAAGCGCGGTGACGTACAACACGTACAACGGGACTATAAAGGGGAAGTTCATTCAAACTGCGCCACCCTTTGGGCTGCTTTTGCTGATCCTCGTGTTAGTAAAGTTTGGTGAGAGACGATTCGCGCTTTTCAGTCTTTGTGCTTTTCAGTCCGTTACAGCGTGACGAATGTGCTATCTCCATTACGAACGCTAGTTTTACCTGAACGAGTGCTCCTGTCTCATACTTGATTCTGAGCATGCACGTTTTTTTTCCCTTGGCAAAGCATACACACCAGCGTTTTGTGCGACAGGAAAAAGACCGCCGGGAATACTGACAAGAAAAAAGAGAGCTGGTTCTCTTTTTTTTCGGCCAGTTTTCTCGTCGGGAAAACTGCGATGGAGCATACACACGGCCGATTTTCATGGCCAAAAGCCATCATGGCAGTTTTCTCATCGGGAAAACCGGTCGTGTGTACGAGGCATGAAGGTCCGCTTTAACCTTTCTTTAAAATTGCCTGTGTTACTATTGTGACCTACTGTATGTGACAACTTTACATTGGAATGGGGTTAGGATGCAGATAAGGTGTGACCTAGTTTTAAGTACTGTAAGTAAAATTTTGCATGCGGACTGTAAAGTCTTCTTGGAGTTGCTGGAAAGACTCTTACGTTGAGAAAAAGTTGCGGAGATAAGAGTTTCCACGGTTTATTGCATTCCAGTTTCTGCTTACAAGCATTTAGAAGGCCAAAACTTGAGATGCCTACAGGGAGGACACTTTAACTAATTCAGTTTTTCACTGCAGTGCACCAATCCATGCTGAACCCTTTCGTGGGTAATCTGGTGATCTGCGCTCCCCTGCATTGTAAATTTGAATCTGTGAGATTTGGAGGACATTCTTTAGCAAGAGTGCAGGTGTTCTGTCAGATTAGGTGACCCGTCAGAATGTGTAATGGAAGTGACGTTTTGACGCCGCCATCTTGCTACACCCCGCGCTCATCCACAGTAAGGATACAGTGAGAAACGGGCAAGCAGACATTTTGTTACACCCACTGGAGTTTTGCATTTTACACTTATTTATAACAGTAAACTGAGGTTATATTGTGAAATACAGTACTTATAACTACATCTGAATGTTTAGATGTTAAATTTTAAAAGCAGCCAACTTCTGTCAGATTATCAAATCTGTGAGATCAGCAGGCTTGCCGCTGCTTTTAAAATTCAACATCTAAACAGTCAGACGGAGTTCTAGGGACTGTATTGCACTATATAACCTCAGTTTACTGTTAAAAAAAGTGTAAAATGTAAAACTACAGTGGGTGCAACAAGATGTCCGCTTTCCCCTTCCAGCTCTATCTCTACCATGGGCTAGTGCAGGGTATAACAAGATGGCGGCGACGGAACGTCACTTCTTTTACAAAATCTGATGGGTTGCCTAATCTGATGGAACACAGGCATAATTTTCAAATTTTGCTGCCCCTTTTTGGGCGTTTTTATTACCTGCCTTGCTGGAGAGGAAATCTGCAGCATCTTGTAAAGGTTAGTCTCCTACAGCTCAGTCCTATTTTTTCTTCTTGGTCTTAATGGAGCAGTAGGCAATGGAGCAAGTCAAAAATAATAAAGTGTGGGGTGCAACCTCCAAAGCTCTCTAAATTGGCAGAAGGGTCTCTGAGAAATGCGGCTATCTACAGTATCTGTTTGACTAAGCAACATCCTGCACCTCTAACTTTGGCACTCAATGGACTATTAGCTTAGTATAGATTAAATGTGATTTTAAAATTCTTTGTTGTATTCTGATGCGTTCAAAGTTCAACTTCCTTTCTTGGGATATCTGTATGATATACAAATGTGGTACCATATCAGATCACTATACCAATTATTACATGACTGTTAATGCCTCATTATCTCCTGGTTGGAGCAACAGTCATCCAACGACTATGGGCAACCCTGGTTCTGTAGCTCCTGACTTCCAAATCCAGGAAGACAGAGCTGCAAGACAATGAAATATGGCACATAGGATCAGTAGAACAGAAACAATAAGACAATTTATATTTTTACTGCAAACTCACCGTATACTTCTCTGCAGAAAAGCATTTAGCAAATTTCCTATGTATACTATTATTGCTCATCAAATACTTCAAAAAACAAAGAGCAATGTACAAAGTGCAATAACCTATTTGAATCTAATTGCATCATTCCAATTGTGCTAAACTCTTGAATGATGAAATTTGAGTGGCTGTCATGGTCATTTCTGTCATACGAAATAGGCTTTATGTTTTTCAAATTATGCATGTCATAACTACAGACAGTTTAGGTCATATATAATTCATTGGTAATGAACATACAAATATGCTTGTTGATAATAATTACCTCTTGGCATTTCAGGTGTAATGACGCCTATTGAGTTAGAACGTCTAGGTGAGACGCTTTGTGACAAAATCAGTAGTGAGTTATGGACCAGAATCATGCGGTGTGCTGAGCCCCCAGCGTGTCACTAATGAACATGCCCGTGACACAAAATCAAAGTTAATTTTTATCTTGGATGAGGCAGCTGTGACTTTTGCTGTAAATATGACCCTATTGTTTTCCTGTCAGTATGATGGGTTGTGCAGACTATGCCATTAATAAGACAATTATCAATAAGACCTTAAGCAGCTCATAAAGTCAACACACTCCAAAAAGACTCTAAAGCCCCGTACACACGATCGGTTTAACTGATGAAAACCGTCCGATGGATGGTTTTCATCAGACCAACCGATCGTGTATGGTACCTATCGGTCTTTTTTCCATCGGATGGAAAAAATAGAACTTGTTTTAAATTTTTCCGATGGATAAAAAACCGATGGGAATTTCCGATTGTCTATGGGCAAGTCCATCGGTTTAAAAACCCACGCATGCTCAGACTGAATTAGGAGACGGGAGCGCTCGTTCTTGTAAAACTAGCGTTCCTAATAGAGAGAGCACATTCGTCATTCTGCAAGTTATGGCTTCGTTTAATGCAGCGCATGTTTTTTTGCTTTAGAACGGTCTTTAAAATGTCATTTTGGCAGCAGAACTTTCTCCTGTGTTCTGACAAATGTATGTCTTTCTTTTTTCTAGTGATCTTAGGAATAATTATTAAAATTCTGCAAGGCCGACCTCCCAAATTACACCTTTATGTTTTTTGACTCTTAAAATTTGTTGTGCATTTTTTGGTGTGTCAATTTCTCAGAACAACATAATATTAAATTTTTGAAAAATCATGGAGGTTGGTGTCCCTTGTTCTTAATTACACATTGTATTTATGCAATCTTATTGCTACTTCTCCAAAAAACACATCAGGCATGTAGGTTGGCTGTAATCAAATTTCCCTTTATTTTGGAAAAAACAAATCAAAAACCGAAGGGCAACTATTCCCAAATTAGCAGAGAATATAAAGTCATTCGATCCCAAATGCAGAGCTGACTATGACCAATAATAAAATCAACAACAGCATGAAATCAGGAGCAGCAGCCAAAGACATACATCATCCCAAGCTGTGGTACTCCATCAACCTTCAATTTCTGGATGAGCAGCTCGAGGCCAGGGAATCACCTCCTGCTCTTCCTTGTAGCCTTCCTTCTGCAGCGTTCTCTCCACGGCCCCGTCCACGCACCCTTGCAGGCTGGGCCACTGTGGGTGATGATGTGGCAGGAGGAGGAGGAGAAGGAGGAGAGGGATTGGGCTGATGTGAGATATGAGTGGCCTCAGTCAGCAGCCCCCTCGCCCCCATGTGTACGGCCATATAGATGAGATGCTCACAGAGGGCCCGTTGTCCCGCCTCCATTCTGAGCAGCTTATCCGCCAGATAGGTTCTAAACCCCTCCGTAGGGTTGAGGGGGGCCCTCATAATGGCAGCAGCCTCCTGAATCATCTTTAGTGACTCCTCCTCCACTTGTGTCATCCGCCGTTGTTTTGGCGGTCTGACGTGGAGGGGAGCCACTTGGGAGACGGTGCTGCCATTAGGCCTGGGGACCTGCTGAGTCCCACTTGGCCCTGCCTCCCACACTCCTGACCCTCTTCCTCCTGGCTTGCCTCATCCTGTTTATAAAATAAAAAGTAGATTTCTATTATTTGAGGAATCAATCACACACAATTTTGATCTCATTACTGGTTTATTTTGGAGGGGGGGTGGGATCATTTATGGCTAAGCCAAACAGTTCAACTCCATATTACTTAGTGGACAATATTAGCATCAAAAATACTATACCGGGCTGAAGATGTGAAGATCTGGCTCTTCTAGCTCGGGAGGCTCCTCCTCCGCCTCTGCAGGGGTGGAGGGAAGGGTGGAAGGAACGCTGGAGGGAAGGGTGGAAGGAAGGGTTGAGGGAAGGCTGGAAATAGATTCCCTGGCCTCGATCTGGTCATCCAGGAATTGAAGATGTCTGTAGTACCACAGCTTGGGCTTTACTACATTGTCGGCTGCTGCTCCTGATCTCTTGGACTGGCGCACTTCCTTGAATTTTTTTTATAAGAATTGCGCAGGTTGTTGATTTTATTATTGATCATAGCGTAGTCTGCATCTGGGATCCATGGCTTCATATCCTCGGCTAATTTGGTAATAGTTGCCCGTCGTACATCACTTTTGTGATACGCAGGGTGTTTGAGCTCCCAAAGGTTGCGCTGATCCTTATACTTTTCAATAAAAACAAGCATCACCTCCGGCTCTCTTAGTTTATGCATCTATTAGGATCAGCAAGTACAAAAAAAAAAGGATCAGAATTGATTCTCCTCAACTTATCACAAAATTGCCCTTTACAATCATGACCCATTAATATGCCACTGCAGGCACGAGTTCCCTTCTTACCTTTGTTCACTTCGTGGGTTCACTTCCGGTCGTCCTTACTCCGCGCATCCCTAATAACTTCTTTCCCCTTTTTATACCCTGCGCATGCGTGTAACTCCGCCCTCGTCGCCCGCCCATGACGGACTTTTTCTGCATTTCCCCGCCCCTTAACGATCGGCACACAGTGTGAGACGGCGACATGTCGCAGACACAGGTGGCTTCTTTCCTTGAAATTACCGACGAGGAAAGCCCGGAGGCGGAAACGTCCCGATCCTGTAAAAAAAGATACAAGGCGACTAATATGTCTTTTTCTGAGATGGCGGAGATGGTGGACATTCTGCGGAGGAAGGATTACGACGGCAAGCATGGCCCATACGACACCCCTAATCTCCGGAAGTCACAAATTATGGATAAAGTGGCGAAGACTCTCTATAAAAAATATGGGGTCAGGAGATCCAAGGAACAACTCCGTAAAAGGTGGTCAGACCTGAAGCTCAGGGAGCCGGAGCAGTATAGGAAGCTTATAAAAAGCATAGAAAAAAGTAAGTATATTTTACTGTGTTCTTTCACATTGTAATACGTATTCTTCCATGTTTTGCACCATGTGCTTGTCTTGACTGGGTTCACATTTTGAAATCTCATCTTTTATGTTAAGTGGAGAGTCCACTTATTTGGCCAATGTTTTGACCAATAACTTGCTGCTCTTCCCCCAAACATGTTTGGCACATATCCACGTAAACGACATGTGTGCATGCCTCATTTTACTTCAACAATGTTTATCTACACATTGTTGGCTAGATGATGTGTTGTAAGGAAATTTAGAATGTGACTGAAAGAAGAAACTGTATTCTGGGTAAAGGAGATGACACTCCAGCAGTTGTGTACTCTTTTTTTGTTCTTCAGCAAGATACTATACTCTGGGCCACATGACCAAATTTCTTAACGGTGTCACACACAGGTGCTCCTGTGGATACCTTGGTGGTTATCCAAGTGTTTGTGAGTGTCCTCAAAAATAACATGTTGCTTTGTTGAGTTTGCAAAATCACATATGTTCATGTTGGAACTCAGGGCCAAATATCAATTGTACCCCACTTCAAAACATTGAGGGTCCCTTTTCAGGCCTAAAAAAAGTCTGTGTGCTAAAGTATACATTTTGTTGTAAATTCCCATAGGGGAGAGGAGAGTGGGAGGACAACATGCTCATGAGACGAGTAACCCAACACCACAGAAAATCCCCGAAGCTCCCAAAGCAGACCAAGATCAGCAGGTTCAGGAAGCGGAGGTGGAGGAAGCGGAGGTGGAGGAAGGGGAGGTGGAGGAAGGAGAGGTGGAGCTTATCAGCACAACAGGTCAGTGTCTGTCACCACAACTTCAAGGTAAATACAGATGTAGGACTGCCTAGTGTAAAACCTTTTTTTTTGTTTTAGGGACTGAACGTGGGGGTGTGTCAGGAAGTCCAAATCCGCCATTCTCGAGTGCCAGCGCCAAAATAATCATTCAGGAAATCATGGAATGCAGTAGCGAAATGGACATTATGAGAAAGAGAATGATTGTGATTGAGCAAAAATATAAAAACATGATAGATATTTTGGGGAGAATAGTGTGAACCCCCCCTTTTTGTGTTTTTTGTTCTGCGTCTGACATTATCTCAGGGATTTCCAACATCCCAAATGTGAAGATGCACACACTGAAGACTCAACATGTGTTATCTGCCGTCACAGGATATCTATGTCCCTGTTTTGGGGGTGCAACCTCTTCCTCCCTCCTCAAGTAGGGGAGAGGAAGGGTTTACATCCCCAAAGCACGACCATTGATCCCCCATGATGGCAGATAGCACATGTTTACCCTAGCCATGGGATCTTGTTGAAGATACCCATTTGAGCCCCCAAAGAAAGTGTATTTGTTAACATTTGGGATGGATCAGGGGTACCATCACCCCATCTCCAGTTGTTATTTTTCACAGTGTTATTTTATTACTTTTTCAAACTAAAAAAAATGGCTTACGACCCATGCATGTTTCTGCCAAAAAAGCCGCACATAAAAAAAAGCTAGTATTTCAAAAAACCCATACAAAATGCGGTGCAAACAATAAAAACATTTGGGAAGTCTAAAAAAGGTGTGCCTTGTTCTTTCTATGCTCAAGAGCAGTTCTGAAGATGCAAAAACCGTGTTTTTCGCTCTGAGTTTTGAGGCTATTTACTAAGGACAATTACACTTGGCACTACTAGAACCTGGGAGACACATAAACCCAAAATACAAGAATGACAACACAAGTTTGTATGAATTCAAATTTTTATTTTATTTTAAAAAGGTATAATAATTGGTCAGATGTGGTCTGGCATTGCGATGGCCCCCCTACCCGTGAAGTACTCTACGTATTTCTGGCGTACTTAACGGGCACTTTGGGGGGCCAAGCCAGTACGAGCAGTGCTGAGGCCGGTCAGATTAATCAGTTCAGATGGACCGGCCTCAGGCCCAAACGATGAAACATAATTGTTTGCAAATTTGCGAAGAAAATTGTGCATAATGCAGCAGCAGTAGACAATGTGGTTCAGTTTATAATCCGCCAAATGTATCGCTGTCTGGAACAGGCGGAACCGGCTGGCCATTATCCCGAAGGCATTCTCCACAACTCTCCGGGCTCTGGCCAGCCGGTAATTAAAAACCCTCCTCTCCGGGGTGAGGGTGCGTTGGGGAAATGGCCGCATCAGGTGTGGTCCTAGTCCAAAAGCCTCATCCGCAATGAAAACAAACGGGAGCCCTTCAACGTTCTCTGCATCTGGAGGCAGTGCAAGACCCCCAGCCTGCAGACGGTGAGCGAACTCCGTCTCCGCGAATGATCCGCCATCGGACATCTGGCCATTCTTCCCCACGTCCACATACAGAAACTCATACCGTGCCAACACCACCGCCATTAACACTATGCTATTAAAACCTTTATAGTTGAAATAGTATGACCCCGAACGGGGGTGGCGGCACTATGTGGACGTGCTTCCCATCAATTGCCCCTCCGCAGTTGGGGAAATCCCACCGCTGGGCAAATTGGGAGGCCACAGTCAGCCATTCCTGTGGTGTGCTAGGGAACTGTGGAGTCAAACAAAAATAAGACATTAGTACGGTTTATGGTTACAGTGCAAGCAGATGACACACCAAAAAACATTGTTGAGTAACATTATTATTTAAGGGAGTTTTTCCGAACAATAAACAAAGGCCCACTTAGCAGATGCCTCACCCCCGCTGAGTGGACATTCTAAAATAATCTAAGGGGGGGGGGCCTAAGGTGATTGTGGGGGATCCCAAAAAAGGATCTACCACTTTGCTGAGCTTGATTGAGAACTACTATTTTTTTAACATCTTTAGGGGGGGGAGGGAAGGTTGTCAAACTACGAGGGCAATGACCCCCCAAAAATGAAAAGGAAAATAGAAGGCTAGCTGGGTTTGCGCCCACGATAGCATGCTGGAGAGGTTAGTGGAGGGAAATAGGCATGTAGGGCCCAAAAAGGGATTTACAGGTAAAAAAAGGCATGTGGAAAATGGGGACATTACCAGGAGATTACAAACAGGCATATTTGTGTTAGGAGGAAAAAAAAATTAAAAAAACGAGAATAAAAAAAGATAATGTGAGGTTAAAGGAGCATAATTACCTTCATATAGTCCTTCTGCAGGACCTGAATGATGGCCGAACACGTCTCAGGGATAATGATCCCGAGAGCCTGGGGGGAGATGCCTGTTGAGAACTTGAGGTCCTGCAAGCTTCTCCCAGTCGCCAGGTATCTCAACGTGGCAATAAGCCTCTGCTCGGCAGTGATGGCCTGGCGCATCACAGTGTCCTGCCTCGTGATATAGGGGGACAGCAAATCCAACAGACGGTGAAATACGGGGTCCGTCATCCTGAGATAATTCCTGAAATCATCAGGGTTATTCTCATAGATTTCCCGCAGCAGAGGCATATGAGAGAATTGGTCCCGCTGGAGCAACCAATTCTTAGTCCATGAACTCCTCCTCACCCTGTTCACAGACTGAACTCGGGTTACAGTGTTAACTGCAACACCAAGCCCAAAGCCAGCACGAGCTCGAGAACGAGAACGCACTTCAAACATGGTTTTAAACCGGTCGGCTGGTCAGAACGCACTCAAACAGAACGCACCGTGGAACAGCAAGGCCTGAAAAGAACGATCTGAAAAAACAGTAAACGAACGGCCAAGTCGGCACTGCAAGGCAGTAACGACCTGACTGCACGCACTGAATCACAAATACAAACCCACAAGCACAAACTGAACACCAGGAAACGATCTGCAAAGCACGGAGACTGAAAAGCGCGAATCGGCTCTCACCAAACTTTTACTAACACACGGTAACACGAAATCAGCAAAAGCAGCCCAAGGGGTGGCGCCATTAGATTTATTCGGCCCTTTTATAGCGCGTCGTACGTTTTGTACGTGCCGTCGTTTTGTTGCCGTCGGTTTTTAAACTGATGGTGTGTGGCCAAGACTGATGAAAAACTGTTTCATCGGATTTCCGATGGTCAAATCCATCGGACGAAAATCCATAGGTTATCCGATCGTGTGTACGGGGCTTTAAAGTTGAATACCCCCTATGTGGTCAATGTATCAAAAAAAAAGTTTTTTTCCTGCGTGTAAGAATCATGTTGTGGCTATGATAAGAAAGAGAATTCAATTTAAGTTGTGTTCAATGCTGTACATTCTTTAACCTGTTCATGGCCTCAGCATTTCTACTCAGGTGGCTTTTTCTTTTTTAATTAAGAGTGATCAGCTCAGAGTTGACATGGAAGGTTCCAATTGCCCTCACTATGACCCTGGCAGCCAATTGCCTGTATTACTGTGTGGGTATAAATGCCCCATGGACACTTCCATGGTTGAACACATCTTCAAGGTTTAACATAGTTACATGGGAAAAAAAAATACAATCGTATGTACACCATCCTTTATCCACAGCTGATCCAGAGGAAGGCAATAAAAACAGCAAAGCATGATCCAATTTGCTTCAGCGGGGGAAAAAATCCCTTCCTGATACCCCGAGAGGCAATCGGATTTTCCCTCGGATCAACTTTACTTATAAATGTTAGTATCCAGTTATATTATGTAGGAAAGCATTCAGGCCTTTCTTAAAGCAATCCACTGAGCTGGACAGAACCAGCTCTTGAGGGAGTTTATTCCACATTTTCACAGCTCTTATGCCTTTTACACACGATCGGACTGTCCGTCGAAATAAAGTCAGACGGATTGTCCGACTGAGTTTCAGACGGAGTTCTGTTCAAGCTGTCTTGCATACACACTGTCAGACCAAATTCCGACCGTCCAAAACACGGTGACGTACAACACGTACGACGGCACTATAAAGGGGAAGTTCAAATCCAACGGCGCCACCCTTTGGGCTGCTTTTGCTGATCTCGTGTTAGTAAAAGTTTGTTGAGAGACGATTTGCGCTTTTCAGCCTCGTGCTTTTCAGCCCGTTACAACGTGACGAATGTGCTATCTCCATGTAAAACGCTAGTTTTACCAGTCCGAGCGTTCCTGTCTCGACGATCGTAATTTCTGTTCGGAATTTTTTTTCATCAGAGAAAAAGAAAACATGTTCTCTTTCTAAATCCGTTGGAATTTCCGATGGAAAAAGTCAGATGGGGCATACACACGGTCGGAATATCCGATGAAAAAATTCCTTCTGACTTTTTTCCTCGGAATTTCCGATCGTGTGTACAAAGCATAACTGTGAAGAAATCTCTTTTTCTTCAGACATAAAGAGTGCTCCATTGTCCTCTGTGATGACCTTAAAGTGAATAACTCAACACCAAGTTCATTATAAGTTCACTTATGTACTTATACATGCTGATCATATCCCCCCCTTAACCTCCTATTCTCAAGAGAGAATAAATTCAGTTCCTCTGATCTATCCTCATAGCTGAGCTCCTCCATGCCTCTTATCAGTTTGGTTGCCCTTCTCTACACTTTCTCCAGTTCCCCGATATCCTTTTTGGGAACTGGTGCCCATAACTGAACTTCATATTACAGATGAGATCTTACTAATGATTTGTACTGGGGTAAAATGATACCTCTCTCTTTGAAGCCCATACCTCTCTTAATACAAGAAAGGATTTAGCTTGCTTTGGAAACCGCAGCTTGGCATTACATGCTATTATTAAAAGAAAAGTAAAGGACACATTTTTTTTCCTGATTTATACTTACCTAAGTGGGTGCAGCATCGGTCTGATGCTGCATCTGTCCCCCGGTGCCTCTACACTGAGAACCGAGCGATTGAACATCACCGATCGCTCTGTTTTCACAGCTCCATAAGCAGAGAGCTGCAGACTGTCAGTTACAGCTCTCTGCTCTTCTCCCTTCTTGCTCATTGGAGTGCTGAGCTGTGGAGGGGGCAGAGCGGCCGTCTTAACGGCTCGCTGAGAAGCTGAGCCGGGTGTCAGTCCAGGCACCTGGCGGATCCAGACTCCCATTGTCGGGATGACGCGGTGCCTGGACTGACATTGGTGACGTCAGCAGAGAGCAGACTTCAGTCTGCTCTCTGCTGAAGATGGGTCACAGGAGTGAAAAACAAATTGCACTCCTGTGATCCATAGGAGAAGTACAGCCAAACGAGCTTTGACTGGACTTTTCCTTTAAAGTAGAAGTTCAGCTTAAAACTAACTAGCTCTAAATCTACTCGCAGCAACATTCTAAGCCTAATCTATCTAACCCTGTAAAATGAAACCGCTATACATACCTTTTCTGATACTGCTCAGGTCTGGTCCCACGCTGAGCTGTCAGCGGCGGCTTCTTTGTGTAGGCGTGTGCAGACCAATGGAAGCCCCAAAGTAACTCTATGGGTGACGTCACTTCCCAGGAATTTTCCAGCCATTGTCAGCTGTCCCCTGCACATAGCATCCACCGCTGGAGACCGGACCAAAGCAGATTCAGAAAAGGTATGTATAGCGATTACTTCTTTACAGGGCTAGATCGATTAGTCATAGAATGTTGCTATGAGTAGATTTAGAGATAGTTTGTTTTAGGCTGAACTGCTACTTTAAGCTTATGATCTATTCTATCAGAACACCCAGATCCTTCTCCACCATTGATTCCCTTAGTTGTGCTCCTCCTAGTATGTATGATGCATGCATATTCTTAGGCCCCTGAGTACATAACTTTACATCTATCAGCATTTTAACCTCATTTGCCACATAGTTGCCCAATTAAACTTGCAATTAAAGTGCATTGAAGTCTGTTTGTAAGTTGGAGACATTCTGTAAGGACGTTATTCCACTGCATAGCTTGGTGTCATCTGCAAAGACTGAAATTGTACTTTTAATCCCAGACCCTACATCATTTATAATTATATTAAAAAGTAAGTGTCCCAACACTGAACCTTGGGGTACATCTGTAACAACTCTAGAGAATTCAGAGTGTGCATCATTAACCACTACTCTCTGAAAACAGTATTTTATGCCTTGTACACACGATCAGAATTTCCGATGGAAAAAGTCAGATGGATTTTTTTCATCGGATATTCCGACCGTGTGTGTGCCCCATCGGACTTTTTTCCGTCGGAATTTAGAAAGAGAACATGTTCTTTTTTTTTCCGATGGAAATTCCGTTCGTTTGTGTGGAACTCCGACGGAGAAAAAAACACGCATGCTCAGAATCAAATCGACGCATGCTCGGAAGCGTGTTGTACGTCACCATGTTTTGGACGGTCGCAATTTGGTGTGACAGTGTGTATGCAAGAGAGCTTGAACGGAATTTCGTCGGAAAAATCCATCTGAGTTTATCCAGACGGAAAATCCGATCGCGGGTACAAGGCATTAGCCAGTTTTCTATCCATTTACAAACAGATTTTTCCAAGCCTGTAGACTTAGCCATTAGCCGTGTGTGGAGATCTGTGTCTAACGCTTTTGCAAAATCCAAGTATACTACATCCACAGCCACTCCTTTGTCTAAGGTTTTGCTCACCTCCTCATAAAAAAAATCTGATTTGTCTGACAACTTCTGTTTTTCATGAACCCATGATTTCTGTTGCTTAAAATATTTTTTTACAGCAAGAACTAATCTATGTGGTAATTTATTAAACTTTCCAGTATCTTCCAAACTACAGAAGTTAAACTAACAGGTCTATAGTTACTTGGTATAGACTTTTATCCTTTTTAAATATAGACACCGCATTGGCCCTGCGCCAATCCAGTGGTACATTCAAGAGTCCCTAAAAATTAGAAACAATGGCTTTGAAATGACAAAGCTCAATTCTTTTAGGATCAGTAGGTGGATGCTATCTGGTCCAGGTGCTTTATCCACCGTTATGCTGACTAAATATTTCTGAACCATATCAATTTTGAGCCTTAGTGGATAATTTGGGGCTGTGCCAATACCATCCCCATTATGGACATGAGCTCCCCCATGCTCCTTTTTATACACAGCATCCTGTTGTGGGAAGACACATGTAGTAGATCTACTATTTTTGGACCTTAATGGATGAAAACAAAGCTCCAGTAAGCAGTAATTGTACCTGACACAACCTTATAACACATTCTTATTATAATTTCAGTTTTCTTTGGTTCATTTTCAGGTATCTTGATGGCCAGGACTACTCTACTTACGTATACCACTATCTCCCATTTAAAGCAGTGGTTGGTGCCCTACACTTGACTGAGATGCCACAGAACACAAAATATGGTGCTGAGTCATACCTGATGCAATAATCAATTTTCTGGATCATTAGCATAAACGGCACACCAGTGACTGGAACACAGCTCCGTAGTGAAACAGTTCACATAAGATTATTGGATAAGCTTTTCTAAGCACATCACTTCAGTATGTCAGTTCTCAGGCAGCTGGGAAAACTTAATTGCTTGATGGTGTGGGGGAGAACATTTAGAACAAATCTTGTCGCATTGTGCTTATATTGCTGAAGCACTGCAGCTCAACAGACACCAAAAATAACTGATCTCACAATCCATTTTAAAGGAGGTTCCTCCAAACGTCCTGTTCAGGCACACCTTTTTTTGGTGTTTAGATGACACATTGAACCCCAATGGTCAACACTCAAAATAGTCATAAAAAATAAGATGCAAATCATGCCCAAAATCGTAGGTTGCTTAATCAGTGTGAAAATTCCCTTATAAATTGAGGAGTCCCTCCTTCGCAAAATGTTGCCAAATGGTAAGGAGAAACTCTGGCTTGAACCTTTACATGGTGTTCCCACAACCAGAACCAATGTGGAGAAGTTTGAATTTTTTTATCTTGTATCCAACCATTCTTCTTTCCTATAATGTCATAACTGACTAGGCCTTACCCCAGGAGAAAAGTCAGCTTCAGTAATACAATGCAATCTATGTTATGCCTTTCCCTGTATATGTAGATGCAGCTCTGTTAATTATCAATTAATAGTAGTGGAGGTGAGCACAAGCGCAAAACATGATAGGGTCTCATTTGGAAGTAGATTGTATACAACCACCAAAAGGGAGCACTTGACATGCCTATGCACTGTGATTACTTCTTGATGTTTGTCTTTCTGGGTCTAGGAGAAATAAGACAGTCATCTAAGGAGAGCTAAAGAGTCATATGGTAACATTGCAGTTATTGTCTGTAACTGGCTCCCCTTGCAGGATCCCCTAGGAAGGCCATAGGAATGTGCTTGAGTGCTGGTTAAACTTGCCAATAAACAGGATAATTTACCCAAAAGAACAGGCAATGATCAAATACTTGGCTATGTAGCAAAGCTCTTAGCCCTTACACTATAAAAAAAAGGATTTTCTTATTTTTTGATGAATTTGCATGGAACTGAATGAAAGATGGGGAACAGCACGGCAAAGTGTAATGATTGGTGAAATATTCTGCCTATAAAATAGTTTGTATCAGTCTTTTAAATTAAAATAGGAAAAGCTGACCTGAAAACATAAATGAAAACCTTTGATTGAACATTGTGTTAGCATTACTTTAATATACTGTATAACACATTCTTTATGGTACAAATGGAAAGTCTATTAAGTCATAATGCATTATCAAAATTTCACAATAAAGACCCCTTCATCTTGCTACTACTAATGCCTTTTCATGGGAGGAAATTGAATGGGATTGCTAGATTCGTTTCCAGGAAATGTACTAAATGAGTAAATTAGTCTTCAAATAACTCAGCAGAGACCATCAGGTACTATGCAGAATCAAAGCAGAGTAAAACTCCTGTTTAAAGTAATCAGACTAATATGGTAAAGAGGTGTTATTAAAGAATGACATGAATCAATAGAAATAAGTAAAATGTGTTGGTGACCACATAACAACATCTTTCCCCCACAACTCATTGTGGGATATGCTATAAACCTGCTGTTCCATCAGCGAATCAAAGGTTATATGTTTATAGAGTATATGTGTATATATAAAAGGAGGTGCAAAAAAAAGGCCCAAATTGCACTTCTTGGCGCTAAGGTGCTATATTGTAATTTCTGATGAAAATTCCTTCAGCTAGAAGCAGCTAAAAGAATGATAGGAATAAGATGAACAGCTAAACAAATATGAGAGTTGATAAAACTATGATAAAATGGTATAGTATAAAACAGCAGCTATTTAAAATATATAAAAATGAGTGAACTCATATATATATATAAAGAATAATAAAAATATATCAAAAACCTAGAACTCATAAAAGTCCATTTGATAAAACAGCGCTTAAATATGGATAAGTGTCCAGATACACATGAAGCATTTGAGTGATGACTTAGCAATAGGGATGAGCTTCGAGTTCGAGTCGAACTCATGTTCGACTCGAACATTGCCTGTTCGCCCGTTCGCCGAACAGCGAACAAATTGGGGTGTTCGCGGCAAATTCGAAAAATCTATGGGAGAAATCTAAAGTGCTAATTATAAAGGCTTATATGCAAGTTATTGTCCTAAAAAGTGTTTGGGGACCCGGGTCCTGCCCCAGGGGACATGTATCAATGCAAAAAGAAGTTTTAAAAACGGCCGTTTTTTCGGGAGCAGTGATTTTAATAATGCTTAAAATGAAAAAATAAAAGTGAAATATTCCTTTAAATTTCGTACCTGGGGGGTGTGTATGATATGCATGTAAAGTGGCGCATGTTTCCCGTGCTTAGAACTGTCCCTGCAAAAAGTGTCATTTTTGAAAGAAAAAAATGCATTTAAAACTGACTCGCGGCTATTAATGAATTGTCGGCTCCCGGCAATACATACAAAAGTCATTGATAAAAAATAAAAAAAAAGCGTGGGGGTTCCCCAGAATTCAATTACCAGGCCCTTCAGGTCTGGAATGGATATTAAGGGGAACCCCGCCGCAAATAAAAAAAAAATTGACGTGGGGTTCCCCCAAATATCCATTCCAGGCCCTTCAGATCTGGCATGGATTTTAAGGGGAACTCCACCCCAAATTAAAAAAAAATGGCGTGGAGTCCCCCTAAAAATCCATACCAGACCCCTTATCCGAGCACGCAACCTGGCCGGCCGCAGGGGAAAAGGGGGGGACGAGAGAGCGGCCCCCCCTCCCTCCTGAACCGTACCAGGCCACATGCCCTCAACATGGGGAGGATGTCCCCATGTTGATGGGGACAAGGGCCTCATCCCCACAACCCTTGCCCGGTGGTTGTGGGGGTCTGCGGGCGGGGGGCTTATCGGAATCTGGAAGACCCCTTTAACAAAGAGGACCCCCAGATCCCGGCCCCCCCCTATGTGAATTGGTAAGGGGTACATTGTACCCCTACCATTTCACGAAGAAAGCGTAAAAAAATGTTTAAAAAAACACACAAACACCTTGAAAAAGTCCTTTATTTAAAAAAAAAAAAAAAAAACCATTCCAGCGCTGAAATCCAGTGTCCCGCGGCGATCCCGATGTCCAGCGCTGTCCGTCATTGGTTGTGCCTGAGCGGACCTGATGGGGAACTCCCTCTCAGTATTTTAAATGTATAGACCCGCCCCTTCTAAAGTTCCCCATCAGGTCCGCTCAGCGGACCAGATGCGGAACATGAGAAGGGGCGGGTCTATACATGTATTACCAAAGTGAGAGCAGTTCCCCATCAGGTCCGCCTCCTCGGTATGTCAGACCCGCCTACGTCATTGGCTTGAGCGGGGAACTTCCTTCACTATGTAAATTTAAATTTACATAGTGAAGGAAGTTCCCCGCTCAAGCCAATGACGTAGGCGGGTCTGACATACCGAGGGGGCGGACCTGATGGGGAACTGCTCTCACTTTGGTAATACATGTATAAACCCGCCCCTTCTCATGTTCCGCATCTCGTCCGCTGAGCGGACCTGATGGGGAACTTTAGAAGGGGCGGTCTATACATTTAAAATACTGAGAGGGAGTTCCCCATCAGGTCCGCTCAGGCACAACCAATGAAGGACAGCGCTGGACATCGGGATCGCCGCGGGACACTGGATTTCACCGCTGGAATGTTTATTTATTTATTTATTTAAATAAAGGACTTTTTCAAGGTGTTTGTGTGTTTTTTTTAACATTTTTTTTACGCTTTCTTCGTGAAATGGTAGGGGTACAGTGTACCCCTTACCAATTCACATAGGGGGGGGGCGGGATCTGGGGGTCCCCTTTGTTAAAGGGGTCTTCCAGATTCCGATAAGCCCCCCACCCGCAGACCCCCACAACCACCGGGCAAGGGTTGTGGGGATGAGGCCCTTGTCCCCATCAACATGGGGACATCCTCCCCATGTTGAGGGCATGTGGCTTGGTACGGTTCAGGAGGGAGGGGGGGCCACTCTCTCGTCCCCCCCTTTTCCCCTGCGGCCGGCCAGGTTGCGTGCTCGGATAAGGGGTCTGGTATGGATTTTTAGGGGGACTCCACGCCATTTTTTTTTTAAACTTGGGGTGGAGTTCCCCTTAAAATCCATGCCAGATCTGAAGGGCCTGGTAATTGAATTCTGGGGAACCCCCACGCTTTTTTTTTTTTTTTTCTCTAAGACTTTTGTATGTATTGCCGGGAGCCGACAATTCATTAATAGCCGCGAGTCAGTTTTAAATGCATTTTTTTTCTTTCAAAAATGACATTTTTTGCAGGGACAGTTCTAAGCACGGGAAACATGCGCCACTTCACATGCATATCATACACACCCCCCAGGTACGAAATTTAAAGGAATATTTCACTTTTATTTTTCCATTTTAAGCATTATTAAAATCACTGCTCCCGAAAAAACGGCCGTTTTTAAAACTTCTTTTTGCATTGATACATGTCCCCTGGGGCAGGACCCAGGTCCCCAAACACTTTTTAGGACAATAACTTGCATATTAGCCTTTATAATTAACACTTTAGATTTCGAACGTTCGAGTCCATTGTATTTAATAGGGTTCTAAAGTTTACACGAACATTTTGTCTGTTCGCAGGTTCTGGTGCGAACCGAACAGGGGGGTGTTCGGCTCATCCCTGCTTAGCAACAGTCAAAATTAAAGTGATGATTTATTCTACAGTATGGATACAGTCTTTAGTGCACCCTACACCAATCCCAGATCTTCACCACAAGTGAGGCATGCTCCCCCTCCCCTACAAACTCACCAAAAAGATGAAAAAATAGGCATTCAATCAATGGGTAGTCTCACTCCAACCTCCGTCATCACCACCAGGGTAGCATGGGTTAAAATCCTCAGGTGAACATATAGGAACACAAAGGCACTATATAGTGTAATACTGCTTTAATGAAAACAACCCCCAATTAGTGATGAGCCGAACACCCCCGGGTTCGGTTCGCACCAGAACCCGCGAACGGACCGAAAGTTCGCTGCGAACATTAGAACCCTATTAAATACAATGGATGCGAACGTTCGGATTCTAAAGTGCTAATTATAACGACTATTATCCATGTTATTGTCCGAAACAGAGTTTGGGAACCCGGGTTCTGCACCAGGGGACATGTATCAATGCAAAAAGAAGTTTTAAAAATGGACGTTTTCCGGGAGCAGTCATTTTAACCACTTAACGACCGCTCACTGTATATATACGTCGGCACAATGGCACCGACAGGCACAATCATGTAGAGTGTACGTGATTGCCTTTGTACAGTTGGGGGGTCCGATCGGACCCCCCTTCTGTACAGTGAGCGGTCGGAATTCGTCTGGGAGCGTTCCAAGATGGGGGGGCGGCCGTTCGATTCCGACCACCCCCCCGCGATCGCTCCCGGCGAATAGAAATGCCCCCTCTGTCTGTGTACTGTTTACACAGATAGAGAAAGCAGGAGGAAGTGATGTCATCTCCTGTGCGGCGCTCACATATACCGAGCGTCGTACAAGAGAAGACACACAGGTCAGTGCACTAACACTACACTAACACCAGCACACATAGGCACATAAATCGCCCCCCCCAGATCACCCCCCAGCCCCCCCAGATCACCCCCCAGCCCCCAGTCACAGTGTCACTGATTGCAGTGACCATTTATTTACTGATCACTGCAATCAGTGACATTTGTGACTGTAAAAGTGTCACTACATTTAGTTTTAGGTCCAGTGTAGCCCCCTAACCCCCCCTAATAAAGGTTTAACCCCTTGATCACCCCCCAGATAACCCTTTCACCCCCTAGCACCGCCATCGCTTGGCGATCATTTTTCTGATCGCTGTCTTGGCGTCGGTGATGCAGATCGGTACCCAGTAATTTTTTTTAGGTTCGCCGCAGGTTTTTATAGCGTCGGGTACCCCCATAAATTATCTAATAAAGGTTTAACCCCCTTGATCGCCCCCCAGGTAACCCTTTCACCCCCTATCACCACTGTCACTAAGCGATCGTTTTTCTGATCGATGTCTTAGCGTCGGTGATGCTGATCGGTAGCCAGTATTTTTTTTTAGGTTCGCCGCAGGTTTTTATAGCGTCGGGTACCCCCATAAATTATCTAATAAAGGTTTAACCTCCTTGATCGCCCCCCCAGGTAACCCTTTCACCCCCTATCACCACTGTCACTAAGCAATTGTTTTTTCTGATCGCTGTCTTGGCGTCGGTGATGCAGATCGGTACCCAGTAATTTTTTTAGGTTCGCCGCAGGTTTTTATAGCGTCGGGTACCCCCATAAATTATCTAATAAAGGTTTAACCCCCTTGATCGCCCCCCAGGTAACCCTTTCACCCCCTATCACCACTGTCACTAAGCGATCGTTTTTCTGATCGATGTCTTAGCGTCGGTGATGCTGATCGGTAGCCAGTATTTTTTTTTTAGGTTCGCCGCAGGTTTTTATAGCGTCGGGTACCCCCATAAATTATCTAATAAAGGTTTAACCCCCTTGATCGCCCCCCAGGTAACCCTTTCACCCCCTATCACCACTGTCACTAAGCAATTGTTTTTCTGATCGCTGTCTTGGCGTCGGTGATGCAGATCGGTACCCAGTAATTTTTTTAGGTTCGCCGCAGGTTTTTATAGCGTCGGGTACCCCCCATAAATTATCTAATAAAGGTTTAACCCCCTTGATCGCCCCCCAGGTAACCCTTTCACCCCCTATCACCACTGTCGCTAAGCGATCATTTTTCTGATCGATGTCTTAGCGTCGGTGATGCAGATCGGTAGCCAGTAATTTTTTTTAGGTTCGCCACAGGTTTTTATAGCGTCAGGTACCCCCATATATTATCTAATAAAGGTTTTAACCCCCTAATTGCCCCTAGTTAACCCTTTCACCAGTAATCATCATATAAGTGTTACGGGTGACGCTGGTTAGTTAGTTTGCTTTTTATAGTGTCAGGGCACCCGCCGTATATAACCCAATAAAGGTTTAACCCCCTGATCGCCCGGCGGGTGATATCAATTAGGTTTTAGCGTCAGAGAGGGTCTGCGTCACACCCCAGGCAGCGTCAGGTTAGTGCCAGTAACGCTAACACCCACGCGTGAAGCATACACCCCCCTTAGTGGTATAGTATCTGAACAGATCAATATCTGATCTGATCAGATCTATACTAGCGTCCCCAGCAGTTTAGGGTTCCCAAAAACGCAGTGTTAGCGGGATCAGCCCGGATACCTGCTAGCACCTGCGTTTTGCCCCTCCGTCCAGCCCAGGCCACCGAAGAGCAGTATCAATCGATCACTGTCACTTACAAAACACAACACACATAACTGCAGCGTTCGCAGAGACAGGCCTGATCCCTGCGACTCCAGTGCTGTAGGAGGTGATTTCACCACCACAGTTAAAAAAAAAAAGAAGCAAATATGCCGAAGCATTGGGGCAGCAGGGGCGGAGGAGCGATTTTGCTTCTTATGCCGCGTACATACGGTCGAAATTCCGACGGAGGCTTGCCTGTGGAAAAGTCCGACCATGTGTGTGCGGCATAACTTTTTTGCGGGAGGATGCCCCCATGCTTCGGCATATATAAATGGTGCATGTATGCCCATCATTAGAAGTGGGTGGATGAAGGGCGGTATTCTAATGGTGGGCATACCCACCGATCAATCTCTTTTTTCGTTCAGCCACCTGGCTGCATGAAAAAAAAAGATTACAATACATGTCCAACAAGGACCAGCAACGTACTGGTATGTTGCTGGACTTTGAATGGTTATACCAGATTGATGCCTGCGGGTTTAGGTATCATCTTGGTATCATTCTTTTCAGCCAGCGGCCGGCTTTAATGTAAAAGCAACCCTAGTGGCTAATTAGCCTCTGGACTGCTTTTACAAGCAGTGGGAGGGAATGTCCCCCCCCCCGGATATAAAAAGCGCCATTGGGAAATTGGGAAAGCATTTTATCACACCGATCTTGGTGTGGTCAGATGCTTTGAGGGCAGAGGAAAGATCTAGGGTCTAGACCCCAGTTTTTTCAAAAAAAGAGTACCTGTCACTACCTATTACTATCATAGGGGATATTTACATTCCCTGAGATAACAATAAAAATGATAAAAAAAAAAAAACATGGAAGGAACAATTTAAAAATAAAATAAAAAAGCAAAATTAATAATAAAAAAAAAAAAAAGTACCCCTGTCCTGCCCTGCTCTTGCCCAATGGCGAACGCAAGCGTCGGTCTGGCGTCATATGTAAACAGCAATTGCACCATGCATGTGAGGTATCACCGCGAAGGTCAGATCGAGGGCAGTAATTTTAGCAGTAGACCTCCTCTGTAAATCTAACGGGGTAACCTGTAAAGGCTTTTAAAGGCTTTTAAAAATGTATGTAGTTTGTCGCCAATGCGCGTTTGTGCGAAATTTTAAAGCATGTCGTGTTTGGTATCTATGTACTCGGCCTAAGATCATCTTTTTTATTTCATCAAACATTTGGGCAATATAGTGTGTTTTAGTGCATTAAAATTAAAAAAAGTGTATTTTTTCCCCAAAAAATGCGTTTGAAAAATCGCTGCGCAAATACTGTGTAGAAAAAAAAATGCAACACCCACCATTTTATTCTGTAGGGCCTTTGCTTTAAAAATATATATAATGTTTGGGGGTTCAACATAATTTTCCTGCAAAAAAAAATATGTTTTCATGTAAACAAAAAGTGTCAGAAAGGGCTTTGTCTTCAAGTGGTTAGAAGAGTGGATGTAAGCTTCCTAATGTTGTGTATAAAATGCCAGAACAGTTCAAAACCCCCCCAAATGACCCCATTTTGGAAAGTAGACACCCCAAGCTATATACTGAGAGGCATGTCGAGTCCATGGAATATTTTATATGTTGACACAAGTTGCGGAAAAAAGACAATTTTTTTTTTTTTTGCACAAAGTTGTCACTAAATGATATATTGCTCAAACATGCCATGGGCATATGTGGAATTACACCCCAAAATACATTCTGTTGCTTCTCCTGAGTACGGGGATACCACATGTGTTAGACTTTTTGGGAGCCTAGACGCGTACGGGACCCCAAAAACCAATCACCGCCTTCAGGCTTTCTAAGGGTGTAAATTTTTGATTTCACTTCTCACTGCCTATCACAGTTTCGGAGGCCATGGAATGCCCAGATGGCACAAACCCCCCCAAATGACCCCATTTTGGAAAGTAGACACCCCAAGCTATTTGCTGAGAGGTATTGTGAGTATTTTGCAGATCTCGCTTTTTGTCACAAAGTTTTGAAAATTGAAAAAAAAAAAAAGAAAAAAAAAATTCTTTCTTCATTTTCAAAAACAAATGAGAGCTGTAAAATACTCACCATGCCTCTCAGCAAACAGCTTGGGGTGTCTACTTTCCAAAATGGGGTCATTTGGGGGGGTTTTGTGCTATTTTGGCATTTTATGGCCTTCGAAACTGTGATAGGTAGTGAGGAGTGAAATCAAAAATTTGTGCCTAGAAATCCTGAAGGCGGTGATTGGTTTTCGGGGTCCCGTACGCGGCTAGGCTCCTAAAAAGTCCCACACATGTGGTATCCCCGTACTCAGGAGAAGCAGCAAAATGTATTTTGGGGTGCAATTCCACATATAACCATGGCATGTGTGAGCAATATATCATTTAGTGACAACTTTTTGTAATTTTTTTTTTTTTTTGTCATTATTCAATCACTTGGGACAAAAAAAAAAAATATTCAATGGGCTCAACAGGCCTCTCAGCAATTTCCTTGGGGTGTCTACTTTCTAAAATGGGGTCATTTGGGGGGGTTTTGTGCTATTTTGGCATTTTATGGCCTTCAAAACTGTGATAGGTAGTGAGGAGTGAAATCAAAAATTTGCGCCCTTAGAAATCCTGAAGGCGGTGCTTGGTTTCCGGGGTCCCGTACGTGGCTAGGCTCCTAAAAAGTCCCACACATGTGGTATTCCCGTACTCAGGAGAAGCAGCAGAATGTATTTTGGGGTGCAATTCCACATATAACCATGGCATGTGTGAGCAATATATCATTTAGTGACAACTTTTTGTAATTTTTTTTTTTTTGTCATTATTCAATCACTTGGGACAAAAAAATAAAATATTCAATGGGCTCAACATGCCTCTCAGCAATTTCCTTGGGGTGTCTACTTTCCAAAATGGGGTCATTTGGGGGGGTTTTGTACTGCCCTGCCATTTTAGCACCTCAAGAAATGAGATAGGCAGTCATAAATTTAAAGCTGTGTAAATTCCAGAAAATGTACCCTAGTTTGTAAACGCTATAACTTTTGCGCAAACCGATAAATATACACTTATTGACGTTTTTTTTACTAAAGACATGTGGCTGAATACATTTTGGCCTAAATGTATGACTAAAATTGAGTTTATTCGATTTTTCTTATAACAAAAAGTAGAAAATATCATTTTTTTTCAAAATTTTCGGTCTTTTTCCGTTTATATCGCAAAAAATAAAAATCGCAGAGGCAATCAAATACCATTAAAAGAAAGCTCTATTTGTGGGAAGAAAAGGACGCAAATTTTGTTTGGGTACAACATTGCATGTCCGCACAATTTACAGTTAAAGCAGCGCAGTGCAAAATTCTGAATTCACCTCTGGTCCTCTAGCTACCAAATGGTCCGGGGCTTAAGTGGTTGATGATGCATAAAGTGAAAAAAAAAAGTCAAATATTCCTTTAAATATTGTACCTGGGGGGTGTCTAAAGTATGCCTGTGAAGTGCCACGTGTTTCCCGTGTTTAGAACTGTCCCTGCACAAAATAACATTTCTAAAGGAAAAAAAGCCATTTAAAACTGCTTGCGGCTTTAATGCAATGTCTGGTCCCGGTAATATGGATGAAAATCTTTAGGAAAAATGGCATAGCTACCCCATCAACCCCCCCCCTACCCCAGCCTATTACCAGCCCCTTTGGGTCTTGTATGGATATTAAGGGGAACCCCGCACACAAAATAAAAAAGCCCCTATATACTCTGAACAGCCGTATACAGGCGGTGCATACAAGACAGGGACTGTAGGTTTGTTCTTATGTAGAATCTGTTTGTAATTTTGAACAGCTGCATTGTTTAAGTGTAGCTCCATGCCAAATTCCTTTTTTTTAGCTTTTTGGAAAACATAGGGAACGGTTATCACCCCTGTCACATTTTTTTTGCTGTCTGTGCCCCTGTTCAGAACATTTCATCTCACTTTGCGTCCCAATGACAACTGTTTTTGAAATGTGGTGTTTGTATTGAAACAAGGATTGGTGATAAAGCATCAGTAGAGAGGAGACACCTTT
Source organism: Rana muscosa (assembly GCA_029206835.1). Taxonomy (NCBI): domain Eukaryota; kingdom Metazoa; phylum Chordata; class Amphibia; order Anura; family Ranidae; genus Rana; species Rana muscosa. The sequence goes on from CM055123.1 coordinate 54,438,620, forward strand.
CTCCCATATTAATTCTTACAGGAGAGAATTTTCCTTCCAAGGGGTAGATTTCCTCTCACTTCCTGTTGTCTTCTTGCGTTTGCAAGTAGTAGTAGTTTGTAAGTTGGATGTTTGAAAGTAGGGAACTTCCGTATATACTCTGCAGAAATTGGCCCCTTAGGTGTTGGTGTTGGCACAACACTGAAAGCACTCACAGTTATTCTTGGTGGGTGCTGGAACGCCCTGCTGTCAAGTATAATATCAGGAATTGTAATAACATATAATTGTTGATCAGTGGTAGTAAAAATTGGGCCTTTGATGGTGGTGCTGGTGCCACAACACTGTAAGGCCTGACAGTTACTCTTGGTGGGCGCAGCAATGGTCCCTGCTGTGAATTATTAGATCAATAATTATAATTGCATGCCCCTGTTGAACAGGGGCTGAAAAACTGGGCCTTTGGTGGTGGTGGTGGTGGTGATGGTGTTGCTGGTGGCACAACACTGTAAGGCCTGACAGTTACTCTTGGTGGGCGCAGCAATGGGCCCTGCTGTGAATTATTAGATCAATAATTATAATTGCATGCCCCTGTTGAACAGGGGCTGAAAAATTGGGCCTTAGGCACTGGTGGCACAACACTGCAACCCCTCACAGATACTGTACTTGGAGCACAGCAATGAGGCCTGTTGCAAAGTATTGCATCAAAAATTTTAATTACACGCCCCTGTTAAACAGGGGCTGAAAAATTGGGCCTTAGCCACTGGTGGCGTCACCCATAAACCAAAATGATCTTCCAAGCTATCATCGTTAATCGTATCATTGAGGAGGAGGAGGAGGATAGCCAGACAACATAACAGCACAGGCACTCAGCATCAGCATCAGTCTTGAAGGGATGTGACATTTTAAAATCAATTAGTCTGTTATATCAGCATCTGGTGTGTGGTAGCTGGTGGTGATCCAAGACTGGTTCATCTTGATGAAAGTCAGTCGATCAACCGAGTCGGTGGACAGGCGCACCCTGTGATCCGTGACAAATCCTCCAGCAGCACTGAATGTGCGTTCTGAAAGAACGCTGGATGCAGGACAGGCCAGTAGCTCAATTGCATACTGTGCAAGCTCTGGCCAGTGATCCATCCTCAAGACCCAGTAAGCCAGAGGATTTTCGGTGGGGAAGGTGTCCAAGTCTGACCTTGCCCCTAGGTATTCCTGCACCATGTATATCAGACGCTGGCGATGGTTGCTGGAACCGATCATACTTTGGGGCTGCGGACTAAAGAATTGTCTGAACGCATCGGTCAGACGGCCACCTTCCCCACCGCTCCTTCTTTGACTGCCCGAAGCCTCAGCAACTCGTTGTCCAGGACCAGGAGTTTGTAACCTCCCAGTCTCTGGGAACGCGTTGCACAGACCTTTCTGCAAGGCCTCCCGGAGTTGTCTCATCCTCTGCTCCCTCTGCGACGGTACGATAAGGTCCGCAACCTTACCCTTGTACCGTGGATCAAGGAGAGTGGCCAGCCAGTAATGGTCCCTCTCCTTGATCCGAAGAATACAAGGATCCTTCCGCAGACTTTGCAGGATCAGGGAGGCCATGCAGCGTAGGTTAGCTGAGGCATTCAGTCCGGAGTCCTCTGGGTCACTAAGGACGACATGATCCGCAGCCACCTCCTCCCAGCCACGTACAAGTCCACTGGTTTCTTGGGACTGTAAATCATCCCTAAAAGACTGCTGCTGATGATGCTGAGTGCCAGCCTCCACCTCCATGCTGACACAATCCTCCTCCTCCTCCTCCTCCTCCTCTTCCTGTGCGATGGGTGGTGCCGTAGTCGCACAGGTACTCATTGATGGCCCTCTGCTGTGTGTGCAGCCGCTGCAGCATGGCCAACGTTGAGTTCCACCTGGTGGGCATGTCACATATAAGGCGGTTCTTGGGCAGGTTCAACTCCTTTTGAAGCTCAGCCAGGCGAGCACTGGCATTATAAGATCTGCAGAAATGCACACAGACTTTCCTGGCCTGCCTCAGGACATCCTGTAAGCCCGGGTACCTGCCCAAGAACCACTGCACCACCAGGTTAAGGACGTGAGCCATACAGGGCACATGGGTCAGTTGTCCCTGTCAGAGGGCGGAGAGGAGGTTGGTGCCATTGTCGCAAACCACCATTCCTGGCTTAAGCTGGCGTGGCGTCAACCACCTCTCGGCCTGCCCCTGCAGAGCAGACAGGACCTCTGCCCCAGTGTGGCTCCTGTCCCCCAAACACACCAGCGCAAGCACGGCATGGCATCTTTTTGCCTGCGTACTTGCGTAGCCCCTTGAACGCCTACGGAGCACCGCTGGTTCCGAGGACAAACCACAGGAAGAGGCCATGGAGGAAGAAGAAGAGGAGGGGGTGGAGGAGAGAGGTGTGTCACAACCAGTAGTAGCATTTTGGAGGCATGGGGGTGGAACAACCTCCAACACTACTGCACCTTGTCCTGCATCCTTCCCAGCTGCCAAAAGAGTGACCCAATGGGCCGTGAAAGAAAGGTAACGTCCCTGTCCATGCCTGCTGGACCATGAGTCAGCGGTAATATGCACCTTACCACTGACCGCCCTGTCCAGCGAGGCCAAGACATTGCCTTCCACATGCCTGTAGAGAGCCGGAATAGCCTTCCGTGCGAAAAAGTTTCGTTTGGGAACCTGCCACTGAGGAACCGCACATTGCACAAACTCACGGAAGGGGGCCGAGTCTACCAACTGAAAAGGCAGCAGTTGAAGCGCTAGCAATTTAGCCAAGCTAGCATTCAACCGCTGGGCATGTGGATGGCTGGGAGTGAACTTCTTTCGACGGTCCAGCAGCTGGGGCAGGGAAATTTGCCTGCTAGAATCGGACGTTGGTGTACTACTAGCAGAGTGCCCACAAGTACTTGCCTGTGACACACCTAATTCTACACCTTCATTCCTCTCAGAGCAGGTTTCAGAGAGGAGTGAAGGTATAGTGGGGTTGGAGATCCCAGCTGATGCGGTGCAAGAAGAGGTCAGCTTTGTTCTTTGGTGTGGGTCTTTAAGGTAGGCTTGCCAACGAGCTGCATGGCAGGTCAACATATGTCTGATCAAGCATGTGGTGCCCAAGCGGCTGATGTTTTGGCCACGCGATATACGCTTGAGACATATGTTGCAAACAGCAGCTGTGCGATCTGATGCACTCGCCTCAAAAAAGGCCCACACCAAAGAACTTTTTGAATGACGGGCAGAGGCAGCGCCCTGCACAGGCGGAGCTCTGCGGTGTGATTCCGTCGGTGTGCTGCCCATACGCTGGCCACTCAAGGGCATCCTGCCTCATTGGAGATGTGCCTCCTCCTCATCCTCCTCCTCCTCCTCTCTCCTATTAGGCACCCACGTGGAGTCAGTGACCTCATCATCCCCTCCCTCCTCATCACTGGAGCCAATCTGGCAGTATGCTGCAGCTGCTGGAACATGACTGCCAGATTGGTGTCCTTCTTGAGCATCCCCTCTCTCTGCTCTCACGCTGCTGCCTTCCTCTAGCTGGGTATCATCATCAGATCCTTCCAAACGCTGGGCATCCTCCTGGAGCATGTACCCAACACTGTGCTCAAACAGTTTGGGGGACTCCTCAGGAGGAGGGCATGGTGGGTCTAGGGAAGGATTGACTAATGAAGATAATGATACCAGAGAAGAGGACGCTTTGGCAGCTTCTTTGCCACTACCCTGAGCCTGGGTGAGAGAGGATGAGGAGGATGAGGTGGGCTTGGTCATCCACTCTACCAAGTCTTTGGCATGATGTGGCTCAACATGTCCAGCTGCCGAAAAGAAGGACAAGCGTGTCCCATGGCCATGTGCTGATGACAATGCACCGCGTACACGACCAGCACTGTTGCCCCCAGACACAGAGCCTGCTTGCCCTCTTTTTTTGCCTCCTGACTGTCTGCCTCTCCTTGGTTGCCTTCCAGACATTTTAATGGATGGCCTGCAGGGAGATGGGAAAAACAGCAATAAGGGCTACCTTCAGGTGTATATTGTGCAGGAGGCTTAGCAACAATGACACTGACACTGTCCCCTGCCTATCCTTCTCTGTCCCTAAACACAAGGATTGAAAATATGGTTCAGCAAAAAAGTTTTAGAACAGAATAGCACACTGACACTTTCCCTCACTGTCCTACTCTGTCCCTCCCTACAAACAAGATTTAGCACAGAATAGCACACTGATCATTTCTACGAGTGTCCTTCTCTGTCCCTCAACTCAGGGATTGAAAATATGGAACAGCAAAATAGTTTTAGAACAGAATAGCACACTCTCAGTTTCCCTCACTGTACCTCTCTGTCCCTCAACTCAAGGATTGAAAATATGGAACAGCAAAATTGATTTAGAACAGAATAGCACACTGTCAGTTTCACTCACTGTAGCTCTCTGTCCCTCAACTCAAGGATTGAAAATATGGAACAGCAAAATTGATTTAGAACAGAATAGCACACTGTCAGTTTCACTCACTGTAGCTCTCTGTCCCTCAACTCAAGGATTGAAAATATGGTTCAGCAAAATAGTTTTAGAACACAATAGCACACTGACACTTTCCCTCACTGTAGCTCTCTGTCCCTCAACTCAAGGATTGAAAATATGGTTCAGCAAAATAGTTTTAGAACAGAATAGCACACTGTCAGTTTCCCTCACTGTACCTCTCTGTCCCTCAACTCAAGGATTGAAAATATGGAACAGAAAAATTGATTTAGAACAGAATAGCACACTGTCAGTTTCACTCACTGTAGCTCTCTGTCCCTCAACTCAAGGATTGAAAATATGGTTCAGCAAAATAGTTTTAGAACACAATAGCACACTGACACTTTCCCTCACTGTAGCTCTCTGTCCCTCAACTCAAGGATTGAAAATATGGAACAGCAAAATTGATTTAGAACAGAATAGCACACTGTCAGTTTCACTCACTGTAGCTCTCTGTCCCTCAACTCAAGGATTGAAAATATGGTTCAGCAAAATAGTTTTAGAACACAATAGCACACTGACACTTTCCCTCACTGTAGCTCTCTGTCCCTCAACTCAAGGATTGAAAATATGGTTCAGCAAAATAGTTTTAGAACACAATAGCACACTGACACTTTCCCTCACTGTAGCTCTCTGTCCCTCAACTCAAGGATTGAAAATATGGTTCAGCAAAATAGTTTTAGAACAGAATAGCACACTGTCAGTTTCCCTCACTGTACCTCTCTGTCCCTACAAACAAGGATTAGCACAGAATAGCACACTGTCACTGACACTCTCCCTACCTATCCTTATTTGTCCCTAAACACAAGGAATCCAGGATTAGTAAAGGAAAAAAAATGACACTGTCCCTGCCTATGCTTCTCTTTCCCTGCTCCGGAACACACTACACAAGGCCGCCGCGCTGGCGGCCTTTTATAGTGTGGGGCGTGTACTAAACCCCATCAGCAATAATTGGCCACAGGCATCCTGCCTGTGGCCAATCATTGCTCTCCTCGCTGCCGGCGCTGTGATTGACCAAGCATGCGGGGTCACAGTGCATGCTTGGCCAATCACAGCGCCTGGATGACACTGCGATGGCGTAGTGCATTGTGGGCCGTTCGCGTCACTCGAATTTGGCACGAACGGCCCAAATCGTTCGATCTTCGTCGAACGATCGAACAGCCGATGTTCGAGTCGAACGTATGTTCGACTCGAACACGAAGCTCATCCCTACCCCCAATACAAAATCCCTGTTTCAAATGCACGTACATTTCATTCACTTGTTAAAAGCACGTAAAATATAGAGTGTATTCACCGCTATTCTGTCCCAAGAGGGCGCCCGCGTTGCAAGCGTGGCGCTGCAGTCTTCCTTCCTAGTATGGGACAGCTGGCCGTGGAGCGCACTCGATACTTCCTGATTGCAGAGACGCTGTAGTAGCCGCGCCCTGACCGGTTTCGTCACACATTGACTTCAACAGAGGGCGCGGCTAGCCAACGTCAACGTGCAGGATATCACACCCCCGCTCGTTATCCATTGGTTGGAGCGGTGCGATCGGTCTGCCTTGATTGGTGCTTGTCAGAGCGGAACCCCAATGCGTCCATACTCAAATCGGAGCTCGGGGAAGTAATCAATCCGCACGAGATCCTTCACAATATTAATATAAAAGCATGGAGCAGAGTTCTCAGAACTATAATATTAGCATATTAAATAATAAATGTATTATTATAACTTGCTTAGAGGTTAAACATAAACCATTATAACTAGTATCGTGATTAATCCAACACACATTGTTAATCGAGTCTGCTTATAGAAAAAACATATAAAAACAGATCCATTCTAAGACTCCAATAAAGGAAACAAAGTAATAAATAAATAAATATCACAGTGACCCCAATGCTAATTCAGATTCCTAATACTCTATGTCTTAAGAGATAAGGTGTACATCCATAATGTATTAATGGATGTAAATATAGCAGGAGTTTTGCAAATAATATATGTGTGTAGATAAATATATATACACATTCTGGAGGCAAGGATATCCGAGGTTGGGATATTAATCCCAATAATCAAAATCTTGGATAAATAAATGTTTAAAAGGAATTTAGTAAATCGATAGATATATAAATAATGGAGTATATATATCCCTGGGAGCCAGGAGGGAAAATATAATTAAAATATATATATATATCTATATATACCAGGATGATAAATATACAATTAAAAGTACTTATAAAATTAATTATAAAATTACTTATAAAATAAATTAAATTAATAGTCACTAATAAAACAGTTGATGTCCAGATCCACGTTTAACCCTTTAGGCGACAGTGTATCCACCGTGTATATCCATTGGATCTCAAGTTTAGATAACTCTCTTACTAGGTTGGACCCCCTCCAAGGTGGTTTGAGGTGGTCCACTCCCCAAAACTTGAGACCCTTGGGATTTTGATCATGGAACATCTTAAAATGTAAAGAGACATTGTGGTCTTTATACCCAATTTTAATATTCGCCACATGTTCAGCCACTCGTACTTTTAGTGCCCTTTTGGTGCTGCCTATGTATAATAATTTACAAGGGCATTCTAAAACATATACAACATAGGTGGTATTGCAAGTGATAAAATCCTTAATAGTAAACACAATGTTGTTAGACGTGGATGTAACATTTTCAAGTGCTCTTAGAGGTTTGTTTACTTCTCTGCATGGATGGCACTTTCTGCAGGCATAGAAGCCATCCTTGTACCAAAAAGAGGGAGGTTTGTGTGGTGCATCCAACACCTTCTTAACGACTCTATCTCCATAATTAGGAGCTTTTCTATAGATAAAGGACGGCTTAATGGATATATTAGTTTTGAGGATCTTATCTAAAAAGAGTACATGCCAATGAGAGGTGAAGATTCTCTCTACCTCTTTGTACTGTGAATGGTATCCTGATATAAAGCTCCATTCATGGTTAGTTTTATGGCGTAGAGGAGTGTTTGTATCCAGACAGTTAGTTCTTGGAGCCGTTGCGAGGTCTTCAATGATCTTGACAAGCTAGGTTTCTTTGTAGCCTTTTTCAATAAATTTCTGTTTTAATATGTTTGCTTGTGATGTAAAATCAGTGTCATCTGAGCAATTGCGTCTTACCCGCATTAATTGCCCTTTGGGAATATTTCTTAACCATACCGGGTGATGGCCACTTTGTGCGGGAAGAAAACTATTAGCATCGGTGGGCTTAAAATATACTTTTGTTCCGAGTTTGTTACCATTTCTGTAAATGTTCAGATCTAGAAAATGGATACTTTCCTTATTATACTCGCATGTAAGGTCAATATTACAAGTATTGCGATTTAATTCCCCCAGAAAATCTTCTAGTGATGTTATTGATCCTGCCCAGATGAGGAGCAGATCATCGATGTAGCGTCGATAGAGGATCAATTCATTGCATTTTGTGTGGAAAATTGCTTTGTCCTCCCATTCGGCCATGAAGAGATTAGCTATACTCGGAGCAAATTTAGCTCCCATGGCCACTCCTTTCTTCTGGGAGTAAAAGGTGCCACCGTACCAAAAATAATTGTGTCCCAAGCAAAAATCAAGAGCGTTTCGGAGAAACACTTTTTGGGCATGAGAGATATCATCTCTCCTACTCAATGCCCAATTGAGGGCCAAGAGAGAGTGGATAATTGTATATAGCGACGGGACGTCTGCGGTAATTAAAAACACTTCTTCTTTATCAGACAAATCTATTTCTTGTAATAATAATAGGAGGTCTTTAGTGTCCTTTAGATAGGCCTGGGTTAGTGTCACACTTATTCCTATCATTCTTTTAGCTGCTTCTAGCTGAATGAATTTTCATCAGGAATTGCAATATAGCACCTTAGCGCCGAGAAGTGCAATTTGGGCCTTTTTTTGCACCTCCTTTAATATTTAAATACGTTTTTTTCTTGGCAGCCATGGATGCATTACTTTTCCTGAGTATCTTCACTGTTAATGAACACACTACTGCACAATTAAATTTTAATGGAGCAATGACCGCTCTTGGGAATTCCCTAGAAAAACAAGTTAGGACTTGGTGGGATATTTGCACCCTAGAACAATATTTAAAGGAGCGGATCATCATTAGAAGTTTAAGGTGGGAGGTAGTACCCCAAGATGGTCTTGATGACCCTGAATCCATGTCAGAATGGCTGGAATTCTTTCTTGGGGTAGGCCTTAAACTACAAGAATTAATTTTAAAAAGGAAAAAGAAAAAGATGATGAAACTGGAGGCAAGGATAAACGAGTTACAAAAACAACTTGACCCTATTAAAGATAGTCAACAATTATTGACTTTAATAGCCGGATAAAGAAAAAACTAGAGAAGGTGGATAAGGAAACTCAGAAAAGGGAATTAAATCGCAATACTTGTAACATTGACCTTACATGCGAATATAATAAGGAAAGTATCCATTTTCTAGATCTGAACATTTACAGAAATGGTGACAAACTCGGAACGAAAGTATATTTTAAGCCCACCGTTGCTAACAGTTTTCTTCCCACACAAAGTGGCCATCACCCGGTATGGTTAAGAAATATTCCCAAAGGGCAATTAATGCGGGTAAGACACAATTGCTCAGATGACACTGATTTTACATCACAAGCAAACATATTAAAACAGAAATTTATTGAAAAAGGCTACAAAGAAACACAGCTTGTCAAGATCATTGAAGACCTCGCAACGGCTCCAAGAACTAACTGTCTGGATACAAACACTCCTCTACGCCATAAAACTAACCATGAATGGAGCTTTATATCAGGATACCATTCACAGTACAAAGAGGTAGAGAGAATCTTCACCTCTCATTGGCATGTACTCTTTTTAGATGAGATCCTCAAAACTAATATACCCATTAAACCGTCCTTTATCTATAGAAAAGCTCCTAATTATGGAGATAGAGTCGTTAAGAAGGTGTTGGATGCACCACACAAACCTCCCTCTTTTTGGGACAAGGATGGCTTCTATGCCTGCAGAAAGTGCCATCCATGCAGAGAAGTAAACAAACCTCTAAGAGCACTTGAAAACTTTACATCCACGTCTAACAACATTGAGTTTACTATTAAGGATTTTATCACTTGCAATACCACCTATGTTGTATATGTTTTAGAATGCCCTTGTAAATTATTATACATAGGCCGCACCAAAAGGGCACTAAAAGTACGAGTGGCTGGACATGTGGCGAATATTAAAATTGGGTATAAAGACCACAATGTCTCTTTACATTTTAAGATGTTCCATGATCAGAATCCCAAGGGTCTCAAGTTTTGGGGAGTGGACCACCTCTAACCACCTCGGAGGGGGTCCAACCTAGTAAGAGAGTTATCTAAACTTGAGACCCAATGGATATACTCGGTGGATACACTGTCGCCTAAAGGGTTAAACGTGGATGTCACGAGCCGGACTGACGGCTAGTGGGGATACAGGAGGTGGATCCTCTGTGCCAGAGAGGGGATGGCACGGGTCGTACTGAGGGACCGGTTCTAAGCAGCTACCGGTTTTCACCAGAGCCCGCCGCAAAGCGGGATGGACTTGCTGCGGCGGTAGCAACCAGGTCGTGTCCTCCAGTAGCGACTCCACCTCTCTGGCGGCTGAGATAGGCGCGGTACAAAAGGACTAGGCAGAGGCAAGGTCAGACGTAGCAGAGGGTCAGGGCAGGCGGCAATGGTTCGTAGTCTGAGACAATGGCAGCAGGTCAGATACACAGGCAAGGCAACTCACAAAACGCTTCCACAGGGTACTAAGACAACAAGATCCGGCAAGGACAGGAAGGGGAAGTGGGTTTATATCAGATTTGGGTGTGCACACAGTAATTGGGCCAGGCACCAATCAATGGTGCGCTGGCCCTTTAAATCTCAGGAGGCCGGCGCGCGCGCGCCCTAGAGTGCAGCGGGGCCGCGTGCGCCGGGAAGGAGCAGGAGGGGGATGGTGAGTAGGATGGGATGCGATCCGCGGACGGAGATGTGCCGCCGCGTGGATCGCATCCCCGCCGGTAACAGAGCAGCGCCCACGGCCAGGGGGGCTGACCGGAGCGCTGCAGGGGGACCGACGCCACGAGCGCTCCGGGAAGGATGGGACACCCGGAGCGCTCGGCATTACAGTACCCCCCCCTTAAGTCTCCCCCTTTTCTTGGAACCCAAGAATCTACGGATGAGCTCCTTGTCTAAAATGTTGGTCTCAGGCTCCCAGGATCTCTCTTCAGGACCACAGTTCTCCCAATCAATTAAAAAAAATATTTTACCTCGGATGACCTTGGAGGCGAGGATTTCTTTCACCGAGAAGACATCGGAAGAACCAGAGACAGGAGCAGGAGCAGTGACCTTGGGGGAAAATCGGTTAAGAATGAGGGCTTTGAGAAGAGACACATGAAAAGAATTGGGGATACGAAGAGAAGGAGGAAGATGGAGTTTGTAAGAGACAGAATTGATTTGGTTTTTGATTTTAAAAGGTCCGAGGTAACGAGGGCCCAGCTTGTAGCTAGGTACCCGAAACCGAACATATTTGGAGGAGAGCCACACTTTGTCACCAGGGACATAGACAGGAGGAATTCTTCTTTTTTTATCTGCATGTCTCTTCATGCGGGCAGAGGCCAGTGATAGCGACTTTTGAGTCTCTTTCCAGATAGAGGTGAAGTCTTGAGTTAATTCATCCACGGCAGGAACTCCAGAAGAAGTGGGGATGGGGAGGGGGGGGGCAATGGGTGACGGTCGTAGACCACAAAGAAAGGTGATTTGGAGGACGATTCAGAGTTCTTGAAATTGTATGAGAATTCTGCCCAGGGCAATAGGTCGACCCAATCGTCTTGACGGGCGGAGACAAAATGTCGTAAGTAGTCACCAAGGACCTGGTTAACTCTCTCCACCTGTCCATTGGATTGCGGGTGATAAGTGGAAGAAAAATTCAACTTAATCTTTAGTTAAGTACAGAGAGCTCTCCAAAATTTTGAGATGAATTGAACGCCTCTATCAGAGACGATATGTGAGAGTAGCCCATGGAGACGGAAAATTTGAAGAAAAAAATGCTTCGCCAACTGAGGTGCAGTAGGCAGACCAGGAAGCGGGACAAAATGAGCCATTTTCGAAAAGCGGTCAACGACCACCCAGATGACAGTGTTACTATGAGACAAAGGAAGGTCCGTGATGAAATCCATGGCAATGTGGGACCATGGTTGATCAGGCACAGGTAGAGGAAGGAGAAGACCTGCAGGCTTCTGGCGTGGAGTCTTGTCACGTGCACAGATAGTGCAGGCCCGTACAAAGTCAGTCATATCTTTTTCCTGGGTAGGCCACCAATAGTGTCTGGCCATCAATTGTATGGATTTTTTGATCCCAGCGTGACCGGCTAGATGGGAGGAATGGCCCCACCTGAGTATCTGGAGACGAAGGCATGGAGGAACGAAAGTTTTCCCTGGAGGAACTGGCACCAGAGAAGCAGGAGCAGAGGAAATCAGACACTCAGGGGGTACGATGTGTTGAGGGGGAGTCCCGGTTTCAGAGGCATCGGAGGAACGGGACAAGGCATCAGCCCTGACATTCTTGTCTGCGGGACGAAAATGGATCTGGAAATTGAACCGGGCAAAGAACAATGACCACCTGGCCTGGCGAGGATTTAAGCGCTGAGCGGACTGAAGGTAGGACAAATTTTTATGGTCAGTGTAGATGGAGATAGGGTGAAGGGATCCTTCCAGGAGATGTCTCCACTCTTCTAATGCCAGCTTGATGGCCAACAGTTCACGGTCACCTATGGAATAGTTTTTTTCAGGAGGGGAGAAGGTTTTAGAGAAAAAACCACACGTGACGTTTCCTCCTTTAGCGTTTTTTGAAGAAGAACAGCTCCGGCTCCTACCGAGGAGGCGTCAACTTCAAGGAAGAACGGCTTTATGGGGTCTGGTCGAGACAGGACAGGTGCAGAGGAGAAGGCGGTCTTAAGGCGAGTAAAGGCTTCTTCCGCTTGAGGCGGCCAGGACCTTGGATTCGCGTTTTTCTTAGTCAGTGCCCCTATAGGAGCAACGATGGTGGAGAAGTGGGGTATGAACTGACGATAGTAGTTGGCGAATCCAAGGAAGCGTTGGATAGCACGGAGTCCAGAGGGGCGTGGCCAATCCAAGACTGCGGAGAGCTTGTCAGGGTCCATTTGAAGGCCTTGTCCTGAGACCAGATAACCTAGGAAAGGAAGGCTGCTGCGCTCAAAAAGGCATTTTTCAAATTTAGCGTAAAGATGATTTACGCGGAGGCGCTGGAGCACTTGACGGACATGGAGCCGATGTTCCTCAAGGTTGGTAGAGAAGATTAGGATGTCGTCAAGATAGACAACCACACAGGTATACAGTACGTCCCGAAAGATTTCATTGACAAAATCCTGAAAGACTGCAGGAGCGTTGCAAAGTCCAAATGGCATGACGAGATATTCAAAGTGACCATCTCTGGTGTTAAATGCGGTTTTCCATTCATCTCCTTCACGGATTCTGATGAGGTTATAAGCGCCCCTGAGGTCCAATTTCGAAAAAACTTTTGCTCCGCGCAGACGGTCAAAGAGCTCCGAGATGAGAGGCAGAGGGTAGTGATTTTTAATAGTGATTTTATTGAGACCACAATAGTCTATGCAAGGGCGTAGTGATCCGTCCTTCTTGGCAACGAAGAAGAACCCCGCTCCGGCTGGAGAAGATGATTTCCTAATAAAACCTCTCTTGAGGTTCTCCTGTATGTAATCAGTCATGGCCTTGGTTTCAGGAGAGGAGAGAGGGTAAATTCTGCCACGGGGTGGTGTAGTACCTGGTAGACTTGTGCACAACGGCAAAATTCGTTCCGTTTCGGTTCGCTTCTTGTGCACAACGGAAAAATTAGTTCCGTTTCGGTTCGTTTCTTTCCGGTCCTGTTGATTCGTAATCATTCGTAATTTTGCTAGATGGGATTTTTCGTGTTCGGACTAATTCGTATTTTCGCAAGCGACATTTTTCGTTGAATTTTTTGTTGCTTTATAATTCGTACTTTCGGTAGAGTACGTTGTTTTTCGTTGATTCTGGACACAACTCCTACTTTCGTAACTTTTTTGGCGTTCGTTGATTCGTAATTTTCCGTGTCTCTCTCACAACGACGCTGCCTATTATGCCTAATGTGCTTCGAATGGATTTGTACTTTTCTAAATACATAGCAGTTATTTGTAACGATTCGAAATCTCGTATTTTACTTTCGTTTTTTACATGCGGCTATAGGCTCCGCCCCTGTACACCATTTTGAGAGGGTTCAGCACGGTGAGGGAGAAGCAGAGAGCAGAGCAGAGTGTTATTGTGCTTCGAATGGATTCGAAATCTCGTATTTTACTTTCGTTTTTTCATGCGGCTATAGCCTCCGCCCCTGTACACCATTTTGAGAGGGAGTTCAGCATGGTGAGGGAGAAGCAGAGAGCAGAGTGAGTGTTATTGTGCTTCGAATGGATTCGCACATTCGTAACTTTTTTCATAACGAATTATGCCGAAGACATTCGGGCATTCGCTATTTTGCGGTATAATTTATTTCGGATTCGGTTTTATTCGTAATTGCTTTGTTCGGAAATTCGAATGCTTCCGAATGTCCGAAAGTTGCTAAATTCGGACGAATTTCGATTAGTTACGAAACGAATTGCACAAGCCTAGTACCTGGGAGCAAGTCAATGGGGCAGTCGTAGGGTCTATGTGGTGGTAAGACCTCCACCTGTTTTTTGCAAAAGACATCAGAAAAGTCCTGATAGGCCTTGGGAAGGCCGGGCAAATGAGTAGTGATGGGAACTTGACTGGTGAGTACAGACTTAAGACAATGCTTGTGGCAGGAGTAGCCCCAGGATTTGATGTCCCCAGTGGTCCAGTCGAGGGTAGGAGAATGACGCTGGAGCCAGGGTAGGCCAAGAAGGATGTCAGAAGTACAGTTTGGGAAAACAAAGAATTCAATTTTTTCTTGGTGAAGAACACCAACGGACATGAGCAGGGGTTCGGTGCGGTAACGCACGGTACAATCCAGATTCTCTCCATTTACAGAGGAAATGAAGAAGGGTTTGATGAGACGGATAACAGGAACGTTGAACCTGTTGATGAAAAAGGGTTCAATAAAGTTTCCTGCAGAACCAGAGTCCAGGAAGGCCACCGCAGAGAAGGGGGAGCCAGCAGAAGGGGAAATCCGCACAGGAATAGTCAGACGTGGAGAGGAAGAATTCACACCTAGTAACGCCTCTCCCACGTTCACTAGGTGCGGGCGTTTCCCTGACGTAGAGGACGAATAGGGCAGTCCTTTAGGAAATGTTCAGAGCTTGCACAATAAAGGCATAAGTTCTCATTCCTACGGCGAGTCCTCTCTTGTAGGGTCAGGCGAGATCGGTCCACCTGCATGGCCTCCTCGACGGAAGGCATAGTATCAGGATGCATTGGATTCAGGAAGAGAGGAGCCAGGCGCGGATAACGCCTGGTGCGAACAAGATCTTTCTCCTGGCGAAGCTCTTGGCGTCTTTCAACGTAGCGTATGTCAATGCGGGTAGCTAAGTGGATGAGCTCCGTCAGGGAGGAGGGTATCTCTCGTGCGGCCAGACAATCCTTGATGTGGCTGGATAAACCTTTCTTGAAGGTCGCGCAGAGAGCCTCATTATTCCAGGCTAGCTCTGAGGCCAGTGTGCGGAACTGTATGGCATATTCGCCCACAGAGGAGTTTCCTTGGACAAGGTTAAGCAGGGCGGTTTCAGCGGATGAGGCTCGGGCTGGTTCCTCAAAAACGCTACGAACCTCAGCAAGGAAGGACTGAACGGTGGCTGTAGCAGGGTCATTGCGGTCCCAGAGTGGCGTGGCCCAGGCCAAGGCCTTCCCAGACAACAGACAGACCACGAATGCCACCTTAGACCGTTCTGTGGAAAACTGGTCTGACATCATCTCAAGATGCAGGGAACATTGGGACAAGAATCCCTGGCACATCCTAGGATCCCCGTCAAATTTCTCCGGAAGAGACAAGCGGATCTTCGAGGTAGTAGCGGCAGCTCGGAGAGGGGAAGATGCTGGAGCTTGTGGCGGCAGACGCTGCTGGATCATGGCGGTCAACTGCGACAGCTGCTGTCCTTGTTGGGCAATCAATTGCGACTGCTGGGCAACCACGGTAGTGAGATCAGCGAGACTAGGCAGCGGCACGTCAGTGGCATCCATGGCCGGATCTACTGTCACGAGCCGGACTGACGGCTAGTGGGGATACAGGAGGTGGATCCTCTGTGCCAGAGAGGGGATGGCACGGGTCGTACTGAGGGACCGGTTCTAAGCAGCTACCGGTTTTCACCAGAGCCCGCCGCAAAGCGGGATGGACTTGCTGCGGCGGTAGCAACCAGGTCGTGTCCTCCAGTAGCGACTCCACCTCTCTGGCGGCTGAAATAGGCGCGGTACAAAAGGACTAGGCAGAGGCAAGGTCAGACGTAGCAGAGGGTCAGGGCAGGCGGCAATGGTTCGTAGTCTGAGACAATGGCAGCAGGTCAGATACACAGGCAAGGCAACTCACAAAATGCTTCCACAGGGTACTAAGACAACAAGATCCGGCAAGGACAGGAAGGGGAAGTGGGTTTATATCAGATTTGGGTGTGCACACAGTAATTGGGCCAGGCACCAATCAATGGTGCGCTGGCCCTTTAAATCTCAGAAGGCCGGCGCGCGCGCGTCCTAGAGTGCAGCGGGGCCGCGCGCGCCGGGAAGGAGCAGGAGGGGGATGGTGAGTAGGATGGGATGCGATCCGCGGACGGAGATGTGCTGCCGCGTGGATCGCATCCCCGCCGGTAACAGAGCAGCGCCCACGGCCAGGGGGGCTGACCGGACCGCTGCAGGGGGACCGACGCCGCGAGCGCTCCGGGAAGGATGGGACACCCGGAGCGCTCGGCGTTACAGTGGATCTGGACATCAACTGTTTTATTAGTGATTATTAATTTAATTTATTTTATAAGTAATTTTATAATTAATTTTATAAGTACTTTTAATTGTATATTTATCATCCTGGTATATATAGATATATTTTTATTATATTTTCCCTCCTGGCTCCCGGGGATATATATACTCATGTATCCATTATTTATATATCTATCGATTTACTAAATTCCTTTTATACATTTATTTATCCAAGATTTTGATTATTGGGATTAATATCCCAACCTCGGATATCCTTGCCTCCAGAATGTGTATATATATTTATCTACACACATATAATATTTGCAAAACTCCTGCTATATTTACATCCATTAATACCATTATGGATGTACACCTTATCTCTTAAGACATAGAGTATTAGGAATCTGAATTAGCATTGGGGTCACTGTGATATTTATTTATTTATTCCTTTGTTTCCTTTATTGGAGTCTTAGAATGGATCTGTTTTTATATGTTTTTTCTATAAGCAGACTCGATTAACAATGTGTGTTGAATTAATCACGACACTAGTTATAATGGTTTATGTTTAACCTCTAAGCAAGTTATAATAATACATTTATTATTTAATATGCTAATATTATAGTTCTGAGAACTCTGCTCCATGCTTTTATATTAATATTGTGAAGGATCTCGTGCGGATTGATTACTTCCCCGAGCTCCGGTTTGAGTATGGACGCATTGGGGTTCCGCTCTGACAAGCACCAATCAGGGCGGACCGATCGCGCCGCTCCAACCAATGGATAACGAGCGTGGGTGTGATATCCTGCACGTTGACGTTGGCTAGCCGCGCCCTCTGTTGAAGTCAATGTGTGACGAAACCGGTCAGGGCGCGGCTACCACAGCGTCTCTGCAATTTAGGAAGTATCGAGTGCGCTCCACGGCCAGCTGTCCCATACTAGGAAGGAAGACTGCAGCGCCACGCTTGCAACGCGGGCGCCCTCTTGGGACAGGATAGCGGTGAATACACTCTATATTTTACGTGCTTTTAACAAGTGAATGCAATGTAGGTGCATTTGAAACAGGGATTTTGTATTGGGGGTTATTTTCAATAAAGCAGTATTACACTATATAGTGCCTTTGTGTTCCTATATGTTCACCTGAGGATTTTAACCCATGCTACCCTGGTGGTGATGACGGAGGTTGGAGTGAGACTACCAATTGATTGAATGCCTATTTTTTTCATCTTTTTTGGGGAGTTTGTACCCCGGAGGGGGAGTGTGCCTCACTTGTGGTGAAGATCTGGGATTGGTGTAGGGTGCACTAAAGACTGTATCCATAGAAGAAATCATCACTTTAATTTTGACTGTTGCTAAGTCATCACTCAAATGCTTCATGTGTATCTGGACACTTATCCATATTTAAGCACTGTTTTATCATATGGACTTTTATGAGTTCTAGGTTTTTGATATATTTTTATTATATGTGTATATATACTTTATCTATATGTAGCGGGATATTCCCCTTTAATATCCAGAGACTACATTTCCCAAGACATCTTTCAGCACCCAGGGTGCATTGCCCCAGAGCAAAGACTGCTCGGGCGGACTTTATAAAGGGGAGGCAGAGTTTATTCTGTCTCTTTGGACACTTCCTGCCTATCAAGCAAGAACTCTGTGCGAGACTGCTGAAAGCCCAGGCCTGAAGCCTGGGCATTTTCTTCCAAAGAGCCCTCCGCCAGCCTAGCGGAACCTGAGAGACATCTTCTCATCCTTGCTGTACTACACCAGGAGGACTGAAGATGTCGATGGATCCATGTGCCTAGACGAATCGGCGGAGGAAACGGACTGGGACTGGCCCGGGTGGTGAGAGAACACTTGCTCATAGACAAATACTGTATTTTTACTACCCGTTTGGATTACAAAGTCGTTCACCAAGTGCACCACCGAAAGATTGCTAGCGAAGATTGTTTACAGAACTTCCATTTTGTTCAGTCAGGCCTGACTGCGTAGGTAGACATTGCCGAGCGTTAGTCTGCCCACGAGGGGAAGTAGCTGTAAAAAGGCAGCGTTAGATTCGCATAGTAATACATGTTTATTCTGTTCATTTAAATACTGTTTATTGCAGGGACCTGCAACTTGTTATCCTTTTGTTTATTACTTGCCCATTAGCCTCAGTAAAATATCTGGGTCAAGTACATTGGTGTCAGTTTCAATTACTTTAATAGAAGTTTTAAAGTATCACCAAGGGTTGCGGTCACGTGGTCCTATCTCCCCTTACTAGCTGTGCCACGGGAGGATAGAGCCGATTGCCAGGGGTTGACAGCGGTGTACTACAGGGCCCAAATCAATACCAGCAGCCCTCTTAACTGGGGATACCGCTATATATATATATATATATATATATATATATATATATAAAATTATTATATCTTTTCATGTGACAACACTGAAGAAATGACACTTTGCTACAATGTAAAGTAGTGAGTGTACAGCTTATATAACAGTGTAAATTTGCTGTCCCCTCAAAATAACTCAACACACAGCCATTAATGTCTAAACCGCTGGCAACAAAAGTGAGTACACCCCTAAGTGAAAATGTCCAAATTGAGCCCAAAGTGTCAATATTTTGTGTGGCGCCATTATTTTCCAGCACTGCTTTAACCCTCTTGGGCATGGAGTTCACCAGAGCTTCACAGGTTGCCACTGGAGTCCTCATCCACTCCTTCATGACGACATCATGGAGCTGGTGGATGTTAGAGATCTTGCGCTCCTCCATCTTCCGTTTGAGACAGCCCCACAGATGCTCGAGAGAGAGTTTAGGTCTGAAGACATGCTTGGCCAGTCCATCAACTTTACCCCCAGCTTCTTTAGCAAGGCAGTGGTCGTCTTGGAGGTGTGTTTGGGGTTGTTATCATGTTAGAATACTGCCCTGCGGCCCAGTCTCCGAAGGGAGGGGATCATGCTCTGGTTCAGTATGTCACAGTACATGTTGGCATTCATGTTTCCCTCAATGAACTGTAGCTCCCCAGTGCCAGAAGCACTCATGTAGCCCCAGACCATGACACTCCCACCACCATGCTTGACTGTAGGCAAGACACACTTGTCTTTGTGCTCCTCACCTGGTTCCTGCCACAAACGCTTGACACCATCTGAACCAAATAAGTTTATCTTGGTCTCATCAGACCACAGGACATGGTTCTAATAATCCTTGTCCTTAGTCTGCTTGTCTTCAGCAAACTGTTTCAGGTTGCAGGCTTTCTTGTGCATCATCTTTAGAAGACGCTTCCTTCTGGGATGACAGCCATGCAGACCAATGTGATGAAGTGTGCGGCGTATGGTCTGATCACTGACAGGCTGACCCCCCCCCCCCACCCCTTCAACCTGGGCCCAATTTGGGCATTTTCACTTAGGGGTGTACACACTTTTGTTGCCAGCGGTTTAGACATTAATGGCTGTGTGATGAGTTATTTTGAGCGGGCAGCAAATTTACACTGTTATACAAGCTGTACACTCACTACTTTACATTGTAGCAAAGTGTCATTTCTTCAGTGTTGTCACATAAAAATGTGAGGGGTGTATTCAGTTTTGTGAGATACTGTATATACTGTATATAAACAGAGGGGGTAGAGATCTTGGGGTCAAGGGTGATATTTGTACCCATATAGTGCAAATGTGAGATGGCACAACTGAATGTGAAGTTGTGTTAAAGGCACTGAAGTTGAGAGCATGTTGTAAGCATGTGTTTTTGAAGATCTAGCTTGGTCAGGGTTTGTGTCAAGAACTGCTAGTCCACCCTATCAAAGGTCTTCTCCAAATCTTTGTAGGCTGTGGTTAGTATTTTGAATTTTATACATTGGGCTAGTGGAAGCCAGTGAAGGGTTTGACAGAGAGGAGCAGCAGTCAAGGATAGGTTAGTATAATGTACAGTGCATTGAAAAAGTATTCACACCCTTTGAAATTTTTTAAATTTTGTCTTGTAACAACCAAAAACGTAAATGTATTTTATTGGGATTTTATATGCTAGACCGACAAAAGTGGCACATAATTGTGGAGTGAAAGGAAAATGATAAATGGTTTTCAATTTTTTTTCAAAATAAATATTTGAAAAGTGTGGCATGCATTTGTATTCAGCCCCCTTTACTCTGATACCCCTAACTAAAATCTAGTGGAACTAATTGCCAAGAGGCCCATGGTAACTCCGGAGGAGCTGCAGAGAGCCACAGCTCAGGTGGGAGAATCTGTCCACAGGACAACTATTAGTCGTGCACACCACAAATCTGGACTTTATGGAAGAGTGGCAAGAAGAAAGCCATTGTTGAAAGAAAGTCATAAGAAGTCCCATTTGCAGTTTGCGAGAAGCCATGTGGGGGACACAGGAAACATGTGGAAGTAGGTTCTCTGGTCAGATGAGACCAAAATTTAACTTTTTGGCCTAAAAACAAAATGCTATGTGTGTGGCGGGACACTAACACTGCACATCACCCTGAACACACCATCCCCACTGTAAAACCTGGTTGTGGCAGCATCATGTTGTGGGGATGCTTTTCTTCAACAGGAACAGGAAAGCTGGTCAGAGTTGATGGGAAGATGGATGGAGCCAAATACAGGGCAATCTTAGGAGAAATCCTGTTAGAGTCTGCAAAAGACTTGAAGTTCACCTTCCAGCAGGACAACGACCCTAAACTTACAGCCAGAGCTACAATGGAATGGTTTAGATCAAAGCATATTCATGTGTTAGAATAGCCCAGTCAAAGTCCAGACCTAAATCCAATTGAGAATCTGTGGTAAGACTTGAAAACTGCTGTTCACAGACACTTTTCATCCAATCTGACAGAGCTTGAGCTATTTTGCAAAGAAGAATGGGCAAAAATGTCACTCTCTAGATGTGCAAAGCTGGTAGAGACATACCCAAAAGAACTTGCAGCTGTAAATGCAGCAAAAGGTGGTTCTACAAAGTATTGACTCAGAGGGGCTGAATACAAATGCACGCCACACTTTTCACATATTTATTTGTAAAAATAAATTGAAAACCATTTATCATTTTCCTTCCACTTCACAATGTGCCACTTTGTGTTGGTCTATCACATAAAATCCCAATAAAATTAATTTACATTTTTGGTTGTACCATGACAAATAATAGAACATTTCAAGGGGTATGAATAATTTTTCAAGGCACTGTATTAGTCTAGCAGCAGCATTCATAATAGACTGAGGAGGGATAGCATGTGTAAAGGTAGGCCAGTAAGGAGGGAGTTGCAGTAGTCAAGGTAGATTATAACCAAGGAGTGAATAAGTTGTTTTGTTGTGTCGTTAGTCAGGAAGGTTAAAGTGGGAAGATTTACATAGTTACATAATTACATAGTAGGTGAGGTTGAAAAAAGACACAAGTCCATTAAGTCCAACCTGTGTGTGATTATATATCAGTATTACATTGTATATCCCTGTATGTTACGATCGTTCAGGTGCTTATCTAATAGTTTTTTTAAACCATCGATGCCCCCCGCTGAGACCACTGCCTGTGGAAGGGAATTCCACATCCTTGCCGCTCTTACAGTAAAGAACCCTCTACGAAGTTTAAGGTTAAGCCTCTTTTCTTCTCATTTTAATGAGTGGTCATGTGTCTTGTTAAACTCCCTTCCACAAAAAAGTTTTATCCCTATTGTGGGGTCACCAGTATGGTATTTTTAAATTGAAATCATATCCCCTCTCAAGTGTCTCTTCTCCAGAGAGAATTAGTTCAGTGCTCACAACCTTTCTTCATAACTAATGTCCTCCAGACCCTTTATTAGCTTTTTTTCCCCTTTTTTTGTACTCGCTCCATTTCTAGTATATCCATCCTGAGGACTGGTGCCCAGAACTGGACAGCATACTCTAGGTGTGGCCGGACCAGAGTCTTGTAGAGTGGTAGAATTATCGCTTTATCCCTGGAGTTAATCCCTTTTTTAATGCATGACAATATTCTGTTTGCTTTGTTAGCAGCAGCTTGGCATTGCATGCCATTGCTGAGCCTATCATCTACAAGAACTCCAGGGTCCTTTTCCATCCTAGATTCCCCCAGAGGTTCCCCCCCTAGTGTATAGATTGCATTCATATTTTTGCCACCCAAATGCATTATTTTAGATTTTTCTAACTTAAACCTCATTTGCCACCCCATTCATTTTTTCAGATCTTCATGCAAGGTTTCCACATCCTGTGGAGAAGTTTTTGCCCTGCTTAGCTTAGTATTGTCCGCAAATACAGAGATTGAACTGTTTACCCCATCCTCCAGGTAGTTTATAAGCAAATTGAATAGGATTGGTCCCAGCAGAGAACCCTGTGGGACCCTACTACTCACCCCGACCATTCTGAGTACTCCCCATTTATCACCACCCTCTGAACTCGCCCTTGTAGCCAGTTTTCAATCCATGTACTCACCCTATGGTCCATGATCTTATTTTGTGGAAAGATGTGCTACCGGCGCAAAAACAACCAAAAGTGTGTAAATATTTATATATAGAGCAAATAACCCATTACTGGAAAGGACCATTGATGGATCCATTGAAAAGGGAGTGGTTATCCTAAATTAATGAACCAAAGGCGCAGACTGATTTCCATCTGGTGAGTGGCCAGTTCGCTATAGTGGTGGTACAATCACGTTAGTGGTGAAAATAGAAGAACTTAAGCACAGACAAGGAACGTCATCATTTGATCACTCACTGAGGACATTCATTGTACTTTTGCTGCATTTGCACTTTATTTATTTTTTGATTGATGGACTAAATCAATTGAAATGCACATATCATTACCTGCATTTTTGATTTATTCTATATCTTTGCACATGCACTTTGGATTTTATTTATGTTTTGTATTTTTTGCACATGCACTTTGAATATTGATAAGAGTTAGTTGCATATATGGTTTATACAGTTTGAGTTGGCATTTTCAAAAGATTTGACATGATTTGATCTGGGCATAAAATTAAACATTGTCACGGATAGAATTATTCACTGGAATAGACCATTGAATAGATGTTTACTATTGCACTAACTTTATGAGTTATATTATGAGTGGTAAGAGATTATAAGATTATAATTATAAGATTATAAAATATAGTCAGTGCAATCCACACATCAAACTATACATGATCTTATTTTGTACAGTAAACGTTTACGGGGAACTGTGTCAAATGCTTTTGCAAAATCCAGATACACCACGTCTATGGGCCTTTCTTTATCTAGATGGCAACTCACCTCCTAATAGAAGGTTAATAGATTGGTTTGGCAAGAATGATTCTTCATAAATCTATACTTATTACTGCTAATGATACCATTTTCAATACAAAAAATCTTGTATATAGTCCCTTATCATCCCCTCCAAGAGGTTGCATAATATTAATGTTAGACTAATTGGTCTGTATTTCCCAGAGTGTATTTTGGGTCCTTTTTAAATAATGGTGCTACATTGGCTTTTCTCCAATCTGCTGGAACCATTTCAGTCAGTAGACTGTCAGTAAAAATTAGAAACAATTGTCTGGCAATTACTTAACTGAGTTCCCTAAGTACCCTCGGGTGCAAGCCATCCGGTCCCGGTGATTTATTAATGTTAAGTTTTCCAAGTCTAATTCTAATTCTGTCCTCTGTTAGCCATGAGGGTACTTCCTGTGATGTGTCACGAGGATAAACACTGCAGTTTTGGTTACTGAAGCCCCCCGATTCCCTCGTGAAGACTGTGGAGAAAAATAAATTCAATACCTTCGCCATCTCCCCATCCTTTGTTACCAGATGTCCTTCCTCATTCTTTATTTGGCCAATATGGTCTGTCCTCCCTTTTTTACTGTTTACATACTTATAGAATTTTTTGGGATTTATTTTGCTCTCCTCCGCTATGTGTCTTTCGTGTTCTATCTTTGCCACCCTAATTTCACCCTTACATTTCTTGTTGCATTCTTTATAAAGTTTGAATGCTGATGATGATCCCTCAACCTTGTATTTTTTGAAGGACTTCTCTTTTACTTTTAGATGCATTTTTTCATTGGCGTTGAGCCATCCAGGACTTTTGTTCGCTCTTTTAAATTTATTACCCAATGGGATGCACTGGCTAATGCCCTTATTTAATATGCTCTTAAAGCGAACCCATCTCTCCTCCATGTTCTTTGTTCCTAAGATTTTATCCCAATTTATATCTTCTAGCAAGGTTCGTAGTTTAGGGCAGTTGGCTCTTTTGAAATTCAGTGTATTTGTATTTCCCTTAAGTTTCCTATTTGTGTGATTTATACTGAAGCCAATTGACCTGATTGCTGTTTCCTAAATTGCATCCGTGATCAGGTCCGTATTGTTGGTAATCAGTAGATCTAGTACTGCTTTATTTCTAGTTGGTGCATCTACCATCTTACCCATGAAATTGTCCTCCAAGACATTAAGGAACTGGCCAGCCTTGGACGAATGCGTGGTTCCCTCAGCCCAGTCTATGTCTGGATAATTAAAATCCCCCATTATGATAGCACCTCCCATCCTTGCTGCTAATCCCAGTGATTTGATGTGGTGCCTAAAGGAGCGGTCAGAGTGTAGGATTACACCTAGCACCCTGGCATGTGCGGAGGGACCAATGGTTGTGCCATTGATTTTAATAGTAAGTCATGGGGGTGATCGGGAAGGAGAAAATATTAGAAGCTTGGTTTTAGATTGATTGAGTTTGAGTGTGTGGTGTAACATCCAGTAAATTTGTGGTACGTGAGGAAACAGAGGGGGTTAGCTGTGGAGTAGAGAGATAGATCTGGGTATCATTGGCATAGAGGTTGTATTGGAAGCCATGGGGAAGTTATTAACTGGTCCAGAGAAGAAGTGCAAAGAGATAATAAGAGGGGCCCAACAGAAAGGGGTAGAGGAGTGAAGGAGGTGGTGTTGTGTGTGATGCTGAAGGTAGGTAGGAAGAGAACCAGGAAAGAGCAGAGTTGTGGAGGCGAAGGGATTGAAGTTTACTGAGGAGGAGCAGATAGTCAACTGTGTTAAAGGCAGTGGGAAGGTCATAGAGTTGGAGTGTGGAGTAATGGCCGTTAGCAGTTAGTTTTTGTGAGTTTTAGTTGGGCAGCTTCAGTGGAATGCTGTGGGCAAAAGCCAGACTGTAGAGACTGTAGAGGATCAAGAATGTTGATTGTCAGTGAGGTAGCAACTCATGGTTGTGGACAAGGCATTCAAAAAGCTTAGAGGCAAACGGCAGCAGGAAGATGGGTTGTAAGGTAGTCAGACAGGTGGGGTCCAGTGGTTTTTTTTTAACTATATGGAATTAACCAGTACATGTTTGAGCCAGAGGGAAAGGTGCTGGTGGAGAGGGAGAGGTTAAAGATGTGGATTAGAGAGTTTAGGAAAGAGCAAGAAGGGGGTCATAGTAATTGTGAGGGGACAAGGTCCAGGGGATAGATGGTGAGGTGGGCCTCAGAAAGGAGTTTGGCAACTTCTTCAGTGGTAACAGGGTCTAAGGAGGAAAGTACTGAGTGTGGTGTTGGACCTGGTATGTTAGTTGGAAGAGAAAGCAGGACACTGGATATCTCATCACAAATTGTGTCGATCTTGTTTTTCAAATGACTGGCTATCTCCTGGGTCGGTTGGTGGAGACAGTGGGGGGTGAAGTAAGGAGCTAAGGATAGAGAAGAGTTGACACAGATTGAATAAGAGAGTTTTGATGAAAGTGGTGTAGTAGCATTGTTTAGCAGCGTGGAGGCCGGAGTTGTATTTGAGAAGGGCAGTTTTATAGAGGGTGAATTCTTGCAGGCATTTAGTTCTGCGCCATGAGCGCTCAAGAGCATGGCTGTGTCTCTTGAGACTTCTGTTTTTGTCTGTTTGCCAAGCTTGTAGCAGGTGAGGTGTGTAGAGAGGAGCGATTGTATCCAGGGAGGATGACAGTATGTTGTTTTTAGACAAAATTGGCCAGGTCTGGACAGGACAGGGGTGCGATTTTGTAATACAGACTGTCAGTAACAGAATGAAGAAGGGTAGGTTTGAGGTAGCGAAGGTTTCTATGGGTAACAGGTAGGAGGCAGGGGAGGTAGGAGACAGGGAGAGTGTGAAACTGTTAAGGTTGTGATCGGAGAGGAAAAGGGGCGTTAGAGAGGTTGCAGGGAGTGCAGAGGTGGGAGAATACAAGGTTGTTGCCTTTGGAGTGAGTGATGGTTTGTGTCTATTGTGTTAGGTTAAAAGAGGAGGTTGGTTTGAGTAGTTGAGAAGTAGCTGAAGTGTTAAAGGAGAGGTATAGCCAAAACTTGTTTGGCTGTACTCCTCCTGTGGATCACAGGAGTGCAGTTCATTCTGCATCCCTGTGACCCATTTTCAGCTGACAGCACTGTCGGCTGACATCACAGAGCCGGTCCTGGCATTGGAAAGATCACGACCATATGGTCGGGATCCACCCAGGAGCTTGGACTGGCACCTGGCTCAGCCTCTCAGTAAGCCGCTGAGGGCCTGAGCCAGCCGCTCCTGCCCCCTCCAGAGACCAGCGCTCGGGGCAGACAGTCACAGCTCTCTGCTCAAAGTGGCAGGGGGAACTGAGCGATCAGTGGTGTTTGATTGCTCAGTTCTCACCCTTAGAGACGGGGGGGGGGGGGGGACAGATGCAGCATCGCATCAATGCTCCATCCACCTAGGTAAGTATGATTTAAAAAAAACAATACTTCTCTTTTAACATTGACAGCAATATTAAAGTGGCTGATGATGGCAGGTACTTTAGAGTAGAGAAAATAGGGTAGCCATGCAGGGAAGTCATTGAGAAAGTGTGACACTGGGCCAGGAGGCTGGTGAATTACTGTAATTCTAAGACAAAATGGAGAAAAAAGACAAATACAGTGCATGTGAAAAGAGCAGAGGTACAGAGTGGGGGTGTAGGAAGAACCTGGATAGTGCTTTGTGGGGAAGGGAGAAGTAAAACTCTGCCTCCTTTTCCTATGCTGGGTCTGGGTGAGTGAGTCCAGAGGAGTCCACAATTGGAGAGGGCAGCTGGAGAGGCAGAGGCAGATTCCTGGAGCCAGGTTTCAGAAGTTAGATGCAAAGGTGCATGGTAAAAATTAATACAAGGTCAGTTTTCACCCAGTTTTAACATGGGCAGGTTTCTGTGCTGAATGAAAAAGTAGTCAAGTGGCAAGATGAGAAAAAGGTGTAGTCCCTGTCTTGGGGGTGCATAAAACGCCAGGCATCCATCAGTTGGTCTAAACTTCGGTTTTTTTTTCTCATTTTTTAACAGTTCGAGATAGGAAAAGGATAGATGAGATACCTTTAGTAGCGGATCGAATGAGAAATTTAAGTCACCTCTTAAAATGAGAGTTCCTTCTACGAAGTTAGGTAAAAGGGTTAAGTACTGGTTTCGCACTGCTTGTTGGTCAGTTTAGTAGCTATATAGTATATTCGCAAGAATAACCTTTGTATCTGCCATGGTGCCTTTATGGTAGACGTATCTGGGTCTGAGCGTTGATCAATGATATGCCACAGAAAGGACCTAGCTAGCAGATTACTAATGGCCTTTTATTTTTGAGTTTGTAAAAGGTGCTAAATATGGTACCTTGAGAGCTGAGTTCCGCACTTCCACCAAGTTGGAATTGGTGGGTTGAGTCTAAGTGGCCCTGTTACCTGTGACTGGGTAGAGGGTATGATGATAGAAGTAAGTGTATCTATACTTGTTCAGTGCTTGGGAAAAATTGCTGCCTGAATAATGTGTGTCACAAGCTGACGGGGTACACTGAGTATCAGATAGGATTTTCTGCTGACAGTAGAATTGGGTAGAGCCACTTGTCAAATGTCAGAGACCAATGTCACTAATAAGGATGCCCTCTTGATGTATATACTCAGCCTGCAATTGAGAATTGTAGCCAGGTATACATTTCAAAGGGGATCTTGTCTGTGACTGGGATAGAAAGTTAGTGGTGAGGCAGGCATCTATTGATGTCTCAAACGTCCCTTGAAGGCCTTGCCTACATGCTTGCCTTCACGTAGTGTCTTTGGATCTCATTGGTGTCTGGTGCTGCGGGAGGATGTGTCATTTGAGCATTCTATATCTGGCTTGTCTTTCCCTCTGCAGGCACAAAGGGGGTACTGGGGGTCTTGGCAAAGGTAGGTGATTTCTGAAAAGTCTGAGTTGAGGACCTGTACAGCTTTGACATCCAAAAAGTGGAAAGTGGTCGGGTGTTGATCCTGGGTAAGGATGGTAAAAATGCCATTAGCCTTTCACATTATAAGATGCAGCAACCACCTCCATCAGTACATGGTTCCTGCAGATTGGATGCAATCATGCAAAGGACATAGGAGGCGAAGTATATGATTTAAAAGCTCTGATAGGCCAAGGATTCCGGTGCTATTAAATTCAAATTGACCTTTCTGTTTGATGCTTTCTTAAGGAGGTCTTCCCCTACTATGTAGAAGTAAATGCGGCATAGAACAACCCTTAAAGATGGTTTTGCTGTGTGTCTGTGGCCTGGGATTCATTGGACTCAATCTCTAACTTCAACATTGAGTTTTGTCTGGCAGCATATTTCAGACCGCTGTGACCATAATATTTGAGTCCTGGCTTGTGGGGGCTTTGGGGCGCCCGTGATGCCCTCAGGTTATTCCTGCAATTGTGGTTTTCAGCATCATCTATGCAAAGCTGCATTTATATAAGATACTAGGGCTGGGAAAAAATTGATTCGATTTAAAAATCGAGTTGGTAGGTCAAATCGATTCTTTTTTTCAAAAAATCTATTTTTTAGATTTTTTTCCCCAGGAACGGTGCTAAAGAATCCTCCTATTACCGGGTGCAGACCCTCACAAACGACCCTCCTGTGTTCCTCCTGTTTTGATAGCCTCTCCGGGGTGTGCAGGGGAGAAGTCAGTCAGTCACGATCCTGGGAAAAGGCCGCAAGGCCGGCCATCGCCTAAAAACTCCTGCCCGCAGCTCCTCAGGACCGGCGCGGTTTCCATAAAAAAAAAAAATCGATTTGAATCGTAAATCGAGTTTTTTATAAAAAAATTGCAGATTTTTTTAGGGGAAAAAATCGCCCAGCTCTATAAGATACTGCTGCTGTTGTGGCTGTCACCTTCTCTAAAATAGAGAGGTCACAATCTGTGGCTTTTCTAAATCCTTCCAAGTCTGCTGTCTGTGTCTCTAGGTCCTACAGTTGTTGTTTGATCCCATCTATTTATTTTTGTATAGTTACCCCCAGTCATTGTGTATTCACCTCTAGATCTTGCCTAGTGTAGACAGAGTGTAGCATGTCTTGTAGCGCCCTGTTTATTTTTCCCTGGGATGTGAGAGAGGACTCTTATGTGGATGGGAAAAGATCTCCGGTGAGCCAGAAAGTTTGCATTCGGCATCAAAGACGGACAAGGGTCCAGCTGTATTCTGACAGTGAGGACAGTAAGGTATTTTGCAGGAAGCCATTTGTCAGGTCACTTGTGGCCAGATGACAGATGCACACCCTAGGGGGTCAGGAGTGCACCACAAGGTAGTGAACCCTATGGCTGACTGCTGCGGATAGGATACTGGGTGGTTGTGGAAAGCGGGACCAGAGGAGCACAACCGGGATCCACAGGAAGCTAGAGCCGAGATTCCCCAGGGCGCAGAGTCTAAGACCCAGCAGGTCTTCACCAGAGCCTCTAGTGGTGAGGATGTTACGCTGCAGCTAGGTCCAGGTCGTGACCCCTAGAGTCTCCTAGCTCACGCCTCGTAGGGTAAGGAGGAAAGAGGGGAAGCAGCAGCACAGGATACAAGAATAGTGAGGGGAAAGGCCAAGGTCAGGGCAACAAGCAGACAAAGGATAAACGAAGGACAAGCCGAAGGTCAAGGGCCACAAGCAGACAGGGATAGTCAGGAACAAGCCAATATCGTAACAGAGAGACAGACGAAGCACACAGCAGGCGGGAACCCAAACACACAATGCTTGAACAAACACGTTGATCAGAAAAGCAGGCTTGCAGTGCACAGGTTAATATAGTGTTCTGTGATAGGGCCTGGGGTGGAGTCAGGCTGGGAGGAGATTATAAAGGAAGCCAGGTGAAAGGGTCTGGCCTCTAAGATGAACACATGAGGAGGAAAGGTAAGATGGCAGACAGACATTAGTGCATATCCATGACAGTACCCTCCCTCTTACGAGGCCTCCCCCTTCCCCGCCTGGGCCCAGGTTTAGAGGGAAACTTCAGATCAGGGATGAGCCGAACACCCCCCTGTTCGGTTCGCACCAGAACCTGCGAACAGACAAAATGTTTGTGTAAACTTTAGAACCCTATTAAATACAATGGACTCGAACTTTCGAAATCTAAAGTGTTAATTATAAAGGCTAATATGCAAGTTATTGTCCTAAAAAGTGTTTGGGGACCCGGGTCCTGCCCCAGGGGACATGTATCAATGCAAAAAGAAGTTTTAAAAACGGCCGTTTTTTCGGGAGCAGTGATTTTAATAATGCTTAAAATGAAAAAATAAAAGTGAAATATTCCTTTAAATTTCGTACCTGGGGGGTGTGTATGATATGCATGTAAAGTGGCGCATGTTTCCCGTGCTTAGAACTGTCCCTGCAAAAAATGTCATTTTTGAAAGAAAAAAATGCATTTAAAACTGACTCGCGGCTATTAATGAATTGTCGGCTCCCGGCAATACATACAAAAGTCATTGATAAAAAAAAAAAAAAAAAGCGTGGGGGTTCCCCAGAATTCAATTACCAGGCCCTTCAGGTCTGGAATGGATATTAAGGGGAACCCCGCCGCAAATTTTAAAAAAAATTGACGTGGGGTTCCCCCAAATATCCATTCCAGGCCCTTCAGATCTGGCATGGATTTTAAGGGGAACTCCACCCCAAATTTTAAAAAAAATGGCGTGGAGTCCCCCTAAAAATCCATACCAGACCCCTTATCCGAGCACGCAACCTGGCCGGCCGCAGGGGAAAAGGGGGGGACGAGAGAGCGGCCCCCCTCCCTCCTGAACCGTACCAAGCCACATGCCCTCAACATGGGGAGGATGTCCCCATGTTGATGGGGACAAGGGCCTCATCCCCACAACCCTTGCCCGGTGGTTGTGGGGGTCTGCGGGCGGGGGGCTTATCGGAATCTGGAAGACCCCTTTAACAAAGGGGACCCCCAGATCCCGGCCCCCCCTATGTGAATTGGTAAGGGGTACATTGTACCCCTACCATTTCACAAAGAAAGCGTAAAAAAATGTTTAAAAAAACACACAAACACCTTGAAAAAGTCCTTTATTTAAAAAAAAAAAAAAAAAACATTCCAGCGGTGAAATCCAGTGTCCCGCGGCGATCCCGATGTCCAGCGCTGTCCTTCATTGGTTATGCCTGAGCGGACCTGATGGGGAACTCCCTCTCAGTATTTTAAATGTATAGACCCGCCCCTTCTAAAGTTCCCCATCAGGTCCGCTCAGCGGACCAGATGCGGAACATGAGAAGGGGCGGGTCTATACATGTATTACCAAAGTGAGAGCAGTTCCCCATCAGGTCCGCCCCCCTCGGTATGTCGGACCCGCCTACGTCATTGGCTTGAGCGGGGAACTTCCTTCACTATGTAAATTTAAATTACACAGTGAAGGAAGTTCCCCGCTCAAGCCAATGACGTAGGCGGGTCCGACATACCGAGGGGGCGGACCTGATGGGGAACTGCTCTCACTTTGGTAATACATGTATAGACCCGCCCCTTCTCATGTTCCGCATCTGGTCCGCTGAGCGGACCTGATGGGGAACTTTAGAAGGGGCGGGTCTATACATTTAAAATACTGAGAGGGAGTTCCCCATCAGGTCCGCTCAGGCACAACCAATGAAGGATAGCGCTGGACATCGGGATCGGCGCGGGACACTGGATTTCACCGCTGGAATGTTTTTTTTTTTTTTTTTTAAATAAAGGACTTTTTCAAGGTGTTTGTGTGTTTTTTTAAACATTTTTTTACGCTTTCTTCGTGAAATGGTAGGGGTACAATGTACCCCTTACCAATTCACATAGGGGGGGGCCGGGATCTGGGGGTCCCCTTTGTTAAAGGGGTCTTCCAGATTCCGATAAGCCCCCCGCCCGCAGACCCCCACAACCACCGGGCAAGGGTTGTGGGGATGAGGCCCTTGTCCCCATCAACATGGGGACATCCTCCCCATGTTGAGGGCATGTGGCTTGGTACGGTTCACGCTCTCTCGTCCCCCCCTTTTCCCCTGCGGCTGGCCAGGTTGCGTGCTCAGATAAGGGGTCTGGTATGGATTTTTAGGGGGACTCCACGCCATTTCTTTTTTAAATTTGGGGTGGAGTTCCCCTTAAAATCCATGCCAGATCTGAAGGGCCTGGAATGGATATTTAGGGGAACCCCACGTCATTTTTTTTTTTAAATTTGCGTCGGGGTTCCCCTTAATATCCATTCCAGACCTGAAGGGCCTGGTAATTGAATTCTGGGGAACCCCCACGCTTTTTTTTTTTTTTTATCAATGACTTTTGTATGTATTGCCGGGAGCCGACAATTCATTAATAGCCGCGAGTCAGTTTTAAATGCATTTTTTTCTTTCAAAAATGACATTTTTTGCAGGGACAGTTCTAAGCACGGGAAACATGCGCCACTTTACATGCATATCATACACACCCCCAGGTACGAAATTTAAAGGAATATTTCACTTTTATTTTTTCATTTTAAGAATTATTAAAATCACTGCTCCCAAAAAAACGGCCATTTTTAAAACTTCTTTTTGCATTGATACATGTCCCCTGGGGCAGGACCCGGGTCCCCAAACACTTTTTAGGACAATAACTTGCATATAAGCCTTTATAATTAGCACTTTAGATTTCAACCATAGATTTTTCGAATTTGCCGCGAACACCCCAATTTGTTCGCTGTTCGGCGAACGGGCGAACAGGCAATGTTCGAGTCGAACATGAGTTCGACTCGAACTCGAAGCTCATCCCTACTTCAGATGAAACTCCTTTAAGAGACAAGGTGCAAAGACCTAAGATGCAGCGATCCAAGACCTCTCCTCAGGACCAAACCCCTTCCAATGAACGAGGTACTGAAGAACGCCTTTAGAGAGTCGGGCGTCCAGAATTTGACTGACCTCGTACTCCTGATTATCCTCAGAGACAGGCGCCACGGTAGGGAGAGGAGGAGAGAATTTATTGAGGACTTAAGGCTTTAGAAGGGCAACATGGAAGGAGTTAGTGATTTTAAGGCTCTTAGGAATCTGGAGTTTGAAACAAACTGGATTCAGTTTAGCAGTTACAGTGTATGGACCAATGAATCGTGGAGCAAACATCAGAGAAGGAACTCGGAGCTTGATGTTCCTGGTGGAGAGCCAGACTTTGTCCCCTGTCTGAAGAGAAGGCGGTTTACGCCTGCGGCGGTGGGCAAAGCCTTTGAATTTTTCAGCAGCTGCCCGGAGGGAATTATGAACGTCACCCCAAACAGAATTGAGAGACTCCTGAACCGAAGTCAAAGCTGGAATATCTGGAGAACAGATCATGGGAAGAGGAAGTTGAGGGTGTTTTCCATAAACTGTGAAAAAGGGTGTCTTCTGCGAACTGGTATTCACATGATTGTTATGGGAGAATTCTGCCCATGGGAGTAGAGAGGACCAATCGTCATGATGAGAAGACTCAAAGGTGCGAAGAAAGACCTCTAACTCCTGATTAACCCTCTCAGTCTGTCCATTGGATTGAGGATGGTAAGAAGAGGAAAAATCCAAGACAATATTGAGGGATTTGCAAAAGGCTCTCCAAAAACGAGACGTAATTGGACTCCCCTGTCGAAAAAAATATGAGAAGGAACCCTATGGAGGCGGAAAATTTCTCGAATAAAAATAGGAACCAAGGCAGGAGCAGAAGGAAGACCAGGAAGAGGAACAAAATGATCTATCTTGGAGAACCGATCGATTACCACCCAAATGACTGTATTATTCTCAGACAGTGGGAGGTCGGTGATAAAATCCATGGCAATATGTGCCCAGGGCTCCTTAGGAATGGGCAAGGGCATGAGGAGACCAGCAGGAGCTTGTGTGGAGGATTTAGACTGAGCACAGACATGATAAGCCTTAACGTAGTCTTTGACATCTGAGCGGATATTAGGCCACCAGTAGAGACGACTGATGAGTAAGAAGGATCGGAGGAATCCAGAATGACCTGCCACCTTGGAATCATGTCCCCAACGAAGGATCTTAGCTCTTAGCTCAGTGGGGACAAAGGTCTTACCAGGCGGAATTTTTGACTTCAGGGTGGTAGAGTGGGCAACAATGCACGAGGTTGGAATGATCGGCTCAGGTTCAGGGGCGGACTCCTCATCCAAAGTGTCAAATGACCTTGAAAGCGCATCAGCCCGACCGTTGCAGGAACCAGGTTTGTAGGTAATTGTGAAATTAAAATGGGCAAAGAAGAGACTCCACCTGGCCTGTCTAGGATTCAGACGTTTAGCATTCTGTAGATACTGTAAATTCTTGTGATCAGTAAAGATCGTTATGGAGTGAGGGGAACCCTCCAAGAGATGACGCCACTCCTCTAACGCCAATTTAATTGCGAGAAGTTCCCGATCACCGATGGCATAACTCCTTTCTGCCTGAGATTTTTTTTTGGAGAAGAACGCACATGGTTGACGTCTCTTCTCAAAGAATTGAAGAAGCACAGCTCCCACCCCCATTGAGGAAGCGTCCACTTCAATAAAAAATGCATCCCCAGGATTTGGTCTCCTCAAGAGAGGTCCAGAAACAAAGGCCTGTTTCAGGTCGTGAAATGCAGAGACAGCTTCGGGAGGCCAGTCTTTGGCATTCACACCCTTCTTGGTCAAAGCGATAATAGGCGGGAAGAGTAATTCCTTATGAACTGCCTATAATAATTTCTGAAGCCAAGAAAGCGCTGTGTGGCCTTGAGGCTAGCAGGAAGAGGCCAGTTGGTAATAGCCAAGACCTTCCCAGAATCCATACAAAGACCCGAACATGAGACAAAGCACCCCAGAAACAGGACCTCAGAACATTCAAAGGAACATTTCTCCAGCTTGGCATAGAGATTGTTCTCTCTAAGACGCTGAAGTACAGTTCGGACATGGTTTCTGTGGACAAGCAGATTTTCAGAAAAGATCAGAATGTCATCCAGATAGATGACAACAAACTGGTACAGCAGATCTCTGAAGATTTCATTGACGAAGTTTTGAAACACGGCTGGGGCATTACACAAACCAAAAGGCATCACCAGGTATTCGTAATGCCCATCTCTAGTGTTGAATGCAGTCTTCCATTCGTCACCCTCCCGTATTCGAATGAGATTGTACGCGCCTCTGAGATCCAACTTGGTGAAAATGGAGGCACCCTTCAACCTATCAAATAGCTCAGATATTAAGGGTAAGGGGTATCGATTTTTAATAGTAACCGCGTTTTAAACCTTGATAGTCGATGCAGGGTCTTAGGGTACCATCCTTTTTGGCAACGAAAAAGAACCCTGCCCCTGCAGGCGATGCGGATTTCTGGATGAAACCTCTCTCCAGATTCTCTGCGACATACTTAGACATGGCCTGGGTCTCTGGGATGGACAGAGGGTAGGTACGACCCCTGGGCAGAGTTGCTCCGGGAACAAGGTCAATCGCACAGTCAAAAGATCTGTGGGGAGGAAGCACCTCAGCTGATTTCTTATAGAACACGTCCCAGTAATCGCTGTATGCAGCGGGAAGATCAGAAGAAACAGAAGTGGTAGGAACCGGAAGTCTCTCCTTGGGGGCCACCTTGAGAAGACATGACGAGAAACACGAGGGACCCCAAGCCAGGACCTGCCCTGAGACCCAGTCCACATGTGGAGAGTGGAGCTGTAGCCAAGGAAGGCCCAATACAATGGGGGTAGAGGCCTTGGGTAGAATGAGAAAGGATATCCACTCCTGGTGGAGAATCCCTACCGACATCCTAATGGGTAGCGTCTGGAAGCGAATAGGGCCCCCTGGGAGAACAGTGCCATCAATTGCCGAGACTACCAATGGGGTAGCGAGAGGTGAAAGTGTAAGCTTCATAGAAGAAGCAGTTCCCCAATCCATAAAATTGCCGGCAGCCCCGGAACCCAGATATGCAAGGGTTGATTGAGGAGAAGTGCCTACATGAAGGAACACTGGCAGGAGAAGGCGAGAAGGTGATGTTTCTGGGTCCAATACTCCACCTTCCAAATGTATTAGACCCGAGCGTTTCCCGGACAGAAGCGAGCAGGAGTCACGAAAATTACCCTTGCCCCCACAATAGAGGCACAAGCCCAGAGTTCTGTGCCTAGCATGTTCTTCGGGGGTTAGTCTGGTCCGGCCCAGCTGCATAGGTTCCTCAGCAGGCAGAAGATTCTCCACGGGATGAAGGGAGGGGAGTTCAGACTGGCTAGGGCCCAGGGAGTGCTGGCGTCTTTTTTCTAGGGACCTCTCCTGAAAGCGAATGTCGATCAGATTGCACAAAGAAATTACATCGTCCAGACCGACGGGGATGGCTCTTCCCGCTAATTCGTCTTTCACTCGGTCAGAGAGGCCATGTAAAAAGGTAGCGACCAGGGCCTCATTGTTCTAGCTCAATTCAGCTGTGTGGATACGGAACTGAAGAGCATATTGTCCCACTGAACTAGATTCTTGGCGAAGACGTAAGAGGGCACTAGCCGCTGAAGAAGCCCGAGCCGGCTCCTCGAAGATGTTACGAAAGAGCTGCAAGAAGTCGGACAGGCTGGAAACCACCGGATCATTCTTATCCCACAGGGGGGCAGCCCAGGCTAAAGCTTCACCGGAGAGGAGGGAGAGGATATAGGCTACCTAAGCCCGGTCAGACAGGAAGTTTTGAGGCTGAAGCTCAAAATGAATCGTACATTGGCTGAGAAACCCCCTGCAGGCCTTGGAGTCCCCAGAGAAACAGAACGGAGCTGGCAGTTTTAATGAGTGTGTGGCTGCGACTGGTGCGAAAGGCGCAGCCGCTGGTTGTACTTGAGGTTGCAGATTTGGGGTTCCCAAGGAGGTCTGAAGTTGCTCGAAGCGAGAAGCCAGAACCTGGAGGAATTGCATCACCCGAGTCTGATCTGATTCCTGGGTCTCAACTCTACGACTAAGCCCTGTAATGGATCATCCGTGGGGAGCGGCATGTCAGCCGGGTCCATGGCTGATCAAACTGTCAGGTCACCTGTGGCCAGATGACAGATGCACACCCTAGGGGGTCAGGAGTGCACCACAAGGTAGTGAACCCTATGGCTGACTGCTGCGGATACTATACTGGGTGGTTGTGGAAAGCGGGACCAGAGGAGCACAACCGGGATCCACAGGAAGCTAGAGCCGAGATTCCCCAGGGCGCCAAGTCTAAGACCCAGCAGGTCTTCACCAGAGCCTCTAATGGTGAGGATGTTACGCTGCAGCTAGGTCCAGGTCGCGACCCCTAGAGTCTCCTAGCTCACGCCTCGTAGGGTAAGGAGGAAAGAGGGGAGGCAGCAGCACAAGATACAAGAATAGTGAGGGGAAAGGCCAAGGTCAGGGCAACAAGCAGACAAGGATAAATGAAGGACAAGCCGAAGGTCAAGGGTCACAAGCAGACAGGGATATTCAGGAGCAAGCCAATATCGTAACAGAGAGACAGACGAAGCACACAGCAGGCAGGAACCCAAACACCCAATGCTTAAACAAACACGTTGATCAGCAAAGCAGGCTTGCAGTGCACAGGTTAATATAGTGTTCTGTGATAGGGCCTGGGGTGGAGTCAGGCTGGGAGGAGATTATAAAGGAAGCCAGGTGAAAGGGTCTGGCCTCTAAGATGAACACATGAGGAGGAAAGGTAAGATGGCAGACAGACATTAGTGCATATCCATGACACCATTCCTGTGTTCTCCCTATTGATGAGGCAGTAGATTTTGTGAGCACTAGGGATGAGCTTCGAGTTCGAGTCGAACCCATGTTCGACTCGAACATCGGCTGTTTGCCGAATTTCGAACATTATGGGCTGTTCACGGCCAAATTCGAGTGGCGCGTCACGGCCCATAATTCACTGCGGCGTCGCAGTGCATTGCTGGCTGATGATTGGCCAAGCATGCACTATGACCCGCATGCTTTGGCCAATCACAGCGCACAAAAAATGGAGAGCCATAATTGGCCAAAGCCAGGGTGGCTTTAGCACAGAGTTATGAATCATGTCTCCTTTGCACAGAGTTCACCTAAAGGTACCTGAATACAATTGATGGTGTTCTCATACCAATACCACAGGCAGGGATCTGCTTTATTTTCACTTAGTGTATTGTGTACTTTGCACAGCGTTCACCTAAAGGTACCTGATTACAATTGGTGGTGTTCTCATACCAATACCACAGGCAGGGAGCTGCATTAATTTCATTTAGTGTACTTTTGTCCTTTGCACAGTGTTCACCTAAAGGTACCTCAATACATTTAGTGGTGTTCTCATACTAAAACCACAGGCAGGGATATGCTTTATTTTCACTTAGTGTACTGTGTCCTTTGCACAGCGTTCACCTAAAGGTACCTGAATACAATTGGTGGTGTTCTCATATCCAAAACCACAGGCAGGGAGCTGCTGTATTTTCAGTTAGTGTACTGTGTCCTCTGCACAGTGTGCACCTAAAAATAACTGAAGACAATTGCTGCTTTTCTCATACTAATACTAATACCACAGCAGGCAGTTGATTCTGCTAGCTGCAGTATAATCACTATATATCTATATATATATACATCCCACCTTTGTGCAGCTACATCTCACTGCAGGCCATTAGTATGTCTGGAAGGCAAACAAGGAGAGGCAGACAGTCACGAGCCAATAAAAGAGGGCAAGCAGGCTCTGTGTCTTGTCCTTCTTTTCGGCAGCTGGCCATGTTGAGCCGCACCATGCCGAAGACTTGGTAGAGTGGATGACCAAGCCGTCCTCATCCTCTCTCACCCAGGCTCAGGGTACTTTGTCTTGCAAAGCAGCTGCCAAAGCGGCCTCTTCCCTCGGCTCAATGGCATTAGTCACTCCTTCCCTAGCCCCACCATGTCCTCCTGAGGAATCCCCCGAACTGTTTGACCACAGTGTTGGGTACATGCTCCAGGAGGATGCCCAGCGTTTTGAAGGCTCCAATGATGGTACCCAGCTAGAGGAAGGCAGTAACGTGAGCCCAGACAGAGGGGGTGCCCAAGAAGGACAGCAATCTGGCAGTCATGTTCCCCCAGCTGCAGCATACTGCCAGATTTTCTCCAGTGATGAGGAGGGAGGGGATGATGAGGTCACTGACTCCACGTGGGTGCCTGATAGGAGAGAGGAGGAGGAGGAGGCACATCTCCAACGAGGCAGGATGCCCTCCAGGGGCCAGCTTAAGGGCAGCCAACCGACTGCATCACACCGCAGTGTTCCGCATGTTCAGGGCGCTGCTGTCTCTGCGTGTTATTCCAAAAGTTCTTTGGTGTGGGCCTTTTTTGGGACATGTGCAGCAGATCGCACCATTGCTATTTGCAACATATGTCTGAAGCGTATCCCGTGTGGCCAAAACATGAGCCGCTTGGGCACCACGTGCTTGACCAGACATATGTTGACCTGCCATGCAGTCCGTTGGCAAGCATACAAAAAAGACCCACACCAAAGAACAAAGCGGACCTCTCCTTGCTCCTCATCAGCTGGGATCTCCAACCCCACTATACCTTCAGTCCTCTCTGAAACCTGCACTGAGAGGAATGAAGGTGTAGAATTAGGTGTGTCACAGCCAAGTACTTGCGGGCAATCTGCTATCGGTACACCAACGTCAGATTGTACCAGGCAAATTTCTCTGACCCAGCTGCTGCACCGCCGAAAGAAGTTCGCTCCCAGCCATCCACATGCCCAGCGGTTGAATGCTAGCTTGGCTAAATTGCAAGCACTTCAACTGCTGCCTTTTCAGTTAGTAGACTCTGCCCCCTTCCGTGAGTTTGTGGAATGTGCGGTTCCTCAGTAGCAGGTTCCCAAACGCCACTTTTTCTCACGGAAGGCGATTCCGGCTCTCTACCGGCATACGGAAGGCAATGTTTTGGCCTCGCTGGACAGGGCGGTCAGCGGTAAGGTGCATATTACCACTGACTCATGGTCCAGCAGGCATGGACAGGGACGTTACCTATCTTTCACGACGCATTGGGTGACTCTGCTGGCAGCTGGGAAGGATGCAGGACAAGGTGCAGTAGTGTTGGAGGTTGTTCCGCCACCACACCTCCAAAATGCTAATTTTGGTGATTCTGACACACCTCTTTCCTCCTCTTCTTCTTCCTCCATGGCCTCTTCCTGTGCTTTGTCCTCGGAAACAGCGGTGCTCCGTAGGCGTTTAAGGGGCTACGCAAGTACGCAGGCAAAAAGATGCCATGCGGTG
The DNA here is from genome assembly GCA_029206835.1 of Rana muscosa. Classification (NCBI taxonomy): domain Eukaryota; kingdom Metazoa; phylum Chordata; class Amphibia; order Anura; family Ranidae; genus Rana; species Rana muscosa. The sequence continues at coordinate 54,479,189 of CM055123.1, forward strand.
CTTGAGCTGGTGTGCTCGGGGGACAGGAGCCACACTGGGGCAGAGATTCTGTCAGCTCTGCAGGGGCAGGCTCAGAGGTGGTTGACACCATGCCATATTAAGCCAGGAATGGTGGTTTCCGACAATGGCACCAACCTCCTCTCTCCGCCCTCCAACAGGGACAACTGACCCTGTTTGGCTCACGTCCTTACTTGGGCAGGTACCTGAGCTTACAGGAGGTCCTGAAGCAGGCCAGCAAACTCTGTGGGCATTTCCGCCAGGCATATAATGCCAGTGCTCGGCTGGCTGACCTGCAAAAGGAATACTACCTGCCCAAGAACCGCCTAATCTGTGACATGCCCACCAGGTGGAACTCTACGTTGGCCATGCTGCAGCAGCTGCACACGCAGCAGAGGGCCATCAATGAGTATCTGTTTAAATATGGCACCAGGACAGGGTCAGGGGAGCTTGGATTTTTTCCCCAGCCAGTGGGCCATGATCTGGGATGCATGCACTGTCCTGGCACCATTTGAGGAGGCCATGAGGATGGTGAGCAGTGATAGTGCATGCATCAGTAACACTGTCCCTCTAGTCCACCTGTTGGAGCACATGCTGCATGGAATAATGGACAGGGCACTTGAGGCAGAACAGAAGGAGGAAGAGGAGGACTTCCTTACCTATCAAGGCCCTCTTTATCCAGACAGTGTTCCTACTGGCCCGCCTATCACACAGGAAGAGGACGATGAAGAGGAGGAGGATTGTGTCAGCATGGAGGTGGAGCCTAGCACTCAGCAGCAGTCTTCATGGGATCAATTACAGTCCCAAGACACCCATGGACTTGTACGTGGCTGGGAGGAGGTGGCTGCTGATCATGTCGTCCTGAGTGACCCAGAGAACTCTGGACAGAATGCCTCAGCAAACCTACGCTGCATGGCCTCCCTGATCCTGCAAAGCCTGCGGAAGGATCCTTGTATTCGTGCTATCAAGGAGAGGGATCATTACTGGCTGGCAACCCTCCTTGATTCACGGTACAAGGGTAAGATTGCGGACCTTATCTTGCCGTCGCAGGGGGAGCAGAGGATGAAGCATCTTCGGGAGGCCTTGCAGAAAGGTCTGTGCAACGCGTTCCCAGAGACTGGGAGGTTAAAAATTACTGGTCCTGGACAACGTGTTGCTGAGGCTTCGGTCAGTCAAAGAAGGAGCGGTGGAGAAGGTGGCCGTCTGACCGATGCGTTCAGACAATTTTTAGTCCGCAGCCCCAAGGTATGATCGGTTCCAGCAACCATCGCCAGCGTCTGGTTTACATGGTGCAGGAATAACTAGGGGCAAGGTCAGACTTGGACACCTTTCCCACTGAAAATCCTCTGGGTTACTGGGTTTTGAGGATGGATCACTGGCCAGAGCTTGCACAGTATGCAATTGAGCTACTGGCCTGTCCTGCATCCAGCGTTCTTTCGGAACGAACATTCAGTGCTGCTGGAGGCTTTGTAACCGATCACAGGGTGTGCCTGTCCACCGACTCGGTCGATCGACTGACCTTCATAAAAATGAATCAGCCTTGGATCACCACCAGCTACCAAGCACCTGATGCTGATGTAACAGAATAATTTTCTTTGAAATGTCAGATCCCTTCAAGACTGCCTATGCTGATGCAGAGTGACTATCCTGTTATGCTGAGTGACTATCCTCTTCCTCCTCAATGATCATGCTGATAACATGTAAGAATTTTTTTGTTTCTGGGCACCGCCACCAGTGGCTAAGGCCCAATTTTCTGCCCTTGTTTAACAGGGGCGTGTAATTACAATTTTTAATGCAATACTTTGCAGCAGGGCTCATTCCTGCGCTCCAACTAGAGTATCTGTGAGGGGTTGCAGTGTTGTGGACCCAGCACCAGTGCCTAAGGCCCAATTTTTCTGCCCCGGATTAACAGGGGAGTGTAATTAAAAATTTTGATGCAATACTTTGCAGCAGGGCTCATTGCTGTGCTCCAACTACAGTATCTGTGAGGGGTTGCAGTGTTGTTCAACAGAGGCATGTAATTACAATTCTTGATCTAATAATTCACAGCAGGGCCCATTCCTGCACCCACCAAGAGTAACCGTGAGGGCTTACAGTGTTGTGGCACCAGCACCACCACCAAAGGCCCAATTTTTCCTACCACTGTTCAACAATGGCATGTAATTACAATTCTTGATATAATAGTTCACAGCAGGGCATTCCAGCGCCCACCAAGTGTAACTGTGAGGGCTTACAGTGTTGTGGCAACATCAACACCTAAGGGCAACATTTCTACAGAGTATATACGGCAGGCCCCTACTTTCAAACATCCAACTTACAAACGACTCCTACTTGCAAACGGAAGGAGACAACAGGAAGTGAGAGGAAATCTACCCCTAGGAAGGGAAATTCTCTCCTGTGATGTCGCATACACACGACCATTTTTCATGACGTTAAAAATGCAATTTTTTTAATTGGTCATTAAAAACGATAGTGTGTAGGCTCCAGAGCATTTTTAACGACGTGAAAAATGGCCTAAAAAAAAATTAGAACCTGTTCTATTTTTTCACGTCGTTTTTCATGTCGTTCTTTTAAAAAACGGTAGTGTGTATGCTTTTACGAGGGGAAAAAAAATGTGCATGCTCAGAATCAAGTATGAGACGGGAGCGCTCCTTTTGGAAAAACTAGCGTTTGTAATGGAGATAGCACATTCGTCACACTGTAACGGACTGAAGAGAATGAGGCTGAAAAGTGTAAATCGTCTCTCACCAAACTTTACTAATACGAGGATAAGCAAAAGCAGCCCAAAGGGTGGCGACCATCCGAATAGAACTTCCCCTTTATAGTGCTTTCGTACGTGTTGTATGTCACCGCGCTTTGCTCGAGCGTTTTTTTTCATGAACGTGTGTATGCAAGGCAGGCTTGAGAGGAAACACGAAAAATCACGTCAATAAAAACGTCGTTTTTTAAATGACATTAAAAAATGGCCGTGTGTACGCGGCATGAGAGTTAATATTGGAAAAAGGTGTCTCCTCTCCACTGCTGCTTTATCACCAATCCTTGTTTCAATAAAAAAAACAAATTTTCAAAAAACATTTGTCATTGGGACGGAAAGTGAGGTGAAATGTTCTGAACAGGTGCACACAGGGCCAGATTAAGAGCATCATGGGCCTGGTGCTGAGGATTTTGGTGGGCCTTTTTACGGAAACAAAATTAAAATACAAGCAATTTTTTGCTAAAACAAATTAAATATACTCTCACCAGTAATACCAGCCGTGCAGCCTTTGAGCAGCAGCAACACCACCAATACCACCTGCTATGCAGTCTCTCACCAGCAGCAACATAGGGAGACTACATTTCCAAACTGGCGTTCAGGGACACCCCCCCTTCCCAAAAAAAGATGAGGGTGGGGGATTTAGTCTCTGGGTTGATGGGGAAATTGGCAGTGGGGGTGATTTGTCAGGCAAATGGCTGGTGTTAGCACTTAAAATAATCCTGACACCATGCTTGATATGGTGTCAGGATGATCAAAATCCATTATTTCTATTACTACATTGTAATATATAGTGAAATAGTTCAACTCACAATAATGCAGAATCAGCTTGTCACTTGCCACCAGATGCAGCTTGTTACCTTGCCACCCAAAGCCTGCCACCAGATGTAGTGTATCACTTTCCACAGCTGCCTGCCACCAGATGCAGCATGTCACTTGCCACCAGCAGCCTGCCACCAGATACAGTGTGCCACTTGCCACCAGCAGCCTGCCACCAGATAGTGTGCCACTTGCCACCAGCAGCCTGCCACCAGATACAATGTGCTGCTTGCCACCAGCAGCCTGCCACCAGATATAGTGTGCCACTTCCCAACAGCAGCCTGCCACCAGATACTGTGTGCCACTTGCCACCAGCAGCCTGCCACCAGATACAGTGTGCCACCAGCAGCCTGCCACCAGATACAGTGTGCCACTTGCCACCATATAGTGTGCTACTTGCCACCAGCAGCCTGCCACCAGATACAATGTGCCACTTGCCACCAGATACAGTGTCCCACTTGCCACCAGCAGCCTGCCACCAAATACAGTGTGCCACTTGCCACCAGCAGCCTGCAACCAGATACAGTGTGCCACTTGCCACCATATAATGTGCCACTTGCCACCAGCAGCCTGACACCAGATACAGTGTGTCACTTGCCACCAGCAGCCTGCCACCAGATACAGTGTGCCACTTGCCACTAGCAGCCTGCCACCAGATGCAGTGTGCCACTTGCCACCAGCAGCCTGCCATCAGATACAATGTGCCACTTGCCACCTGCAGCCTGCCACCAGATACAGTGTGCACCTTGCCACCTGCAGCCTGCCACCAGATACAGTGTGCACCTTGCCACCTGCCACCAGATACAGTGTGCCACTTGCCACCAGAAGCCTGCTACCAGATACCGTGTGCCACTTGCCACCATATAGGGTGCCATTTGCCACCAGCAGCCTGCCACCAGATACAATGAGGCCCCTTCCCACCAGATACAGTGTGCCACTTGCCACCCACAGCCTGCCACCAGTTACAGTGTGCCACTTGCCACCAGATGCAATGTGCCACTTGCCACCAGCAGTCTGACACCAGTTACAGTGTGCCACTTGCCACCATATAGTGTGCCACTTGCCACCAGCAGCCTGCCACCAGATGCAGTGTGCCACTTGCCACCAGCAGCCTGCCACTAGATACAGTGTGCCACTTTCCACCAACAGCCTGCCACCAGATACACTGTGCCACTTGCCACCAGCAGCCTGCCACCAGATACAGTGTTCACCTTGCCAACCACAGCCTGCCACCAGATACAGTGTGCCACTTGCCACCCACCAGATACAGTGTGCCCCTTGCCACCAGCAGCCTGCCACCAGATGCAGTGTGCCCCTTGCCACCAGCAGCCTGCCACCAGATACCGTGTCCCACTTGCCACCCACAGCCTGCCACCAGATACATTGTGCCACTTGCCACCCACAGCCTACCACCAGATACACTGTGCCACTTGCCACCAGCAGCCTGCCACCAGATACACTGTGCCACTTGCCACCCACAGCCTACCACCAGATACACTGTGCCACTTGCCACCAGCAGCCTGTCACCAGATGCAGTGTGTCACTTGCCACAAGCAGCCTGCCACCAGATACAGTGTGCCACTTGCCACCCACAGCCTGCCACCAGATACAGTATGCCACTTGCCACCAGCAGCCTGCCACCAGATATTGTGTGCCACTTTCCACCAGCACCTTGCCACCGGATTTAGTGTGCCACTTGCCACCATATAGTGTGGCACTTGCCACCAGCAGCCTGACACCAGACACAGTGTGCCACTTGCCACCCAGAGCCTGCCACCAGATACAGTGTGCCACTTGCCACCAGATACAGTGTGACACTTGCCACCCACAGCCTGCCACCAGATACACTGTGCCACTTGCCACCCACAGCCTACCACCAGATACACTGCCACTTGCCACCAGCAGCCTGTCACCAGATGCAGTGTGTCACTTGCCACCCGCAGCCTGCCACCAGATACAGTGTGCCACTTTCCACCCTCAGCCTGCTCCCAGATACAGTGTGCCACTTGCCACCCGCAGCCTGCCCCCAGTTACATTGTATCACTTGCCACCAGCAGCCTGCCACTCCCTCTAGGACTCTGCCCCGCACTGGCACTGAAAGATGGCTTTGATGAGATGCACTAATGGGCACTGATAGGTGCCACTGAGCTGCACTGATAGGTGACACTGATAGAGGGCACTGGCACTGAAAGGTGGCTTTGATGAGATGCACTAATGGGCACTGATAGGTGCCACTGAGCTGCACTGATAGATGACACTGATAGAGGGCACTGGCACTGAAAGGTGGGAATGATGAGATGCACTGATCTGCACTGATAGAGGGCACTGAAAGGTGGCACTGAGATGCACTAATGAGCACTGATAGAGGGCACTGGCACTGAAAGGTGGCACTAATGAGATGCACTAATGGGCATTGATAGAGGGCACTGGCATTGAAAGGTGGCACTGATGAGATGCACTAATGGGCACTGAGCTGCACTGATAGGTGGCACTGATAGAGGACACTGGCACTGAAAGGTGGCACTGATGAGATGCACTGATCTGCACTGATAGGTGGCACTGATAGAGGTCACTGGCACTGAAAGGTTGCATTGAGATGCACTAATGGGCACTGATAGAGGGCACTGACACTGAAAGGTGGCACTGATGAGATGCACTAATGGGCATGGATAGGTGACACTGAGATGCACTGATAGGTGGCCCTGATAGAGGGCATTGACACTGAAAGGTGGCACTGATGAGATGAATTTATGGGCACTGATAGGTGGCACTGAGCTGCACTGATAGGTGGCACTGATGAGATGCACTGATCTGCACTGATAGAGGGCACTGGCACTGAAAGGTGGCACTGAGATGCATTAATGGGCACTGATAGAGGGCACTGGCACTGAAAGGTGGCACTGATGAGATGCACTAATGGACACTGATAGGTGGCACTGAGCTGCACTGATAGAGGGCACTGGCACTGAAAGGTGGCACTGATGAGATGCACTAATGGACACTGATAGGTGGCACTGAGCTGCACTGATAGAGGGCACTGGCACTGAAAGGTGGCACTGATGAGATGCACTAATGGACACTGATAGGTGGCACTGAGCTGCACTGATAGGTGGCACTGATAGAGGGCACTGGCACTGAAAGGTGGCACTGATGAGGTGCAATGATCTGCACTGATAGGTGGCACTGATAGAGGGCACTGGCACTGAAAGGTGGCACTGAGATGAGAGGCACTAATGGTCACTGATAGAGGGCACTGGCACTGAAAGATGACACTGATGAGAAGCATTAATGGGCACTGATGGGCTGCCTGCACTGATATAGCTGCCCCCCCCCAACAAAAAAAGTTAACCACTTCAGCCAGTACTGATACACACTTCTTCTGCACAACAATTAGGACTTATCTGTCTGACAGTGACTTCCCTAGTGGGCCGGCGCTCATGGCTTACTTGAAGTTTTTCAGATTCTTCTCCTGGCTCTCACAGCACCGCCCGCACAGCACTCCTTTCGCGATCGAGCCTCACTGGACGCCGGAGACGGCCTCTGGATGATGTCACGCCGACCGGCCAGGACGTCAAGCTCCACCTACAGGGGAGGAGCACGCTCAGCCTCGGTGCACTGTCACCGCCCACGCCAGAAGAGGCTCTGCTCTTCATGATAGCCGTGGCCCGGCGCCCGCGATTAAATGTTGTTCAGCTGACTGATTTAATGGGCTGCCTATAAATAATGCAGCTGCCTGCTGGACATCATCAATGTCAATGTGTTATATAGCGGCCAGCAGCTGACGGCCGGGCCCTAGTGGTGAGAGAGTTTGGGCCTATATTATGAAGTGGGCCTGGAGCTGCAGCTCCAATAGCCCCATATGTTAATCCGGCCCTGGGTGCACAGACAGCAAAACAAATGTTACAGGGGTGATAACCCTTCCCTATGTTTTCCAAAAAGCTTAAAAATAGATTTTTTGGCTGGAGCTACACTTAAAAAATGTACCTGTTCCAAATTACTCTCTTGTTTGCACCGCCTGTATACTGCTGTTCAGAGTATATAGGGCCTTTTTTTAATTTGGGCGGGGTTCCCCTTAATATCCATACAAGACCCAAAGGTAATGGGCTGGGGGGGGGGGTACCCATGCCGTTTTTCTCAATGATTTTCATCCATATTGCCGGGACCAGACATTACATTAAAGTCATAAGCAGTTTTAAATTCCTTTTTTTCCTTTAGAAATGTCATTTTGTGCAGGGACAGTTCTAAACACGGGAAACACGTGCCACTTCGCAGGCATACTATAGACACCCCCCAGGTACGATATTTAAAGGAATATTTCACTTTTTTTTTTTTTACTTTAAGCATCATTAAAATCACTGCTCCCGAAAAAACTTCAGTTTTTAAAACTTTTTTTTGCATTGATACATTTCCCCTGGGGCAGGACCTGGGTCCCCAAACCCTTTTTAGGACAATAACTAACATATTAGCCTTCATAATTAGCACTTTTGATTTTGAACATTTGAATCCCATAGAATTAAATAGGGTTCTAAAGGTCGCGCAAACTTTCGGTCCGTTCGCAGGTTCTGGTGCGAACCGAACTTGGGGGTGTTAGGCTCATCCCTAGTGAGCACCATTTGGCTGGGTTGTGTGTCCCTCAGGCCGACTTCTGTGCTGCAATGTAAGCATGGATGTTCACTGTTCTGGCATGCTGGGTAGGTCTACATGTGTCTCTCATCTTGACTATGATTTGTATGTGTAGCGGGTATTTAAATTTAAGGGAAGCATCTGGGTGGTAGTGTAACCCAGATGCACTGATTATTGTTTATGGAGGACTCTGGTGGTGTGAGGTTCCCTGGGGTCCGAGGGTGGCGCTGTTGCCCTGGGCCGGGGGTTGAACCCTCACTGCAAGACTGTACTCTTTTTGTCCCTTTCCGGCGGTTGTACAGCGGGGCGGGGAACCTGCTCTGACGCTGGGGAGAGGAGATAAGGGGGCCGATGCCCTGAGCACGGGGTTCAGAATCGGAGGACACCGCCGCGCCCAGGCACCTTCAGCCTGGGTGCGGGCGTTCCGGAGTTTCGGGCACAGGGGCCCTTGACATGGCCGGAGCGGGAGATGGAGTCCATCCCCGGCACCTTTAGTCCTGGGGTGAGGTACTATTGAGGAGGCCTGGGACCCAGTACCTTCGACTGGGTTCCGCAAGGGTGGAGGAGTCCGAGGGGCCCTAAGATGTTGGGCGCCTGAATCTGAGATGAGGAGGCCGGGGAGTGTAACCCTTCCGAACAGCCCGGTGCAGCATTTGCCGGTGACGGTGGGGCCTCCGGTAACTCTCTCGGAAGGATGTCTTCCCTCTGACTGGGGCCACAGCTTAAAGAAGGTAACTCCTGTTTCATGTTCATCAGAGTTGCTGGTAGAGACTCAGAAAAGGAAAGAAGTACATTCACAGCCACTGTGCACCATAACCGTTGGTGATATCTCAATGGTTTAGTTTGATTAAGGATTGTGCCTTGACCTACTCCCTACCTATACTGAACGATTTATTGCTGTTGAAGAATAAATAAGAGTTGGACCTTTTCAGTGGTGTGGAACTCTGGTTACTGGGAGCAAAGGGGGGTAATTTAGAGGAAAGACTTGACCCTGGGTTATACACGCGACCCGATGGAAAAATACGTTCGGGCCTTCACCTCTATCCAGAAGAGGACATGGGCCATGGTGGATCTCATCCCTCCTCCCAGGTTCCCCTAGACAAGACAGCAAGCCGAGAAGAAGAAGAAGGGGTGAGCCCGCTACATGTGGGGGCATTGTGTCCGGGATGTGTGTTATACCGTTTGAATTTGAACTTTGCTGCCCGGAGGAGTTCCAAGTAGGTCGGCCATGTTGGCCAGCACGCCACGAGGCACACCATAGCTGTGCAGTTCATGGGCAGGGAGAAGAGAAAGCCCGCGAACAAGTGCAGAGTATGGGAGGAGTCTGGCCATGTGGAAGGACACATGTGGAGATTCCGGCGCAAATTGGTCAGTGCGTTATGGAGCAGTAGACAGTCAGTATGACCTCAAATACTCCGTGGATTTCTGGTCCTTCTACCGCGGAGATGACTTTTGCTGCTCCGATTATGGACACAGGAATAAGGCTAAGGCCCTGAGGACGTTTGGCTCTGTACACATGCAGAGACATAGAGGCCCTCGGTGTGATCTGTCCCGGCTGTTCGGGACTGGTAGTCCACTTGAAGCCGTTCGGGCGATGTGAGGCTTGCAAGAAATTCCTTTTTGAGGTGGAGCCATCCACAGAAAGGCCTTGCGCTGTCACGGGGATGCTATACACAGACATCCAATACAGGTGATCAGATCATTGGGCTGCACTTTAAGGAATCAGGAACAGAGTAAGTGAAAATATATATATTTATTAAAGATAAAGGCACACGTGTAATCAAACAACAGCAAACCATAAGCAAGAAATGAATACAAGAGAACACAACAAACCCCAAAACAACCCGATCTAACTATCTAACTAATATATACAAGTAAAGGGAACACACATACATAAACAAGGCAGGGACGAGAGACAAGGGGAGCAGAAGGCCAGGTACTGGGAGCAGTCAGCAAGGGGGAGCTGGAAGCTGGTATCAGGGGACAGGTATCAGGGGACAGGTCTCAGGGGACAGGGTACAAGGATCAGAGTCCAGGACAAGGCAGGGAACGGATCAGGTTCAGGTTCAGGCAACGGATCAGGTTCAGGTTCAGGTTCACGCAGGGACCAGGCTTACAGAAGGAATTCTGGAGCACTGAGCCTGGTTAAGGGCAGGTTTATATAGTCCAGCAGACCCAGATCAGGTGTGCTTGATGGCTGGTAGAAAGTCTTGGTGAGGAGACACCCGCTGGTGGCCACCAGAACTACACCCACTGGTGCCGAATGCAACAGTGCCACAAGCAGGTGAGCCCAGTAATGACACCATTCCTGACAGTTCCCCCCCTTAAGGAGTGGCCTCCGGACACTCCATTCAGCCCTTGGTTGGACAGTCCGAGTGGATGCGGAAACACCCTAAAAAGTTTCCATACTACGTCTGCGGACTTCTTCGCACTTCCTAAGCCAGAGTCCTTTAGTTCACTGGGGGACGTGCCACTAGAGCCTGAAAATAGGGCACGCATCCCACCACCAGGGTCAGGAAGTTTAGATTCGGAAGTAAAAATTAGCAGGGCAACGGGCAAGAACCCATTGGAGGCAGACCACGCAGGGGCATTACATTCAGGCTAGGTGACAAGCAGGATTAAAATAGTGGAAAAAAGGGCATCCATCAGGAAGACATCAGCAGCCAGCTGGGCATCAGGAACAGGTCTTAGCAGGGACCATATCCTCAGGCTGGGCAGCGGGCTCCGAGTCATCAGGCTGGGCAGCGGTAAAGAAACCACCAGGCAGAGTATCAGGAATGGAACCATCAGGAACTGGATCGTGAGGCTGGATACCAGGTACAGGGTCACCAAGCAAGACAGTAGGCTCTGGAACATCAGACTGGGCAGTGGGCAACGGAGCAGCAGACAGAAACATCTCCGGCTGGGCAGCAGATGGAACATCTCCGGCTGGGCAGCAGACGGAACATCTCAGGCTGGGCAGCAGACAGGATCATCTCAGGCTGGGCAGCAGATGGGATTATCTCAGGCTGGGCAGCAGACGGGATCATCTCAGGCTGGGCAGCAGATGGGATCATCTCAGGCTGGGCAGCAGATGGGATCATCTCAGGCTGGGCAGCAGACGGGATCATCTCAGGCTGGGCAGCAGACGGGATCATCTCAGGCTGGGCAGCAGACAGGGTCATCTCAGGCTGGGCAGCAGACAGGCACATCTCAGGCTGGGCAGCAGACAGAATCATCTCAGGCTGGGCAGCAGACAGGATCATCTCGGGCTGGGCAGCAGACAGGATCATCTCGGGCTGGGCAGCAGACAGGATCATCTCGGGCTGGGCAGCAGACAGGATCATCTCAGGCTGGGCAGCAGACAGGAACATCTCAGGCTGGGCAGCAGACAGGAACATCTCAGGCTGGGCAGCAGACAGGAACACGTCAGGCTGGGCAGTAGGCTCCACAGACTGAGAAACGGGCATCATAACCTCAAGCCGGGAAACGGGCACCACAACCTCAAGCCGGGAAACGGGCACCACAACCTCCAGCCGGGAAACGGGCACCACAGCAGGCACCACAACCTCAGGCCGGGAAACGGACACCACAATCTCAGGCTGGGAAACGGGCACCACAACCTCAGGCCGGGAAACGGGCACCACAACCTCAGGCCGGGAAACGGGCACCGGATCTTCAGGCGGGGTCTCATGCACTGAATCTTCAGGCGGGGTCACCGGATCTTCCGACTGGGGCACCGGATCTTCCAACTGGGGCACCGGATCTACCGACTGGGGCACAGGATCTACCGACTGGGACACCGGATCTACCGACTGGGACACCGGATCTACCGACTGGGACACTGGATCTTCCGACTGGGACACCAGATCTACTGACTGGGACACCGTCATAAGGACTTCTGTTTGGAAGACAGGCACAGGAATTTCAAGCTGGCAGACTGGCACAGGAACTTCAAGTTAGCAGGCTGGCACAGGAACTTCAAGTTGGCAGGCTGGCACAGGAACTTCAAGTTGGCAGGCTGGCACAGGAACTTCAAGCTGGCAGGCTGGCACAGGAACCTCAAGCTGGCAGGCTGGCTCTGGAACTGCAGGCAGGAAGGCTGTTTCTGGAACTGCAGGCTGGAAGGCTGGCCCTGGAACTGCAGGCTGGAAAGCTGGCCCTGGAACTGCAGGCTGGAAAGCTGGCCCTGGAACTGCAGGCTGGAAAGCTGGCCCTGGAACTGCAGGCTGGAAAGCTGGCCATGGAACTGCAGGCTGGAAGGCTGGCTCTGGAACTGCAGGCTGGCCCTGGAACTGCAGGCTGGAAGGCTGGCCCTGGAACTGCAGGCTGGAAGGCTGGCCCTGGAACTGCAGGCTGGAAAGCTGGCCCTGGAACTGCAGGCTGGAAGGCTGGCTCTGGAACTGCAGGCTGGAAGGCTGGCCCTGGAACTGCAGGCTGGAAGGCTGGCCCTGGAACTGCAGGCTGGAAGGCTGGCCCTGGAACTGCAGCCTGGAAGACTGGCTCTGGCACTCCGGGCTGGAAGACTGGCTCTGGCACTCCAGGCTGGAAGACTGGCTCTGGCACTTCAGGCTGGAAGACTGGCTCTGGCACTTCAGGCTGGAAGACTGGCTCTTGCACTTCAGGCTGGAAGACTGGCACAGGAACCTCGGGCTGGCAAACTGGCACAGGAACCTCAGGCTGGCAAACTGGCACAGGAACCTCAGGCTGGCAAACTGGCACAGGAACTTCAGGCTGGCAAACTGGCATGGGAACTTCAGGCTGCCAAACTGGCACAGGAACTTTAGACTGGAAGACTGGCACAGGAACTTTAGACTGGAACAGGTTGGTGGGTGTGGAGGCAGGTTGGGAAAGTGGCAGGATTGAATGGGTTGGAAAAACTTCAGTTTTTTCTTTGGTTTCGCCACTGAGGATTTGTATATGGATGTAGGACTACAGGTAATGGATGTAGCTGGTAGAGGTGAAGAGCGGAGGGATGGTGAAACAGAGGGTGCAGACTTTGAAGGGGGCTTTGAAGGAGCTGATGGAGGCAGCCAAGAAGAAGCAGAAGGGTAAAAGGCAGGGTAAGTGCAGCAGGAGGAAACAGGGTACTGGTACTTCATTGTTAGCTGGGTGTATTGTTCAGAAAAAGTGTGAATTGGGGGAAAAAGAGATTGTATGGCTCCAGAATTCTGTCACGGGGATGCTATTCACAGACATTCAATACAGGTGATCAGATCATTGGGCTGCACTTTAAGGAATCAGGAACAGAGTAAGTGAAAAGATATATAATTATTAAAGATAAAGGCACACATGTAATCAAACAACAGCAAACCATAAGCAAGAAATGAATACAAGAGAACACAACAAACCCCAAAACAACCTAATCTAACTATCTAACTAATATATACAAGTAAAGGGAACACACATACATAAACAAGGCAGGGACGAGAGACAAGGGGAGCAAAAGGCCAGATACTGGGAGCAGTCAGCAAGGGGGAGCTGGAAGCTGGTATCAGGGGACAGGTATCAGGGGACAGGTCTCAGGGGACAGGGTACAAGGATCAGAGTCCAGGACAAGGCAGGGAACAGATCGGATCAGGTTCAGGTTCAGGCAACAGATCAGGTTCAGGTTCAGGCAGGGACCAGGCTTACAGAAGGAATTCTGGAGCACTGAGCCTGGTTAAGGGCGGGTTTATATAGTCCAGCAGACCCAGATCAGGTGTGCTTGATGGCTGGTAGAAAGTCTTGGTGAGGAGACACACGCTGGTGGCCACCAGAACTACACCCACTGGTGCCGAATGCAACAGTGCAACCAGCAGGTGAGCCCAGTAATGACACCATTCCTGACACGCGCCTACCACCTCAACTACCTCACAGGTACTGCCACTCCGGAGGGAGAGATCGAAGCCTATGCGGGCATTCCTGTGCGCACTGACTAGGGCGAAGTGAAGGCCCCAGCGGAGACTGAAAGAGAGAAATCCGAGGATGCTGCCTCGGTCACCACAAGCTCCCTGCTCCCACCACTGAAGAGGAAAGTTGGCCTGGTAATGGCATCCTATGGTCGTTGAAGAGCTTTGCCCCGTTGTTTGCCTGGCCTGGATAGATCCGGAGGGAAGAGCCCTGGACGTCCCTGTTCTACTAAAGGCCCAGGTGAGCCAGGGGTTGGGACTGTGTGTGTGGTTGGAGGTGTCGGCAGCCCACAGTCGGTGGGGGCCATTCAGGGGAGTGATTCCGTGTCTACTGGGAATTATCTGCCCGCGGAGTTTTATGACACGTCCGACCTGGAGTCATTATCTGATGCCGGTGATGACGGGGAGATCGATGAGATCTTTCATAAGAAGGGATGGGACAAGATGCCGCTACCCTCGTCCAATGCAACAAGGGACCCACCTATGTCCATTGGGGATAGTACACCCCGGGTGGAGGCCTCGGAGCCTAGGGAGGAATCTGGTCCCCTGTCTGCCCTTCCACTTCCTGAATCATCAGATGTTTCACCTGCTCCTGTTGTGGGAGTGCAACGTGCATCACTGCGGGCTCCTAAGCCCAAATCAACAGAGGTAGTGAAAGTACCTCGTCATCCAGAATCCATCGTTCTGCCTGGAGAGGGAGACCGTGCCACAATGCCACCTTTGGCCAGGCTGCAGCGTCTCTTCTGCCAAAAGGTTGCCTGTGAATATCGGTGGGAATACCCATATTTGCCACGAGAATTGCTCTATGAGGTGGAAGTCTTGCGGCAGCGGTGGTACAATGAGTTCGTCTGGGCATAGCTTAAGGTACCTCATGTACGCAGATATCTCTCGTGTTCACCTACAGTTACCAGATTCAAGGACTGTAAGACAGAGTGGATGTTAGGGAGGCACATCCATGCTGACAAGGTGATTATCTGTCGCAAGGATGGAGAGAACATTGAGTATAATGTGGAGACCTTTGACAAGCATTTAAAGCCTTTGTTCCTGCCGCACCCAAAGTTCTACTTATAGGAGAAAAAGACTCCTTTATATTCTCTTTTATTGCTGAATACAGGGACTGTGCTCTAACCCTTTTTTTTCTTGGGATGTTTTACTCTTCGGAAAAATGGGAGCTGTTACTGTTGTTTGTTCTCCCTCCTTCTCCTCCCATCAAGGAAAATAAATCAGTGACTTTGGGGCATAGCCAGTATAGGGTCACAGCACAGAGAAGTAAAAGTTCATCTGGATCTGAGAAGTGTCTTTACCGCGGCATTGCCACCAGGTGGCGGTGTTGCGCAACGATTGTTTGTTTTACACTCTGCACTATACTTAATGGAGTGAATGGGTTTCTTTACGGATAGACCCATTCCTTCCAAGAAAACACATACATTGTGCTAGGATCTGTGTTTCTTTTCTTTTTCCCCTCTGCAGGAGACTCATATATCAAGGCTGCTGAGAATGGGGTGGTTCTTAGAGAGGGGGGAATGTTAATGTGTAAAATATCTAAGTATTTAAAAAAAAAAAAGAGTTCATTGTTTGTTTTCTTGTTTTCCTTTCCCATTCTAGGTCCTGGCACAATTCATGGCTAAGTTTGTAGGGCTTGGTTCTACCTGTAGTTTGGTCTCTGGGTTGAACTCATGTTACCACTCTTTGGAAGACATGGGTTTGCACCAGACACTGGGGACCAGTGTCAAATCACCAGGGGGAGAGTGTAGCAGGTATTTAAATTTAAGGGAAGCATCTGGGTGGTAGTGTAACCCAGATGCACTGATTATTGTTTATGGAGGACTCTGGTGGTGTGAGGTTCCCTGGGGTCCGAGGGTGGCACTGTTGCCCTGGGCCGGGGGTTGAACCCTCACTGCAAGACTGTACTCTTTTTGTCCCTTTCCGGCGGTTGTACAGCGGGGCGGGGAACCTGCTGTGACGCTGGGGAGAGGAGATAAAGGGGGCGGACGCCCTGAGCATGGGGTTCAGAGTCGGAGGACACCGCCGCGCCCAGGCACCTTCAGCCTGGGTGCGGGCGTTACATAGTTACATAGTTACATAGTTAGTCAGGTTGAAAAAAGACACAAGTCCATCCAGTTCAGCCATAAAAATAAAAATAAAAAAAAATATATATTGTACAATCCCATATACCCAATTCTATACCCACAGTTGATCCAGAGGAAGGCAAAAAACCCCAGAAGAGCATGATCCAATTTGCTACAGCAGGGGAAAAAATTCCTTCCTGATCCCCCGAGAGGCAATCGGATATTCCCCGGATCAACTTTACCTATAAATGTCAGTACCCAGTTATATTATGCACATTTAAGAAAGAATCCAGGCCCTTCTTAAAGCAATCAACTGAGCTGGCCAGAACCACCTCTGCAGGGAGTCTATTCCACATTTTCACAGCTCTTACTGTGAAAAAACCTTTCCGTATTTGGAGGTGAAATCTCTTTTCCTCTAGACGCAAAGAGTGCCCCCTTGTCCTTTGTGTTGACCGTAAAGTGAATAACTGAACACCAAGTTCACTATATGGACCCCTTATATATTTGTACATGTTGATCATATCCCCCCTTAATCTCCTCTTCTCAAGAGAGAATAAATTCAGTTCCTCTAATCTCTCCTCATAGCTGAGCTCCTCCATGCCTCTTATCAGTTTGGTTGCCCTTCTCTGCACTTTCTCCAGTTCCCCAATATCCTTTTTGAGAACTGGGGCCCAAAACTGAACTGCATATTCCAGATGAGGTCTTACTAATGATTTGAACAGGGGCAAAATGATATCTCTCTCTCTGGAGACCATACCTCTCTTAATACAAGAAAGGACTTTGCTCGCTTTGGAAACTGCAGCTTGGCATTGCATGCCATTATTGAGCTTATGATCTACCAAAACCCCCAGATCCTTCTCCACTACGGATCCCCCCAGTTGTACTCCCCCTAGTATGTATGATGCATTCATATTCTTAGCCCCCAAGTGCATATCTTTACAATTATTAACATTAAACCTCATCTGCCACATAGTCGCCCAATTAGACAGAGCATTGAGGTCGGCTTGTAAATTGGCGACATCCTGTAAGGACGTTATTCCACTGCATAGCTTGGTGTCATCTGCAAAGACAGAAATGTTACTTTTGATCTCAGACCCAATATCATTTATAAACATATTAAAAAGTAAGGGTCCCAGCACTGAACCTTGGGGTACACCACTGATAACCTTGGACCATTCAGAGTAAGAATCATTAACCACTACTCTCTGAATTCTGTCTTTTAGCCAGTTTTCTATCCATTTACAAACTGATATTTCCAATCCTGTAGACTTTACCTTACACATGAGCCGTGTGTGGGGAACTGTATCGAACGCTTTTGCAAAATCCAAGTATACCACGTCCACAGCCACCCCTTTGTCCAAGGTCTTACTTACCTCTTCATAAAAAGAAATCAGGTTTGTTTGACAACTTCTGTCTTTCATGAATCCATGCTGTCTGTTGCTTAAATAGTTTTTTTTCAGCAAGAACTCATCTATGTGGTCTTTTATTAATCTCTCCAGTATTTTCCCAACTATAGAAGTTAAACGAACAGGTCTATAGTTACTTGGTAAAGACTTAATTCCCTTTTTAAATATAGGCACCACATTGGCCCTGCGCCAATCCAGTGGTACTATTCCTGTCATTAATGAGTCCCTAAAAATTAAATACAATGGCTTTGAAATTACAGAGCTCAATTCTTTTAGGATCCGTGGGTGTATGCCATCTGGTCCAGGTGCTTTATCCACCTTTATTCCATCTAAATATTTCTGGACCATATCACTTTTGAGCCATTGTGTCACTACCACCCCCATTTTGGACATGAGCTCCCCCATGCTCCTTTGTATACACAGAACTGACGAAAGTATTTAATAAATTAGCCTTCTCTTTGTCCCCAGTCGCCCACTCTAGATTATTTTGTAAAGGGCCTACATGCTCAGACTTGACCTTTTTACTATTAATATATTTTAAGGATTTTTTTGGGGTTTGTCCTACTATCTTTTGCAATCTGTCGTTCATTTTGAATTTTTGCATCCTTGATTTCCTTTTTACATATCCTGTTATATTCTTTGTAACATTTAAATGACACTAGTGTTCCCTCATTTTTATATTTTTTAAAAGCTCTTTTCTTATAGTTTATAGCTTTTTTAACTTTGGCAGTGAGCCACATAGGTTTTATTTTTAGCCTTTTAAACTTATTGCCCATGGGAATATACTTTGCAGTGAGTTCACAAACAGTCTTTTTGAAGAATTCCCATTTCTGTTCTGTGCCCATTGATGCCAATATTCCTTCCCAGTCTAAGTCCTGGAGAGCAGCGCTCATCCTTGGAAAATTTGCTCTCTTGAAATTACGTTTTGTTAGCTTTCCTGTATGTGATTTTTGCTTACAACTAACATCAAATGAAATCATGTTATGGTCACTGCTACCCAGGTGTTCCTTTATCTGAACATTAGTAATACGCTCTGCATGGTTTGAGATTACCAGGTCCAACAGAGCATCATTCCTAGTTGGGGCCTCAATAAACTGGACCATAAAATTGTCCTGCAATAGGTTTATACATTTTTGCCCTTTAACTGTCCCAGCAGTTCCATTACTCCAGTCAATTTCTGGGTAGTTAAAATCCCCCATTATTATCACCGTCCCAGCCCTTGCAGCCCTTTCCATCTGTGCAAGGAGCTGAGTCTCTAACTCCTCATTAACATTGGGTGGTCTATAACAAACTCCAATGATTAGCTTTGAACTACGCACATCTGTATGCAGTTCCACCCATAATGCTTCAGACTCATCACACTCTCCATCCACCAGGTCCTCTTTCACACTCGCTTTGAGATCACTTCTCACATAGAGACAGACCCCTCCACCCTTCCTTTTTACCCTGTCTTTCCGAAAGAGTGCATAGCCAGGAATATTAATAGCCCAGTCATGTGAGGAATGAAGCCAAGTTTCAGCAATACCGATTACATCATAGCTCTCCTCATGCACCAGAGCTTCCAACTCACCTATTTTGCTTGTCAGACTTCTGGCGTTGGTGAACAGACACTTTAATGCATTAATATATTTTGACCGGTCACATACTATCCTCTTGGGTGTTCCCAGATTGCAACTAGTACTTGCTACTATACTTACCTTGGGTTTATGTGCTTTGGTTACCCTACCACTAATGCCCCTAATACTACCCTCTAGAATATGTTCCCCGCTAACTCTCACTATCTCTGGACCCTCCCCCCCGTCGCCTAGTTTAAAAACCCCTCTAACTTTTTGGCCATCCTTATTCCCAGCTGATCTGCACCCTCCTCATTTAGGTGCAGTCCGTCCCTTCTATAGTACTGGTTATCGACTGAGAAGTTGGCCCAGTCCTCCAGGAACCCAAACCCCTCCTTACTACACCAGCTCTTCAGCCACTTGTTTACTTCCCTAATCTCCCTCTGCCTTTCTGGTGTGGCTCGATGTACCGGTAGTATTCCCGAGAATACTACCTTGGAGGTCCTTTTCCTCAATTTAGCTCCCAAGTCCCTAAAATCGTTCTTTAGGACACTCCATCTGCCTCTGACTTTGTCATTGGTGCCAACGTGCACCATGACAGCTGGGTCTTCCCCAGCCCCTCCCAGTAATCTGTCCACCAGATCCGAGTTTCGGGCACAGGGGCCCTTGACCTGGCCAGAGCGGGAGATGGAGTCCATCCCAGGCACCTTTAGCCCTGGGGTGAGGTACTATTGAGGAGGCCTGGGACCCAGTAGCTTTGACTGGGTTCCGCAAGGGTGGAGGAGTCCGAGGGGCCCTAAGGTGTTGGGCGCCCAAATCTGAGACAAGGAGGCCGGGGAGTGTAACCCTTCCGAACAGCCCGGTGCAGCATTTGCCGGTGACGGTGGGGCCTCCGGTAACTCTCTCGGAAGGATGTCTTCCCTCTGACTGGGGCCACAGTTTAAAGAAGGTAACTCCTGTATCATGTTCGTCAGAGTTGCTGGTAGAAACTCAGAAAAGGAAAGAAGTACATTCACAGCCACTGTGCACCATAACCGTTGGTGATATCTCAATGGTTTAGTTTGATTAAGGATTGTGCCTTGACCTACTGCCCACCTATACTGAACTGTTCGTTGGTCACAACCTGTCTGTGCTAAGTGACGATTTATTGCTGTTGAAGAATAAATAAGAGTTGGACCATTTCAGTGGTGTGGAACTCTGGTTACTGGGAGAAAAGGGGGGTCATTTAGAGCAAAGACTTGACCCTGGGTTATACACACGACCCGATGGAAAAATACGTTCGGGCCTTCACCTCTATCCAGAAGAGGACATGGGCCGTGGTGGATCTCATCCCTCCTCCCAGATTCCCCTAGACAAGACAGCAAGCCGAGAAGAAGAAGGGGTGAGAGGGGTGAGCCCGCTACATATGCATGGAAAATGAGTCGCTAAACTACAAGCTTATGTCCTAAACTCCAGTGCTTTGTTTATTCACTCACTTAATCACTAAGCCATGTCCCCTTAAATAGAGGTATAAGAGAAAAGAAAATAGATACTTTCAGGAATGCCAACTTACTGCAAGTCCAAATGATTTAGTATGCTGGGAAGATAACATGCCAAAAAAGAGTCTCAGAAATGTTTGTTTAAAGTTATTTAACTTTATTAAAATTAAAAATATGCCAATGTATTTTGGGGGTCCTAAGCTTCCCATTGATACCTATGCAGAAGTGTTCTCTCACGAACAAAGTCAAGTTAGAAAACCAGTCATCTAGACCACATCTGACTAAAGCCTCGTACACACGATCAGATTTTGGGACGACCGTTCGTTTTGTTTTTTGTTGCATGCTAGTCTCATGTCGAAAGTGAAGAGGTTACTCACTGTACGAAAATTCTCGTACGAACAAATTCATCTTTAGAAGTGACGTAATGTGTTGAATAGTTTTGTATGTTTTCTTTTGTTTCTGAGCATGCGTAGTCTAATTAACCGAAAATCGGACGTTGTGTTCACATCCGACAAAAATGTTATAGTCTGCATATCCAGCTTTTGTCGGACGAAAAATCTGAATCTGCTGTCGAAAGCACCATACTAACGATCCGAAAATGGTCAGATCGTTCGTCGGACTAAATTTTACTTCAGATTTTCGTATCGTGTGTACGGGCCTTTACACATACCCTCCTACTAAAATCCAAATAACTCTGCAAGTGGTACCTGTACCTCTGTAAGCAAACTTACTAAGGGCCATTCTTACCTAATTGCAAAAAATACAGTAATATGGGATTTAACGTTGTAGCTTTTAAATATTTTAATGAAACAATAAATATTTAGTATGTATATTTTATTGGTGCTGTTTAACATTCTTGACTGATAAAAGGGGTAAGAAAACATTTTTTAATTATTCAGATGCAAATAAAGCTAAAACGTTTAGCCATAATTATACCATCTCATTTAATTCATGTTGTTAAAACGGCTGCAAAAAAAAGAACACGAAATGTAGTCCAAAATTTTCATTTTTAAAATAAGCGTCCAAAATAAATTGGAAAAATAAAAATAGTGGTCTTTTCTATAGCAACCAGTCAGGCATTACATTTCATAATTTCATTTCATACCTGAGCTACAAAATGACAGATGTATCTGGACTGGTTGGGTGGACAACATTTCCACGTTTTCCTTTTCTCCAGACATTATAAATCTATTTGAATACATTTTATAGGTTAGCTTGGCCTTACAGCTGACCCTATACAAGAACTGCTGTGCTCTTTATATGCTTGCTCCCTAGCTGTTTATGATTTTGCTATCATTTTACTATACTCTCCCACTTCAGTATAAATGATTTAGCGCGTGTTGACTTTGGCTACAATACAGAATAATATTTTACTTCTGATAACGTGACTATCGTGCTGGTTAATTTCCAGGCAGTGTTGGGCTTTCTTGCCTGTGGCTTTATAAGACTTTTCTCACAGAATTGATTTGTATGTCTTTCCTGTAAGTAACAAGTCTGCTGCTCTTTCAGTTAGCTTCGTATAATTTCCACATTTCCTGCTCATCTGCTAACAGGATATTAATGAGGAACATGGCCATCAGATGTCTACTTTATGTTATAAATTGATTTTATGATTTTAGAAGGTGTACACCCAAAAATGTATTCACATTTTCTATTATTGTTTTAAAAGCACAATTTACACCATCTTGAGCATTTAATGGAAGCCACTGTGTCAAAGTGCAAGTCTAGTGCTTAGACACAACTTGAAATCCAATGATAAGATCTATTAGTTGAACGAGACCCCTAGATACCAAGATTTTTTCACTTAGGGGTGTACTCACTTTTGTTGCCAGCGGTTTAGACATTAATGGTTGTGTGTTGAGTTATTTTGAGGGGACAGCAAATTTACACTGTTATACAAGCTGTACACTCACTACTTCACATTGTAGCAAAGTGTCATTTCTTTAGTGTTGTCACATGAAAAGATATAATAAAATATTTACAAAAGTGTGAGGGTTGTACTCACTTTTGTGAGATACTGTATGAAAAACCTGAAGAGTTTGACAGTGTTTACCAGAATAGCCCAACATGATATTAAAGTAAAGGAAAAGGCTAAATAGTATGGTTCTTAGCTCCTGAGTCCCATTTGTTATGGGCGAAGAAGGCCACATAAATGTCAAAATAGTTAAGGGTAAACATTTTCCAACTTCAAACCCCCTTAGTAATGACAATAGGCACAACATACGTACTATACATAGATTACTGTATGTCCCCATTTGATGGACAATAGCAATGATAGAAAAGGTGATATGAAAGCAACACATAAAAAAAAAAAAGAAGCATAATACCTACTGAATTAAAACAAAAGTTAGCTGATGTCTTTATATTGTATTGCAAGAAACATAAAAGGGGGGGCATGATAATAGCACTTGGATAGAGATTTATAGTATTAAAATAAATACTGATACAATGTCAACAGCACCAGCAGATCCATTTTAACATAAACAGATAGAGGACAGTCACCAACTTTATAGTGGCAAAATAGCATACTTCGATACAGTCCCAAATAAGCATGACAGACGATGGAAAAAAAGTAAGAGCATTCTGTTGCTTATATACTGACGAAGGATTCAAAAACTGATGTGATGAGAATTGTATTCAGCAGAGTAGTGGATGCAAAAAAAGAGAATATACATATAGCATTTTTCCTGTTTTCCTATATGTACATGATTAAAGGGGTTGTAAAGGTAAAAGTTTTTTCACCTTAATGCATTCTATGCATTAAGGTGAAAAAACATCTGTGGCTTAGCGGCCCCCCAGCCCCCCCCCCCGTTTACTTACCTGACCCCTCAAAAGTCCTGCGCCGTGAACACGCTTGCTTCTCAGCTCATTCATTGGTTGATTGAAAGCAGCGTAGCCATTGGCTCGCGCTGCTGTCAATCACATCCAATGACGCGGCTGTATCACGGGAGCGCGCCTGCAAGGACTCACCACTATGCGAGCTCGACCTGACCTGAAAAAAAGCCAAAAAACGCTAACGTGAAAAAACGGCATAAACGTTATTCAAAAACGAGGCTAACAGCACGTTTGAAACTTGTGTTACAACTGACTCACAGGCCTCGTACACACGACCGATTTTCTCGTCGTAAAAAACACGTCGTTTTTTTCGACGAGATTCTTGTTAAGCTTGTCGATTTTCTCGTCAAGCTTTCTATGCGTACACACTGTCATTTTCCAATTTCCTCGTGGTTCTCTGCGCTCACGTCCAGCACGTACGACGGCACTATAAAGGGGAAGATCTTTTTTCTTGGCGCCACCCCTTGGGCTGCTTTTGCTGATCTCGTGTTACCGCGTGTGAAGTAAAAGTTTGGGAAGAGACGATTCGCGCTTTTCAGTCTTCGTACTTTTCAGATCGTTTTCTGCCGTTCAGTTTGTGCTTGTGGGTTCGTATCTTGACTTTCAGGGCGTCTAGGCAGGTCGTATCTGTTTTACAGTGCGTTCTTGCCTGTTCGTTTCTGAATTTCATTTCGTTATTCATAGGCCTTGCTGTTCTAAAGTGCGTTCTGTTCTGTACGTTCTGATTAGACGACCGTTTCCTAGCCATGTCGCCTGGACGTTCTCGTCGTCGAGTTCGTGCTGTGCGTGCGCTTGGTGTTGGTCTGCTTGTTTTGGACCAAGACCAGTCCATGAATGGTGTGAGGAGGAGTTCATGGACCAAGAATTGGTTGCTCCAGCGGGACCAATTCTGCCACATGCCTCTGCTGCGGGAGATCGTCGAGAATAATCCTGAGGACTACAGGAATTTTCTGAGGATGTCTGACCCCGTTTTTCAGGAACTGTTGGCTTTGGTGTCCCCCTATATTACCAGGAAGGACACCGTTATGCGGGAAGCCATCAGTGCTGAGCAGAGGCTCATCGCCACGTTGCGTTACCTGGCGACAGGGAGAAGTCTTCAGGACTTGAAGTTCACCACAGGCATCTCCCCCCAGGCTCTGGGCCTCATAATCCCAGACACCTGTTCTGCTATTATACAAGTCCTGCAGGAGGACTATATTAGGGTAAGTTTTCTCCCTTAACATCACATTTTATGTAGTACATGTATGCTAATGTATTGTATTTCTTTCATCCTTCCCTAATTACCATGATTGTAATATGCTGAGAATGTCCCCTTTGTCCCCATGCATGTTGGAAGCTTTAGATTGCCCCTTTTTTATCCTCCCTAAATATTTCCCCTCAATAACTTTTCCAGCAGGGGCGCCTGTTGCTCCAAATGTTGGGGGGTTCCAACCCCAATTTCGGAAATAAACTTCCTCCTTTTTTGCTCTGTTGCCTAATAAACGCCCCCAGATGTCCCCTCCAATGCAGCCATTTAGTCCCCTCTAATGCAGCCAGTTTCCCCCCAGCCCTGCACTTACCTTCTTGTGGTCAGCGCCATCCTTCTTCTGTCCTTGATGTCTTCTCCTTCCCTTCATGTTGCATCAGCCAATCATGTTACCATTAAACAGACTTGGTGAACATGATTGCCAGAGCAGCCTGTCAGTGTTTACACAAGGAATGCCCCCTCCTTGCGTCCCCGATTTTTCTTTGAGGAAGCCAATTACATCCCTCAGGTTGTAATTTGCAAGACTTTTTTAATACCTGTTTCTGCTCTGCAATTTTAACCCCCTAAATGACGCAATTATTCATATGTCGGTCGCTTTACAAGAGGCCATCCACCTGAATAGTGTGCGGCATAGACAATACATAGGTTCATGTAACGCATGAACCTATGTATTGTTCTGAGTGATGGGCACAGGAGAGAGGGGACAGTGCTCCAGCGCCCACTCTGGACGCACCGCCACTGCAATGCTATCCTGTGGCCAAACACATCTCCCCCCCCCCCAAAATAATTTAGTAATGGCCCATCAGAGGGGGTGATGAATATGATAAATGAGCCTTCCATTATACTTTTTTTACACACCTTAATAAACGTATAATTAGATTGATGCTGGTCTCTAATTTTTTGGTCTAGAATTTGCTTGTAATGTATGCCTTTGTTTTTCTAATATTATTTCATCTTGTTTCACTCCACAGCTTCCTTCCACGCCACAGGAATGGCAGACTGTGGCATCGGAGTTTGCCACGCGGTGGGACTTCCCCAACTGCGGTGGTGCCATAGACGGGAAGCACGTCCGCATCGTGCCGCCACCCCGTTCTGGATCCTACTACTACAATTACAAGGGGTTTCATAGCATTGTGCTGATGGCGGTGGTGTCAGCACGGTATGAATTCCTCTATGTTGATGTAGGGAAGAATGGCCGGATGTCCGATGGGGGATCCTTCATCCAGACGGAGTTTGCCCTCCGTCTCCAGAGTGACGACCTTGCATTGCCACCGGATGCAGGGAATATTGAAGGACTCCCCTTTGTTTTCTTGGCTGATGAAGCCTTCGGACTCGGACGGCATCTTATGAGGCCATTTCCACAGAGGACCCTGACCCCAGAGAAGAGTGTGTTCAATTACCGGCTGGCCAGGGCCCGAAGAGTCGTTGAAAATGCCTTCGGCATAATGGCCAGCCGGTTCCGCCTTTTTATGACTTCCATCCACTTGGCGGACTACAAAATAAACTATGTAGTGTTATGCTGCTGTGTGCTACACAATTTTCTTTGCCGCAAATCTAATTCATATATGGCCTCAGTTTTGCCAGAGGCTGTACTTTCCCCTGCAAATCCCCTTCCGGGCCTGGAATCTGCCCGTCTTGGCTTGCCCCCCCAAAATGCCCGTGTGGTTCGGGACAAATACATGGAGTATTTCACGGGTAGGGGGGCAATTCCTATGCCAGCCTATGTCTAAGTATCCCAATAAAAATCTTGTTTAAACCTTTAATTATTTGTTCTTTCCTGTCTCCTAGTTTGTCTTTGTGCATTTGTAGTGGCAAGTGTATTTTACTTTAGTAAATAACAACCAATTTCACTATGTTACCTTACAAAAGAACCAAATAAGCTTAGAGAGTATTATAAAAAGAAGCTACACGTTGTTTGTGGTCAAATTTTTTACTCTCTGCACATTTTTTTTGTTTTACTTTGGGGTTGGCCTGGCCACAACCCGGCAAATGTTGGCTTATGAAAATACAAAAATACCACTTGCATTTCTAAAATGACAACATTGGATACCTCTGAGCAATCTGAGACATTCAGTTACACAAACTATGTCTCTATGTGCCCGTCCTAATATGGGGTCCTGCCACCCCTTGCCCAGCCAAAAATTCAATATGCACACATTTTTACTTTTTTGCAAATAGGAAGTTTACAATCCTGATCCCTAATGTCAACATGTGCTATCTGCCATCAGGGGTGATCAATGGACGTGTTTTGGGGGTGCATCCCCTTCCTCAGTTCACCGACTTTTGATACGAGGAAGGGGTTGCACCCACAAAAGACGTACATGGATATCCCCTGATGGCAGATAGCACATGTTCACACACTGTGTGCATATTCAATTTTTGGCTGCTTTGTTACTCAAAAAATTAGTAAAAATATAAAAACAAACATGTAAAAACAAATGTGTTTGGATGGCTTATTGAATTCTCCCCAAAACATCGAGAATGTCTTTAAATGTTTGTTCCATCACATGGATTCTTTGTTTAATTAGGTCCAGTTCCGTGCTACATTCCATCACTTGCTGGATGAGGCGGAGGGCACTGTCAGCAGAGAACGGTGTGCTATCCTTCACAACATTTCCATCCCCTAAAAACCATAAAAAAAAATTAATAAAACTCTGCAGGCCTACCTCGCTTACCTTAAGCTGTGGTGTCAGATACTGACCTGTTGTGGTGACCAGATCCACAACGTCATCCACCTCTCCTTCCTGCACTTCTCCTTCCTCCACCTCAACTTCCTGCACATCTTTCGGTTGTGGATCTTTGGGAGTTTGGGGTTGCTTGGAAGTTGTGGGGTGCATGTGCTCCCGGGAGTGTCCTCCTCCCAGTCTTCTCTCCCCTATGAGAATAAAACCAAAGGTCTATGTATCACACTGTAAAAATCTCATTTTTAAACTTAAAACAGGCTAAATTGTTTGGAAGTGGGGTACAAGTGTGTGTTTGTGCGGAATTTAAAGAAAAATGCATTATTTATGACCCCAAATATGTTTAGTATTCACATTTGGATGTAATTTTTTGGACATGGAGGCACCACAAATAAACTCTGATGCACCTGTGTGGGACACCCAAAAAAGGCGGGTCTGGTGGCCCACACTATAGTGCTCCAAAGTACAGATGTGGAAGCAGCTGCTGAGTGTCCTCTCCTTTACACTGATTAAAGTTTGCATTTCATTCTCCTTACAAACACATCATCTAGACTTAAAAATTATCCACAATACTTGATCAAAAATGGCAGATGTCTAATTACTTTTGGGGGTCTAAAATAAGCCAAAACCGCGGATAGTGGCCGAACGAAGTGTCGGTAACATAACGAACGATTACTGTGCCCAACCTAGTTCAAAATATTACATTTTGGAAGGGAGTCCAATATGATAAAAAAAAAAAAAATGTCAGTTTCTAAAAAGATTAATAGCAGAAAGGTCGTCATTTTACTTACTTTTAGTGAGCATCCTCTTTATGCTCCTCAACTGGTCTGGCTCCCTCAGTTTGAGGTCTGACCACCTCTTTCTGAGCTGCTCATTTGAGCGTTTCACCCCGAACTTCGCCCTCAGACTCTTCACAACTTTAGTGAGGATTTTGGCCTTCCTTCTATTTGGTTTGCTATACGGCCCATGCTTGGCATCATAATCAGCCTTGACCAAGATGTCCACCATCTCCGCCATCTCCGCCAAAGACATATTCGATGCCTTGAATCTCCTCCTTGATCGTGACGTGTCCTCGGTCTCCGGGCTTGTCTCCTCGCTAGTTGCGGAATTATCAGACACCTGCTGTAACTCCGCCATATCTGTCTGCGCGCCGAAAGAGAAGGGGCGGGGAAAAGATGTTAGTTAGAACGTCATGGGCGGGCGACGTGTGCGGAGCGACGTGTTCGAATTTGGACGCATGCGTGGTGTGTATATAGCAAACACACATGTGACTATAGTACGTTCGGTGTGCGGAGAGAGGAGTTCAAGTGACGGACGTGCGAACGAAGGTATGTGATTTTGTGAGACTTGTAAAAATTGTTGGCCTATACTGTCTTGAGATTGGTGGAGGATATATATGGTGACTAGGATGTGAAGGAGGTTAGACTGTTTGCCTCACATTATTTAAATATAATTTATTTAACTTGCAGATACAATATGAATGTCTTTATTAGCGACAAAGAGTTCCTGGCGGAATTTATTGACCGGGTACGGGAGCTGCCGGCTCTGTGGGAGACCAAAAACCCCATCCATAAAAAAAAAGGGGTGAGAAAAGCAGCGCTGGAGAAGCTGCTCCCATTTGTGCATACCAAGGTGCCCACAGCCACAGCAAAACAAGTGGACACTAAAATTGGGAGCTTGAGAGGTACCTACAGGACTGAACGCTCTAAGGTGCTGGCTTCTCAGAGGTCAGGAGCAGCAGCAGATGATGTTTATGTCCCGGTTTTGTGGTACTGCAGCAGGATGTCCTTCCTGGATGACCACATTGAGCCAAGGCCATCACTCTCCACTCTTCCCCCCAGACTTCCCTGCAGCCAACCTGAGCCTTCTCTGGAGCAAGAGGAGGCAGCCATCCTGGATGATCCTGATTTGTCCATCTGGAGCCAGGTATAGTATTAACTGAAAATGTAGTGGGATAAAATTAATGTTTCCCAAATATGTCAGGATGAGAAACATACATTATTTTGTATTCCACAAGTGAAATCATGATCTGTAGACATTCTTCTGCACTTAATTGTGTGGTAAATAGTCAAGCTGATGTAGTGGTAAATTTAAAGCAAGGATTTATGCATTTACATTCTAATTGCTTCCATCAGGATTACAAAGTTTGATGCAAAGATTAAACCAACATATTAAACTATGTTTCTTTTTCATACACAGGATGAAATCAGCCAGGAGGAGGGTCTGGAAACTGTCAGGCAGGAGGAGGAAGGGCCCAGTGGCAGCCAGGAGGTGGCAGGGCCCAGTACCAGCCAGGAGGTGGCAGGGCCCAGTGGCAGCCAGGAGGTGGCAGGGCCCAGTGGCAGCCAGGAGGTGGCAGGGCCCAGTGGCAGACAGGAGGTGGCAGGGCCCAGTGGCAGACAGGAGGTGGCAGGGCAAAGGAGAAGCACCAGATCCCAGGTGCCTCCCATCAGGCTTCACAAAAGAGGCAGGAGGGACAGGACCACCAGTGAGGCAGCAATGGCCCTTATTAAAGAGGCCCATGCCACCCTCAAGGAGCCCACATCCCCTGAAGAGGCCATTGCCGGCCTAGTGGAGGCTAAGTTCAAGGTGATGAGCATGGAGCAACGCCTCCTATGCAAACCCCTGCTCATCACCTTGCTCAACAAGGGGGTGATGGAGCAAATTACCCCCAATACCGCCATATGTGAGGTGGCCCAACTGACCCAACCTCAACCTCCACCTCCACCTTCCTCTTCTGCCCCACCCCCTTCTGCTACACCTCCACCTTCTGCCCCACCCCCTTCTGCTACACCTCCACCTTCTGCCCCACCCCCTTCTGCTACACCTCCACCTTCTGCCCCACCCCCTTCTGCTACACCTCCACCTTCTGCCCCACCCCCTTCTGCTACACCTCCACCTTCTGCCCCACCCCCTTCTGCTACACCTCCACCTTCTGCCCCACCCTCTTCTGCTACACCTCCACCTTCTGCCCCACCCCCTTCTGCTACACCTCCACCTCCTCCTCCTGACAGGAGTACCCCTCCAGTGGGCCATCCTCCAGCTAAACGAAGAAGGAAGGCTGCAGGAAAGGCTTCAGGAAAGGCTTCAGGAAAGGCTGCAGGGAAGGTTGCCAGGAAGAAGAGGAAGTGATGGCCTTGCTTCATTGTGGTCGCACTGGTCGGACAGAAGGCAGCCTGTTGTAGTACCACACACTTGGGACATATATCTCACCTGCTGCTGTTCATGACCTCTGGGAGGCCAGCATCAGATTGTGTTCTGAAATGTGGGCCTTCTCAAGCTCCCATTTTTAGTGTCCACACAGGGTTGCTGTGTGCTCTGGGGTCCCTGGGATGCACAAATGGCAGCAGCTTCTCCAGCGCTGCCTTCTCTTTATTTAATTTATAAACATGAATAAATGTGTTTTTTGTTTAAGTTCCTACTTGACTATGTGTATTTTTAAATAAAAAAAAACAAGCTTTGGAGTAAGCAGATACATTTGACTGACAATAAAAGGCACAGATATCACCCCCCCAAAAGAATAACTAAATCTGATTAGCTCAAAAACATGGTGTGAAATTTTAAAATTATAGATTAGAAAATTAAATGGGAGATCGCTATCAAAACATTGAGAAATTATAATTAACATCATTTTGAAAAATCTAACCATTTAAATTATTCCTAAAAACTTGCACGATATAATACACATAAATCTTATAAAGAGCAGCATGAAAAAGGTTAAAAATAAGGCAGAACTCTGTGTGAATATCAGCAGCAAAAGAAGGTCTCTCGTTTTGATTAATGTAACATTCTAACGAAGAATTCAATGCAGAACATTTAAACGATGAAATATTTATGAGCGTGACGAATGTGCTCTCTCCATTATGAAGGCTTGTTTTACCAGAAGATGCGCTCCCGTCTCATAGTTGCTTGTGAGCATGCGCGCTTTTGGAAGAGTCGTAAAAGCATACACACGAACCATTTTCTCGTCACAAAACAGGCCGACGAGAAACACGACGAGGAAATCTGGAATCCTGCCGAGAAAATAGAGAGCAGGTTCTCTATTTTCTCGTCGAGATTCTCGTCAAGTTTCTCGTCGTAAAACCATACACACGAACGGTTTTCTAGACAAAAAAACTCTCGCGGCACTTTTCTTGACTGTTTACGACGAGAAAATCGGTCGTGTGTACGAGGCCACAGACACAAAAAATGCTCAAAACAAAGGATCATTTAAAAAAACATGTAATGTTTCTATTACATATGATTTTATGCACACTCCAAAAAAATACCATTTTGTCTGACTGAGCCTACCTTAAAGAAGAACATTATTAATATCAGCAACTGTTAGGACAATGAACACCTTAGTCAGGACTATGTACAATATAATGTATAGAGTGCAGGGGTTAGTAGTATTTAACATACAAAGCAACATATAGAGTGCAGCTGTCAGGATGAACCCTGATCACATCGCTTCTTTCATCAGACTGCCCCATAGACTCTGTGGTAGGGTGACCAGACATCCCCGGTTTCCGGGGACAGTCCCTGGATTGAGGACACTGTCCCCAGACCAAGTCTGTCTGAGGTTTTGTCCCCGGATTGGATTTGAACAGAGGCTGGGGCAATTTCAAAGACAGTCAGTGCAGAAATAATAAAAAAAAATCTGAATTACACATTATTTTTTTCCATTATCTGTGACCCTTTCTGATGATCATGTGCTGGTCGGAGCAGAGGGAATATTTCTTCAGTTTCGGGTACATGCCCATTCAGCTCCGCTCGCATGTTCTTCTGCCTTGGCTCAAGTCCCGGCCAGCCGCCTACTTATCTCCTTGCCTTCCCTGGTGGAGTGATCTTCCTCCGTTCCCCACCCAGTAGTAGCCGGGGCCCGGAGAGTGAGACTTGACAGGCTGTGAGACAGGCGGCGGCGATTGGGCAGAGGGTCGCTGATTGCCGCCATTACTAGTAAAAAAAAAACATGTCTCCAGATTTAATTTTTAAAATCTGGTCACCTTACTCTGAGGGGCAGTCAAATAATCAGTTAGTCTGTGGGGTAGTATTATTGACCGACTGACTGCATCACAGAGTGTAAGCAGCTAGCTACCTGGAAGGCTTTGGAGAGAAGCGAAGGCAAGGTGGGCTGGGCAAACAGGTAGAAGGCGTTGTGGCTGTCCCACTGCATTCCACTTCTGTGCAGTGAAGGCTCAGGCTGTTGATCCTTCTCACCCTCCAGGCTCCTTCAAACTCAAGGTCTCTGGGAGAAATGGCAATCTCTGAGGAAGCAGCAGTCTCTGCCTGGCAGTCTCTGGGAGCACTGGCAATCTTTATGAGGGCAAAGACTGCTCTCACAGAGACTGCCCCCACAGAGATTGCCAGTACTCTCAGAGACTGCCTGACAGAAACTCCTGGGCCCACAGAGATAGCCAGGGTGCTCCCACAGAGACTGTCAGACAGAGACACCAGCGTTCCCACAGAGACTGTCCCGGGGAATTCTCCCACAGAGACTGCCCATATTTCCCAGAGACTGCCCCACATTATGGCACAGAGATTGCCCCCATAATGTCACAGAGACTGCCACCATGTCATAGATACTGTCCCTCATTGCAATTGAGCTAGAGGAACTACATTTTCAACTAGCAGTAAAAAGGGTTGCTGGTTCCAATCCCAACCACGACAACACTACCTGCCTGGAAAAAATCTGAGGAAAACGCTTGGACAGCCGCACTCCAAAAAAGGTTCTTTTATTTAAAACAAAAGCACAAATAACATGCCACAGCAAAAAAACAGCAAGTATGAGCTGACGTTTCGCACTGCGATTCAGTGCTTAATCATAGCTTTGAGCACTGAATCGCAGTGCGAAACGTCAACTCATACTTGCTGTTTTTTTTGCTGTGGCATGTTATTTGTGCTTTTGTTTTAAATAAAAGAACCTTTTTTGGAGTGCGGCTGTCCAAGCGTTTTCCTCAGATTTTTTGCATTGTCATATGCATTGCCTGCACCCACGGCTCTGGATCTTGTGAATGAGTCACCAGTCACATCTGAGCGGGTAACTCTCTCCCACTACCTGCCTGGAGTTTGCATGTTCTCCCTGTGCCTGCGTGTGTTTCCTCTGGGTACTCTGGTTTTCTCCCACACTCCAAAGACATGCTGGTAGGTTAATTGGATCCTGTCTAAATTGTCCCTAGTATGTGTATGTATGAATGTGAGTTAGGGACCTTAGAGTGTAAGCTCCTTGAGGGTAGGGACTGATGTGAATGTACAATATATATGTAAAGCACTGCGTAAATTGATGGCGCTATATAAGTACCTGAAATAAATAAATAAAATTATCAGGCTCACTAATGTGTCATACAATAGAGTGGTTATGACATATCTTGCAAACGTGACTACAAAAGGCTATAGGTTACGCATTTTTTTTTCCTTTCACCCTGGGTGGAAGGAAATAAAATTGCTTGATTCCCCCATCAGCACTGACTGTCTCAACACAGTCAGTGCTAATGGGGAATCCCTCCTGCAGTGCTATTGTGCCTACCCTGCTGGCAGAACACAATGATTAGCGTTTCCGGCTATAGCAGGCAGCACTAATCATTTGGGAAAAACTTGACAGCCTGGTTGGACACAAGTCTATAGATTGATAGATCAACTTGTGTACCACCAGGGTGTCCATACATAAATCAAAATTTGAATGGTCCCAGCTGAACCAGCCAAATTTTGATCCATGTATGGCCAGCTTAATTCTTTCTTTTTTTTTTTCAAAAGCAGCTTCTTAAAAATTAAGAATAAACATAAAAGCTGAGATTATCCTATTAGATCATATTATACAATTAGTCATCATTAAAGACCACTGATATCTGCAGAGCCAAACAATACAAAGAACTTTTTGAACAACGGGTCTGTCCTTGGAATTCAGAGACAATTGGCAACTGTGACATTTCAAAACACCATCAGTTCTGTTGCTTCTTTTTATTATGTGTTAATTGATTGACTGTAAAGGCAAGTGATGGATGTTGTTTTAGTAGCTGGCAAAAATACAAAAATCAGTTCTCTAATTGACCAAACGTCTGTACTCCAAAGGCATAGAGAAATGTATCATCTTGCACCCTTCTTAACTAATAGTGTGC
Source organism: Rana muscosa (assembly GCA_029206835.1). Taxonomy (NCBI): domain Eukaryota; kingdom Metazoa; phylum Chordata; class Amphibia; order Anura; family Ranidae; genus Rana; species Rana muscosa. The sequence goes on from CM055123.1 coordinate 54,513,612, forward strand.
ACAAATTGGAGCATTAGAACAGAGCTAACATTAGACACTCATTACAGGGGCGAGGGGTATTTGAGTGGATACCCTTACCCGGGCCCGGACTGGAACAAAAAATAGGCCCGGGCATTTTAGACTGAGCAGCCCGGGGGTTGGTATTTGTGTTCTTGGGGGAGGTTGATGATGGGATGTTGGGGTTCCAGAATGTGTGAATTCAATTACAGTATCTTTTTGTAGCTTAATCTGACAGATTGGGGCCAATTTAGATCAGAGCTGCCATACGATGCTGTTTTTTGTCATACTTTAACTCAGATTTTGATGGTGCAGTCCTGAAACTAGTATGAAGCAGCACAAGATGAGGGTTGCTCTAATCCAGGGGCAACCTTTTGGGCATAGTGTGCCGAAAAATGTTTTCAAAGAAATTGAGAGTGCCAGATACATAAAAAAAAAACAAAAAAAAAAAAAAACTGTCAACTTCACACGAAAAAGAATCTTTATAAAGTAAATGCTGTAAACCACTTTAATAATAGTAGAAAATCAACTGACCTTTGCACCTTTACACTTCAGATCAGCCCAATTCCTGCACCTTTACACCTCAGATCAGCCCCAATTCCTGCATCTTCACACCTCAGATCAGCCCCAATTCCTGCACCTTCACACATCAGATCAGCCCGAATTCCTGCACCTTTACACCTCAGATCAGCCCCAATTCCTGCACCTTCACACATTCCTGCACCTTCACACTTCGAATCAGCCGTTATTCCTGCACCTTTACACCTCAGATCAGCCCCAATTCCTGCACCTTTACACATCGGCCCTGATTCCTGCACCTTTACACCTAAGACCAGCCCCAATTCCTGCACCTTTACACCTCAGATCAGCCCCAATTCCTGCAGCTTTACACCTCAGATCAGCCCTGATTCCTGCACCTTTACACCTCAGACCAGCCCCAATTCCTGCACCTTTACACCTCAGATCAGCCCCAATTCCTGCACCTTTACACCTCAGATCAGCCCCAATTCCTGCACTTTTACACCTCAGACCAGCCCCAATTCCTGCACCTTCCCACCTCAGATCAGCCCTGATTCCTGCACCTTTACACCTCAGATCAGCCCCAATTCCTGCACCTTCACACATCAGATCATCCCCAATTCCTGCACCTTCACACATCAGATCAGCCCCAATTCCTGCACCTTCACACTTCCGATCAGCCCTGATTCCTGCACCTTTACACCTCAGGTCAGCCCCAATTCCTGCACCTTTACACCTCAGATCAGCCCTAATTCCTGCACCTTTACACCTCAGATCAGCCCCAATTCCTGCAGCTTTACACCTCAGATCAGCCCCAATTCCTGCACTTTTACACCTCAGACCAGCCCCAATTCCTGCACCTTCCCACCTCAGATCAGCCCTGATTCCTGCACCTTTACACCTCAGATCAGCCCCAATTCCTGCACCTTCACACATCAGATCATCCCCAATTCCTGCACCTTCACACATCAGATCAGCCCCAATTCCTGCACCTTCACACTTCCGATCAGCCCTGATTCCTGCACCTTTACACCTCAGGTCAGCCCCAATTCCTGCACCTTTACACATCAGCCCTGATTCCTGTACCTTTACACCTAAGACCAGCCCCAATTCCTGCACCTTTACACCTCAGATCAGGCCAAATTCCTGCAGCTTTACACCTCAGATCAGCCCCAATTCCTGCACCTTTACACCTCAGATCAGCCCTGATTCCTGCACCCTTACACCTGAGATCAGCCCCAATTCCTGCACCTTTACACCTCAGATCAGCCCTGATTTCTGCACCTTTACACCTCAGATCAGCCCTGATTCCTGCACTTTTACACCTCAGATCAGCCCTTATTCCTGCACCTTTACACCTTAGATCAGCCCTGATTCCTGCACCTTTACACCTCAGATCAGCCCTGATTCCTGCACCTTTACACCTCAGATCAGCCCTAATTCCTGCACCTTTACAACTCATATCAGCCCTAATTCCTGCACCTTTACACCTCAGATCAGCCCTGATTTGTGCACCTTTACACCCCAGATCAGCCCCAATTTCTGCACCTTTACACCTCAGATCAGCCCTGATTCCTGCACCTTTACACCCCAGATCAGCCCCAATTTCTGCACCTTTACACCTCAGATCAGCCCAATTCCTGGACCTTTACACCTCAGATCAGCCCCAATTCCTGCACCTTTACACCTCAGATCAGCCCCGATTCCTGCACCTTTACACCTCAGATCAGCCCCGATTCCTGCACCTTTACACCTCAGATCAGCCCCGATTCCTGCACCTTTACACCTCAGATCAGCCCTGATTTCTGCACCTTTACACCTAAGACTAGCCCCAATTCCTGCACCTTCACACCTCAGATCAGCCCTGATTCCTGCGCCTTTACACCTCAGACCAGCCCTGATTCCTGCACCTTTACACCTCAGATCAGCCCTGATTCCTGCACCTTTACACCTCAGATCAGCCCTAATTCCTGCACCTTTTCACCTCAGATCAGTCCTGATTCCTGCACCTTTACACCCCAGATCAGCCCCGATTCCTGCACCTTTACACCTCAGATCAGACCTGATTCCTGCACCTTTACACCCCAGATCAGCCCCAATTTCTGCACCTTTACACCCCAGATCAGCCCCAATTTCTGCACCTTTACACCTCAGATCAGCCTAATTCCTGGACCATTACACCTCAGATCAGCCCCAATTCCTGCACCTTTACACCCCAGATCAGCCCCAATTCCTGCACCTTTACACCTCAGATCAGCCCCAATTCCTGCACCTTTACACCTCAGATCAGCCCTGATTCCTGCACCTTTACACCTCAGATCAGACCTGATTCCTGCACCTTTACACCCCAGATCAGCCCCAATTTCTGCACCTTTACACCCCAGATCAGCCCCAATTTCTGCACCTTTACACCTCAGATCAGCCTAATTCCTGGACCATTACACCTCAGATCAGCCCCAATTCCTGCACCTTTACACCCCAGATCAGCCCCAATTCCTGCACCTTTACACCTCAGATCAGCCCCAATTCCTGCACCTTTACACCCCAGATCAGCCACAATTCCTGAACCTTTACACATCAGCCCTGATTCCTGCACCTTTACACCTAAGACCAGCCCCAATTCCTGCACCTTTACACCTCAGATCAGCCCCAATTCCTGCACCTTTACACCTCAGATCAGCCCTGATTCCTGCACCTTTACACCTCAGATCAGCCCCAATTCCTGCACCTTTACACCTCAGATCAGCCCTGATTCCTGCACCTTTACACCTCAGATCAGCCCTGATTCCTGCACCTTTACACCTCAGATCAGCCCTAATTCCTGCACCTTTACACCTTAGATCAGCCCTGATTCCTGCGCCTTTACACCTCAGACCGGCTCTGATTCCTGCACCTTTACACCTCAGATCAGCCCTGATTCCTGCACCTTTACACCCCAGATCAGCCCCAATTCCTGCACCTTTACACCTCAGATCAGCCCCAATTCCTGCACCTTTACACCCCAGATCAGCCCCAATTCCTGCACCTTTACACCTCAGATCAGCCCCAATTCCTGCACCTTTACACCTCAGATCAGCCCTGATTCCTGAACCTTTACACCTCAGATCAGCCCCAATTCCTGCACCTTTACACTTCAGATCAGCCCTGATTCCTGCACCTTTACACCTCAGATCAGCCCTGATTCCTGCACCTTTACACTTCAGATCAGCCCTAATTCCTGCACCTTTACACCTCAGATAAGCCCTAATTCCTGCACCTTTACACCTCAGATCAGCCCTGATTCCTGCACCTTTACACCCCAGATCAGCCCCAATTCCTGCACCTTTACACCTCAGATCAGCCCTGATTCCTGCACCTTTACACCCCAGATCAGCCCCAATTTCTGCACCTTTACACCTCAGATCAGCCCAATTCCTGGACCTTTACACCTCAGATCAGCCCCAATTCCTGCACCTTTACACCTCAGATCAGACCTGATTCCTGCACCTTTACACCCCAGATCAGCCCTGATTCCTGCACCTTTACACCTCAGATCAGCCCTGATTCTTGCACCTTTACACCTAAGACCAGCCCCAATTCCTGCACCTTCACACCTCAGATCAGCCCTGATTCCTGCGCCTTTACACCTCAGACCGGCTCTGATTCCTGCACCTTTACACCTCAGATCAGCCCTGATTCCTGCACCTTTACACCCCAGATCAGCCCCAATTCCTGCACCTTTACACCTCAGATCAGCCCCAATTCCTGCACCTTTACACCCCAGATCAGCCCCAATTCCTGCACCTTTACACCTCAGATCAGCCCCAATTCCTGCACCTTTACACCTCAGATCAGCCCTGATTCCTGCACTTTCAGAACACACAAAAGCCAACCACTCGCAGGTGTCAAATACAGCAGGAGGAATCATCCATTTGCATTGTGCCTAAACACGTGTGCAAACGTAGCCTTAGAACAGGGTTTGGGAGCTACTACTTTAGAAAACAAGTTACCAAACCCTGTTATAAAGTGCAGTTCCCTTTTAAAACTTCTAAAGTAGTGGTTACAAAGCCAGTTATAAATCATGACTCACAAAGCCAAATATAATGGAGTACTCACAAAGCCAGTTATTAAGCAAAACTTCTTTGTAACTAGCTCTGTGGGTAACGCTTAGTAACTGGCTTTGTGAATACTAAAAAGCCAGTTATAAAGCCTTAAGCCTCGTACACACTGCTTAACTGAGAGGTCAGGTCAAAGCCATTGTACTAACAATCAGATGTTAGTACAGCAATCTCCCTGCTGAGGTATTGTGTTCTGACAGGGGGACGACCCTGAATGGCTGGCTTCTGTCGGACTGTCTGCTGTACACACGGGCTAAATGTCGGCTGACATTTGGCCGGTGTGCACTAGGCTTTACTTACAAAGCGAGTTATTAAGCAATATTCCTTTATAATTGGCTTTGTGGTGTTTTATAACTGGCTCTGTGAGTAATGCTTTACAACTGGCTTTGTTAGTACTGTACAGACCCCAGAAGACCAGGTTCGGGGCCACTCTGTGCAAAACGAGCTGCACAGTGGAGGTAAGTATAACATGTTTGTTATTTAAAAAATATATATATTTTTTTTTTATTTACAACCCCTTTAACCACTACTGCTCTAGAAATCTGCCATCTGTAGTGCCACAGACACTAGAAATCTATGATTGTCACTTTGGAAGTCATAAATACATATATCTGCTCCCCAACCACTGTTAGAGATAAATTTACAATAGTTTTTATTTTTTTCAGGTAAAAGAAATACTATAATTTTAAGAGAATGCTCAATTTATCATGAATGATTCCATTTTTATTCCTGGGATAAAATGTTGAATATGTGTTGAAAAAATACTCCGTAGCTGTGCTGGACAAATGAATAGGCAATTTGATAAATAAATTGATAAATAAATACAATATAAAAAAAAAAAAATACAACATGTTAAAATATCATGCATATGTTATAAATAATCGTTAGTTTAAAATTTAAATTAGAGCTGGGTGCTAAATAAATATTTTTTAGTATTTAACGAAAGAGGTCATAATCAGCTTTTGTCTTTCTGGCTGTGGTACGGTCATGCATACCTAATAGGTCATAGGATATCACCATTGAAAAAATACTGCCCCACATCTTTGTGCATTTTCTGGATCATTCATGTCTTTGACTTATTAATTAGACTAACAAGAAACCACTAAGACTTAATTCTCAGAGGGGAGTGGGTTAGGCATGGGGGAGGCATCAAGGCCCAGATCTGGTGACAGTAACATTGAAAGACAATAGAGCATAAGAGGGATCGTTGTCATTTTTCCCTCCATTGAAATAAGAGATGCAGAATTTGACCTTGTTTTTAATGACCTTGATATCAATCTACACATTGCTCTTCTCTAGTGTCAAAACAAATCTCAGTGATTGCAGTACCGACATGGAATCAGTACAGAACAAGATTACTCAAATAATAAAAACACAAATTCAGAAATTTAAGCTGCAGCATAAACATGCAGAAGTTGAAATCCCTTCCATGGTCATATATAGAAAAGTCTCTTGTGCCATCCATAAAAAAATCCAGCATTGGTCAATATCCAATAGTCAGTCTAACACACAGCATTCTTTCCTTTTTAGCTTGGGCAATTTGTGTTACATTTTTCAGATATTAGCATTGTTTCTACTATGAGTCAATTGTCCGTTAGGAAAAATATTTTAAAGGCTAAGTTCACATTTCTGCAAAAAATTATAAATGCACATATTTTTTGTAGGAAAAAATGTGCATTAATTATTTCTTGCACAGGAGCCTGCAGACCATCCACTGACCGCGGGGGCAATGTCATGCTCCTGCAGACGTGTCCTCCAGCTTTCTGCCCATAGCCCAGTATGGGCTTTCTGTTAGAAAGCTTGAGGAGATGCCAGTGGACTATAAGGGCGCTCATCAGCACCCTCCCAGTCCGTTCAGAACTACAAGCCATCTGCAGTGGTGGAAGACGGGACTTGTAGTTTCATTCATAGATTCCTGTAATGCTGTTTTCAAATGTGACAGCGTTTGCAGGGAGAAGAACTCCCGCCCGCTGTCACAGGGAAGGAGAGATTGGGTTGCAGGGAAGGGTGCTGGAGCATGTCACACCTGAAATACGCTAGAAAAAAAAGAAATAATTATTTAATTAATTATTTACAGTTAATTCTATGAGCAGCACAGTGGTGTAGTGGTTAATACTTTCACCTAGCAGCAAAGGGGTCCCTGGTTCGGATCCCAGCCTTGACACCACCTGCCTGGAGTTTGCATGTTCTTCCTGTTTTTTCCCAGGAAAACATAACGCTAAGGAGGTTAACCACTTCAATACTGGGCACTTTCACCCCCCTTCCCGGCCAATTTTCAGCTTTCATTGGTCTTGCTGCATTTTCAATGACAATTGCGTGGTCATGCAAGACTGTACCCAAATGAAATTTTTATCATTTTGTTCACCCTAACAAAGCTTTCTTTTGGTGGTGGTATTTATTCATGACTCAGTTTTTTGCGATATAAGTGAAAAAATGAGCGGAAATTTTGAAAAATATATATATTTTCTACTTTCTATTTTAAAAGAAATCCAATAAAATCGAATTTTGTCATGAATTTAAGCCAAAATGTATTCTGCTACATGTCTGTGGTAAAAAAAAATCCTGTTAAGTGTATAGTAATTGGTTTGTGTGATCACAGACAGATGTGCGCAGATGATCATGTACAGATGTGCGCAGATGATCACGGACATATGTATGCAGATAATCATTGGGACATATGTGGGGGACAGGTGTTTTTACTGTGTGGGGATCCCCCTCCTTCTAAGAGACGTTTCTGAACGTCCACTCAGAAGGAGGAAGCACCCACCCGGCCGTATATGTGCAGTGGTGGGAGGTGGTTAAAGACTGCAACAATGCTGCTTGAGGCTTACCGAAAGCTTTACAAATGCTTTAGGCTTAATGTACATGGGACGTTTTAAAACCTCTCCTGAACCATTTACCTTGATGCGTTTAAGTTTAAAAGTGTTTTTTTTTAACTAGTCAAAAATGTATCTCCATTGAAAACGGCTGTAAACGAAACGTGGCTAAACATGAGGTAACGAGTTTACAGGCGTTTACAAGCTGTTACAGGCATTTGCCGTTTCAAATGCCTCTGAACATCCGTTCTGAATGTATTTTTTTGCTTTCCAAAAAATGCTTCTAAACTCAACTGCCTAGAAACTACTATAAATGACCCTGTGTACATGTACTGATAAGATAACATAGAGGAGAATTTCTGGGGGAGCTGAAAAAAATGCCTAACTGCTCCTAAACATCAGTTTACCAGCAGCAGTGTACATGAAGCCTAAAACCTAAAACTGGCTGCAAACATTGCTCTTATACAGTGGTCCCCAAACTGTGGTCCGAGGGCTGGATGCGGCCCCTATGCTAGCCTTTATCCGGCCCTTGGGGCACTATTTCTCCCACTAATTTGAGGCACTATTCCTAACACTGACACCAACAGTGGGGCATAATTCCCCCAACTGACACCAATGATGGGGCACTATTCCTCCCACTAATATCAATGATGGGACAGTATTCCTTCCACTAATATCAATGATGGGGCACTATTCCATCCATTGACACCATTGATGGGGCACAAGTCCTCCCACTGACACCATTGATGGGGCACTATTCCTTCCACTGACACCAATGATAGGACACTATTCCTCCCGCTAATATCAATAACGGGGCACTCTTGATCTTTTATTGAAAAGAATCAAGCAACCAATTTTATACAAATATAAAAACCAAAACCATAGTACAAAAACTTCAACAGAAAACAAAGGAATACACATCCATGTTCAGAATATATACAATATATACATAATCCACTACCAAAACATTTTAGAAAACTATCTACATAAAGCAGCAGAGAGGGCCTAAGAGGCACAACCCATCACCTATGTACGCAGCCATTTATCAAAAATTAATCAAAAATAATAATAATAATCTAGGGTGATAAGAGACAGACAGCCACACCTGGGAAAGAGACTCCTGGTAGTCAGGGAGGCTTGAAACCCCTCCACGCCTTCAACCAAGCCCCCTGACCCATAACGGGGCACTATTCCATCCACTGACACCAATGATGGAGCAGTATTCCATCCACTGACACAAATGATGGGGCACTATTCCTTCCACTAACAGCAATGATAGGACACTATTCCTCCCACTAATATCTGATGGGGCACTATTGCATCCACTGACACCAATGATGGGGCACTATTCCATCCACTGACACCAATGATGGGGCACTATTCCTCCTCCTACTGACCACAGGCACTATGCAAATTAACACAACACCTGAGACATTGGGAAATTTTCTACCCTCACTGGCCACAATCCGTCCCCTCCCAAAGGCTATTTGTTTGGAAAGTTTGGAGACCCCTGCTCTTATACAAGTTGAAGCCCTTGTGAATAAGGCCTAATAAAGACAACTCTTACTATATCAGAAAAGCCTACTGATATCATGAACATGTCACAGTCCTATGTGTGGGTTTTCAACATCTCAGAATAGCAAAAGCTACAAGCAATTTTATTACATTCATAAGGAAAGACTTGTTAATAGTTTCTGCATTGATAATAACAAAAGTAATTACAGCAGAAAAACTTTCTTGCCCCTCGTTTTGTGGAAAACACGTCTTATGTATATGCTGTCACACCTATTAAATTGTTCATTTATCCAGTAGGAATAGAGGCTCTTAGGTGTTTCGAGACCTATAAAGGGTTTTGCTGCATTAACCATGAAATTAAATTATAGCTCTTTCAGCCCCTCAGGTCCTCCATGTGGTAAAGCAGCACTGCCAATGGTTTATATAAATTAAGTTTGCTGAACTAAACAGTAAAACAATGAGATAAGGATGAATAATGGAACTTAATGGGCCTTCTTCCGCGGAAGCATGTCAGAGAAGAATCATTTCATCTACCTGCCAGATTTCCATCCTTTATAAATTAGAAAATAAAGAACATAATCAGTTTTTATATATTCTAATTGTTTCGTTCTTCAATTTTAACCAAAGGTCATTTCTAGATAACCTAGAAATTACTATAAATTAAAAAAACAAGCTACATGAAAAATCTAGGCACGTCGTACCTTTAAAGCACACTCCTCAGTCCTCAGTAGTAACCCATTACTGTTATTGGTGACCTCACTGTCCACACTAAGCAGTACTTCACCTGGAAAAGTCAGTACTTCAATACTCGTGTGTCGTCGTTTTATATACTTGTATTTTATAAGGTATAGAGTAATGCTGGCCATACACTATACGAAAAATCGGACGAAAATCAGTTGTTTAGACAGTTAGTTCCTTTTTTGAACAGTTAATGGGCACAAAATCGATAATCGTTGGGACGTTTTTGAGCCGAAAAAAACGAAGGACAAATTTGGAAATTTTCTGCCGAACGAACGATAAATTGAAAGGTTAATGTGTTTCCCGTCCGAACTTTCTGCACTAGGTATATGTAAAAAAAACGAACCAATTTTTTTTTATTTAAGTCCACTGATTTATCGGTCATTACATGATGGCACTTTCGTTTGCGCTCACGACCGAACGTTAGTTTTTCGATAGTTTGTTCGGATGATTTTTCGTATAGTGTATGGCCAGCATAAAGCAGGGCCGTCTTAATAACATCATGGGCCCCTGGGCAAAGTAATGCACTGGGTCCCCTACGATTTTGCCCCAATTTACACAACTACTCTCAAGAGTTAAAATATAAATAGTTGATAGAATTAAACATATATTTATTAGTACTTTAAACATTAGAAAAATGTGCCACAAATCAAAGACTAATCAACACAGTACAGATGGGAGGCAGAAATGCACAGTACAGGGAAGGGGGGAGTACAGGACGCTGCCTGGGACACGGCCATCCTGGGACAGCTTAGTAAAAAATGTGTGACTGTCCCGGCAAATCCGGGACAGTTGGAAAGTACAATGTAATGCAAGATTTAATGGGGCCCTCATGCACCTGGGGCACTGCCCAGGGGTGCCCATGCATTAAGACAGCCCTGGAGTAAGCACTTAGTTTATATGTGTAAATGTTGGTTTCATAATAATAATCTTGTTTTCCCAGACCTATTAACACAAAAATATAAATGTAATTTTGTAAAAACAATATTTCTATTAATTTCTTTAAAGGAGAAGTACAGCACAGGAGTGCAGTTCGTTCTGCTCTCCTGTGACCCGGTTTCAGCAGACAGCAGGCTGAAGCTCGCTGTCGGCTGATGTCACAGAGCCGTTCCAGGCTCAGGAAAGATCGTGACAATATGGTTGGGGCCGCCCACATGCCTGGACCAGCACCCGGCTCAGCCTCTGAGCGAGCTGTTTAGAGCCTGAACCGGTTGCTCCTACCCCCTCCACAGCCCAGTGCTCCAGTAAATGCGGGGGGGGGGGGGGCGGAGGCAGAGCAGAGACCTGGGACTGACAGTCACCAACTCTCTGCTCAGGGAGCTCTGAGAACCGAGCGATTGGCGGTGTTTGATTGTTCAGTTCTTAGCCTTAGAAGTGACAGGGGACAGATGCAGCATCAGACCGCTGCTGCATCCACCTAGATAAGTATGATTCTAAAAAAAAGCAACATTCCCATACTTCTCTTTTAACACTCTATTAAATATAATAACAATTAAAGGGACCCTAGAATAAACCTGATATCTCAGGACAGACTTATTTCAACCTTCAGTTGTCCTCTGGCGCATAATTCTATCACGTGTCTCCACAAGAATAGAGTTTCCTCATACAATAGATAAGTAGAATAGCAACACCATACCATATATACCATATATACCATAAGGCAGGGGTCTTCAAACTATGGCCCTCCAGTTGTTCAGGAACTACAATTCCCATCATGCCTAGTCATGTCTGTGAATGTCAGAGTTTTACAATGCCTCATGGGATGTGTAGTTCCGCAACAGCTGGAGGCCGTAGTTTGAGGATCCTTGCCATAAGGCAATGCCCAATAGGTTGTTAATAAATACAAGATGTTTCCCTTTATTGCTTGTTCTCTATCAAGAGGCACATAAACTATAGTCCATACTTTATACTTTAGATATACATGTTTCAATTCATGCAGATATCCAAATTGCATTTACTTAGTAGATATTCATATATAAATCCCGTCCTATGTTGAAAAGCTAAATTATAAACTAGTAATCATAATCACAGCATATAATTTGTATCTCTTTGAGATAAGCACTGAGATGGTAGTAGAGGGTGGTCTACAGTCCTCTCTGTTTTTCCCGCTTCTCCTGGGAAAGCCAGTTCAGATATGAAAGTGTGTGAAGTGCTCATTAGATGCTGGTTTATTTAAACATCATTATGTCACTGCTGTGTTTGGCTTTTATAGATGAACAACTTGTACAGTGGGCTCTCAACCTGCCGGAAAGAGACGGGTTGTGTTTGGCCTGCAAAGACACACTGTGTGATGGCAGCTTGTAAAAGCTTCCGATTTGTGGAGCTGGGGTGGATTGCAAACTGTTAGACAACCAACTGGCTCTTTCATGGTAGGGTCATTTTCCTGTGAAATAAACAAAGTGCACTACCCACAAAGTGTGCCATGACAGCATACTGATTGATGGGCATGGTAAAAGCTAGGCATTGTTTTAAAGGAAAATGTTTACTGTAATGTGCCTATTTGCCTATTTCAATATACATGCTTTATATCCTTAAAACCGGGAATGTAAACGCTGAACTGTAAAAGGGGAACTACTCTACAGGATGAACAGAGCTGCTCTGTGATAATGACATGGACTCAACAGAATCTAACAAATAAAACACTATGCCATTATCACAAATAATTCTCACCATTCAGCTTCCTTTAACAAATGAACATGTTTACTAGCTTTGTAACTGTGCAATGACAAAACCTAAAGACTATGAAAATAAAAGCATGCCACTGAAAAATATTTTGTGAGCCAAGCACCTATATGGAACAGCACAAAAGACGTAATGGGTTTTGGTTGCACATTTCTACTATTTCTACTATTTCCTTCGGAGCCCACAGGGAGCGCAAGGCAACATGGAATGAAAATGTGGAAAATGTCAAGGGGTATGAATACTTTTTCAAGGCACTGTATATATACCATATATATATGCTGTATATCAATGAACAAATGCAGTGCATATTTGACATGCATCTGAGATTGTTCAGAATTCTCTGAAGTTCCCCTATATCTAAAGTCGACCTGCTAAATTTTTCTTGTATAGGGAGAAAAGTAGTTCTGAAGGAATCGTATAAAGGAACCTTTATAGCAATTCCTATTGTATCTATCTAAAAATCTCCATCTATTTACCTATCTATCATTCAAAAGGTTTAGGCACTTGTGAAAAAAATGCTGTAAAAGGGTGGTATGCTTTTGAAAAAAATGCAATGAATAGTTTTTTTATTTATCAATTAACCACCTACAAAGTACATAAACAGCAAAAAAAATAAAATGGTGTGTCAATTCTTTGCCTCTAAAATAAGATCGATTCTCCTAGGTCCATTTGCACACTGCAGCAAATTGTAACTCAGCATATACAGTAGGTTGTTCCAAACATCTAGGAAACTGATTACATTTCCCTTGTGGATTTAGGCTTTCACTGTTGTTTCCGTCCTTTCATGTAACCCGATAAAGATTTACAAATGTTGAAATCCGGGCTTTGTGGGTGCCATACCATCTCTTCCAGGACTCCCTGTTCTTCTTTTTGCTGAAGATAAAATAGTTCTTTTTAAATGTATCTGTTTGTCTGGGGTAATTGTCCTGCAGCAGAATGAATATGGGACTGATCAGGCGCCTTACTGATGGTATTGCATGATGGACTTTTCAACATTGAAGAGACTCTGAAGCCTCGTACACACGGCCGAGATTCTCGTCAGGAAAAAAACGTTGTTTTTCCTGATGAGAATCTTGACAAGAAACTTGTCCTGGCTGAGTGTACACACGTACGATTCAAAAGAACCGCCGTTCTTTTGAATGGCATGAACGCGGTGACGCTATTGACTACGACAAGTGTGCGCTCATCACATTCGATGCCGTCGCCGCTATCTTGCTACACCCTATGCCTATGCCTAGGAAGCTACCACGCATGCGTCAAAGTCATTTCGAGCATGCGCAGGTTTCCACGGCGACAGGTAAGTGTACACACGCTCGGGTTTCTCGTCGAGAAACAGGCCGACTAAATTCTCGACGAGAAAAAAGACCGCAGGTCATCTTTTTTCTCGTCGGGGAATCTGGGCAGTTTTCTTGATGAGAAAACTGAAACCCACGTACACACAGTCGGTTTTCTCGGCAAGAAAGCTCTCCTGGCAGTTTTCTTGACGTTTTTTGCCGAGAAAACCGGTCGTAATGGACCGGTGGGAGATACTTGCTTGAAGACCCGGTGCAGCATATTGCCGGTGACAGGTGAGCCTTCCATCGGAGACCGCCTGGAAGGAAATCCCCCTTCGCTCGGAGACCGCAACCCACTTTCAGAAAGGAAAGTGGAGAATTCATTGTGCCTGGGCCTGCTCGCATCCACACCCCCCCCCCCCCTCTGTCTGTTCTGTTCGTTGAGGGAGTCCAACTGTCTGTGCATTACTCTGTCATTGGAAGAATAAAGGAGTGTTGGACTTTTATTGGTGTGGGGCTCATTTACTGGCAGACACTGTTCCACAGAAGAAGCGGAGGCTCCAAACACCGAACACCGACCCAAAGGTAAAGAAACTTTTCTCACACCACACAAACATCTGCGGTGAAAGCTTGGCGTGGTGACCCCACACTCTCTCCTTCAGAGTACCCCTAGACAAAAGCCAGAGCAAGAAGAATAGAGAGGAGAGAGTGGAGGCCGCTACATATATATATATATATATATATATATATATAAAATACTATCTTTATTTACATTGACTTAGACTCACTAACAGTGAGTTGTATAGTAGCATAGCAGATTAGGGAGAGATTTAAAGTGTTTCTAGGGAGAGTTGGTTGCTACTGGTCATTGCTGAAAATATTGCTAAACAGGTCCAATTCAATTAAATTGGGCCATGTTGCAATCACACCCACAACTGTGTGCGGTGGCGCAGATGTTTAGGATTTAAAACAGGCGGTAATGGAGTGACATGACACCTCCTTGCTGCCTGTCAAATGCCCTCTTAAATACGATCCACAGAACATCACCCTTCAGAGGGCAATGCTTGTGCAAATGAGCCCTTAAGTTGATTTCTTGAATCAAATATTTTTTTTTTATTCTGAAAATTATTTAATATTTTATTAAATATTTCGATTTTAAAAGGGCTGGTGGCGGTCCTGCTCAAATTTGGGCATAGTACACATTATTGAATACCCCGCATGTAGGTACAGCCCTAGTACAAGTGATTCAATAGTAGTGTAGTGTAGTGTAGTGTAGTGTAGTAGTGTAGTCACTACAATATAGTATTTTGAGTGCTTTTTTTCTGTGAAAAAATTATACAGTAATGTTGGTTTCTTGATTCTATAATTGTTGGTGGGGGTCCTTTTTAAAATGAGGCATAGTACAAGTGATTCAGTACTGTGCATGTAGATACTTCATTATTTTGAGGGCTTTTTTCAGCAAATAAATTACAATCTAATGTTTATTTCTAGATTTTACAATGGCTGCTGAGGGTCCTGTTCAAAATGGTGCCTAGTACATATGATTACCAACTGTGCAAGTAGGCACTACATTATGTGGAGGTTTGGGGTGTCTTTTTCTGCTAATTATGCTCTCATGTTGATTTCTGGAATACAATCTGGCTGGTGGGAGTCCTGTGGGGTATAGTACAAGTGATTCAAAACTATGTATATAGGCATTACAACATGTTGGGAGCTTTTTACAAATATGAAATAAATACACTATAATGCAAGTTGTTTTTCTTTTTCTTTTTTTAATTGGCTGGTTTGCGTCCTTTTGACAAAACGGCCTAGTCAAAGTGTTTAAAGGCTGCAATTGTACTCACTACAATATTTTGTGGGCTTTTTTTTTATAAAAAGCTGGCTGGTGTGGGTCCTGTTCAAAATGTAGCCTAGCCAAGGTGGTGCATGTTGTACCTCCTACTTTTTTTAGGGGCTTTTTCAGCAAAATGGATGCATTCCAATGTTGTTTTTATTTTGTATAAAAGATGGCTAGTGTGGGTCCTGTTTAAAAATTGTAGATTTTCAGTGAAAGAAAAATAACTCTAATGTGGAATTTTTCAAATTAAAAGCTGGCTGGTTTCTGACCTGTTCGAAATTCAGCCTAGTAAATGTGCATAAATACCGTGCATGAAATCAGTACAATATTTTTTACCTTTTTACTGTAAAAAATACACTTTAATTTTGATTAAAATCTGCCTTATGTCTCACTGTGGCCTACTACAGCTGCTTAAATAGTGGGCAATGAGTCTGCCCAATATTTCTGGATCTTTTGAGTGGTATAATGCAGTCTAATTGTTACAGTTTTTTCCCTCCTGAATTGCAGCATTGTAAAAGTGCTTACATACTGTGGAGCGAGTCTGCATAATATTTCTGGCTACTGTCTCTAAAATTATCAACTGCAAATTTTATTTATATTTGTAATTTTTAATTTTAATACAATCTTATTTATTTTAATTATTTAAATAACAACATTTACCTTTTGGTTAACTGGACCACATCAGGCAGTTGTTTCTGAAATTCTGCTTTGTTGAAAACCCTCTCTGACATGACATGCAGCAGGGAAGACTAGTACCTAAGGCACATGTTGAACTACCTCCAGCCAGTGGTCTAGCTTGGGCACAGAATGGTTCATAAATGTGATCATTTATTGCTATTTTATTTGCAGCCTTGCCATCCCTATTCACCGTTATTGTCTAACTAAAGCAGAAATGGTTTTGCAACAAACAAATAATCCCAAAACACTTTGTGCTAAAAAATGTAAAGATTTAAAACAATAAGTAAATGCTACTCTTGAAATATTGTTCCAAATAAATAACATAATATAGAAAATACTGCTATTGTTTACTATACACTCCTGACACTTGCTGAACCCTTTTATAACATGTACTGTATACAAAGCTATGTACTTGACTGAGCTCATTCGGCATGGCTTTTCTGTCATTTTCCTTGTATGCCAGTGTATATATTTAAATAAATTATATCTGTTAAAAAAAGTTTATGTTTCTGCCTTTGCTATCTTTGTTTCAGTGACCATGACCTAGCATTCCTTGAATAATTATCTAGTTCTTTCTGCACTTCAGGATTGTTCTTTTGCTCCCACATACAAGGTGGGATTCCTTGAAGCAAACACCTCTGTCTGGGCTGACAGCCTTTATCTTGCAAAGAACCCCTTTTTAAAAAATGTTTGCATAGGACCAGATGGTGTTTAGGCTTAAGACTTTTTTTTTTTTTTTTTTAAAGCGGTTCCCAGGTTGCATTACCATCCCTGCCCATGTTTGCTTCAACCAGGGAGGGGTGGCCTTATAATAAAAATACACAAAGGGCAGCGTTGCCTGCATCAGAACAAGTGGCAAACCCAAGTCAATGTGTATTGTGAAAAAGACTATGTCCTTTTGCTTTCCTCTTACAGCTTTGCCTCTAGTGCACTGAAGCCAGACATCAAATTTACTACATGTAATGGCAGCTATGGTTTGGAGAAAAGAGGGGGTACTCTGGAGCATAATTCTGCTACACAGAAGTATGCGCATTGATGTGCCGCACACAAATGGCAGCTTTGCCTAGCTTGCTGACAAGTGTGCAACTAAGGCCCCTTTGAGGGAGGGCAGTCAGTCTTCTCCCATTAGGTGTCCCCCCTTCTTCTATGCCTATAGGCTGATTAATCCAGCCATCATCAGGAGATGTGGCAAAGAAGTTCTTTGATATGATACCCTCTTGAATGGTGGCATAGATCCCCATATGATTCTCTCCTTGGATCCAGAAGGGGTGAAACTTCTCCCTTAAAGCCACCCTAAATGTTCTCCTCTTCCTCTGCACCAGCACTACAACCCTCCTTCTCGGCACCAGAACCACAATGCTCCTACTCACCACTGCTAGCACCCCAATCCTCCTCCATAGCACTAGCACCCAACGTCCTTTCTGCCTTTATTTCTCAGGGATTGAGGCATTAGGCAAAGGATCCTGCTTGGCCCTGAGAGAACAGAACATCCCCTTCTTCCTGATGCTGTGCATGCATCGTCCAGTCTATTATACCATGCAATGTGCTCCTGCTGTAAACAACAGAGGGATCTTATTGCTAATCCCTGCCTCATCACTAGGGATGAGCTTCGAGTTCGAGTCGAACTCATGTTCGACTCGAACATTGCCTGTTCGCCCGTTCGCCGAACAGCGAACAAATTGGGGTGTTCGCGGCAAAATTCGAAAAATCTATGGGAGAAATCTAAAGTGCTAATTATAAAGGCTTATATGCAAGTTATTGTCCTAAAAAGTGTTTGGGGACCCAGGTCCTGCCCCAGGGGACATGTATCAATGCAAAAAGAAGTTTTAAAAACGGCCGTTTTTTCGGGAGCAGTGATTTTAATAATGCTTAAAATGAAAAAATAAAAGTGAAATATTCCTTTAAATTTCATACCTGGGGGGTGTGTATGATATGCATGTAAAGTGGCGCATGTTTCCCGTGCTTAGAACTGTCCCTGCAAAAAATGTAATTTTTGAAAGAAAAAAATGCATTTAAAACTGACTCGCGGCTATTAATGAATTGTCGGCTCCCGGCAATACATACAAAAGTCATTGATAAAAAAAAAAAAAAAAAAGCGTGGGGATTCCCCAGAATTCAATTACCAGGCCCTTCAGGTCTGGAATGGATATTAAGGGGAACCCCGCCGCAAATTTAAAAAAAAATTGACGTGGGGTTCCCCCAAATATCCATTCCAGGCCCTTCAGATCTGGCATGGATTTTAAGGGGAACTCCACCCCAAATTTAAAAAAAAATGGCGTGGAGTCCCCCTAAAAATCCATACCAGACCCCTTATCCGAGCACGCAACCTGGCCGGCCGCAGGGGAAAAGGGGGGGACGAGAGAGCGGCCCCCCTCACTCCTGAACCGTACCAAGCCACATGCCCTCAACATGGGGAGGATGTCCCCATGTTGATGGGGACAAGGGCCTCATCCCCACAACCCTTGCCCGGTGGTTGTGGGGGTCTGCGGGCGGGGGGCTTATCGGAATCTGGAAGACCCCTTTAACAAAGGGGACCCCCAGATCCCGCCCCCCCCTATGTGAATTGGTAAGGGGTACATTGTACCCCTACCATTTCACGAAGAAAGCGTAAAAAAATGTTTAAAAAAACACACAAACACCTTGAAAAAGTCCTTTATTTAAAAAAAAAAAAAAAAAAAACATTCCAGCGGTGAAATCCAGTGTCCTGCGGCGATCCCGATGTCCAGCGCTGTCCTTCATTGGTTGTGCCTGAGCGGACCTGATGGGGAACTCCCTCTCAGTATTTTAAATGTATAGACCCGCCCCTTCTAAAGTTCCCCATCAGGTCCGCTCAGCGGACCAGATGCGGAACATGAGAAGGGGCGGGTCTATACATGTATTACCAAAGTGAGAGCAGTTCCCCATCAGGTCCGCCCCCTCGGTATGTCGGACCCGCCTACGTCATTGGCTTGAGCGGGGAACTTCCTTCACTGTGTAATTTAAATTTACATAGTGAAGGAAGTTCCCCGCTCAAGCCAATGACGTAGGCGGGTCCGACATACCGAGGGGCGGACCTGATGGGGAACTGCTCTCACTTTGGTAATACATGTATAGACCCGCCCCTTCTCATGTTCCGCATCTGGTCCGCTGAGCGGACCTGATAGGAAACTTTAGAAGGGGCGGGTCTATACATTTAAAATACTGAGAGGGAGTTCCCCATCAGGTCCGCTCAGGCACAACCAATGAAGGACAGCGCTGGACATCGGGATCGCCGCGGGACACTGGATTTCACCGCTGGAATGTTTTTTGTTTTTTTTTTTAATAAAGGATTTTTTCAAGGTGTTTGTGTGTTTTTTTAAACATTTTTTTACGCTTTCTTCGTGAAATGGTAGGGGTACAATGTACCCCTTACCAATTCACATAGGGGGGGGGCGGGATCTGGGGGTCCCCTTTGTTAAAGGGGTCTTCCAGATTCCGATAAGCCCCCGCCCGCAGACCCCCACAACCACCGGGCAAGGGTTGTGGGGATGAGGCCCTTGTCCCCATCAACATGGGGACATCCTCCCCATGTTGAGGGCATGTGGCTTGGTACGGTTCAGGAGTGAGGGGGGGCCGCTCTCTCGTCCCCCCCTTTTCTCCTGCGGCCGGCCAGGTTGCGTGCTCGGATAAGGGGTCTGGTATGGATTTTTAGGGGGACTCCACGCCATTTTTTTTTTAAATTTGGGGTGGAGTTCCCCTTAAAATCCATGCCAGATCTGAAGGGCCTGGAATGGATATTTGGGGGAACCCCACGTCAATTTTTTTTTAAATTTGCGGCGGGGTTCCCCGTAATATCCATTCCAGACCTGAAGGGCCTGGTAATTGAATTCTGGGGAACCCCCACGCTTTTTTTTTTTTTTTTATCAATGACTTTTGTATGTATTGCCGGGAGCCGACAATTCATTAATAGCCGCGAGTCAGTTTTAAATGCATTTTTTTCTTTCCAAAATGAAATTTTTTGCAGGGACAGTTCTAAGCACGGGAAACATGCGCCACTTTACATGCATATCATACACACCCCCAGGTACGAAATTTAAAGGAATATTTCACTTTTATTTTTTCATTTTAAGCATTATTAAAATCACTGCTCCCGAAAAAACGGCCGTTTTTAAAACTTCTTTTTGCATTGATACATGTCCCCTGGGGCAGGACCCAGGTCCCCAAACACTTTTTAGGACAATAACTTGCATATTAGCCTTTATAATTAACACTTTAGATTTCGAACGTTCGAGTCCATTGTATTTAATAGGGTTCTAAAGTTTACACGAACATTTTGTCTGTTCGCAGGTTCTGGTGCGAACCGAACATGGGGGTGTTCGGCTCATCCCTGCTCATCACAGCTCAACATTTTGGTTGCATCTTTGAATAGTGACAAGATGTTATCAAGTCCAGAGTCAGGAGCCTCCAACATCGATGATGGTCTGGTGCTGGCAGCATGGCTAATGTGAAATTCTGACATGTTGGTGTACGCATATCAAAGTGGATACATGCTCTTTCGGCTTGACACAGGACACAGGACATCCTAAAAGCCTGGGAAAGTTTAAATGCACATACCTCACCTGGCACATGTTGAGAATATGCTGTACCACCATATTTTGGACATGTGTCAGGCTAAGTACAGGTGTGTAAACGTTACCAGCTGAAGGACAGTCAGCAGGTTGGTGCCATTGTCACACATGACCTGGCCTGGCACAAGCTGGCATGGGGTCAGCCACCTCTTAGCCTGTCTATTCCTGAAGAACTTTCAGGGTCTCTGGCTCAGTGTGGATTATGTCCTCCAGGCATACCAGTTGCAAAATTGCAAGGTAGCATTTTTCCTGGGCCATTATAGAGGCTCTGGAGTGCTTGGGGGGACTGGTGACTCTGAGGAGTCTGCACTGTTCCTGCCACCAAGGTGCAGGACACAGGAACGTAACCACCAGCAACAGCACTGTGCTCTGTCCTGAATTTTTCACAGAGAAGTGTTTTGTTCCTGCCCATGTTTGCTGAACCATGCGGTTATGGTGACTTTGCTGCTGCCCACATGGTCTAGCAATAGAGAGACATTAGCATTGCACATGCTGGTGGAGGGCAGGCATGACCTTAGGTTTTGCAGGCGTATGGTTCAGTGCACGAATAAACAAATATATTAAACAGGTGTTAATGATTAACAATATAATATGTAGGTTAAAATACAATTAAAAAATCAAACACAATTAGTTGTATGGGGACTGGGGAGGATGAAATTAGGTGGCAAAAAGCCATGCTCTACTAATGAGTTGAGGTCACTGAAGACAGTTCAGTATTAAAAAACTTACACAAGACAGGACACAGGGTGGTCTTACTACATTAAAGCATTCATTTCAAGGAAAACGGGTATTTCCAGATATGGTTCCTAAGCTCTTCTGCAGAATACAATGAAACTTTTGCAGCAGATGACAAAAAAAAAAAAATTCAGACTTGAATCCAAATTCATAATAGGTCCATTGGCAATATCATCTCAGACTTGGCATTAACCAGTGGGAGCCTGGTAAACCCATCTACAATCCAGAGTTGAAAGTGGCCTTTATGGAAGACTTCAGGCTAAAAAAGTCATAAGTCTTGCCACAAATGTGGAAGCAAGGTTAAGTGTCTTATCTATTCATAAAAACACAACAACTGGGGTGCAGAAAATGGTAGCAAGTGCTCTAGACTGCTGAGTCAAAATTGAAAATATTTGGCTATAATAAAAGGCAGTTTGTTCGCTGAAGGCCCGGAGAGTCGTACAAGGAGTGAATGCCTGCAGGCAACAGTGACACGTGTTGGAGGTTCCTGCAGGTTTGGGGGCGGCATATCTGCACATGTATTTGGGGTATTCACAGGGGGACTGTGATTAGTTAGATGTTTGGAACAATCTACCTGTCGATCTACCTAAACTAAAACTTAAAGTGGTTGTAACAGCAGAAGGTTTCTTTATCTTAAAGTGGATGTAAACCCACCACTCACCCAGTATAAACTAATGGCACAGTATTAATGTATATATACATGCAAGCCTCCTTCATGTATCCCTACCTTGCAAATGCCACCCCCTTCAGTAGTAGGAGCCCCACAAAACTCTGGAATCGGTGGGTGGGTCTCTTTGCCGGAGCTCGGTGGGCGGAGTCGTGATATCACAAGACTCCCTGCCCACCTCTACACTCTCCCAGACTGCTGCTGGCTTGCGGGCTGGGGCTGCTCTCAGTCTTTTCCGACTATCCGTCCCTCCCTCCTCACCCCCGGCCCAAGCATCAGATTGGCTCTGCTGCTTGGGCCTCTGCTTAACATCACCGTGACCCGGCTGTTCCGTGATTGGCTGCTGCCTCAGCCTGCCTCTGCCTGTGTAAATGTGCCTATGCCGATCCGGCCAGCGCGGCGCCGGCTCCTCCCACAGGTGCGTGGCGTGCAGTGGCCGAGACAAG
Organism: Rana muscosa; assembly: GCA_029206835.1. Taxonomy (NCBI): domain Eukaryota; kingdom Metazoa; phylum Chordata; class Amphibia; order Anura; family Ranidae; genus Rana; species Rana muscosa. The sequence goes on from CM055123.1 coordinate 54,536,199, forward strand.
AGACTGAATACGCTGCCAGTGCCTTCCCTGGGCCTATCGCTGAAGAACTACAGGTAACAGCAGTGCCACGACACCACTGTGTACATCTTTTTGTATTGCAATGCATCTGTGTTGTATTTTGATCTTGATGAAAACAACCTATACATACAATATTGGCTGTTTTCATCAAGATCAAAATATGGCCACAATAGATGTATTGCAATATAGAAAGATGTACATTCTCTAGGCTATATTTATATGGACATTGAGTGAAGCTGAATTATCCTCAAGAGCTATTTCACACTGCCAGCTGGCCGCGTTATCGGTAAAGCGCCGCTAGTTTTAGCGGCGCTTTGCCATCGTTTTAGTGGCACTATTCGGCCGCTAGAGGGGGGGTTTAAACCCCAGCTAGCGGTCGAAGACAGGGTTAAATGCGACTGTTTATCGCCGCTGTCGAATCGATTTGCAGGCGCTTCGGCAGCGGTGCCCATTTATTTCAATGGGCAGGGGGGCGGTGGAGGAGTGGTTTATACAGCGCTGCTCCACTGCCCCAAAGATGCTGCTTGCAGGATTTTTTCTAACGTCCTGAAAGCGCATCGCCCCAGTGTAAAAGCACTCGGACTCTCACACTGGGGCTGCAGCCTGCAGGGTAGGCGTTTTTCATGTGCTTTTTTTTTTTTTTCAGCAATTTTGCGCCTGGAAAAAGCGTCAGTGTGAAAGGGGTCTTATATGCCCCCCCTGAAAAAAGTTCAGCGGATGCTCATGGTACCTGTCACTGCCTATTACTGTCACAAGGGATGTTTACATTTCTTCTGACAGCAATAAAAGTGATCAGATTTTGTTTTTAAAGGGGCAGTGTAAAATAAACAAATAAATAAATAAATAAAACAAATAAGAAATATAAACTAAAACACGTAAAGCGCCCCATCCCTCTGTGCTTTAACCTCCCCGGCGGTATGATTATTTCAAATTTTAGGTGCTGAAAGCCGTACCATTATTTTGCATGGAAATTTGGCGTTTCATATTGTAGGCCTGTAATTCTTTTTTTTTTTTTTAACATTCAAAGTTTTTATTAAGAGAAAGAATAAAAACAATACAGAAGCGCATTTATCAAAGGACGCAGATGCAACTGCAGACATTGCGATCGAAACAGTACCTTGTGGCAAACAGTCAATGTCAATGTTTAGCTGAAGACTGCTGTCAGGATATAGTCACGAGCGTGAGTCATGACTGACAAAGAGAAAGGTGAATGAATAGTGAAGAAAAAAGCTTTTACACGTTATTACTACCAGTCTTCTGAGCAAACTTCAAAGAAAGTAATGTTAATCTGTACATAGTCGAAAAGTAGGAACGCAACAGTGTCTTCTAGTTAGAAGGGATCAAAGAGCAATATCAACCTGTACTTTCTGAGCAAACATTATTGCAACATCCGCTATCTCAATTGAAGCAGTGTTTAGATTTAAGAAAAGGAAAAGAGAAAGTAGGGGGTAAACGAATCAAAGCAGGGGGGGGGGGAAGAGGAGAGAAGGGGAGAGAGAAAAAATAAATAAATAAATAAATAATAAAAAAAAAAAAGTGGGAGTGTTACGTTTATTACGAAGGGTAGACGGATTGGTCTCAAAAGGCGGTCAGCTTCTAAGGGCCAGCCGCAGGAAGGGTTATTGTAACGAACAGTCTTAGGAGGGCGTGTTCCTACCCTCATGTGAATATTCCCGCGAATATTTAAAATCAAACCACGGTAGCCAGATGTCGTGGAACTTCTTCGCATTATCACCATCCTGGGCCAGGGTGTCTTCCATGGTGGCTATTTCCCCTACTTTATTTAGCCATTCAGAAATGGATGGGACTCGAGACGAGTTCCAATACAAGGGAATTAGGGACTTGGCCGCATTCAAAAGGTGTTTTGTCAGGGAGTGTTTGTATCTCTTAAGTGAAAAACTGGAAATATGAAGCAGGCAACATGCAGCATCTAAATTTAGCTTAGTTTCAGTGATCTGTTTAATCAGTGTCCGCACTTCTGACCAGTAGCTGGTGATCAGTGCACAATGCCACCAAATGTGAACCAACGTACCCCTTTCCTTTTGACATCTCCAACATATCTCAGGTTTTTGGCTATCCCATCTGTGCAGTCTTACAGGCGTGTGATACCACCGTGTCAGTAACTTATAGCTGGTTTCCTGTAAGTTAGTACTTATGGAGCATTTGTGTGCCAAGATGCTTGCATATTTCCATTGTTTATCCGATATCTCCTTGTTTAGGTCTCGGGACCACTCTCTCCTATGTACACTCTCCCCCACATCTCCCCGGTTTTTCAACCAGGAATATGCTAGAGAGGTGGCCTTAAATACTGGGGTTTTGTTATGACAGGCCTCTTCCATCTCGGTCAGAGGTCTGTAAAGATCTGGAGAGTTTCTAAACCTACCCAAGTAACTTCGGATCTGAAAATAAGTCCACTGTTTTAGGTGGGGTAAGTCGCAATCAGTCCTAAGGGATGTCCAGTTTCTAACCTTAGTACCTAGAAAGCATTCACCCATTCGTAAGGAGATACCAGTCGTTGCTGAATGGAGCGTGGGGTTATGAATACCCGGGGAGAAGTCAGGGTTGTCTTTCAGCGGGGTCAGAGGGCTGGGGATCGTGGTGATATTTGTCCCCTTCTTTTTAACTAGTGTTCTCAGAATGTCTAATGTATTATGTGTGATCGGGCAGCTTTTTTGACTGGAGAAAAGGCCCGACCCTGGAATCCATGGTGAGTGCATGAGCGGGAACGCGCTCAGGATCGCTTCCAACCTAACCCAATCTTTTGTGTCGTCGTGACAGTGCCAATCGATGACCCTAGCTATATGTGCTGCGTAATAATAGTTTTTAAAATTCGGTAGATTAATCCCACCTGCTTCTTTAGGCATCATCAGAGTAGTTAATTTCACCCTTGGTTTCTTGTGGAGCCATAAAAATTTCAGAATGATGGAGTTTAGTGCTTTAAAGAATTTCGGAGGGATCTTGGTCGGTATGGTGCGCATCAGGTATAGAAATTTAGGCAGGACCACCATCTTGATGATGGCCGCGCGACCAAACCATGAAAAGGTGCCTAGATGCCAGTTATTGAGATCTGTTTCGCAGGTTTTGAGCATGGGGGGGGTAATTCACCTCGTAAATAGACTGTAGTTGTGGGGTCAGCCATGTTCCTAAGTACCGGAGGGCGATGGGATCCCACCGAAATGTGGAGTTGGCCTTAGTCAGGGAAAGTACAGCTTCTGGGAGTGAAATATTGAGTGCTTCAGATTTTGAATAATTAGGCCTGTAATTCTTAGGAAGAACTCACTTAAATCTGTCCAAACAGGAGTCTAGTAGACATCCCGGGTATGATAAAGTTTGAAACACAAAATCATGAATTATATTATAATAAATAACTATAAATAATTATAACAAATAATAATAATAAAAATTATTCAATAATGTAATCAAATCAAAAACACTCAAACTTGCTCAGTTGCAGAATTGTTGCTGTCATTACTTTCAGTGTTTGATGACGAATTTCCCCACAAATCGCTATCGCTCAATTCTGCAAGTGATTCTAATTTATTATCACAGTTTTGTAGCTGGTCTAAAACCACTTTTGACGTAAACTGAGATTTTTTGGTTGCTATGGACAATCTCCAGTTTCCAGGCAGAAAGAAAAGTATTTATAATGTAAAACTGCATGCAGGGCACTGGACAGACCACTAGGGACAAAGAGGGTGTGTGATTATTTTATACAGTACTGTAATCTGTAAGATTACAGTGTACTGTATGTATTGTGTGTTTTTCACTTTTTGAATTTGGCGCCGTGCTCCGTCCCCGTGCGTCGCAACGCTCGCAGGGAACGGAGCTCGGCACACGGCACTGTGAATTGAGCGAGGAGACAGCTCGCAGACACAGCGAGGAGACATCGCAGGATCCAGGGGACAAGGTAAGTAACTTTCTCTGGATACTGCGATGCAACCCCGAGTCTGGTTCAGGGTTACCGCTTTTGGTACTGAAATCTCACCCCGAGCCTGACTCGGGAATACCGCCAGGGAGGTTAAACAGTTGGGGGGAGGGGCTGTGTAATATGCAGGGGGAGGGTTGTGTAATATGCAGGGAGGACTGTGTAATATGCAGGGGGTGGAGTGGGGGGCTGTGTGATGTGCAGGGGCTGTGCAATATGCAGTGGGGCTGTGTAATGTAAAGGGGTCCAGAGGTGCAGGGCTGTGTAATCTAAAGGGATCCAGAGGTGCAGGGGCTGTGTAATGCGAAGGGGTCCAGAGGTGCAGGGGCTGTGTAATGCGAAGGGGTCCAGAGGTGCAGGGTCTGTGTAATGTAAAGGGGTCCAGAGGTGAGGGGGCTGTGTAATGTTAAGCGATCCAGAGGTGCAGGGGCTGTGTATTGTAAAGGGGGCCAAAGGTACAGAGGCTGTGTAATGTGAAGGGATCCAGAGATGCGGGGCTGTGTAATTTAAAAGGGTCCAGAGGTGTGGGGCTGTGTAATGTAAAGGGGGCCAGAGGTTCGGGGGCTGTGTATTGTAAAGGAGTCCAGAGGTACAGGGGGCCAGAGGTGAGGGGGCTGTGGAATATAAAGGGGGCAGAGGTTCTGGGACTGTGTAATGTTATCTTTTTTTATTAGCAGGTGAATGCGGCCCTCCATGTATTCACATACATTGAATCCGGCCCTTAAGTGGAAAAGGTTGCTGACCCCTGCTCTAAGCACTGTATAAACTGCATGTAGCTTCAGCTCCACACAGTACAAAATGCTGGGTTTCGGCTGTGAGACAAAGACCTTAAAACAAAGCCCTCAAGCAGTGCGCTGTCTCCGCTGACAGGGCTTCCTTCCGGGTTCCTGTGACATCATCGGCTGCTTTACAATTAAATATCTCCTAAACAGTGCACATTTAGGAGATATTTACTGTACCTTTAGGTATGCCTTATTATAGGCTTACCTATAGGTAAAAATCAGCAAAGGAAATTTGCTCCTAGTTTAACAACGAAATGACCAGCAATATATCAAAAAAACACATTAAAGAAAGAAGTGGCACATCTCCAGCTTTTTCCTGTCACACACATATTTGGTCCTAGTAGCAGGACTACGCTAGATGCCACATGTCTAGCTGCAACCAAGAGCTGTTGGAATAAGTGGGACCAACTGTTTGAAATGTTCCTGCTAGTGATTTGCCTTGCAGCACTGACATGTCACAAGGTAAAAGTCTGAGCAGTCATGTGCACATTGTGCTTCCAGGGCACTGTCATCCATGTTTTGTCACACAAACCTGCCTTTTATAAAAGCCAATAACAATTCCCTTATATTGCAACAAAAATGGGGAAAACAAGACAGATTTAAAAAAAATAGGTTATTCTGTATTAATGGTAATAATATGCATTTTTATCTTTTAAACCGTGGAGGGTCTAATTGCAGTCAAGTGATTGGATGTGTACTTCTTGTCTTAGGCCCCATGCACACGGGACACTGGTAAACGCATGTTCAGAGGCAGTTGGACACTTTTTTCAACTGCCCCTGAAACCATTCAATGTTATCCTATGTGTCCATGTACACAGTCTTGTTTATTTTCGTTTTTAGGCAGTTGCGTTTAACCTAGTTTTCTGAGAGCAAAAAAATGGGTTCAGACGCCAAAGATTTCCACGTTTCAGACGCCAAACGCGGCTAAACGCAGTACTGGCGTTTAGCCGCGTTTTAGTTTATAAGCGTTTTTTAAAGGTGACCTATTTTTTTACATTAAAAATATCAAAAATGATGGCAAATGATAAAAAAACATTAAAAAAATATAAAGAAAACTGTAATTGCTTGCATTGCATTGTGGACAATCCACAACTTGTGGGAGGTGACGTGGCAAGTGGACAATCCCCAACTTGTGGCAGGTGACGTGGCAAGTGGACAATCCCCAACTTGTGGCAAGTAGACAATCCACAACTTGTGGCAGGTGATGTGGCAAGTGGACAATCCCCAACTTGTGGCAGGTGACGTGGCAAGTGGACAATCCACAACTTGTGGCAGGTGATGTGGCAAGTGACACGCTAAATACAAGTACACTGCTGCTACTCACTCTGGTCTCACAAAATGGATGAAATGGTTAATAATACAGTTTTTTGAGCTTAGGGAGGGTCCTTATGATGTTTCTTAACTAAACGTTTTTAGCCGCAAACACAGTAAAACACTGCTGAACGCAGCTAAACGCGGCATGCAAATGCGGCAAAACGGGCGTTTCTAAACGACGGTTTCAACCTTTGTTCAGAAGACTTTGCACCAGCGTCCCGTGTACATGGGGCCTTAGGGGGTCTCCACTCTTGGGTGTAGAGGCACCCATGGGTGCAACAGAGACACCTTTAGAGGCAGAATTGTCAATCTGGTATGAGGGTAGTAAGATGCACTAGCAGATTAAGATGGACTTGATTAACAAATTGAAACTGAGATCCAGCTAACATTTAATACACAGTTACAGCAAGTGCAAAAAGCCACTACTTTTTACGCTTTCCCGCATGTTTGGCAGCGCATTGAAATGATTGGACTGCCGTAAATGCCACGTAAACGCACCAAAACCACATGCACTCGCATGCAGCTTTATAATATAATGTGAACAAGCCTGTACAAATCCTTTTTTTTTTTTTATACAATTTAGCTGTTTAACCACCTGAATACAGGGCACTTAAACCCCCTTCCTGCCCAGGCCATTTTTCAGCTTTCAGCGCTGTCACACTTTGAATGACAATTGCGCGGTCATGCAGCACTGTACCCAAATTAATTATTTATTTATTTTTCCCCACAAATAGAGCTTTTTTTTTGGTGGTATTTGATCACCTCTGCGGTTTTTATTTCTTGCGCTATAAACAAAAGAAGAGTGACAAGTTTGAAAAAAAACACAATATTTTTTACTTTTTGTTATAATAAATATCCACATTTTTTTTATTTGAAAAACAAATTTCTTTCTCAGTTAGGCCGATATGTATTCTTCTACATATTTTTGGTAAAAAAAAAATCGCAATAAGCGTATATTGATTGATTTGCGCAAAAGTTATAGCGTCTACAAAATAGGGGATATATTTATGGCATTTTTTTTTTAGTAGTAATGGCGGCGATCTGTGATTTTTATCGTGACTGCGATATTGCGGCGGACATATCTGAAATTTTTGACACTATTTTGGGACCATTCACATTTATACAGCGATTAGTGCTATAAAAATGCACTGATTACTGTATAAATGTTACTGGCAGGGAAGGGGTTAACACTAGGGGGCGATCAAGGGGTTAAATGTGTTACCTAGGGAGTGATTCTAACTGTAGGGGACTCACAAGGGGAGGAGACCGATTGGTGTTCCTCTGTACTGGGAACACACCATCGGTCTCTCTCCTCTGACAGGACGTGGATCTGTGTGTTTACACACACAGATCCACGGTCCTGCTCTGTTACTGGGCAATTGCGGGTGCCCGGTGGTCATCGCGGCTGCCGTGCATTGAGGGCCGAGAAGCCGAGGATGTCATATGACGCCCAGCCAGAATGAGAGCCGCACCGCCCAGCTGTCATTTGATGGCCGGCAGGCAGCAAGCGGTTAAATTGCTAGCTAAACAGTATAGTATACTGTATATTATAATCAAAGTGGTTATTTTTCCTGTTTGCAAAAAATTTAAAGTCAGCAGCTACAAATACTGTAGCTGCTGACTTTTAATAAAGCGACACTTACCAGTCCAGGGATCCAGCGTTGTCCTCACCCGAACCGGTTCCTCGCCAGTCTTTGGGTCCCCGGCGTCGGCATGTTTACTGTGGGCAGCCTGCTGTGATTACTTGTGGCTTCACAGCCAGCTTCCCACTGTGCATGTGCAAGCCACGCTGCCCTTTGTGAATGGTCTTCAGCCTTCTAGGACCTGTGACGTGTCCTAGTGTTCCAAAAAGTTGGGGGGGGGTAACTTCTGGTGGATCCCCATGGCGCAGTGGAAACGGGTACCTGTGAAAGCCAGGTAATTGCTTCCCTCCCCCCAAAAAAGTGGCAAAAATAAAAGAGGAGGGCATAATGTGGAACTTCCCCATTAAGGAAAAGTTCGGCTTTATTGCGGAACATTGCCTTAAAATTTCAAATTTGTGAGCAGGAAGGTTTTTTGGGGCTTTTCTTTGTAAATGAGCCTTGAGCCTGATTGATTTACTAAATGGCTTGAGAATCTTTATACATCGCAGGTCTGGGGACATGGGGGTGGGACACGGGGCCTGGGGGAGGAAGGGCACCACCACAGTGTGATCCCAAGGGGGTGGTGGGCTGGACGACTCCCGGTACGAGTGTCCGTCCTCGCTAGTGTTACTTACAGAACTACTCCGCAAGGGTCACAGATAAAATTAGGTGGGACCCCATGGGACAGTCCCGTGAAAGTGAGGATCCTATCCCCACTGACCTACAGGAACTGACCCCACTTTATTATGGGGACCAACAGCCTACAATAGATGGTTTGTGTTCAGTACTTCTCACTCGCTAAGCGACCGTTACTTTCTTCCTTTTTTGCTCATATTTTCTTATGTTGTCTGTAACTTTGAATGCAGGCCTTGTTGGCCGATGACAAGTTTGTTATTGAAAGTTATACTTTTCATGTAAAAATCTCAATAAAATAATTGAAAGTGAGAATCTTTATACAATATACAGGTATTGTATGAAGATTCACTTCTATTATCCAATCATATAAAAGGCAAATTCCTGTTTATTTCATCTGCGGTATATTGGATAATTGATGCATTTATTCATACAATTTATTGTGTGAAGATTCTCTACTCCTTTACTAGATGAGCTCCAACTAGATCTCTTCTGAAATAAAAGCTTTCTTACCTTCCTGTTTGCACCTGTGTACATTCTCAGAAACAAAAAAGGAAGAGTGCAAAAAAGGTCTAAAGCACAGGATTTATTAATACACATAAATAAAAAAAAACAATAAGGCTAAAAGAATTGCACTCACAAAGCACTGAGCTCAGAGAGGGTATTGGCTCCAAAGTGAAATGACTACATCCTCATTCAGTCCAGTGTCTGCAGTAAGCTGATCAGTCAGTGTGCACCAGCTGACAGCTACACAGATGAAACCCTCCCGCCTCCTATTTTATGATACCGGCACATGATCACACCTGCGTACCGCACCTGAACACCAGTTGGCCATTTTTTTCAGTGTACATTCTCGGCATGCCTTGGTGTCGGGCTGAATGGCGGTATGTATTAAGGAATTTAATTCTGCTTTAACGGACACTGCCTTTAAGGAACCGAAAATCAGACTTAAAAAAAAAAAAAAACGCTTAAAATTACTACAATATACATTATTGAAATACAAAATTACAACTTATACATTTGCTCATGTATCTTGTAATAGGAGAGCAACAAATTTAAATTTCAGTAACTGACACCCTGTCGTTCTTTGTGTTAAACTGCACCAGGATGAGTTTTGTCTGTGTAGTCTCTAAAATTATAACAGGGTTATATTTGGTCGTTTTAGACAAGGTCATGATTTGTGGAATTCTTTATTTAAATTTTTTTTTTAATTATCTTTTTATTAACAGATGCACACGAGATGACAATTACATATAGATAGTTAAATGGCCATGCTATATCACAGTTAGGGTAAGAACATTCATCGTAAATAACACAATCTAACATTATCTGTATATGTGCCTGAAATAAAGCAGTTTTGTGCCATCAATACAGATTTTGTTACCGTTGAGAAAATAGCAACTAGTGATGATGGCCTATATCTTAAACGGTATTCGGCCATGACAGAGTGCATCAATCTTTTAGCTTAACCACTTAAGGACCGCCTCCTGTGTATATATACGTCCTGACGTTTGAAGAGGGATATCTTGGTAACGGCAGCAGCTGCTGCCACAACCGGGATATCCATCTCTTCAGGCGGCGGTCCTGTAAACGATAATGGTGGTCTCCACGGCAGATTCACCGCGAGATCACCGTTATCGGCGGCGGGAGAGGGGCCCCCCTCCCGCCGCTCTCCCGCGCCCTCCGCCGCTTACCGGAGCCGTCGGTAGCAGCAGAGGCGATCGGGTCCTCTTCCTAGCTGGGTATGGAGACGAGTGAGGGGAAGATGGCCCCCACCCGTCTCCATACCATAGCAGGGCAGAAGCGACATCAAAACGTCACTTCCGCCCATACGTCTCAAAGGCAAATTTTTTTGTTGTCATTTTTTATTTTATTTTTTATTGCATTTTAGTCTAAATATGAGATCTGAGGTCTTTTTGACCCCAGATCTCATATTTAAGAGAACCTGTCATGCTTTTTTCTATTACAAGGGATGTTTACATTCCTTGTAATAGGAATAAAAGTGACCCATTTATTTTTTTTAAAAACAGTGTAAAAATAAATTAAATCAAGTAAAATAAATAAGAAAACAAACAAAAACATTTTTTAAAGCGCCCGGTCCCGACGAGCTCATGCGCAGAATCGAAGGCATACGTGAGTAGCGCCCGCATATGAAAAAGCTGTTCAAACCACACAAGTAAGGTATTGCCGCAATTGTTAGAGTAATAGTAATAATTCTAGCCCTAGACCTCCTCTGTAACTTAAAAGATGCAACCTATAGAATTTTTTAAACAACGCCTATAGAGATTTTTATGGGCAAAAGTTTGACGCCATTCCACGAGCGTGACATATTGGGTATCAATTTACTCGGCGTAACATTATCTTTCACAACATAAAAAAAAAATTGGGCTATTTTTTAATTAAAAAAAGTGGGTTTTTTTTCCGAAAAAAGTGCGCTTGTAAGACCGCTGCACAAATACGGTGTGACAAAAAGTATTGCAATGACTGCCATTTTATTCTCTAGGGTGTTAGAAAAAAAAAACAATGAATAATATTTGGGGGTTCTAAGTAATTTTCTATCAAAAAAATTTTTTTTTAACTTGTAAACACTGAGTCTGAAAAACAGGCATGGTCCTTAAGTGGTTAAGAATACAAAAATAGAGAAAAAAGGGAAGGAAATAGTAGCATGGGGGGGAGGGGGGGGGGGTAGGAAAGAGAGGTAGGGAGAAGCGGGACAGAGGAATTATTTATTTCAATTTTCTTCTCAATTAATTTTTAAAATGCTACAACATTTTTTTTCAACTTTATTTTTATTATGTACTATTATATACCCTCCCATAGTTCCTGACTCAATTGTTGCCAACCTTAGAGTTCTGGGCATTTCCATTTATGTTTGGGTATTATCAGTCCTCCTTCTATGGCTACCAACCTGTAACTCAGCATCCCATATCACAGAACAGCCTAATGCCCTGTAACCTACTGAAGCCTAACGTTGCTGATTGTGTGCTGTGTAGGGATTTGCATTGATTTTAGATTAAATTCATTTTCATCTGGCCTAAATCTCATTTGGCCAGAATGGCCTGTAGAATTGTTCCATATGAAAAGAGTAGGTGATGCAGATAATGTATCGAACAAAGCCCTAAAAGTTAATTACAGTTGTACTGTGCAATAAATAATACTAAACAGTGAGGAAAGGCTTATCAATGTGGAGCTCGCTTATTCTAATCACATGTATCACACACAGTACAGCACTTCCATGGGTTTAGCAGGATTTTAGCTGTAAATATTGTTTTAAGTGCATAATATTTAAAAAAAAAAAAAATTTAGGGAGTTAACTTCTGTGTAAAAGTAAAAGTACAGAAAATTAGGAAATTTGAAAGTTCATTTACTTATGGTTGGTAGTCATGGGGTTTGCAAAGCAGTAGGCATTGCAACAGATGACTGGGAAATCCAGTTTAACAATGACATAGTGATATTTGTCATGAGAAGATGGTCTAATCAGGTCTAATTATGCCACTGTTGTCATTTACCTTTATAGAGAAAGCAACTTGGGAATAAACAAGCAGAGAGAGAGAGAGAGAGGAAGAGAGAGAGAGGGAGAGAGAGGGGGGGGAGAGAGCGAGAGAGAGGGGGGAGAGAGAGGGGGGAGAGAGAGAGAGGAAGAGAGAGGGAGAGAGAGAGAGAGGGAGAGAGAGGGGGAGAGAGAGAGAGGGGGGGAGAGAGAGGGAGAGAGAGGGGGAGAGAGAGCGAGAGAGGGGGGAGAGAGGGGGGGGGAGAGAGAGAGAGAGAGAGGAAGAGAGAGGGAGAGAGAGAGAGGGGGGAGAGAGAGCGAGAGAGGGGGGGAGAGAGAGAGAGAGGGGGGGAGAGAGAGAGAGAGGGGGGGAGAGAGAGAGAGAGGGAGAGAGGGGGAGAGAGAGAGGGGGGGAGAGAGAGAGAGGGGGGGGAGAGAGAGAGAGAGATCATGTGCTGGCAGCCTTGTAAGTAAAAAGGTAAATATTTGTTGGAGCAGCCCCAAAGTTCAACATTTTTGATAGATACTTTTTAAAATTTATAAGTTCTGGACATGCTAGGATTTTTTTTCTGATAATTTTTCTTAGCTCCCTCCCTCCCTTCACAGCAGTGCCCTAGCCCCCTTCACATCAACACACCTTCCCTTCACAGAAGTGTCTTAAACCCCTTTCACATCAACTTCCACCTTCACAGCAGTGTCCTAGCCACCTCTTCACAATAACTCTCCCTTCCCATCACAGCAGCATCTGAGCCCTCTTCACATCAAACCCTCCTTCCCTTTAAAGCAGTTTTTCTAGCCCCCTTCATACCAACCACCCCCCCACTTCACAGTAGTGTCCTAACCTTTTAACATCAACCCCCCCCCTCTTCCTTGAGGGCAAGAGGCGCAGCTCTGAAGGGAGGGAGGGTGGGAGCTGACCATCTTTTTGTGTTAGAAAGCTGGTGATTGGTTTCTAGGACCACCCTGCATCCTAGCAACCAATTACCCACTTCTTAACTTGCAATCCAGAATTGCTGTGCCTCCCGCCTGCTGTGAGAATGACAGTAGCAGCAGGAAAGAACTGTCAGAGGGATCTACGGGGATCTATAGGACACCACCATTTAGTGATGCCTGTTTTACCGGGACTGCAGAAGGCTTATACCAGGTCAAATTAAGGTACTTACAATGCTTGTATTTAATAAAAAAGACATTTAATGATGCATTAATGAATCCAGAACTGCATGAATGTGTGTCTTTCATGACTGCCTGGAGTTCAATTTTAAGGCTTGAGAGAGGGGAGGGTTATGCAGGATCAGCTTCGAAGGGTCATCTTAACGGTCTATGATGAAAAGTCAGGGACAAGCAAGAAACCACCAAGACCTCCAGGAGCAGAGTTAGCGCCTGTGAGCACTAGAGAGGAATAGGAAGTCACTGGGGTCTAAAGCATCGAGTGATACATTTTCCACAAAAGTTTTTATTACGGAAAAAATTAGGACAAATATAGAACACGGATAGTCATATATAAGTGTACAAAAAACATGGTTCCATAGCAGGCGAGGTCAAACAATATGTACATATACAGTACAATCAAAAAAACATAGGAAGTCTCGCCTTGTCAGGAGAGCTTTCCATTCATGTTACATACAAGTGCACAACAGAAAACTCTACAGAGAGTAAACCCCGGGTAACAAGGTGCATCAATTCTGGCTGAAAAAGTGTTATTTAGGGTACACCATGGGGGGGGGGGGGATTGGGAATGCCTCTGTTTAAAGAATAGCGTGGTGAAGCATGGAATCGGGCAGTATAAGTTCAGATCTAAAGCTGCGGTTAACACGCAGACAAAAGCCTTTGAACATCAGGAGCAAAGGAAACAGAGGGGGAGGAGGAGGGAGAAAAAAAGAGGGAGGGAAGGGAGGGGACCATCTTTTACTTCCCCCCGAGATTCATGAGGAGATGGATTAGCCCCAGCTTAAGAAGCAAAGCAAACAGGTATGTTCCTGAAAGGAGGGGAAATCTGAAGTTCAGAATCGTTACTACAATTAATACCAATGCCAGTTGATGTGGGATCTAATTATAGAATGTGACAGTTTGGTTGCTGGTAAGGGGAAGTTGTCAAGCAGGAGTATTCTGCGGTCATCAGAAAGTGAGTCCAGCAGGTCGATTTAATAAAGAATTTCATAGGAGAGTTTCAGGCTATACAGATCAGATCCTCCATTTCAGCTATTTTAAAGGATCTTAGTGACCCATTTCTTAATTGTAGGGGTGGTGGAGGGTACCCTAGTGGGTTGAGATGCACAGTTTTGCAGGATTGACCATGTGCATGGCCCAGGGCCGGACTGGGAGTGAAAACCAGCCCTGGAAAACATTTCATACCAGCCCCATAGCATTAATATACCAGCCCAACAGCATAACGTCATTATTTTCTTGTAAATAAAAGGGAAAACCATGCATTTTAAAGCACATTTGAAGAGCGTATTATATAAAGATAAGACAGATATGAAAGCACATAGGGCTAGGGATATATATATATATACAGGTCCTTCTCAAAAAATTAGCATATTGTGATAAAGTTCATTATTTTCTGTAATGTACTGATAAACATTAGACTTTCATATATTTTAGATTCATTACACGCAACTGAAGTAGTTCAAGCCTTTTCTTGTTTTAATATTGATAATTTTGGCATATAGCTCATGAAAACCCAAAAATCCTATCTCAAAAAATTAGCATATTTCATCCGACCAATAAAAGAAAAGTGTTTTTAATACAAAAAAAGTCAACCTTCAAATAATTATGTTCAGTTATGCACTCAATACTTGGTCGGGAATCCTTTTGCAGAAATGACTGCTTCAATGCGGCGTGGCATGGAGGCAACCAGCCTGTGGCACTGCTGAGGTGTTATGGAGGCCCAGGATGCTTCGATAGCGGCCTTAAGCTCATCCAGAGTGTTGGGTCTTGCGTCTCTCAACTTTCTCTTCCCAATATCCCACAGATTCTCTATGGGGTTCAGGTCAGGAGAGTTGGCAGGCCAATTGAGCACAGTAATACCATGGTCAGTAAACCATTTACCAGTGGTTTTGGCACTGTGAGCAGGTGCCAGGTCGTGCTGAAAAATGAAATCTTCATCTCCATAAAGCTTTTCAGCAGATGGAAGCATGAAGTGCTCCAAAATCTCCTGATAGCTAGCTGCATTGACCCTGCCCTTGATAAAACACAGTGGACCAACACCAGCAGCTGACATGGCACCCCAGACCATCACTGACTGTGGGTACTTGACACTGGACTTCAGGCATTTTGGCATTTCCCTCTCCCCAGTCTTCCTCCAGACTCTGGCACCTTGATTTCTGAATGTACTTTGGACCACTGAGCAACAGTCCAGTGCTGCTTCTCTGTAGCCCAGGTCAGGCGCTTCTGCCGCTGTTTCTGGTTCAAAAGTGGTTTGACCTGGGGAATGCGGCACCTGTAGCCCATTTCCTGCACACGCCTGTTCACGGTGGCTCTGGATGTTTCTACTCCAGACTCAGTCCACTGCTTCCGCAGGTCCTCCAAGGTCTGGAATCGGTCCTTCTCCACAATCTTCTTCAGGGTCCGGTCACCTCTTCTCGTTGTGCAGCGTTTTCTGCCATACTTTTCCCTTCCCACAGACTTCCCACTGAGGTGCCTTGATACAGCACTCTGGGAACAGCCTATTCGTTCAGAAATTTCTTTCTGTGTCTTACCCTCTTGCTTGAGGGTGTCAATGATGGCCTTCTGGACAGCAGTCAGGTCGGCAGTCTTACCCATGATTGCGGTTTTGAGTAATGAACCAGGCTGGGAGTTTTTAAAAGCCTCAGGAATCTTTTGCAGGTGTTTAGAGTTAATTAGTTGATTCAGATGATTAGGTTAATAGCTCGTTTAGAGAACCTTTTCATGATATGCTAATTTTTTGAGATGGGATTTTTGGGTTTTTATGAGCTGTATGCCAAAATCATCAATATTAAAACAAGAAAAGGCTTGAACTACTTCAGTTGTGTGTAATGAATCTAAAATATATGAAAGTCTAATGTTTATCAGTACATTACAGAAAATAATGAACTTTATCACAATATGCTAATTTTTTGAGAAGGACCTGTATATATATATATATATATATATATATATATACAGTGGAACCTTGGATTACGAGCATAATCCTTTCCAGGAGAATGCTTGTAATCCAAAGTACTCGCATATCAAAGCGAGTTTCCCCATTGAAGTCAATGGAAACAAAAATAATTTGTTCCGCATTGACTTCAATGGCATGCAATACCGCATGTGGCTAGAGGTGGGGGGGCGCCGGAGAGCATCGGAGACACTCAGAAAGGCCCGAGGACACCTCGGATAAACTCAGAAAACCTCAGAAAGGCTCGGAAACAGAGTATTTCCGAGATTTTCCAAGCATTTCCGAACGGCTCTGATCGGCTCCGTTCAGCTCTGCTCGGCTCTGGCGTCCCCCCACCTCGAGGCAACACTCGCAAACCGAATCAGGATTTAAAAAAATACACGTTACTCGCAATCCGAGGTTCCACTGTATCAGTAAATTACAGTCAAAAGTGGTAAAAGTGGAGCAATCATCAAGGGGCACACCTGGGACTCTGGGAATGTGGGGGGACTCTGATGATCAGAGACGACCTTCCGCAGAAAGAATACACTAAGGTAAGGGGGGGCGGGGTACTGATATAAGGGGAAACCTTTATATGAGTGCCCCTTACATTATTGTATTCACTCCCCCCTTACATCAATGACCCCCCCCCTCAGATTGGCCTGGCGGCGCCAGAGCCATCTTAAGAGCATCATGGGCCCCTGGGCAAAGTAATGCGATGGGGCCCCTACAAGCTTGCCCCAATTCACGCACCTACTCTCAAAAATTAAAGTACAATATTTCTACTTTACAGCGTGTCACTACCGGTCCCTTGTCACCAGATTCAGCATGTCACTTGCCACTGATCCCTTGTCACCAGATTCAGCATGTCACTTGCCACCATTCCCTTGTCACCAGATTCAGCATGTCACTTGCTACCGGTCCCTTGTCACCAGATTCAGCATGTCACTTGCCACCGGTCCCTTGTCACCAGATTTAGCGTGCCTTGTCACCAGATTTAGCATGTCACTTGCCACCCGTCCCCTGCCACCAGATTTAGCGTGTCACTTGCCACCCGTCCCCTGCCACTAGATTTAGCGTGTCACTTGCCACAGTCCCGTCACCAGATCAGCGTGTCACTTGCCACCGTCCCGTCACCAGATTCAGCGTGTCACTTGCCACCCGTCCCCTGTCACCAGATTCAGCGTTTCACTTGCCACCCATCCTGTCACCAGATTCAACGTGTCACTTGCCACCGGTTCCTCTCCAGAGACACAGCTGCTCTCCCCACTGCTGACAGGAGGAGGGGGATAGGCAAGAAATAGAGCCCTCTTCTGGCAGAGGCCTGGGTGACAGCAGGACAAAGGACTGGGCAACATCTGGGGGCTGGGCGACAGCAGGGGGACTGGGCGACAGCAGAGGGACTGGGCGACAGCAGGGGGACTGGGCGACAGCAGAGGACTTGGCGACAAAGGGCTGGGCGACAGCAGGGGTACTGGGCGACAGCAGGGGTACTGGGCGACAGCAGGGGACTGGGCGACAGCAGGGGACTTGGCGACAGAAGACTTGGTGACAGCAGGGGACTGGGTGACAGAGGACTCGGCGACAGCAGGGGACTGGGTGACAGCAGAGGACTTGGCGACAGCAGGGGACTGGGTGACAGCAGAGGACTTGGTGACAGCAGGGGACTGGGCAACAGAAGACTTGGCGACAGCAGGGAACTGGGCGACAGAAGACTTGGTGACAGCAGGGGACTGGGTAACAGAGGACTTGGCGACAGCAGGGGACTGGGTGACAGAGGACTTGGCGACAGCAGGGGACTGGGTGACAGAGGACTTGGCGACAGCAGGGGACTGGGTGACAGAAGACTTGGTGACAGCAGGGGACTGGGTGACAGAGGACTCGGCGACAGCAGGGGACTGGGTGACAGCAGAGGACTTGGCGACAGCAGGGGACTGGGTGACAGCAGAGGACTTGACGACAGCAGGGGACTGGGTGACAGCAGAGGACTTGGCGACAGCAGGGGACTGGGTGACAGAGGGTTGGGTGACAGCAGGCAGAGGACTTGGAGAAATTGGGTTGAAAACTTACAGAGAGGACAGTGCTACAGGAAAAACCAGACACCACCTTGATCTTTGTCAGCTAACAGCACTTTTTACTTCTATGTAAAAGTCTAAAGATAGAAGTAATAAAGTTGACAAAGCTCAAGATGGTATTTGTTTTTTCCTGTAGCACTTTCCTGAGTGTAAGAAATCGAGCTGAGCAGTTTTCAACCCAATTTCTCCCAGTCCAGTAGCTACATAAAAAATAAAACAGCATTTTTAGAGCCTTTTTTTTTTTTTTGTACCTCCATGTTGCTCTGCCCAGAAGGACCGTGCGATCATCCCTGAGGCCGGCTGCTCCTCCCCCCAGTGACAGGCGGGGTCACCCCTTGCCTGGCCACACCCCCTCACGAGTCCCGACTATTGTCAATGAAGGAGGCGGGCCAGCTCCTCAGCATCAGAGCCCTAAACTGCCAAACAGCTCTGCAGTTGGGGGAGCCGGGGGAGGGATCTGTCAGTGTACTGCATGCGATGGTTCCCTCCCCGCGCCCCCACACAGTCCCCGGCAGCAGTCATTCCCTCTCCACCTCCGTTACACCGGCCCTGAATGAATCGAGCTGGTCTAGGAGGAGGGCGGGACTTTTCTCACAGCGCGCCAAAAGTTTTCACACTGAGCTCCGTGACACACAGCGGGAGATGCCCGCTGACTGTGTGTGGCATCATGTAGTGGAGGGGGAGGAGGAGGAGGGAGCGGAGCGCTGCGCTGCAGCCACAGCTTATTCCAAAGCGGCCCCAGGGCAGGCAGCCTACCGCAAAATCTCCCGGGATCCCAGTAGGCCAGTCCGGCCCTGGCATGGCCTGGGATTTGAAGTAGATTTTATGTGGTAAGGATGAGTGGTGCAGGAGAAATTAAGCTGGGGCGAAATTTAAGTTGTCGGTTGTCACCAGCGAGATAATGTGGTGCACCTTGAACCAAAAGGCTTGGAGGCATGAACACAACCACCAGATATGTAGTAGCGTCCTGTGGTCAGTTTGACATCTTCAGCAAGTCTCAGGGAGTTCTGGTGGAATTTGTGTAGCGTTCGTTACCAACGCACCTGGATTTTATATCCTTTGTTTTAGGTTGACACACTGATCGAGCCTTTGTGAATGTTTAGGTGTATACATTCCCAGTTCTCCGGC
The DNA here is from genome assembly GCA_029206835.1 of Rana muscosa. NCBI lineage: Eukaryota > Metazoa > Chordata > Amphibia > Anura > Ranidae > Rana > Rana muscosa. The sequence goes on from CM055123.1 coordinate 54,555,285, forward strand.
AGAAGGGGGAGAAAGTTGTCCTTCTCCGATGCCGCCCAGGCGGTGCCACCGTTGGGAGGTTTGCCTGCAAACAGCAATGAGTGTATTGTGGAAATCAGGTAGCAATGGGGAGCATTCCTTGAGTAGATCGCCTTGATCAGAGCTAGGGGTCTAGAGATTCTGTGTCCTCTATCAGAGAGCGTAGCTAGTGTGAGAGGAGTAGATGGGTCCAGGTGGGTGTGTTTCGTTTCGTCGAGAGGATAGATTTTCATAAGAAAGAAGCTTGTGGCTGCTAAGTACCTTTTCATAACAGCAGTATATACAGTAGCGGTCTTGTGACTTCTATCATTTTCTGGTTAAAGCTTGTAGGAGGGGTTTTCATTCTCTCCTGATTGTCCTATGAGGCTGCAGGACCCCTGACCCTCTGTCTGGACAGTGTTGATTGGCCCTGTGCTGATCACATGTACTCTCCCAAGAAAATAAAAAAAAACTCTCTAGCAATATACACCAAACTGAGCATGAGCAGCTTGCCCCCAAGGCTCTGACCTATCAGAAAATGGTTTGGGGACAGTGGAAAAAGGGGAGAATCAGAGAAAACAGGATCAAACAGCCTTTTTACACAATGCAGAGGATTAACCCCTTAGGTTCCACAGTGAGTATAACAAGCATGCTTTACTGCATATATTTTACTGTTGTGGGTTTAGTAATACTTTAACTATTAATAAACTACTGAAAATTATAACCCTTCTTGAATATTGTAACAAAAACCAGAACATGCATCACTGACAAAACTACAATTATAGCAGGGCACTTGACTCATATTTTGCACAGATCTAAAGGAACCTATCTGTAAATGTCCCATTGTTTCTACAAAACTCCCTTCCATGGTCACTGACAACAAGTCAGCAGCTTCTGCATTGTGTATAGTGCCCCTCTAAATAATTTTGGAGCCAGTGTTCCTGAAGCCTGAGACTGTTGAAGAGGTGCTGGAGACCTTACTGGAGTGCAACGTATTTCGATGCCTCTAGGAGCAGGGTGCTAGCTCTTGTGAACATTGGAGAGACGTGTGACCAGAGGTCAATGGGGTCTGAAGGATCGAGTGATATACTTCTTTAGGAAAGTTTAGTTCTTTCCTTAAACGTAGACATCTTAACTTTTGATAGGCTACTGAACATTACAACAATTTATTCCTGAAAATTATAACAAGAACTAGGACATACATCATTGACAAAAATCATATGTAGCATAGCACTTGACCAATATTGTTCCCAGATCTAGAGGGACGTATGAATACATGTCATTGTATATAGTACCCAACTGGACCATTTTGACCTTTCAATAAATCACTTGATCAGTGGCTACCTGTATAAAGTATAAAGAGCACTTTATCAGGCTGTCAGGTTTTGGAGGAATAGCAGGGTGTCCTTGCTGCCTCACCATAAGGGCAATCTTGCCTAACTCATGTATTCAGGATGCCCCCCACAAGTTAAACCTAAAGGATCACAGAGGCCAAAGGTCTTAGAAAATATAAGCTCTAGAACAAGCCCTGGTCTTCCACTATGGAAAATCACATTAGGAGTTCTGATTCAGCTGCCAACTTGGCTATTTATGATCCTTTAGCTTTCATTTCTCCTTGACAGTTCGGAAGCTGAATATCAAATGCTGGACTTGATTAACTTTAGAAAAATGGAGTCCTCTGTCTGCTGATCAATAGCTTTTGTTGTCTAGCAGTGCCATAAATTCACTAAGCAATTTGTAGAAAAGATCCTACAAGACCTGGCAGGTACCTGGCTTTGTCCAAGAGACTTGCTTTCTAGATTTTAACCCTTTAAGCATCCATGGGGTTATTTCAGTAATTCAGATTGCATATTTCATTTAAGTATGGGCAAATTGTTTGTTTTATTAGGTACAGAGATGGGCATATTTTGTTAAAGGAAACCTGTACTGAGTGAAATATGGCTCTGTGCTTGGTGATATGCTTTTCCAAATTTAAACCATTTACCTTGCTTGCTCTGGCTTTGGAACAAGCGTGCAAATTAGAAAGTCAGAAAGAAGTTAGGACTCCAGATGTAGGAAAGTGTTAAAGTATGAGAGCCAGGCAACTTGCATTTTATAAGCAGAGGTCAACACTGACAGCCTTCAAATTTTCTATGAACAGATTTCCTGTCACAAAATTAAACAGTACTAAAAAATGTCCCTTTAAAAAGGATATAATACTTACCTGTTCCATCGCCTCTGCTAACAACCTGCGCTGTCTGTAAGAACTATGGTGCCCTAAGAAATCTCTCATTTGAAACACATCCAGGCGTTTTGAATGCCCAGCCCCCCACTTCCAGCGGCCCGTACGCCATTACATTGTCCTGCAGTGATGTAAGGGCCAACAGAAGAAACCATGATGCTTGGCAGAGGACCAGGAATTCAACATGATTCTTTTTTAGAGCGCTGGAATCCCTATTGACTTGAATGAAGCATACTGAGAATCTCCAGTCTTGATATACAGCCCTATTGAAATAAATGGGAACGTGGGTGTGGAAAGTGGTGTAAACGCTTCATTGGACAGGCTGTAATTAGCAGAGATGGTTGTTGCAACACTACGGTAAGTAGGGAGCTGGGTGGTGGGAGAATTTAGTGCAATTTAGTTTGAAAGTTTAGTTAAAAGTACACATATACATACAAAAATTTGAATTTTTGTAAACCTGAATGGATGGTTGAAGTAATTAAACTTTATATGGGGCTTTAATAAATCATTGCATTGGTGTCAGCAAATGCTTGTTAAGCAGACTATCATATTCAGCTGACACTGTAGCTGCAGAGATCACTTAGCTATTTATAAAAATTGGATAAGTACCGTATATACTCGAGTGTAAGCCGACCCAAGTATAAGCCGAGGACCTAATTTTACCACAAAAAACTGGGAAAAAGTATTGACTCAAGCATAAGCCTAGGGTGAGAATGCAGCAGCCACTGTAAGCGGAAAAGAGGGTCAACAATGCCCATTTGCACGCCTCACTGTGCCCATTTGCAACCTCACTGTGCCCATTTGCAACCTCACTGTGCCCATTGCAACCTCATTGTGCCCATTGCAGTCTCACTGTGCCATACCTCACTGTGCCCATTGCAGTATCACTTTACCCATTGCAACCTCACTGTGTCCATTGCAGTCTCACTGTGCCATACCTCACTGTGCCCATTGCAGTCTCACTGTGCCCATTGCAACCTCATTGTGCCATACCCATGTGCCATACCTCACTGTGCCCATTGCAACCTCACTGTGCCATACCCATGTGCCATACCTCACTGTGCCCATTGCAGTCTTACTGTGCCCGAGTACCTGAATTCTTGACAGGCGTCCATTTTTTAAGTCGTGGCTTCCTCCTGGTGTTCTGTTTCGTGATAGGCATTTGACACTGTGTTCCACCTATCACGGAGGTCCTCTCATCCTCGGACTCAGTTTCCCAGCAGACACTGTGTTCAGTGTTCCGCCAATCACGGACATTCTTTCATCCTCGGACAATAGGACATCCGTGATTGGCGAAACACTGAACACAGTGTCTGCTGGGACCTCCGTGGTAGGCGGAACACAGTGTCAAATGCCTATCACGGAACGGAATGCCAGGAGGAAGCTGCGACTTTTAAAAAAATGGACGCCTGTCAAGAATTCAGGTACTGACTTGAGTATATGCCGAGGGGGATATTTTCAGCACTAAAAAAAGGGCTGAAAAACTACTCGAGTATATACGGTACATGGTAAGTAGAAATTAATTGGATAAATATACTGCTTTGACCTATTAAGGTTTTACTTTATCTAAGACCTCTGCTCATAACTTCCTTTTGTTTAAAATGTTGATGGCAATGGCTACATGTGTTAAATGATGTTTATGTCGTCATTAAATGCCTCAATATTAAGTGATTTTGTGCGTGTTCACTAAACGTGCAAAAAAGTGTTGTGTTTTTGAAAAAATTGCCTGGTTAAAACCACAAATATCAAGGCTTAAAAAAGGTGCATGAGCTTCTTTGCCCCATTCGTTGCACATAGAGCAACCCATTGAAATAAGTGGCCTGCTCTGTGCATGCAGTGCAACAACATGCAAAAAAAAATGCATATTCATGACCCGGCTTCATGCATATTGTAAACTGGGCCTAATTGTCTCAATTTGATAGGTAATGTGCATTGTAAAGGGTAGCAATGCTTGATTATTTGTGTTACAAATTACTAGCAATATTTATGACAGTTTTTATTGAATAATATTAGGATTATTGGGTATTATTATTAATATTCTATTAAGTACTTGTTTCCTTCCATTATGTCTCAGTACTATGTGTTTATATGGAATAGAAAGTATAAAAAGTAAAATAATGTAATTTGCTTACAACCGATTCTGGTGCATGTAAGGAGATCTGCGCCTCAACTGCTATCTTAGATCTGAACACAGACCGGGGAGACCAAAACAAACATATTCGTGTAACAGGAATACAGAGAAACACACTAGAAATATTGGTTCACTTCGCCAATTAGAAAGTGAGTGAAATGTAGTAAAAGACACTTTACTTAAAAGCATTTACAGAAAGACATGTAAGTGGAGATCAGTGATATCCATCAGTACTTGCAAATGGTGCTTCGATGCTTTATTTATGCTTCCTCTGGATTAACCCTTTGTAAGCAGTGCTGTTCTATACTGAGCCAGCCATAATCTAAGAGAGACAACAGATAAACTACCATCCAATAATTTGACTAGGAATGGCCGTTATTCATGGCACCATTCTGAACAGTCACATATAATAAACATTTCAGCTACACAGTGTTCTGCTGGACTAGCAAATTCTAGTGATTTTTCTTTTTCTTGAAACAGTCCTCCCCCCAAAAAAATAAAATAAAATATTCTATGCCAGTGTTGTGAACCGTATTAGATAATAGTTAGTGTTCTCAGCCCATTGACATGGATTCTAAAGACCTGTCCCAGGCAGTTTTTTGTCCAGGTCACCTAAAGCCTTTGTTTGCCCTCATGCCTGGCTTACAGAAGACTCCCAAAAAACTTCTAGGTGTAAAGCTGGCCACACAATGGGAGAATTTCATTTGAAATGTTTCATTTTAGGAACATTTGTTTGATTTTCTAATTGTTGGTCGAATTTACATTAATATTCAACTGTAGTGGTGAAAAATTAGACGAAGCGAAGCAGGATGAAAATATACTACCACTGGATGCAGTGTTCATTTGGGAAAATCAATACATTCCAAAATTGAGTGTTAAAAGCAAAAAAAAAGAATTTTCATACGAATGTTCTTATGATAGTTTGTTCAAAATTCTACTAGTGTATGGCCGTCTTAAGTTTTCTATCTAATACATGCTAGTGCTGAGTACTTCAAACACCTGGCAACAATGCATTTTAGAAATGTGAATTTTAAGACTTGTACACTACACAGAAAGCTGTACTCCCCAGTCCCAACCCCACTACAGCAAAAAAACAAATGATATTATATAATTAACTAATTATTTCGCTATCCTAGAGTCTCATTTTTAGTCCTGTGCTATCATTTCTCATATATATCTGAATGGGAAGGTGCTATAAGACATTTAAGGAAACCATGGTCTGATTTTACACAACACTGTAAATTCTATACTGTGTGCAATCTGGTTAGGGATGAGCTTCGAGTTAGAGTCAAACTCATGTTCGACTCGAACATTGCCTGTTCGCCTGTTCGCCGAACAGCGAACAAATTGGGGTGTTCCCGGCAAATTCGAAAAGTCTATGGGAGAAATCTAAAGTGCTAATTATAAAGGCTTATATGCAAGTTATTGTCCTAAAAAGTGTTTGGGGACCTGGGTCCTGCCCCAGGGGACATGTATCAATGCAAAAAGAAGTTTTAAAAACGGCCGTTTTTTCGGGAGCAGTGATTTTAATAATGCTTAAAGTGAAAAAATAAAAGTGAAATATTCCTTTAAATTTCGTACCTGGGGGGTGTGTATGATATGCATGTGACGTGGCGCATGTTTCCCGTGCTTAGAACTGTCCCTGCAAAAAATGTCATTTTTGAAAGAAAAAAAGTCATTTAAAACTCACTCGCGGCTATTAATGAATTGTCGGCTCCCGGCAATACATACAAAAGTCATTGATAAAAAAAAAAAAAAAAAGCAAGGGGGTCCCCCAGAATTCAAGTGGAAGTAAACCCTCCTATCATTTTCAGGCAAGGAAGCTGCCATCTTGGCCTCTGTTTAATATTCAACTGCCATGATGCTGCACATGTGATCAGTTATGACACCAGCCATTGGATGGTTTGACAGTTTGGTTGAGAGCACAACCAATGTGACAGTTGGCATTCCCGGCATGCCGGGAATGTAACTGCTTTTTGTAACTGTTAAATCGATGGGTTTACTTCCACTTTCAATTACCAGGCCCTTCAGGTCTGGTATAGATATTAGGGGAACCCCGCCGCAAATTAAAAAAAAAAATGCGTGTGGTTCCCCCAAAATATCCATACCAGGCCCTTCAGATCTGGCATGGATTTTAAGGGGAACTCCACCCGATTTTTTTTTTAAAAATGGCGTAGAGTCCCCCCAAAAATCCATACCAGACCCTTATCCGAGCACGCAACCTGGCAGGCCGCAGGAAAAGAGGGGGGGATGAGAGAGCGCCCACCCCTCCTGAACCGTACCAGGCCACATGCCCTCAACATGGGGAGGTTGTCCCCATGTTGATGGGGACAAGGGCCTCATCCCCACAACCCTTGTCCGGTGGTTGTGGGGGTCTGCGGACGGGGGGCTTATCGGAATCTGGAAGACTCCTTTAACAAAGGGGACCCCCAGATCCCGCCCCCCCTATGTGAATTGGTAAGGGGTACATTGTACCCCTACCATTTCACAAAGAAAGTGTCAAAATAAAAATAAAACAAACACCTTGGAAAAGTCCTTTATTAAAAAAAAACAAAAAAAACAAAACATTTCAGCGGTGAAATCCAGTGTCCCGCGGCGATCCGATGTCCAGCGCTGTCCGTCATTGGCTGAGCCTGAGCGGACCTGATGGGGAACTTCATCCGCAGTCTATTACATGTATAGACCAGCCCCTTCTAAAGTTCCCCATCAGGTCCGCTCAGCCAATGACTCCCCATGTTGAGGGCATGTGGCCTGGTACGGTTCAGGAGGGGGGGACGCTCTCTCGTCCCCCCTCTTTTCCTGCGGCCTGCCAGGTTGCGTGCTTGGATAAGGGTCTGGTATGGATTTTTGGGGGGACTCCACGCCATTTTTTTTCAATTTGGGGTGGAGTTCCCCTTAAAATCCATGCCAGATCTGAAGGGCCTGGTATGGATATTTGGGGGAACCGCACGCATTTTTTTTTTAAATTTGCGGCAGGGTTCCCCTTAATATCTATACCAGACCTGAAGGGCCTGGTAATTGAATTCTGGGGGACCCCCACGCTTTTTTTTTATTTTTATCAATGACTTTTGTATGTATTGCCGGGAGCCGACAATTCATTATAGCCGCGAGTGAGTTTTAAATGACTTTTTTCCCTTCAAAAATGACATTTTATGCAGGGACAGTTCTAAGCACGGGAAACATGCACCACTTTACATGCATATCATACACACCCCCTAGGTACGAAATTTAAAGGAATATTTCACTTTTATTTTTTCATTTTAAGCATTATTAAAATCACCGCTCCCGTAAAAACATCAATTTTTAAAACTTTTTTTTGCATTGATACATGTCCCCTGGGGCAGGACCCGGGTCCCCAAACACCTTTTAGGACAATAACTTGCATATAAGCCTTTATAATTAGCACTTTAGATTTCGAACGTTGTATTTAATAGGGTTCTAAAGTTCACGCGAACATTCTGTCTGTTCGCAGGTTCTGGTGCGAACCGAACAGGGGGGTGTTCGGCTCATCCCTGAATCTGGTGTGTGAAAGCATATACCTGGGCCTTATTTATGGAATATCACCACTCCGCTCTGCTGGTGGAAGCTTTGATCCTTCTGCCAGGATGGGAATGATTGGTGCGGTTGGGTAAAAACCAAGTGCAGTAATAATCACCAGCAGAGTCTGTCTAGCTGGTCCTCGCTAATTTTGACATACTGGGGGGAATTAACAAAACTGGTGCACACAGAGTCTGGTGCATAGTAACCAATCAGCTTCCAGGTTTTATTGTCAAAGCTGAAGTTATAAGCTGATTGGCTACCATGCAAAACTGCATTCTGAGTGCTCCAGTTTTAGTACGGTAAATCTCCCCCACTAAGTCATAATGCAGAATCATATTAATGATTCAGATTGACAATATCAATGCATTTAACACACATGTTTAACACAGTCAAAAACCAAAGATAATTAACAACACATCAACAACTGATGGAAATACAAACATGGAAAAGAAGACAAATCTTCTGAAATCAGGGTCAGTGTCAGAAACCTAAAAGGCTATTGGATCAGTGGTGGTTACAAACACAGCTAGGCATGTTGGGTTGTCACCATCTATCACAATTTTAGAGTGGGGAACGTGAAAAATATCCTAACACAGCAATATTTGAGGTTACACCCAAAGTAAATATGTCAAGAAAGAAATATAGGTGCTGATATAGTCAACTCCTTATTGATGTGCAGGTCTGGATTATAATTTCCATCCTGCACATTACAGACCCACTATCCCAGATTTAATCATTGCAACATTCATCCTCATCCTAGATTCTTTATCTCTGACTAGGACCAAGAATGTTTCTTCACTCGAAGCATAGTTGTTCTAGGTCAGTAGCTTACTACTGTATCTAGTAAAAGGAGAATGAAGATGAAAGCTCCGGAGCTTACATCTTCAAAAATAGCATTTAATGAACATGGATAATCCATTTTTATTGCCAGTACATGTAACGTAATGGTCTATATAATTTCAAGATTCTATTTCAAAGATTTTATTGGCTTTACAAAAGGAAATGATACAATAGTAGGGTATCATAGTACGAACCAAGAAAAACACATAAGGATGGTGTAAAAAGTAATAAAAAAAAATCTGACGTTCGAAGGACTGCTAATAAACATATTTATTAGGTTGTGAACAATTTTTTTATTTAACTACAACTGCTTTGATATAAATGGTTGGGTATAGTTAGGCGTAGTAGGTTAGGGTGACCAGACATCCCCGGTTTCCGGGGACAGTCCCCAGATTGAGGACGCTGTCCCCGGCCCAAGTCTGTCCCCGGTTTTGTCCCCGGATTAAATTTGAACAGGGGCTGGGGCAATTTCAAAGACAGTCAGTGCAGAATAAAAAAAAAATATCAGAATTATACACTCCCGCTCCGCCGCTCCTACTAGCTTAGGGGGGGTGCATTTTTTTCATTATCTGTGCTCCTTTCTGATGATCACGTGCTGGTCGGAGCGGAGGGAATATTTTTTCAGTTTCGGGTGCATGTCCATTCAGCTCCGCTCACATGTTCTTCTGCCTTGGCTCAAGTCCCGTCCAGCCACCTGCTTATCTCCTTGCCTTCCCTGGCAGAGTGATTGTCTTCCACTCCCCACCCAGTAGTAGCCGGGGCCTGGAGAGTAATACTTGACAGGCTGTGAGGAGGGCGGCGGCGGCGGCGGGCAGAGAGTCGCTGATTGCTGCCATTACTAGTAAAAAAAAAATATGTCCCCGGATTTCATTTTAAAAATCTGGTCACCTTATAGTAGGACCCACTTTTTGATAACTAGTGGTATCTCAAGGCTCTGACATTGAAGGCTGGTGGATCTTCAGTCAAAGTTTAATGTTAGATAATGGGTACCAGACTGAATAAACAGCACATTTTTGAAGATAAGTTTTATTTAATGAACCAAGTTATTCAACATCAACAGGTAATGTATCAAAAAGTAGATAATTATTTACAAAGGTGCCTTTTTGTCTATTTTTTAAATTTGGTTAAAAGTGCAAAATCTGGTGCAGCTCTGCACAGAAACCAATCAACACCTAATTGAACAAGCGGAAGTTAAGAGCTAATTGGCTACCATACACAGCTACACCAGATTCTGCACTCTCCAGTTTTAGCAAATCAAGTGTCAAATCAGGAAATTAAAAGGGAGATACATTTTGTTATAAGCCCTGTACAAGCAAAGCCATTTGGGGGTTTCAAAATGCTCCTTTCTCAAGGCCCTGATGAAGGGAGACTTTTTGGACTACTGAAATGCGTTGGCCTTTATTGCCTAAATGCAATAACAAATAGTTCTGATTTGCACAAATATTCCCAAGCTGGCACTCTCATCCTTGTTTTTCTATTAAGTCATTACTCAAACTCATACCTCCCGTAAGCTAGAAAGCAGCCTAAAGAAATATTCACATATCAATGGTCTACTTAAAGTGGTTCTAAAGCCTAAACATTTATTACCTTAATGCATTCCTTGCATTAAAGTGATTGTAAAGTCTTGTGTTTTTGTTTTTGTAAAAATAAAAAATATGTTATACTTACCTCCTCTGTGCAGTTGGTTTTGCACAGAGAAGCCCGGATTCTCCTCTTCTCGGGTCCCTCTGTGCTGCTTCTGGCCCCTCCCTCCTATTGAGTGCCCCCACAGTCAGCAGCTTTCCATGGTGGCACTGCAGCTGAGTCACAGCTCTGTGTGTCCATTCAGACATGGAGCCCCGACCCGGACCTGCCCCCTCTTTCCCCTGATTGGCTGCCTGAGTTTGATTGACAGCAGCAGGAGCAAATGGCACCGCTGCTGTGTCGCAACCAATCAGGAGGAGTGTCCCGGACAGCTTAGACATTCGTGGACATCGCTGGAGAGAGATGGGGCTCAGGTAAGTAATTAGGGGTGCTGGGGAGGATGCTACACACAAAAGTTTTTTTTTATCTTAATGCATAGAATGCATTAACATAAAAAAAAACTTCTTCCTTTACAACTCCTTAAGGCCGGGTTCACACCTATGCGAATTGGTTGCGGCTTACACCGCATCCAATTCGCATAACATTAAAAAATACATTCTTTTCAATGAGGCTGGTTCACATATGTGCGATGCATTAGCACTGCGCATTACCAAAAAAACTGTGTGCGTTTTCTAGACATTGCGGTGCGGCTCAGGTGTGAATTCAGGTCCATTATCTTCTATGGCCACGCATCTACTTCGCAGATGTCTTCCGTTCTGAACAGGACTTTTTCAATGCTCACTACGGTTTCCCCCCCTCTCCCAGGTCAGCAAGTTTGCATGTTCCACCGCACACAAAACGCTGAACAGCTCTCTTATCTCCTTGCAGAGATAACAGAGCTGAAATTCGCACCGCACAAGTGTGAACTCAGCCTCAAGGTAAAAACAGTTTAGGCATCAGTATCCCCCTCACCCTCCCTTGATCCAATGCTGTGTATGCCTGCAGCTCTGCTCTCCCCTCACTTCTGAATCTCACTGGCTTTACTGGGGCACCAGGAGCCATTGGCTCCTGCTGCTGTCAATCAAAGCCAGTGATGAAGGAGTAGGTGTTGGGCCAAGTCTCGCTGTATGTGTCAATGGATGCAGCAGCAGGGCTCAGGAGTGAGCACACACAAGTGCCCTCAGGAAAGCGGCTTCCTACGGAGGCACTGGACATAGAGGTGGAGCCAGGAGCACCGGAGGGGGACCAGAGCAGATAAGTATGACATGTTTGTTATTTAAAAAACAAAAATACTTTTACAACCTCTTTAATTAGGATCCTAAATTGTGTCAATTTATTAATGACAGACTGGGCAGAAGCACCAATATTGTGCTGACAGAACTAGTATTCAGAACATTTTTTATAAAAATCTTAAATGGACTTAGTGACAGAATAGTTCATCAGTGCAGCATAACTCGGCTCTTGTAAGTGGCTTTACACTTGACAGTAGAATCGTTTACAGAACAGAGACCTTGAACCCCAGACAGATGCACATAAGGGGGGCCTGTTCCTTCACTGAACCCAATTATTGAATCCATAGTCGAGTATGTACAAGCTGTTTAGATTGAATAATTAAAAAAAGCCAGCAAGACACATTAGAATTGAAATGAAGTAATGAATAGCTGGGGGGAAAAAGATTTTGAACAGGAAATTGAAAAGTAAAGGTCCCGTGGCATTTGCCTGGGGAAACGGTCAGGCTGCCTGATAAATACACATTACATTACTATGAATGCTCAGAATCACCTGCGTTTTCCCCTGTGCATGCCAAGAAGTGGACTTGATATTTGGAAAACAGGCTGAGAAAGCAACATAGCACCCTTCTCATATTACCTGCTCTGTGTGCGACACTGCAACTTAATGAGGCAAAAGGGGTTAGAGGACCCACAAATTAATAGTCATCATACTTTATATATGAGGTCAAGGAAAGAAAATATCAGTGGACCATAACACATGCGGGTCAGGATTACTGCGGCTGTATCCGTATGCTGACAATGACAAATGTTAGTATGTTGTATGTCAATAACTCAAAGAGCACTGGAGCTGGACTGAGGTTAGGAAAGCACATTCACCCTGTTATTAACCCCTTCATGGCCGAAATAGTGATTTATATCAAAAAGCTTTAAAATATTAAAAAATATACTGTATACATACCTTCTCCTGCATTAAAAGGGACCTACACTTAAAGTGGAGCTCCGCCGTGAAAAAAAATATTAAAAGCCAGCAGCTACACATACTGCAGCTGCTGACTTTTAATATTAGGACACTTACCTGTCCTGGAGTCCAGCAACGTCGGCAGCAGAAGACAAGCGATTGCTCGTCTCTCGGTTGCCCCCACCGCCATCATGGGTAAGGGAATTAGGAAGTGAAGCATTGCGGCTTCACTTCCCGGTTCCCTAATGCGCATGCGCGAGTAGCGCTGCACGTCTTTCACTGGTCCCAGCTGTGTTCTGGGAGCCGTGTGTTTCCAAGAACCCAATGGGGGGACCGGGAAGTGACGCACTACCCACAGTCTACCCGCAGAGTGCATACACGGAAGTGGGTGCAAATACCTGTCTTAGACAGGTATCTGAACACCCCTCCCCACCCCGAAAGGTGCCAATTGTGGCACCGGAGGGGGGGAGGAAGCCGATGAGCAGAAGTTCCACTTTAGGATGGATCTCCGCTTTAAGTATAATTCCAGCCAAAACTTTGTTTATTATTTAGGACTCAATGGGGATTTTTAGAACCCTTCTCTGTGTCCCCTGTTGAGGAGAACCACCCTTTGCTATTTGTCCTGGGGACCATTGTCTATGAGAGACAAAGTAAAGGGGATTCCTAAAGTCTACTGTTGTTATCATTACTTGGAAAGGGAATATCTTCTAGTGGGGACACGTGTTCTAGTGACAGAGGGTAATTACCTTTCATATTGGGAAGATAACCACTTACTTCCATCCATATCTTTGGGGGCAGAAAGAACACGCATTATCCTCCTGTCCAGGACACACATTTTGGGGATTATGGGATAAAATAAAGATCACCTATCTGAAGGTGCCTTCTCTAAGGATCTGGAGGCATTTCGGGAGGTTAGACCCCCAACTAACATTTGAGTATATCTCAGATCTATACCTGTGAAATGCTGGAATACACTTTCTTTTATATTTCAATTAAACTGGACTATACCCAGGGCCATTTCTAGGGTCCTAGTAGATGATGGGGACCTCTAGGCACACAGCTTAAAATGTTGAGGGGCTAGTAGGATATCATGATGACCATACAAGACAATCTTTATAACTGAACACAAATAAATTGGTCTAAAAACTATAATGTCACATTATGATGATAACAAAACAATTAATAGGTGGATTGAAAAGTAGATAATTATACAAGATTTCAAGATTGTATCATGCATACAGTGTATCATCTGTATATCTCAAAAGTGACCTGGAGCACTCAGTGGGTGCCAGGGTCTAGCAACACCCCTGACTATGGCATATTTTCATCTAAGGCTACATGCACACCGGCATAATATGCCCATTTACGCTTTATCTTTCTGCCAGGAGCTGGCTTGTAAAAAAATCTTTATCTGAAGTGCATGTATGCGTGCTTATCTGTTTAAGGTATATGCACATAATTTCATTCAAGTAGCTACAATATTAATTTGTTCTAGCCACTAGGCTGGAATTACATGCATACGTCCGCGTTTATGTGCACATATACGTAAATTATGCCATTACACTTCTCTCTGAATGCAGGTATGGGGTATTTTTTTTATATGAATATAAGCGCCACATTATGCATGGACAGATTGGTAATACTGAACTGTGTTTAAAAAAGAAAAACGCAGTTCTTTTTTCTGCCCATGTGCACGCAGCCTTAAAGTTAAACCTTTCAGGACAGCAATATATAACTTGTTTTTACCAAACAATTCTTAATGATTCAACTTTCACGCTTGTGCTACGCATGTAAGGTTAGGGCATGTGGGTGGTGGTCATGTCCTCTATGTTTCCCTCCTCGTTGGGCACTAAGCAAGGGTCACATGAGAGGCCTACCTTGGGGTGGGTTCTTCTGGGCTACTCTAGGCTCCTTACACAGGGGGTGCAAAGTACCTTTACTTGAACAGATGATTGAACTCGAAAAATCTCTTTCGATGTTACTGTACCACAGTCACTTGTGCATTCAGGAGGGTCACGCAAAGTCCTTGCCCTCTCCACCTGCCCAACATATCACCACTACCTCACTCCCAGCAATGGTATGGAATCCCGCCATGTACCCAGCGTAGACTCCATGCATGCACTTCCTTAACTCTTCCATACTTGTGAACAGGATGAGGGCCCCGGGGGTGCAGATCTGACCCTTTTGTTATAGGAAAACGGATTGCTGCTGAAGGAGTGCTGACAACCTCACCCTCACTGCAAGAGGCTATCTCACCTGTACACACTTAGGACAGGCCACTAGAGAGACTGTGGTTACCCTTGGTAACCACAGTATCCTCACACTTTATTAACTCTGGTACCATTATCTTCTTACCTCAATGTGTTTAGTGACCAAATTGTAGCTATGTGTGCCAGTTACTTGCATGACACTCCTTTAGTAACTTCAGACCAGGCAAAGTTTCAAACTCTTTACTTGAATGAAGTAACATGGTAATATAGACAGACAACAGTCTGAAATAAAGTGTAACCATTTCCCTAACATCCCTAATCCCTAACTTCAGGCTTGTGGCTGCCCCAGCATATCTGCATAGGAAAGAATCCATATATTGATGAGTCCACGGTTGGTGTCTTCAGGAAGGACTGCAAGTCCCAGCAATATTCTTGGGCAGTGGGAACTCCAGCCTTGGCATGGCATTGAAATCTCCCGCAAAGACAGTGAGCAGGTCCAAGCAAAAGGGGCAGGTCGGAACTGAACCGACAGAGAAGAAACAAGAAAAACCCCCAGGGTTCAGGCCTCTATCCCTAGTACACAGGACCGGGGGTGGGGGGGGGGTCAAGAAAACCGTCCGGGAAAGACCTGGGAAACACAATTAACTCCCACCTAACGACTACCTGCCTGCATGCATATTTGCTTCAAAACTTTCATGGGGGAAAAAACTCAGGTCTGGGACTTTCTGCTCTACTGACCCCCTTATTTCTCTTCTCACAGGTTCCGTAAATCCCCATCTCCAATTGCCCTTGGACTCTCAATCAAGCCCTGAACACAATCATACTCTTGTTTTCCTTGGATTAGTATGATGGCTACTGGATACAGAATTGACAGCTTGACATACCAAAGATTTAAAAGGATTTTTAGAAACTTACCATCAAGATGCTCCAGATCAAAAATCGCTTTATTATCTTGAGAGGGAACTTACGATATGTAAGAATAATCTTCCCAGCCGACAAATATAAAGAAAATATACTAAGATGACATTACTGAGATCTGCATGTAAAAACATTCAAAAAAATATCTCTCAATTTCCATAAAGGATATAATTCACTTTGTGTGCACCCAATGCCTTTGAAAATCCAGATATTATCATAAAAAAGTAGCAGTGACGTCATCAGTGTGCTGTACATAGTTTTTCAGAGAGCCAGCAGGCTCCACCCACTACAGACTGCCTGTAGAAAACTACAGGAGGGGGTGGAGACAAGACCAGTCACCCTGCACAGGGAGAGAGCAGAAGTGACCGGTCTTTATTACAGTAAGTTCATGCACAGAGACAAAGTCTTACACTAGATGATTGCACAGATCTGGAAGAAATACACAAAGCACATTGAGATTAAAGTAAAAATATTCTGACTTTAAAGTACATGTCATTGGAGAAAAATGGGGGGTTATATTGCTGGCTTCCATCTGAAAATGCTAGTCTTAGGAAGTAATGAAGCCAAAACTTGGCAGCCTACATAATTCTCCAATGACAGGTGCACTGGTCCATGTACAAGGTACATCCATGATTAACCTTGTACATGGATATTTGGTACTCCTGTACTTGTCCTATGCAGAGTTTTGGGATTCTGATCATATGATGATCTATTTTGTGTATGGTAGTAATTCATTACTTATTTATTTTCATCTATTTAGACCAGGGGTGTCCAAACTGTTTTCAAAGAGGGCCAGATTTGATTAAGTGAACATGCGTGAGGGCCGACCATTTTACCTGACATTCTTTGAACCATAAAAATTCAGTCTAAGTGTGTTCGTCCGAGCACTAATACACTGCCCAACAAGAATTCTCTTGCCTTTGTGGCTGTGTGTGGTGAAGAAGAGATAAGCTTGGGCGTGTTATTTGGATATATATATATATATCCTTTGTGGCCCCCAATGTATCCCAGAGCGCTGCTCAGGACTAAGGATGAGCTTGGGCGTGTTATTTGGATATACTGTATTTATCGGCGTATAACATGCACCTTCACTTTAAAAGAAAAATCAGGAAAAAACGTAAATTTTAAAAAAAGAACTGTGAAGCAAAATAAGGGTCAGTGCCCATCAATGCAGCCTCACTATTGCCATGATTGCAGCCTCACCATTTCCATGAATGCAGCCTGATCAATGCCCGTTTGCAGTCTCGGAGGGGACAGGGACGAACGTCAACAGATTTAATACAAAGTCCCGCCTCCTTTGATAGACAGAACAGTTGTCCAATTGCAGCCCAGGAGGTGGGACTTCCTATTACAGATGCTGCGTAAACAGGAGATTCTCCTGTATGTACTCTGATGGCACTTGTCCCGCCCCCTCCAAGGCAGCGCCGATAAATATCCAAATCACAAGGGGGGCCGTATTAAACCGGAACTCGGGCCGTACTTTGGACATGCCTGATTTAGACTATACCAGTACCTTTCTGCTGCTGTGTTTCTTATACCTGGATATTTTTATTTGTTTGAGTATAACAGAGAAGATGTTTCCTTTCTACCCTACCCTGTAATGTACTTTTACACAAATATTTTGTTATTCACTTACTTAAGTGGGATTATTTTCCTTTGCACAGGTTTAATGCATTCACATTTGCTTTGCAGCAGGCTGAGATGGGTTTCCAGTTACAAACCTCAGCAGAAACTCTTGGGGCCATTATCAATTATTGGTAATATGTCCTTCTGTACAGAGCGCTGCATGAACAAAGGCATAATGCCGCTCAAACTGGAAACACATAATCCTGGAATGTGTCCATTCTCTGGATTTCGTATGTCTGATTCTTATTAGTCTGGTCACACATTATACAGGAGACTTAGGAACCTAGACAAAGTGATTTCTAAATATGAAAGAGAATAGGAAAGTAGCATTGTGTGCTTTGGTCTAAGGCTCCTTTCACACTGGGGCGGTGGGTGCGTCGGCGGTAAAGCGCCGCTATTTTAAGCGGCGCTTTACTGTAGTTTTTGTGGTGCTATTCGGCCACTAGCAGGGCGGTTTTAACCCCTGCTAACGGCCGAGAAGGGGTTAAAAACCATCGTAAATCGCCTCTGCAGAGGTGCTTTGCCGGCCGTATAGCCGCGCTGTCCCATTGATTTCAATGGGCAGCAGCGGTAAAGGAGCGGTATACACACCGCTCCTTCACCGCCTCAAAGATGCAGCTATAAGGACTTTTTTTACCGTCCTGCCAGCGCATCGCCTCAGTGTGAAAGCACTCTGGCTTTCACATTGAGACTGCAGGGCAGGAGTTTTTCAGGCGTTATTTAGGCGCTATTATTGAAAAACTCCTCAGTGTGAAAGGGGTCTAAGGAGACTTTATTACCCAACTAATGGTGACAATTATATGTGTGTGTAAATGTATATTTTTGCAAATACAGTGTGTCATAGCTCCCAACTGTCCCTGATTTTGAGGAACTGTCCCTGATTTGGAGCAATGTCCATCTGTCCTTCTTTCCTCCTCATTTTGGTCTGACCTATATAGTTGTATATAAAATGCACTATACATATCTATCAAAGTGTGTCTCAGTCTTTTCATCCAAATTCTAAATTGCTGCATTTGTAAATTTTAAAAGCAAAAAAAAGAATAGTAGTGGTAAAAAAAAGCCCTTGTGGATTTAATTAACCTTTTTTTGTGTTAATTCTCCTTTAAGGGGGTGTGGCAGGAGGCGTGTCCTATGCCTACATACGTTTGCTAATAGGTGTCCCTCATTCCCATCTCAAAATGTTGGGAGGTATGATGTGTCTTGCACAGGTGAGGTTGCTCTTTAGGACTTATGCACATGTTCCAAAAGGACCATACAGTTTATAGAACAGGCATATTTTTGTGCAGTGCAGTGTACAGCAAACTTCCAGTAGCCTCTCAAAATCATTGGCAGGCTGAAATACGCAGTAACAGCACACCCACTTACGCACATTCAATTGCCATAGAATGCCAATGTGTTGCCCTGAATACACTATCTGCGTTCAGGGCAGTGCATATATCCTTGTACGCAACTACCACTCAGATGTGTGTATGTGGGTACACATCTGAGCCGTACTGGGCAGGTACCTGTCATTCTAAACCTGTCATTGATTTTAATGGGCTACTGGTAGCAGGCTGTGTGCTGCACTTGTGACTTCATGGCATAGAAATACACCCACTCTGTAAACTGTTCTGATCATCTGATTATGGCAAATGAGCCCTTATGGAAACACATTTATTAAATGTAGATGATCTATATAATATGTATCATTTACACAGTTCATATCTGCTTGTCACCTTTTATTAAAACAGATCATGATAGATATTATATATGTAGCGATACCTCCAACTAAGAAGGCCGCAGATTTAGTTGGGCCCTGAAGACAGCTCCGCCAACCCCCGGCAATCTGCTCAACCCCCTACTGGCACAGCTAGTAAGGGGAGATAGGACCGCGTGACCGCAACTCTAGGTGACGCAGTCCTATGGCAAACACACACACAGTGATATACTTTAAAACTTCTATTAAAGTAAGTGAAACTGACACCAATGTACTTGACCCAGATATTTTACTGAGGCTAATGGGCAAGTAATAAACAACAGTATAACAAGTTGCAGATCCCTGCAATAAACAGTAATAAAGATAAACAGAGTAATCAGAATAATAAAATATTGCTATGCAACTCTAGCGCTGCCCTTTTACAGCTACTTCCCCTCATGGGTAGACTAACACCCAGCAATGTCTACCTATGCAGTCAGGCCTGACTGATCTAAATGGAAGTTCAGTGAAACAATATTCGCTAGAAATCTTTCGGTGGTGCACTTGAAGAACAACTTTGTAATCCGAACGAATAGTAAAGATAAAAGTATCTGTCTTTAAACAGCTCTCACCACCCGGACAAGTCCAAGTCCGTTTCCTCCATCGATTCGTCTAGGAACAGGAATCCACCGACATCCAAGTCTTCAATCCTTCTGGTGTACTGCAGCAAGGATGAGAAGATGTCTCTAAGGCTCTGCTAGGCTGGCAGAGGGGCTCTTTGGAAAGGAGCACAAGGCCCAGGCTTCAGGTCTTGTGCACACAGCAGTTCAGCACAGAGATCCTCTTGCTAGGAGAGGGGTGTCCAAAGAGACCGAACAAACTCCACCTCCCCTTTATAAAGTCTGCCCCAGCAGTCTCTGTTCCGGAGCAATGTACCCTGGGTGCTGCAAGATGTACTGGGAGATGTAGTCTCTCTCTCTCCTCTGCTTTCACTTCCAGTAATGTCCTCTCTCTACTTCCTCCTGACTCACCTCTCCCCTAGAACTTCTTGTCTCTCTGCATTAAAGGGGAACACCCCGCTACACACTCCCCCCACTTTGAATCTTTGGTCCCCAAAGACATTTTTTTGGTCTGCAAAACATTCTAGATTCAATGCGGTTGCATAGGGTTGACAGAGGAGCCTCCCACCAATCATCATAAGATGGGGAGCTGTCCTGTCTACAGGTCGCTTCAGTGGGGGCGACCTGTCTAGCTGTGCCAGAGAGTGAGCTGGGGTTGCCCTCCACCAAATGGACCGTGGAGGGATCCGGATTCTCAGCATTCCTCCTAGCAGTAACTACAGAGTCTTCTGAGCTGTTCGACATTTGTGGGTAGGTCAGCTTCTTAGGAGGCCGGATGACTCTTCGAGCCCTTTGCTCTCTTGGGATTTCTGGCTCTGGCGCCACAGGCTCCTCTTCCTCTGAACAACCATCATGGGCATCTTCCCAGTATTCTGCTGAAGGACTAGAAGGGATGAACTCTGTGGCTTCTGGGTTCAGTGTTTCATCTGTGGTGTCTTCAGTGGTTGGAAGATCTATGGTAGAAGTTCCTGGAGTTGGGGAAGGCCACAGCCAATCAAGTTCTCCCTCCTCACTTCCACTAAGTTGAGAGGCCTCTCCATCTTCAGCTCGGGAGGTCTGCGACCGAGTGTTCGGCCTAGGAGTATCCAGGATAGAGGCCGGTTCAAGGGAGTCTCCCACGGGAGGTATTCTAACTGCCTCAGCAAGTGGGAGAAGGTGGTTTCGATGCCTACCTTTCCTTCTGGCTTCAACGTATAGACAGGTAGGCCTGGCAACTTCCTGCAGATGACATAGGGTTCAGATCTCCATCTGTCTGCAAGTTTGTGCTTTCCAGGGACCCCCAGATTGCGTAACAGTACTCGATCCCCTGGCTGTAGGTCTTGTACCCGAACCTTCAAGTCGAAGTTTCTTTTATTTCGAGCTCCCCTTTGATCTGAGGCCGCTTGAGCATGTTCATAGGCTACTTTCAGGCTGTGTCTGAGCCTGTCCACATATCCTTTGTGGGATGTGGCTGAGGAATGGTCCAGAGAGGTGCCAAAGGCCAAGTCCACCGGTAGTCTCGCTTCTCTCCCAAACATGAGTCGATATGGGGAGTAGCCTGTAGCATCACTGATGGTGCAGTTGTAAGCATGTACTATGGCTGCTATGTGTTGGCTCCAATGTTGCTTTTTCTCGCTTTCCAGAGTCCCCAACATGTTGAGCAAGGTTCGGTTAAACCTTTCCGGCTGAGCATCTCCCTGTGGATGGTAAGGTGTAGTTTGAGTCTTCTTAATTCCCAAAGAATCCAGGAGCTTCCGGATCAGTTTACTCTCAAAGTCCCTCCCTTGATCTGAATGGAGTCGCTGTGGCAGCCCATAATGGACAAAGTACTTCTCCATAAGTACCTTGGCTACGGTGGAGGCCTTCTGGTCTTTGGTGGGGAAAGCCTGGGCATACCTGGTGAAATGGTCGGTTATCACCAGAACATTTCCTAGTCCACTCAGGTCGGGTTCGAGGCAGAGAAAATCAATGCATACCAGATCCATTGGGCCTTGACTCTGTAGATGGCCCATTGGGGCAGCTTGATGGGGTAAAGTCTTCCTCTGGATGCACCGTGCACATGAGTGGCAGTACTCTTCTATCTCTGCCCTCATGCAGGGCCAATAGAACCGACTTCTGACAAGTTGAAAGGTCCTTTCAGCCCCTAGGTGGCCATGGTTGTCATGCAGGGCAATCAGAACAGTCTCTCGATATTTCTCTGGGAGGAACAGTTGCCACTTATCTCCTGAGTCATCAGAGGGGCCCCTTCGGTAGACCACTCCCTGATGTAACTGCAACCTGTCCCACTCTTTCCTCAGCAGGCGAGCTTCTTTTGAAGGTTGACGCATGAGTCTGTTTGGATCCTGATTCTCCAGGGCCTCCAGGACCAATCTCCCCATGGGGTCTTCCAATTGGTCACACCTCAACTCCTTCTTGGACAGTCTTGGCAGGTTGTCCTCTCCCAGTTGAGCTACTCCACAGTAGTGTTTGGGGACTCCCACCATGGTAACTCCTATTTCCTCTGCTCTGGAGCCTCCTCTGGCTTGGAATTCAGCTCCTTGACAAAGGGCCCGCACCCCGTCCGGTGCCACTTGGGTCCAATCTTATACGTCACTGGTGAGAGAATGAGATCTCCTGGACAGAGCGTCTGCATCTCGATTCCCAGTCCCTGGCCTATACTTTAGGCTGAAGTTGAATCCAGAAAGTGCGGCCAGCCACCTGTGTCCAGTGGCGTCCAGCTTGGCCGTGGTGAAAAGGTAGGTAAGGGGGTTGTTATCGGTCTTCACAGTGAACTCCGCCCCATACAGGTAGTCTTTAAGCTTGTCTACTACCGCCCACTTAAGGGCCAGGAACTCCAGCTTGTGAGTGGGGTAGTTCTTCTCAGGGGGGGTCAGGCTCCGGCTCACATAGGCAACAGGCCGTTGTTGCCCTTCGTGTTCTTGATAAAGTACTCCTCCCAGACCGTCATGACTAGCATCTACATGTAGTTCATAGGGCTTCTTTTGGGTCTGCATAGGCCAAGACTGGGGCAGTGGTTAGGCTCTCCTTTAATGCCTGGAAGGCCTCTTCACACTTCTGGTTCCACTAATCTCTGACTGACTCTCCCGGCTTCCTGGGCCCTGAGTCGTCCTCTTCCCCCTCGGTCTTGAGTAGTTCATTCAATGGCCTGGCAATTCGGGCGAATCCTTCCACAAACCTCCTGTAATAGGAGCAGAACACCAAGAAGGATCTGAGTTCGGTTACTGTGGTGGGTCGTGGCCAGGAGGTAACTGCCTCCAATTTCTCAGGGTCTGTGGCCACCCCTTCTTCAGACACTATGTGCCCCAGATAGTTCACAGAAGACTGATAGAACCGACACTTCTCAGGCGAAAGCTTGAGTCCTTCCTCACTGAGTCTTCTCAACACTTTTTCCAGCCTCCTTTCGTGTTCTTCCAAGGTTCTCCCAAAGACAATGACATCATCCAGGTATACAAGGACTTCAATAAGGTTCATGTCTCCTACAGTCTTCTCCGTGAGACGTTGGAAAGTCGCTGGGGCTCCAGACAGACCTTGGGGCATCCGGTTGAATTCAAAGAACCCTACTGGGGTTATGAAGGCTGTCTTCTCCCTGTCTTCTGGGTGCATAGGAATCTGATAGTACCCGCTCTTGAGATCCATAACGCTGAACCATTTAGCTCCAGACAAGCTCTGTAGGGCATCCTCTATCCTCGGAGTGGTGTATTGGTCAGGTATGGTTCTCCTGTTGAGAGTCCTGTAGTCGATACAGAGCCTCAATGATCCATTCTTCTTTCTGACCACCACGATGGGAGAGGCATAGGGTCTTCTGGACTCCCGTATCACACCAGTCCTCTTGAGTTCTGCAAGTTGTTCCCTTAGATCCTCCAGATCTGCTAGGGGGACCCGCCTGACCCTCTCTCGGAAGGGCTTGTCTTCCTGGAGGCGGATCCGATGGGTGGCACTCCTTGCACACCCCACATCGAACTCATCCTTAAAGAAGATCTTCTCCCATCTATTCAACTGGGCCTTGGCTCTCTCCTTCCAAGCTCCTGGCAGATTCGGGTTTTCCATGGACAGCTTCTTCCAAGCATCTCCTCCTTCACCTGTCCTCTTCACTTCTGACAGGGTAACAGGGGCCGCAGGGCTCACCTGGCCTAGCAGCATTCTGGCTGGGATTTCCATGGGGTCTCTGGTAGTGTTCCTAACACTCACTGGAACTCTACAATGGGCCTTCTTCAGGACCTTCAGCGGAATCACTTCCGGTATCACTTCCAGACCTGAGGACTCACCCCTTGGGTCTGACTCCAGCACGACAAAGGGACCAGGCTGCTCCCAAGTAAGCTTCACAGTGGCTCTGAGACAGGTTACTTCGCCGGGCTGCAACACTACCCCTTCTCTTCCAAGTCTCCACACCTTCCCTATCCCTTCTCCAGGGGTCTCCTGCTCTTGGACCAGCCGTTGGTAGGCCGTCTTCAGCATGGGATGGATCTTGGTGGCTGTTCGCCCCTCTTCTTTTACTAGAGGGGTCAGGAGTCTTCGGACCAGGTCCGTGTTCGTCCCTATTATAAGGGAATTCTTGTTGGCTCCAGGCGGCCTAGGGCACACGACTGCCAGGGTGTCAAACACTTCGGTCTTCCCAGCCACGGATGGGTCAAAGGTCATCTTGATGGGAAGATAGCCGTCATAAGGGAAACTCTGGGTTCCAATTCCCCATATTTCCAGCTCTTCTATCTTCTGGATAGGCAGATGACTCAAGTGCCTATCGTAGAAGTCCCGGTATAGTAGGGTCACTTGTGCCCCGGTATCCAAGAGGGCCCTGGTGTAGACTCCCTCCACTTGAATGGGCACTATAGGAGATGGGCCCACCAGCTTCTCCGGATATGGCCCGGCAGGGGTCGCCTTCTTCAGACCTTTTCCTTTTGGACTCTCTCTTGTCCTATTCCCTTTGGACTTGAACCTTTCTTGAGCCTGGTATGCACTGACTTCCCTCCTTTTTATGGGTGTAGGAACCCGCTGAGGGATACTGTTATTTTTCTTAGGTGTGCACCCCCTCTGGGGAGTGCTGTGTCTCTTCTGAGGGGTCTTGCCCCCTTTCTCTGCGGTGTATCTCTGTTGGAGAATGTTGTGTTTCCTCTGAGGTGTTCTATTTTCTCTCTTCTTCTGTTTTTCATTCAGTTTGGAGCTCACTGAAAATGATGGGCACCCGGTTGACTCCTTCACCGGGGCCCTCTGAAGTTTTCCGCCGGCTGGCGGTTATTTATCTTTTTCTTCCTGGGACTGGAACATATGTTTGCAAAATGACCAATCCCTCCGCAGTTGTAACAAATCACCTCTTCTTCACGATCCTGTAGAGAAGCGGGCGCTGAGGTATTCGGGAACAACTCCTTTCTTGGACTTTTCTTTTCTGGTTTCCTTTGATCTTTCTCCATCAAAGAGGTCAGTATCTCCAACACTTGGGACATCTGCGATTTCAGGGTGTCCACTTCTGCATCTCTTTCGGGGGTCATAGCCGGGCTGACCATCACCACCAGAGGTTTGGTTGGCTCGACTGGCTGTTCCCTCTTTTTCTCCTCCCACATGGCCTCTTCCTCTCTGACCATTCGAATGAGGTCGGGGTATTCCAGGTTCTTCCCGTCCTGTCGGGTGCGCAGCGCCAATGCAATAGGATCCAGGGGCTGAGCTCCCCTCAATACCTGCTGAGCCCGGGCCTCGTCTACCTTCCCTGGGTCGATCCCCTTCTTCAGAATAATTCTATGCAGGATCTTGTCTAGACGTCCCATATATTCTGACAGTTTCTCTGCTGTTTTCTGGTAGCAGTGCTCCAGCTGATAGGTGAGCTCGGTAACTTTTTCTGTCCCACCGAACACATTCTGCAAGATGTCCAAGTAGTCCTGTGCAGTACAGTCTTTCCTGCTCATCTTCAGGTTGCGTATGGCATCCAGAGCAGGCCCCTTCAAACTTTCAGCAATTCGCTGTTTCTTGCTGCGTTCTGGAACTTCCCATTCCTCTAAGGCCTGAGTGGTGCCATCTAGCCACTCCTCAAATCCTTCTTCCCCTGAGGGCACAGGTTTTCTCCCTGAGAATATCCGGAGCTTTCTGTACCCCGACATTGGGTAATCTGTGGGATTCTTCTTGCACTGGGCCACAATCTCTCCCAGTACAGCGCATAGTTCTGTGCTGAGGGTGGCCGGTGATGATCTGGGACTCTCTGTATCCTCCTGCTCTTGTGCCTTAGGGGATGGTGGGGGAGGTATCTGTGGAGATGATGACTTTCTTATTTGGAACCGATCTCCCTTATGTGGCAGCGCATGTGTCAGATGGTAGGTCTGCCCATCCATAGCTTGTATGCTCTGGCTTTTAAAATGCTCTGGAATTTCGTCTTTCCACTCTATTAATGCGTATGTACACGAAGCATGTGGTCTCACATCCATCACCCATGATTTCTGGCATGGTGATAGGGATGTCATTAACTGCTTTATCGCATCTCTTTGCCAGATCCCCGGGAGTTCAATAACTGCCGCCGCGGCCGGATCTGCGCCAGCCATTGTGTACCACTGTCCTACTTCTAGCGGGTCCATGCCGGTCTTTTGGCGTGTTCGCTTGCTGTATCAGGATCCCGGACGAGAACCCCCACGTTTAGCGATACCTCCAACTAAGAAGGCCGCAGATTTAGTTGGGCCCTGAAGACAGCTCCGCCAACCCCCGGCAATCTGCTCAACCCCCTACTGGCACAGCTAGAAAGGGGAGATAGGACCGTGTGACCGCAACTCTAGGTGACGCAGTCCTATGGCAAACACACACACAGTGATATACTTTAAAACTTCTATTAAAGTAAGTGAAACTGACACCAATGTACTTGACTCAGATATTTTACTGAGGCTAATGGGCAAGTAATAAACAACAGTATAACAAGTTGCCGATCCCTGCAATAAACAGTAATAAAGATAAACAGAGTAATCAGAATAATAAAATATTGCTATGCAACTCTAGCGCTGCCCTTTTACAGCTACTTCCCCTCATGGGTAGACTAACACCCAGCAATGTCTACCTATGCAGTCAGGCCTGACTGATCTAAATGGAAGTTCAGTGAAACAATATTCGCTAGAAATCTTTCGGTGGTGCACTTGAAGAACAACTTTGTAATCCGAACGAATAGTAAAGATAAAAGTATCTGTCTTTAAACAGCTCTCACCACCCGGACAAGTCCAAGTCCGTTTCCTCCATCGATTCGTCTAGGAACAGGAATCCACCGACATCCAAGTCTTCAATCCTTCTGGTGTACTGCAGCAAGGATGAGAAGATGTCTCTAAGGCTCTGCTAGGCTGGCAGAGGGGCTCTTTGGAAAGGAGCACAAGGCCCAGGCTTCAGGCCTTGTGCACACAGCAGTTCAGCACAGAGATCCTCTTGCTAGGAGAGGGGTGTCCAAAGAGACCGAACAAACTCCACCTCCCCTTTATAAAGTCTGCCCCAGCAGTCTCTGTTCCGGAGCAATGTACCCTGGGTACTGCAAGATGTACTGGGAGATGTAGTATCTCTCTCTCCTCTGCTTTCACTTCCAGTAATGTCCTCTCTCTACTTCCTCCTGACTCACCTCTCCCCTAGAACTTCTTGTCTCTCTGCATAAAAGGGGAACACCCCGCTACATATATACACAGTATATATATATGTAGCGCCCTGCTCCTGATGACCAGGCGCTATGTTTAAATTTAGTGGGTGTCTGAGCTGGTAGTTAGCTCAGACTTTGATGATTAAGGCTAAATCAGTCTCTATTTCGGCTATGGCTGTGCTTGGAGGGATTTCCTATTGTTTGCCTGAAGCTGGCATTACCAACACAGGCCAATGTTGGAACACAGGCAGGCCAGAGTGTATTAGGTATTTTTCCCCGGGGACAGCCCAGTGGGAGTGGTCTCCCCGCTGGGCATGCTGGGGAAGGGTACTTAATGGGCAGACGCCATTTTTCGGTCTGTCTTCGCCTCGTGGCCCTCCTGGCTAGAGGTATGTCATAGTGAAATTTCAGCTGCAGAGCCATGTTGGCCTGAGGCTGCATCTCTGCCAGGTAGGCCCAGTTGTCTTGACTGGGGCCTGCACTATGAAGGTGATCCTGTGCTGTCTGTCCTGCGGGAGGAAGCCACTCAATGGAGGAAACCAGGGGAGGACCTGTCCTGGAGAGGACCAAGCCGGAAGGCTGGTGTCTTGGGGAAGGCCTGGTGACCTTATTGGAGGATGCACTGTTGCTTATGTAACCTTACAGTGTGCCGGGTCGGCTTAAAGGCTCTAAAACTGTAAGGCTGGATATCAGGGTACTAAAATCCTGTGGCAGAGGATTATTGAACAGTTCATCTTTATCGTCCTAAAGTCTGTGGCAGAGACTGTTATTTCTTCATTTTGTTTGTGCGTCATCCCGTGGTGAGTGTGACTTTTGAAACGTAGAAGTTTCCCCAGTGATCTGCATCGTGTGCCTGAACCTTCCCCTGACCCTCCATCCCTCTACCTAGGCAAGTTTGTGTGAAATGAAACCTAACAAAAAGGATTTATAACCTGTGTGGACATTGAAGTTTCTATAGACTCTCATCCCCTAGACAACGAATGGTGAGGTAATGTGCAAGGCCCAAATCTAAACCAGCAGCTCCTACGGGGGTAGTGCTACATATATACATACATATATATATATATATATATATATATATATATATATATATACTATATTGTCAAAAGTATCAGAACGCCTGCCTTTAGACGCACATGAACTTTAATGGCATCCCAGTCTTAGTCCGTAGGGTTCAATATTGAGTTGGCCCACCCTTTGCAGCCATAACAGCTTAAACTCTTCTGGGAAGGTTGTCCAAAAGGTTTAGGATTGTGTCTAAAGGAATGTTTGACCCTTCTTCCAGAACCGCATTTGTGAGGCCAGTCACTGATGTTGGACGAGAAGGCCTGGTTTGCAGTTTCCGCTCTAATTCATCCCCCCCCCCAAAAAATAGGGTCACATTGTAATAGCTAGACAACTAGGTCAGAGCATCTTCAAAACTGCAGCTCTAGTAGAATGCAAACTGGCCTAGGCTCACTGATGCATGTGGGAAGAGAAGACTAACCCGTGTAGTCCCATCCAATAGAAGAGCTACTGTATCACAAATTGCTAAAAAAGTTAATGCTGGCTCTGATAGAAAGGTGTCAGAACACACAGTGCATCGCAGTTTGTTGCGCATGGGGCTGCAATGTCGTAGACCAGTCAAGGTGCCTCTGCTGACCCATGTCCACAGCCAAAAGCACTTACAATGAGCATCAGAACTAGACCATTGAGCAATGGAAGGAGGTGTCTTTGAGGTGTTGACTTGGCCTCCGAATTCTCAAGATCTCTATCCAATAGAACATCTGTGGGATGTGCTGGAAAAACAATTCTGATCCAAGGAGGCTCCACTTCACGACTTACTGGAGTTAAATGATCTGCTACTGATGGCTTGGTGCTAAATACCACAGTATACCTTCAGAGATCTAGTGGAGTCCATGCCCCAAAAGGTTATAGTGAGTAATCATAATGTTATGGCTGATCAGTATAAACCGAATGGATCATTTTAGGTAGACCTTGGCATTACATAGTTGGTTAATCCAAAGCAGATTTTGCACCGCTTGTGTGGCCAGGTTTAAACAAAGACATCCTGGCAATTTCCATTTCCCATTTTGCACCAAGTATGTGTACAGACACAGATCTCTGCACTTTACACATACACTTGGAACAACAGTTTTCTTCTTTTTTTTTTTTTTTTTTTGCAATGTGAATTAGCTGAAAGCTCATAGAGGAATGTATGCATACAAGACTACAACACAGGAATGTAAAAATATGTATAAAAGTGCTTGCTATTCACAACAATACTGACCTACTGGCTAGGGAATACAAAGCATTTCCTAGTATTTTCCCACACATTCTTCTTTCAAGTTTTTTTTTTATTTTTTTTTTAATTCTCCCTTTACTGAAAGATGGGACACAGAATGACACAGTCTCGGCTGTTAATAGGTTAACCTTGGCCCTTGCCAACATACTCCAGACTTGTGAAAGTATTCCCAAGACAGCCCCGGAGCCCATGGATGGGCCAAATACAATTACCGTTCCTTCCAATCTGATAAGGAGGTGGTCCTACTTGGCACTAAAAATAGACTAATAGTCTAATTGAGCGGTTAATGGCTCTACAAAGAAGCATTGGTACGCCGGTTTAAAATGTATCATCATTCAGCCAGGGGAAAGAGGAAAAAAAATCAACTAAAAGCTGTTACCCATTAGCCCTAGAGGATAAGATTAGAGTGTTATTCTATAACTGTGTTACCGGGCTTCAGGATGGAGCTGTAATCAGAGCAGAGGAGCAGTAATGAATGACAGGGAGGTGCTCCCAACTCGTTCACCCACAAATAACGCATATAATAATAATAATACACGCAGGGCAAAGCTATATGAAACCTATGAACATTTCAAGCATCAAGTGACACATGCATATGCAAGCTTTTATACCTCCTATGGTGACCATACACGTCACAATTTTATTAATCAATTTACTGTCCGGGAGAACTATCAGACTGAAAGGTACCAACACACTAATAAAATTGTTTGTTGCAATCATATACTCAAAATTGATCAAAAAAAACGTTTAGGTAGCATATTATGACCCATTCTGATCCTTTGTGATGCGACTAAAAGCTTCACAAAAAACTATATTAACCCCTTTCTCGCCCGTCCCAGCCTTCCTTTAAATAGTTTGGAAAGCCTGGGAAGGGGGGAAAAGGATTTGTAGCCTGGACTGAGAGCTGCGTCAGCTCGGCCTTTGTACTAATGCCGCGTACACACGATCATTATTCACGGCGGTTAAAAAAACGCCGTGAATAATGACAGGAAAAACGAGGGAACCGCTTGGTTCCCTACACACGGTCGTTTTTCCCGTCATTTTTTCTCTTGACGAGAAAAACGACCGTCTGTGGGCTCCGCGGCAGTGTTTCCCTATGGAAATGCCGTTTTTCACGTCGAGAAAAGATGAAAAAAAAAATGCCGTTTTTCACGTCGAGAAAAGCGGTCGTGTGTACGCGGCATGAGAGCGCGCAGTGTCGCCCAGTGATGCATATGTGTCGGGTGGTTGTAAAGGGGTTAAAAAGGTATCTAGATATCGATGTGCATGCACACTAGTATCTTATATTTGTACAAATAAGCATTATCAACTGTCTTTTTTTGCAAAATATATTTTTATGTAAAAAACATATTTTTTTGGTTATAGCAAAAGGGGAATGGGAATTGGGATTATAACGGTGCCTAAACAATAGAAGAAGTTACAAATGGTACTTAAAAATGTATATTGTTTTATTACACAAATATTTTTGACATATGATTAGACATGTGCATTCATTTTCGTCCGAATGCATTTTTGTCCAAATTTCTGGTATTTTCGTTATCGTTTTAGCAAACGAAAACAAAAGCGCAGAATCCGAAAACCGAAAGATCCGACATAAACAAATGCTTTATTTTCGTTTTCGTTGCGACAACAGTTCGATATAGATAGGAGATTCGACATGATGCTAACAATAACAATCTGTATCTATCGAACCTGTGGTTGAATGTGCCTAACCTTAACTCTATTAGTCCAAGATTATTCTACATGGAGAGAAAAGATTCGACATTATAGAGAGGAAAGATTTGACATTATAGAGAGAAAAGATTCGACATTATAGAGAGAAAAGATTTGACATAGAGAGAAAAGATCGCTGTTGGAATTGGGTGGGGGAAGTAAAATAAAAATAATGATGATGATGAATGTTATTGGCTGATTGTAACCAAAGAGGAGGAGCAGTAAAATAGCTAGAACTAACTTGACAATTCAACATGAACGATGAAGATTCGACAAAGCATCGGAAAACATACAAACGTTGAATCTGTCATTGAAGGCTTATGGTGTCTGTCGAAAGTTAGAAGATTCGACGGAGCAGCTAAACTGTACGACGATGCAATCGTACATTTCCGGTCAAATGCATCCGCCCATTGGCTATAGAAAATTCTAATGTTGGTTGACTAGTAATAATAATTAATAAATATAATTATTACTAGTCATACAACATTAGAATTCTACTATAGCTTGTAGGCAGAACATTCAACCGGAAATGTACGATTGCGGCGTGGTACAGTTTCGCTGCTCCGTCAAATCTTTTTTGAACATTCAACAGACACCATGAGCCTTCAATGACAGATTCGACCTTAATCAATTCAGATTTTCGGACGAATGCAATTTCTAACGAAAAACGAAATAAATGATTACAAATTTCGGGAGTAACTAAATAAATAATTTTTTCGGACGAAAACGAAATTCCGAAACAAAATATTTCAGTGTGCACATGTCTACATACGATACAATCATGGGTGCATAAAAACAATAGAGCAATAATATATTATTTAATACTGGCCAAGGTATTAATGGCCTACTAAGGTTACAGATCAGTTGTCCCTACATGTTTTGTCAAACGTTGGCTTATTCAGGGGAAATAACTGTAACCAGTATTGTATAAATAGCTCTAGAAAAACAGAGATACAACATATTAAATCATCTTAAACAACATACATTGTAATTTTAATCATTAACATATTTCAATATGTTAAACTGACAGCGTGACATGGCTCATAATGTCTCCCAACAAAGAACATCCCATTGGTTATGGTTATACACTATATTTTTTCGGCATTCATAACATTAACATTAATATGCATAACATTAATATGTTACATATAAAGAAAAAAATATATTGATAAAGTTGGTTGAATCCTGTTTGTTTTTCTATACCTCACTTTCAAATTTGTCTTGATATCGTATTTCCCACACCTCCTCAAATTATTAGAATAAACAATCATTTAAATAACCAGAATCTAATGAAAAGATTGCTCATTGGACCATCATTGGTGAAAAAAAAAAGTGTCTTTTGATAGATTCTATCATATTATTTGATTCTTTGAAGAAACGTTTGATCAGATTGTTATGTAGAAGATTATTACACTTTGATAATATCAGAAAGTCCAATTTTTACTGCTTTTCTGCTGCTTCTGGTATAATAAAAAACATTCAATTATACATAAATTGTAAAAGTTATATCTGAGCTTGGAAGCTAAAACAAACAGCAGCTGTGCACTATAACAGAGATACCAGGCACAAATTATAATGTATAAATAAAGTGCAGCGCTAAATGAAGAAATAAAAAAAAAATACAATTCATGCAACTAACGCAATGCACATGATATGTGCAAAATTCAAACAAATATCGAAATATACTCAAGTGCAATCTGTGCAATCCAAAATATATGGACAATGTGAGAGATCCACAACGAAGAAGTATATATATAAATTGTGAATAAAGTCTAAAGCCGCGTACACGCGATCGGTTTTACCGATGAAAACAGTCCGATGGATTTTTTTCATCGGACAAACCGATCGTGTATGGGCCCCATCGGTCTTTTTTCCATCCGTGTCAAAAAATAGAACATGTTTTAAATTTTTCCGATGGATAAAAAACCGATAGCAAATTAATATCATCTGTGGGGAACTCCATCGGATAAAAAACCCACGCCGCATGCTCAGAAGCATTGAACTTCATTTTTCTCGGCTCATCAGAGTGTTTTACGTCACCGCGTTTGAAACGGTCGGTTTTTTGACTGATGGTGTGTGGGCAAGACTGATGGAAGACAGTTTCATCGGATTTCCGATGGAAAAAAACATCGGATAAGAATCCATAGGATATCCGATCGTGGGTGTACAGGGCTTAAGACACATATGCAATATTACATCACATGTGAAAAAAATGCAATTTTGTGCAAACAGAAAAAGTTAATATTAAGCTGAATTTCATCAAAAAGAGTCCCATAGAGGAAGAGTGTGTTGCAAATGACGATCAGACACCTGGCGGCGTGACACCCATCACCACAAAAAAGTTGGAGGCTTACCAGAAAGCCAGCGACCCCCCCCCTCTTACTCAGGGAGGTCACACAGCGCTTGGTTGGATCTATGATCCACTGAGAAGGAAGTCCGGACAGTCACGTACACACGCTGCTGCGCATGCGCGATCACTGTTTGGAATTCACAAGGGAACTGATTCAGTTGGATTGTGATACGCTCAAAGTCTGAACTTTTACTATTTTAAACATCAATTTGGGGGCACTTCCCATTATTATTTCCTGTCATTGTATGACAACAAGAAGGAAGGTCTGAATTTATGACATTTCCCACATTATCCTAATCTACAAAAGGTTTTAACTTTTAGTTCCACTTTAAGTTTTTAAATGCACGCAATGAATGCACTCTCCCTGCACTGGGGGTTCTGCATTCCATCTTGATAGAGCTATAGTCCACCAGGCCAACATATTACAGTAATTAAAAGCAGCCAAGTTACCAGTAATCCGGTGAACTTGTAAAATGCAAGGCGGTGTTCTCAGTTCTGCCCCCTGCTGGCCCCTTGCTGTTTCTCAGGCAGACAATCATGTGACAAGAAACTGCAGTCCTACTCAGAAGAAAATCTTGCTGAAGTCACCAGTATGGTGGCATTTTTTTATTTATTTTTTCAGTTGCCCAGGTAAACTTCAGGGAAAATTTCCCATTAAACATTAACTGTTAAAGCCAAGTAGGCCTTATAAATAAGCTTCAATTGGCTGGATCAGCATACAGATTGCTGGAAAACTAGACCCATGCACTATAGTTCCATCTGTTGGCTCACCATCATATGCAACCTTATGAATGAAGAAGTTAGTCACAACTTTTTAGCAATCATTTGTGTACTTAGACGCCACCTGTTAAACTTCTGTACATAGTATCTGACTGCAAATAACAGCTCTAAAAAAGTTGCACTAGCTAGTGTGTATGAATTGTGTGTGAATTATTAATAAAGCAATAAAAGTTAATCAAACATTGGGCCGTCCTATAAATTAATTGGTAAACCGTAGACATCTGAAACAGAGTTTGGATAGATAGATAGATAGATAGATAGATAGACAGACAGACAGACAGACAGACAAACAGACAGACAGACAGACAGACAGACAGACAGATAGACAGATAGACAGATAGATAGATAGATAGATAGATAGATAGATAGATAGATAGATAGATAGATAGATAGATAGATAGATAGATAGATAGATAGATAGATAGATAGACAAATTGAACAAACAGTTTCTGGTCTATCCCATTGATCTAAGTTTGTTTTGGAAAAAACAATAAAACAGAAGTGTAGGTTATTTATATTTGCTGCATCAGATCAATACATTCTCAGAGTTCTTTCCTCCTGCTCTTAACCTGAAATGAGATGAAATTAATACGGTTGTCATACTGATTAATAACACAGACTGCAGAACATTCATACACTGCAGAGGCTTTGGAGATGCATACGTATATCCATACATTACACCTTCACATGTAGACAGTGCACACAGAGCTGGTACTAATATGCAATGCACAGTGTGCTGACCCGAATAATAAGTGATCAGTGCAGACTCTGGATTAAAAGAAACTTGCCAGGGCATAGATGTGACTTATTTTTGAAAATGCGTGCTCCAGGGCCTGCACAGAGTCCTGACCTCAACCTGATGGAACACCTTTGGAATGAATTAGAGCGCAGACTGTGAGCCAGGCCTTCTCTCCAACATCAGTGCCTGACCTCACAAATGCGCTTCTTGAAGAATGGTCAAACATAGACACTCCTAAACCTTGTGGACAGCCTTCCCAGGAAAGTTAAAGCTGTTATAGCTGCAAAGGGTGGGCCAACTCAATATTGAACCCTACAGACTAAGACTGGGATGCGTTTAAAGTTCATGTGTGTGTGTGTAAAGGCAGGTGTCCCAATACTTTTGACAATATAGTGTATATCCACTTAACGACCGCCCACCGCCGATTTACGTCGGCAGAATGGCACCGACAGGCAGAATCACGTAGATCTACGTGATCGCCTTTGTGCAGTTGGGGGGTCCATCCGGTCGATTCCGCCCCCCCCCCCTCGCGATCGCTCCCAGGCCAATGAAAATGCTTCCTCCGCCATGTGATGTAAACACAGGCAGGAGGAAGTGATGTCATCTCCCTCGCCGCGGTCTTTTCGTTCCCGGCGCCGAGCAGAGAAGAAGCAGGTTAGTGCACCAACAGTCCACTGACACGTAGGTACACATAGGCACACAAATCACCCCCCAGTCACCCCCAGATCACCCCCCAGGTCACCCCAAAGCCCCCAATCACAGTGTCACTGATTGCAGTGATCATTTATTTTACTGATCACTGCATTTAGTGTCATCTGTGATTGTAAAAAGTTGCAGGGCAGTTAGGATTAGGCCCCTTTAGGTCCAGGGTAGCCCCCTAACCCCCCCTAATAAAGGTTTAACCCCTTGATCACCCCCCAGGTAACCCTTTCACCCCCTAACTTCAGCGTCACTAAGCGATTGTTTTTCCGATCGCTGTATTCGTGTCGCTGGTGTTTTAGATAGGCAGTTATTTTTTTTTAGGTTCGCCGCAGGTTTTTATTAGTGTCAGGTACCCCCATATATTATTTTAACCCCCTGATTGCCCCTAGAGTTAACCCTTTCACCAGTGATCGCCGTATAAGCGTCACTGGTGTCACTGGTTAGCCAGTAAGTTATTTAGTTATTTAGGTTACCCGTCAGGTTTTTATATAGTGTCAGGTACCCCCATATTTAACCTAATAAAGGTTTCAACCCCCTGATTGCCCCTAGTTAACCCTTTCACCAGTGATCACCATATAAAGGTTACGGGTGACGCTGGTTGATTAGTTTGCTTTTTATAGCATCAGGGCACCCGCCGTATATAACCCAATAAAGGTTTAACCCCCCTGATCGCCCGGCGGGTGAGATCAATTAGGTTTTAGCGCCAGAGAGGGTCTGCGTCGCCCCAGGCAGTGTTAGGTTAGTGACAGTAACGCTAACACCCACGCGCAAAGCATACACCCCCCTTACTGGTATAGTATCTGATCAGATCTATACTAGCATCCCCAGCGGTTTAGGGTTCCCAAAAACGCAGTGTTAGCGGGATCAGCCCAGATACCTGCTAGCGCCTGCGTTTAGCCCCTCCGCCCAGCCCAGCCCACCCAAGTGCAGTATCGATCGATCACTGTCACTTACCAAACACAACACACATAACTGCAGCGTTCGCAGTGCTTGGTTTTTGGGGCCCTGTACGCGGCTAGGCTCCCAAAAAGTCCCACACATGTGGTATCCCCGTACTCAGGAAAAGCAGCAGAATGTATTTTGGGGTGCAATTCCACATATAACCATGGCATGTGTGAGCAATATATCATTTAGTGACAACTTTTTGTACATTTTTTTTTTCTTTTTGTCATTATTCAATCATTTGGGACAAAAAAAAAATATTCAATGGGGTCAACATGCCTCTCAGCAAATAGCTTGGGGTGTCTACTTTCCAAAATGGGGTCATTTGGGGGGGTTTTGTGCCATCTTGGCATTTTATGGCCTTCAAAACTGTGATAGGTAGTGAGGAGTGAAATCAAAAATTTATGCCCTTAGAAACCTTGAAGGCGGTGCTTGGTTTTTGGGGTCCCGTACGCGGCTAGGCTCCCAAAAAGTCCCACACATGTGGTATCCCCGTACTCAGGAGAAGCAGCAGAATGTATTTTGGGGTGTAATTCCACATATGCCCATGGCATGTGTGAGCAATATATCATTTAGTGACAACTTTGTGCAAAAAAAAAAAAGTTTGTCATATTCCCGCAACTTGTGGCAAAATATAAAATATTCCATGGACTAATCATGCCTCTCAGTAAATAGCTTGGGGTGTCTACTTTCCAAAATGGGGTCATTTGGGGGGGTTTTGTGCTATTTTGGCATTTTATGGCCTTCGAAACTGTGATAGGTAGTGAGGAGTGAAATCAAAAATTTGCGCCCTTAGAAATCCTGAAGGCGGTGCTTGGTTTCCGGGGTCCCGTACGTGGCTAGGCTCCTAAAAAGTCCCACACATGTGGTATCCCCGTACTCAGGAGAAGCAGCAGAATGTATTTTGGGGTGCAATTCCACATATAACCATGGCATGTGTGAGCAATATATCATTTAGTGACAACTTTTTGTAATTTTTTTTTTTTTTTTTTTTGTCATTATTCAATCACTTGGGACAAAAAAAAAAAATATTCAATGGGCTCAACATGCCTCTCAGCAATTTCCTTGGGGTGTCTACTTTCCAAAATGGGGTCATTTGGGGGGGTTTTGTACTGCCCTGCCATTTTAGCACCTCAAGAAATGAGATAGGCAGTCATAAATTTAAAGCTGTGTAAATTTCAGAAAATGTACCCTAGTTTGTAAACGCTATAACTTTTGCGCAAACCAATAAATATACGCTTATTGACATTTTTTTTACTAAAGACATGTGACTGAATACATTTTGGCCTAAATGTATGAATAAAATTGAGTTTATTCGATTTTTCTTATAACAAAAAGTAGAAAATATCATTTTTTTTTCAAAATTTTCGGTCTTTTTCTGTTTATATCGCAAAAAATAAAAATCGCAGAGGCAATCAAATACCATTAAAGAAAGCTCTATTTGTGGGAAGAAAAGGACGCAAATTTCATTTGGGTACAACATTGCATGTCCGCACAATTTACAGTTAAAGCAGCGCAGTGCCGAATCCCAAAAACAGGCTTGGTCCTAATGGCCCGAAATGGTCCGGGGCTTAAGTGGATATACAACTACAGTATATACAACTACAGTATATAGATCAGACCAAAATGAGGGACAAATGAGGAGAAAATGAGGAATTTTGTTCCAAATCAGGGACAGTCCCTCAAAATCAGGGACAGCTAAGCGCTATGCATATGTAAGCGCTGCGGAAATTGACAGTGCAAAATAAGTACCTGTAATAAATGAAAAACATACGGTCAACAGAGGGTGCCTATGGTCTCCATTTCACCTTCCCCTCTCAGACCTGCTGTGACCTTGCAAAGGTACATTCTGATGAGGACCTTAACCGCTTCAGCCCCGGAAGATTTTACCCCCTCCCTGACCAGAGCACTTTTTTACAATTTGGCACTGCGTCACTTTAACTGACAATTGCGCGGTCATGCGATGCTGTACCCAAACAAAATTTGCGTCCTTTTTTTCCCACAGCTTTCTTTTGGTGGTATTTGCTCAGCTCTGCGTTTTTAATTCTTTGCGCTATAAACAAAAGAACAGCGACAATTTTGAAAAAAACACAATATCTTTTACTTTTTGCTATAATAAATATCCCAATTTTTTTTCCCCAAAAATAATTTTTTCCTCAGTTTAGGCTGATATGTATTCTTCTACATATTTTTGGTAAAAAAAAAATCGCAATAAGCGTATATTGATTGGTTTGCGCAAAAGTTATAGCGTCTACAAAATAAGAGATAGAATTATGGCATTTTTATTATTATTTATTTTTTACTAGTAATGGCGGCGATCTGCGTTTTTTATTGGGACTGCGACATTATGGCAGACAGATCGGACACTTTTGACACATTTTTGGGACCATTGACAATTTTACAGCGATCAGTGCTATAAAAATGCACTGATTACTGTAAAAATTTCACTGACAGGGAAGGGGTTAACACTAGGGGGCGATCAAGGGGTTAATTGTGTTCCTTCTCTGTGTTCTAACTGAAGTGGGGATGGGACTTACTAGGGGAAATGACAGATCACTGTTCATGCTTTGTATGAACATACGATCAGTCATTTCTCCCCTGAAAGAACCGGGAACTGTGTGTTTACACACACAGCTCCCGGTTCTCGCTCTGTCACGAGCGATCGCGGGTGCCCGGCGATCATCGCGCCCGCCGGGCACTCGCATCGATTCCGGGGGTGAGCAGCGGGCACGCGCGTGTGCCTCCGGCGGCATGCCCCTAGTGGCCACAGGGCAAAGTGACGTAACATAAAGTTGTTTCGCCCAGCCGAGCCATGTTGCTGCAGTAAAACTCTGGCGGCTGGTCAGCAAGTGGTTAATGTAAGGTGGATGAGGACCTTGATGTAAGGTGGACTGTAAGGGGGGACTCTGATGCGAATCCTGATATAAGGGGGACTCTAATGAGGACTCTGATGTAAAGGAGACTCTGAAGGGGCTCCTGTTGTAAAAGTAAATCTAACGGGGACCCTAAAGTAAGGGGGAACTCTGATGTAAAGGGGATTTTTTTTGGTCCATAAATATTTGTGACATAAATAATGTGGCCCTCGAAACGTTTTGCGACCCCTGTTCTAGACTCAAGCATTGTACCAGGTCAACAAGGGGAGGCAATCAGTGGGATAACCAAAGCTACTCAGTTCACTAAAGCTGTGCTAAAGAAGATAGTCAATTCAATGTACTTTCTTATGCATTATGTGTAATGTACGGATCAGGATCAGCTTAAGGGCAGTAGGGGTATACTTCCTGGACCATGTATTATGTCACTTCCTTTTTCTGCTTCTTACTTCACCAGGCATGTTAACAGGCAAAATTAGATTGCAGTATCCAGCATTCCAGCATCACATCCAAAATTCCTGGATTACTGAGAAAAGGGAGCGGGGTGGACTGCTACGGGGTGGACTGCCTGAATAAAATGTAAAAGCAGACATGCTGCACTCCCAGAATACATTCAGTTCTGTATAGAGTGTGCCTTAGTTTAAAGCAAAGTGGGATAAAGGAAATATTATAGCATTTAATATATTGTTTAACATGGTAGCATGGTACTAGAAAGGAAATGTACATTTTGAAATGAACCAAATGAGTCATTGGAGCCAGAGAGACATGTGTCCAGACAGTATACAGTAATGCTGGAATATACTTCCTATAAATGAATATAGGGAAACTAGTACACATTTTTCTCTGAATATGATTAATAGCGGTTTCTATATAAGTGCTTGTAAATCAAATATTACATTTGTATATTCAATCTAGACCTTATCCTTGTTACGTGCAAAGAATAACAGTCAAAGAGGACAAGAAATTTTTTTTTTATTTATCGCTTTTACTATTCCTTGTGATTCACGCTGGTTTGTGGCCGCTTTAAGAAATCAGTGGACCAAGGGAAAAAGATAACGCTATTGATCCCCCACCTCTTTGTAAGACAATTTCATCTTTACATTACAAACAGTTCATACCTTGAGATGGTAAAAAAACGATGTATTTTTTTTTTTTGAAAAGCCATTCTTTCTTGGGGATACAAGCACTGAAGTAGACATTATACAAGACTTACCTTGAAACGGCTTCCATCTTCATCCGATCTCCCTTTCCGGGTTTGCGGGTTGCATCCTCTTGAGTAGCCAAGCTGCAATAACGTCGCTCCCGTGCATGCACAAGGAATGGCTTGGGTCAGAGCGCATGCACAGGTGATGTCACCAGCTGCCAAACAAGCAAATATCTCCTAAACGGTAAACATTTAGGAGATATTTATTTAAACCTACAGGTACGTTTTATTATATGCTTACCTGTAGATAAAAATCAAAATGCCATTCCACATAGGGTGCGCTATGCACAGAATACACGGCTCAGGAGTGCGTTATGCACAGAATACAGGGCTCAGGAGTGCGTTATGCACAGAATACAGAGCTCAGGATTGTGTTACACACTGAATGCGGGGTACAGGAGTTTGCTATGCACAGAATGCAGGGCTCAGGAGTGCGTTATGCACAGAATGCATAGTTAAGGAGTGTGTTACACACCGAATGCAGAGTTCAGGAGTGTGTTATGCACCGAATGCAAAGTTCAGGAGTGTGTTATGCACAGAATGCAGGGCTCAGAAGTGCGTTATGCACAGAATGCAGAATTCAGGAGTGTGTTACACACCAAATGCAGAGTTCAGGAGTGTGTTATGCACAGAATGCAGAGTTCAGGAGTGTGTTACCCACTGAATGCAGAGTTTAGGAGTGTGTTATGCACAGAATGCAGAGCTCAGAAGTGCGTTATGCACAGAATGCAGAGTTCTTTAGTATGTTATGCACTGAATGCAGGGTTCAGGAGTGGGTTATGCACAGAATGCAGGGCTCATCAGCACGTTACGCACAAAATGTAGGGTTTAGGAGTGCGTTACACACAGAATGCACTAGTTTACAACCAAATCCCACCCCAACATTTCCTCCTCAACAGCTAAGCTCTGAGTCTGCAGCCATCTTCTTCATCTATGACTTCTACAGCCCCATAGCCCTCATCTTTGCACACCCCTCACACCCTACTGCCTACCTTCTCTGCTCTGCAAAAAATCACTTCTCAGCAGCTATCCTATCTAATTTGAGCAAATTCATTTGGGTCTCCGCCTTTTCCCCAGTGATTGGCAGGGGCAGCTAGCAGTGAGGGGCATTGGCATCTGGGCACCAGGCTGCAACTCAGCATGGGATGCCTTCCTTACAGCCCATAAACACACTGCGCCCGGCAGCTTTCTCTCCCTTGTCCCTGATCTGAGGGCAGGACAGGGAGGGCTCTGTGGGTGCTGCAGTGAGAGGAGTGCTTTCACTTGTTACACACAGACAGCAAATAGTGGTTGCACACAGGACCAGTGCCGGAGGTGGCGGAACTCGGTTCCACCACGTTCGAGATGAAAAAAAGCCCTGTATTTAGTTGTGTTGAAGTTCAATTGAAGCTTGGTCAATTTTTATTATAATGCAGACAGGCTGCATAAAGAAAAAGTATTGAGGGGTTCTTTTATAGTTTTAAGGCTTAAGTTAAGTGATTTTTTTAAAATCAGCACAAGGGATGGTACTTACAATAAATGAAAAGTGTCCCTTATGCTGGTGACTGTTGTGTTGTTTCATCCTTCCTCTTCCCCCCAAATACCCCGGCAGCAAGTGGCTGCATCTATCTGAGGCACTTGTCAAAAGTGCCGACCATGTCTACAATTTCTGTTCTCCATTCATATAAGCTGTACTTTTGGTTCACACAATAAAAAGTGCTCTATGAATGGAGGAGGAAGACCTTTTATTCACCCGCCCATCTTCCATTCATAGGTTGCTTTTCATTACAGGAAGCAATAGTACATCTTCTATGATTGGAGCAGACACTCATATTAATGCCCGCAACACTGGAAGATAAGGGGTATCTGAGGGGGAAAGGAATGAGGATTTCAAGCAACACAGCAACCACCATCACAAGGGACAATTTTATTTTATTGTAAGTACCGTCCCTCACTAAACCTAAGCTTTAACAGTTCTATTTAACGCAGCAAGTGTTAAAACACTTTTTTAGTGTGTCTTGTATAGAAAAAAAAATCTGCCCAATCACCACAACTTGTCCACAGTACAAGACCAAGTTAAATTTTAAACCACTCATTCACTTTCCATTCATGTCCAAATAGCGTGTTTGACTAATACCTAACTTCCCTAAAATTTATTTTAGTATTTCTTAAAAACAGCCACTTGCACCCTACTCAAGGGACTATACTAACATTATTGCCTTGTACACACGATCGGAATTTCCGATGAAAAAAGTCAGATGGACTTGTGTGTGGGCCCCATCAGACTTTTTTCCATCGGTGTAAAAAAATAGAACATGTTTCAAATTTTTCC
The DNA here is from genome assembly GCA_029206835.1 of Rana muscosa. Lineage (NCBI taxonomy): Eukaryota > Metazoa > Chordata > Amphibia > Anura > Ranidae > Rana > Rana muscosa. Next base: position 54,598,272 of record CM055123.1, read on the forward strand.
GATGGACAAAAATCCGATAGGAAATTCCGATCGTCTGTGTGGAACTCCGACGGAGAAAAAACGCACGCATGCTCAGACTAAATTAGGAGACGGGAGCGCTCGTTCTGGTAAAACTAGCTTTCGTAATGGAGATAGCACATTTGTCATGCTGCAAATTATTGCATCATATAATGTAGCGCATTCTTTTCTTCTTTCTAATGCTAGGACAAATTTTATTTTTCGCTGCTGATATTCACACAGAGTTCTGACAAAACTATTTCTTTATTGTTTCTTGTGATCTCATGAATATTCATATTTTATTTTAAAGCCAGATCTCCAAAATATCTTTTTTTTTTTTGGGTGATTTGAATCAAGATCTCCTTTTTGTGGGGTTTTAATATTTTCTTGTGATCTCCATTTTTATTTTCTTGTCAAGTTACCCCAATAACATTATTATCTTGTATTTTTTTTCATTCAAGGTTGGTTGGTGTCCCTTGTTAATTACACATTGTATTAGGAAATGAACCTTCCTACTCACAAACAAACTGTCCTTTTTATGAAAAACACATAGGCAAGTACTTAAATGAAATAACATATCCATTTATTCTGGCAACAAAATAAAGAGGAAGGGCAACAATGGAGAAATGTTTAGAATTTAAGCAGCCTTAGGACACCAAAGCAGACATCAAGTGTGTTGTAACTAAAATTAATAATCTTGAGGTGTCCATAGACTTGGAAGCACAATCTGGTCCCCAAATCACAGAAATCAGGAGCAGCAGCAGATGTCATAAATGTCCCCAGGCTGTGGTACTACCACAGGCTGCAGCTTCTGACAGAGCAGCTTGAAGCCAGGGATTCACTTTCTGGTCTTCCTTGCAGCCTTCCCTCTACGGCTCCCTGCAACGTTCCCTCAACGGCTCCCTGAAGCGTTCCCTCCACGGCTCCCTGCAGCGTTCCTTCCACGGCTCCCTGCAGCATTCCTTCCACGGCTCCCTGCAGCGTTCCCTCCACGGCTCCCTGCAGCGTTCCCTCCACGGCTCCCTACAGCGTTCCTTCCACGGCTCCCTCACCCCCTTGCAGGCTGTGGCTCTGGTGTTGGAAATGTGGCAGGAGGAGGAGGAGAAGGAGGAGAAGGATGGGCGAGATCACACAGATGGATGGCCTCTGTCAGCTGGCCCCTCCCCGCCTTCTGAAGGACCATAGAAAAAAGCTCCTCAGAGAGTCTACGTTGTCCCTCCTCCACTTCCTGGAGCTTATTGGCTACATAGCAGCCATAGGACTCTACAGGGTTGAGGGGGGCTCTCATTATCTCGGCTGCGTCCCTTATGATCCTCAGGGATTCCTCCTACACCTGTGTCATCTTCCTTGGCCTTTTTGGTCTGACGTGGAGGGCATGCCCCTGTGACTGGGTGCTGCCACTTGGCCTCAGCACCTGCTGGCTGCCACTTGGCCCGGCCACCTCCTGTCTGCCACTCACCCCTGCCTCCTCCTGGCTGCCACTCACCCCTGCCTCCTCCCGGCTGCCACACTCCAGAGCCTCGTCCTCCTGGCTGACCTCATCCTGTGTATAAAAAAGGGACATAGTTTTATTTTTTGGTTCATCAATCACACACAATTTTCAGTTCATAACTGTTGCAAACTGAATGTTAATAAATAGAAAAGACTATCATTCTGACACCAGCATTTTTCATTCTTGTCCCAAACAATTCTGTCCACTATGTCTGTCTGTCTATTGATATGTATTTTTTGGGGGGTTTAATTCTTAATTTGGGAATACTAAACATCTAGTTCCCAACAATAATTCTAGGCCAAAAATATGTTGTAAAATACTCTACCTGGCTATAGATAATCAGATCCGGCTCTTCCAGGTCAGGTAGCTCCTCGGCACCCTCTGCAGCAGTGGAGGGAAGGGTGGAGGGAAGGCTGGAGGGAAGGGTGGAGGGAAGGCTCGAAAGTGATTCCCTGGCTTCAATCTGGTCATCCAGAAAATGCAAGTGTTTGTAGTACCATAGCTTGGGGACATGCACTTTGTCTGCTGCTGCTCCTGATCTCTGTGATTTGCAGATTGCTTTGTGCTGCTTATTGTACATATTCCTCACGTTATTGATTTTATTATTCAACATGTTATAGTCTGCCAGCATCTGGGATCCAGGTCTTCATAAATTCAACAAATTTGTCAATTGTTGCCCTCCTTACGTCACGGTTATGGTACAAACTGTGTTTTAGGTCCCATAAGTTTCTGAGCTCCCTATATTTATTAATAAATGCTGACATTATTGCAGGATCCTTAAATTTCTGCTTATTTTCTGATAGATAAAACACAAGACAAAAACACTAGGTCAGCCTAAACTGTCCTAATCTTATCCCAATATAGGCCTTTAATCATGAATCAGTATAGGCCACTGATGGCCCAAATTTAATTTTTACCTTTGTTTATGACGTTCGGCACTTCCGGTCCTCCTTACTCCGCGCAAACAACGTAGTTACAACACATGTGTGTTATCATTATATACCCTGCGCATGCGTGAATCTCCGCCCGCGTCGCCCGCCCCTGACGTTCTTTATAGGATATTCCTCGCCCCTTCTCGTTCGGCGCACAGTGGTAGACGACATGGCGGAGACACAGCAGGTGCGTGTTATATTAAGTACCGACAAGGAAAGCCCGGAGCCGGAAATGTCCCGATCCAGGAGAAGATACAAGGCCAGTAATATGTCCTTTGCAGAAATGGGGGAGATGGTGGAGATCTTGCGGAGTAGAGATTATGATGGGCAGCATGGGCCGTACAAGACCCCTAATCTCAGAAAGGCCAAAATAATGAGCAAAGTGGTGAAGAGTCTTTACAATAAATTTGGGTCCGGAGATCCAAGGAGCAGCTGAGAAAAAGGTGGTCTGATCTGAAGCTGAGGGAGCCGGAGCAGTACAGGAAGATCAAATAAATGCTAGCAAAATGTAAGTATTTCTCCTGTGTTTTTACTAATTTGATTATTATACTTGCATGTTGCTCCATGTGCTTTGATTGACTGGTTGGACATTTTAAAATGGCAACTTTCAGGTTAGTGGCCAAAGTAAAATCATTTGTAGTAAACATCCTTCGTCAAAAATACGCTGTTTTGCGCAGATACAGGTAAACCACATTTGATCATGCCTATTTGTATTAAAACAACATTTATAAACATTGTTGTCTAGATGATGTGTTTGTAAATAGAATGTGAAATACAAACTGGATTCAGTGTAAAGGAGAGAACACTCAGCAGCTGTTTCCACAGCTGGACTCTGGAGCACCTGTGTCGGACACCAGAACAACCTTTTTTAGGGTGTCCCACACAGGTGCTACAGTGGATACTTTGGGGTGTCTCCATGTGTGAAACTTGGGTAAAAAAGTAAGTATTCCAAGTTGTAAAAAAAAACTAAAATCATGTCATCATCTTGGAACTCTGCCAAAACAGACAATTGTACCCCACTTCCAAGCAATGTTTCATATTCCTTTTTCTGCCCTCAAATATGTGTGTACTGAGTATACCTTTTGTTTCATTCTCATAGGGGAGCGAAGACTCGGAGCACACCACTCTGAGGAGGCCAGGAACACCATACCTCAGAAAGAAGGGGACCAGAGAGAACCCCAAACTCAGGATGTTGCGGAAGGAGATGTGGAGGAAGAAGAGGTGGAGAAAGGAGATGTGGAGAAATGAGATGTGGAGGAAGGAGATGTGGAGGAAGGAGATGTGGAGGAAGGAGATGTGGAGGAAGTGTGCGAGATTGTCACCACAACAGGTCAGTGTCATACACCACAGATTCATGGAATAGATGCATGCATGCATGCATATTTATAAGACATGTTTTGTTTTGTTTTTAGGTGATGTGCTGTTTGTTGAAGAACAATCTCCTCCTTTCTCAAGTGGTAGCGCAGAAATCCTAATCCAGGATCTCATAGTTATGAGTCGTGAAATGGACTTTATAAGGCACAAACTCTATCGTTTTGACCAACAAATTAAGAACATGATTGATGTTTTGGGGAGAGTATAAAGATGTTTTTATTGCCACCATTTCACGTTTTTGTGGCCTATTTTCCAAAAAATTTTGTGTGATTGAACAAGCCAAATTTTGACGATGCACACAGTGTGTCAACATGTGCTGTCTGCCATCAGGGGATATCAATGGACGTGTTTTGTGGGTGCAACCCCTTCCTCGCAACTGAAGTAGGTGAGAGGAAGGGTTTGCACCCCCAAGACACGTCCATTGATCCCCCATGATGGCAGATAGCACATGTTGACATTTGGCATGGGTTCAGGATGAAAATCCCCATTTTGACGCATAATTTGTGTGCATCTTCAAAATTGGTGCTTGTTCAGGGGTGACATCACCCCATCTGATGAAGGCAACAGCAACACGTTTTTTAAACACTATATAATGTCTGATATTGCCTTCAGTTTCTCAAAGGTTGAACTTTGTAAGTTCCATAGTTTTATATGTTTTATTGTTTAAAACATGCCAGTTCATGCAAAACCCCCAAAAAATTACATTTTTTTGTTACAAAACTGGTTAGAATTTTCTAAGAAATTTTATAACGCACATGTGAGTAAAAATAGTTTTCTACTCAACAATGTGTGGCTTCTTCTTTCTATGCTCAATACTAGTTTGAAAATAAAGTTCTTGTTTACAGTGGCAATGGTGTTTATTTACTAAAGACAAATCCACTTGGCAGTTAAAGTGCACTAGGAGAACCTGGGAGACAGATAAAAGAAACACAAGCAATAAAGACAAATCAAGTTTTTCACAGAAATTAATTTTTTGTTTATTTTTTACTCAAAAAATCTGAGATTGTCTGGCATAGCAATGGCCCCCCTACCCGTAAAGTACTCAACGTATTTATCACGCACTTCACGGGCGCTTTGGGGGGCCAAGCCAGTAGGGCCAGTATCCAGGCCTGTCAGGGGATTCCCAGAAAATCCGGCCTCAGGCCCAACTGTTGTAATATAATTAGCAGAATTTCTCCTCTAATAATTATGGAGCAGCTGAATATTATGTGGTTCAGTTTATATTCCGCCATATGTATAGCAGTAAGGAACAGGCGGAACTGACTGGCCATTATCCCGAAGGCATTCTCAACAACCCTTCTGGCTCTGGCCAGCCGGTAATTAAAAACCCTCCTCTCCGGGGTGAAGGTCCTCAGGGTAAATGGCCTTATCAGGTGTGGTGCCAGTCCGAAAGCCTCCAAAAGCCTCATCAGCAATAAAAACAAACGGAAGGCCCTCAACGTTGTCTTCATCAGGTGGCAGTGCCAGGCCACCAGTCTGGAAATGTAGGGGAAATTCCATCTGTGCGAACACACCACCATCCGACATCCGGACATTCTTCCCGACGTCCACATACATGAATTCATACTGTGCCGATACCACCGCCATCAACACGATACTATTAAATCCTTTATAATTATAATAGTACGACCCCGAATGGGGTGGTGGCACTATGTGGACGTGCTTCCCGTCTATTGCCCCTCCACAGCTGGGGAAGTCCCACTGCTCGGGAAACTGGGAGGCCACGGTCTGCCATTCCTGTGGCGAAGAAGGAAACTGTGGAGTCAAAGCAGAAAAATAAATTTTTACTTTTGCACATAACATTGCAAGCAGATTACACAAAAACATTCTTGCCAACATCAGTATAACATTTTTTTTGTGGAGTATTTAAAGACAAAAATAGAAGGCCCAATTATCAGAATTCTCACCCCCTCTGATGGCCCATTGTAAAAATTTTGGGGGGGGGGGGGGTTCTAGCTGAGTTTGGGCCCTCCAAGAAAAGCCTCTGCCACTCTGCCTACATTTAATGAGAACCAAAACATTTGAACACATTTTAGGGGGGGGGGGAAGCACTAAAGTGGAGCTGAAAAAATACATTGGGAAGTGATTAGGCTAGGTGTGTTTGGGCCCAGGATAGCACGCTGGAGAGGTTTGTGAAGGGAAAGATGCATGTAGGCCAAAAAAGGAGCATTAAAAGCTTACAGCATGCCCGAGGACAAAGGGGACATTCACAGCATATTACAATCATGGTAATTAGGGAAGGATGAAAGAAATACAATACATTAGCAAGCATTAAGATACATAGAATGTGATGTTATAAAAGAGAAAACTTACCTTAATATAGTCCTTCTGCAGAACTTGAATTATGGCAGAACAGATTTCTGGGATAATGATCCCCAGAGCCTGGGGGGAGATGCCTGTTGTGAACTTGAGGTCCTGCAAGCTTCTCCCAGTCACCAGGTATCGCAACGTGGCAACTAGCCTCTGCTCGATAGTGATGACTTGGCACATCACTGTGTCCTGCCTCGTGATATAGGGGGACAACAAATCCAACAGACGGTGAAAAACGGGGTCCGTCATCCGGAGATAATTCCTGTAGTCATCAGGATTATTCTCCTGGATTTCCCGCAGCAGAGGCATATGAGAGAATTGGTCCTGCTGGAGCAACCAAGAATTGGTCCATGAACTCCTCCTCACCCTGTTCATGGACTGAGCTTGGGTCAAAGTATTAACCGCAACACCAAGCCCATACGCAGCATAAGCTCTACGATGAGAACGTACTTCCAACATGGCTAGAAACCGGCCGGCTGGTCAAAACAGAATGCACTGAGGAACAGAAAGTCCTATGAAAAACTACCTGAAAAACAGACACGAGCGGACAAGAATGCACTGGAAAACATATACGACCTGACTAAACACACTGAAAGACAGATACGAACCCACAAGCACAAACTGAAATGCAGAAAACGATCTGGAAAGCACGGAGACTGAAAAGTGTGAATCGGCTAACACCAAACTTTTACTAACACGCGGTAACACCAAATCAGCAAAAGCAGCCCAAAGGGTAGCGCCGTTGGATTTGAACTTCCCCTTTATACTGCCGTCGTACATGTTGTACATCACCGCGTTTTGGACAGTCGGAATTTACTCTGACAGTGTGTATGCAAGACAGCTTGAACGGAATTCCGATGAAAAATTCCATCGGATTTTAGACCATCGGATACTCTGATCGTGTGTACAGGGCATTGGAGTTCCAAATTTTTATGTCTCTTTTCTGGATTTTAGATATATACCATTGCAGTTGTCCTTTATTCCCAATATTGATCAGAGTACACAAAAATTGGCTCTTTTGTTAGATTTAATTTCTACTGCCTCTAGCCGTAAATGAATATTTATTGAATAGTTGTGTTTAAAATGCAGAGAATATGTTATATTATTACATTCTGTGCAATGCCTGGAAATGTCGTATTCACTGGTGTTTTGCAGACAGTAGTATATATGATTTTCTATGATACAATGACTAAGCAGCACATTTTTGTAAATGCTGTTAACTAATTGTAGCGGGTATTTACTTTCCCGGGAAAACTTTTGAATTTCTACGGTGACACCGGTGGTGTATCTCCGGCGGTCCACCGGGTGGCGCTGTCACTTTGGACCGACGGACGAGTCATTGCTGTGTCGAATCCCTTTTTGTCTTTCTTCGGCAGCCGTGTGGTGGGGCGGGGAACCCGCTACGCATGCCGGGGGAAGGTATAAGGGGGGCCGGCCATTTTGTCACGGGGTTCGTTGTCCCAGGCACCTTCAGCTTGCGGATGGAGTTTGTGTTTGTCCTCCAGGCGGACTAGGCCTGGAGGACCACCGGAGATCATGTTCCACCTCAGGCACCTTTAGCCTGAGGTGAGGTACTCAGTTGGCGGTCCGAAGCTCAGTGCCCAACACTGAGTTCCGCGAGGGAAGGATCCTAGGGTGATCCGGAGATGGACGCCTGAATCCGAGGTGGACATAATGGACCGGGAAGAGCTCCTCATCTGAAGACCCGGTGCAGCATACTGCCGGTGACGGGTGAGACTCTTGTCGGAGAACGTCCGGAAGGTGAATTTCCCTCATGCGGAGACCATTATCTACTCTTAGGAGGAGAGTGGAGGAAAGAACTTGTGTCTGGGCCTACATACACATTCACACCTCTTGTTCTGGTTTTGTAAAGCAAGTAAGTCCATGCTGTGTTCAAATAAAGGAGTGTTGGACTTACAACGGTGTGAGACTCGTTTCCTGGCAGAGGACTCCTGGAGGGAGGATCCGATACACAATACAGGCCCGAAGGTAAGGAACTTTTGCTGACACCACTTATACACCTGTGGTGGAGGTCTGGCGTAGCGGACGCACTCCCTTTCCTATCATACCCCTAGACCAGAGACATTTCGAGCGAGAACTTTAATACAGGGGATTGGGAGTGTGGGAGACCCACCGAGCAGAGTGCCCGCTACATAATAACAGATTTTTTTTTACATAATCCTTCCACTGTGTGCTGTTTAAAGCTGAACACCGGGCAAACAGCTATATACACAGATAAAATACATGCAGTATAATGGAGCTGTCTTATTTTTTCATCCAGTCCTGAAATTTACCCAGAACTGACAAATAGCACAGAGCACTATATACCAGGGAAGGGGACATTTTTTTCTCTACTGCAGTTTAACTTTCACTTACAGGTACCCTCCCTATCGTCATCCCTTGACTGGACAGTGAAAGGAGAAGTAGCACACTAATGAGCTCATCTCCCTATTACTCTTCTCTCTCCCCCTATCAGCATGCTTCTTGTAACTGTACTGTTTGCCCTAACATTGTAAAGGTCTGCACAAACTGTTGGTGCTACATAAATCCTGTACAATAATAATAATAGTCATCTAGTCTACTCTAATAATTCTAAGAAGCCAACTGAGAATAATATGAAAGGCAGCTATTGCTGAACTTAAAAACATGCTACTTGCATGGTTATCATTCTAATTATATATATATATATATTTTTATGAGTATGCGTATCTGGAGTTCTGACTTTACTGTCTACTTGTTTGTTCTAGGTCAGTGACTTACAAAGTCCAGGCAACTAGTAATTTCATAAAGAGGCCAGCAATAGCTATATTCTGTATTTAAAATGACCCTGTAACAGGAAAAAATCTTACAAATAAATGTGCCCTGCAAAAAGAAGATACTGTATTCTCACCTCTCCGGGGACCTGTGTTTTCTACTTATGTCAGTGTCCTCTACACTGGTGCCCATTTATATCAATGAAACATAGTTACATAGTTGGTGAGGTTGAAAAAAGATACAAGTCCATCAAGTCCAACATGTGTGTGTGATTATATGCAGGGCCGCTGATAGAAATCATGGGGCCCCGTACAGCCTACCTGAAAGGGCCCCCTTCAGCCCCACCCCTCGTCCCGCCCCTGGTCCCTCCTTCAGTCCCACCCCTGGCCCCTCCCTAGAACCGCCTTAAAACAAAGTGCAGATTTGTCTTCAAGGGATATTTATCACTGCAGACAGTGCCACCCATGCTGCCAATGCCATAATGTGCTGCAGACAGTGCCACCCATGCCGCCAATGCCATAATCTGCTGCAGACAGTGCCACTCATGCCGCCAATGCTATAATGTACTGCAGACAGTGCACCCATGCCGCCAATAGAATAATGCCATTGGCAGCATGGGTGGCACTGTCTCTGCAGGCAGCACTTGCGTTATGGCATTGGCAGCATGGGTGGCACTGTCTGCAGCACGTTATGGCATTGGTGGCATGGGTGGCACAGTCTGCAGCACATTATGGCATTGGTGGCATGGGTGGCACTGTCTGCAGCACATTATGACATTGGTGGCATGGTGGCATGGGTGGCACAGACTGCAGACAGCACATGCGTTATGGGCCATGATGCATGTGCTGCCTGCAGAAACAGTGCCACCCATGCCACCAATGTCACCATGCCACCAATGCTACCAATGTGACCATGCCACCAATGCCACCATGCCACCAATGCTACCAATTTCACCATGCTACCATTGTCACCATGCAACTAATGCTACCAATGCCACCATGCCACAAATGCTACCAATGTCACCATGCTACCAATGTCACCATGCCATCAATGCTACCAATGTCACCATGTCAGCAATGCTACCAATGCCACCAATGCTACCAAGCCACCAATTCTGCTGCAGACAGATACAGTGATATAGTAGAATCACCCCCCCAACCCCCAAGCAAGCACACACCTGTGTTACCTGGGCCTCACGAGGCACTTCCTCTCTGACCCTGATCCTGCTGCTGCCTGGAGTGTTAGTCACAAACTATTTTAGATGTCAGTTGCTTATTTCTGCCACGGCCCCCGCCGTTCGTCCTCACCGCTTCTACTGCAGTCTTGCTGTCTCTGCCCGAGAACAGAGCAGAGCGGAGGGAGAGATATAACTTCGCCAGGGAAGGCAATGTGCAGGCCGGGACTTGAGCCACAAAAAGATCGGGCGCGGAAGTGATATGCGCCCGAAACAGAAGAAATAGTCCCTCCCTCCCACACACAAGAACATCATTACGGAGGTAGAAAAAAAACCTGAAAAGTCGGTGGGGGGCGGGGGGATGAGGTCGGTTGATGATGGGTCATGGGATGCTGGCTGAAATAAAAAAATTTTTTTATTATTCTGCATCAATTCGGTCTCTGTGCAGATTGCCGGGCCTCCCTGCTGGCCGGGCCCGGTACAACAGGGCCAGATGTACTGGCCTATCAGCGGCCCTGATTATATGTCAGTATTACATTGTATATCCCTATATATTGTGGTCGTTTAGGTGCTTATCTAATAGTTTCTTGAAACTATCGATGCTCCCTGCTGAGACCACAGCCTGTGGAAGGGAATTCCACATCCTTGCCGCTCTTACAGTAAATAACCCTCTACGTAGTTTAAGGTTAAACCTCTTTTCTTCTAATTTTACTGAGTGGCCACGTATCTTGTTAAAAACTCCCTTCCACAAAAAAGTTTTATCCCTATTGTGGGGTCACCATTACGGTATTTGTAAATTGAAATCATATCCCCTCTCAAGCGTCTCTTCTCCAGCGAGAATAAGTTCAATGCTTGTAACCTTTCCTCATAACTAATATCCTCCAGACCTTTTATTAGCTTTGTTGCCCTTCTCTGTACTCTCTCCATTTCCAGTACATCCTTCCTGAGGACTGGTGCCCAGAACTGGACCGCATAATCTAGGTGCGGCCGGACCAGAGTCTTGTAGAGTGGGAGAATTATTGTTACAGATCAGATGCTGTAGTGTGATTTAGTGTTACAGATGAGATGGTGTAGTGTGATTTTTTAAAAGGTGCAGGTGTTTCTTTTGGCGCAGCATAGTGTGTTTTTGGCCCCATCGACTGCAATAGAAGCGCATGTAAAGCTCTTGAAAAATGCATGTACATGCCTTGTGTTTTTGGCAGGATCTTGAAGAAAACATGCTCACAAAAGCTTGCTACAAAAACACACTGAAAAATGCATGTTTATGCAGCAGCACTAGTGTGAACATAGGATTGTTGCTTGCTGTATCTTGTTTTGTTGTATATGTTTTACTATACAATTATATTTACTTGTTCGCATGTTTTCGTATGCATTAGTTGTAACAGTCAAAAAGAACAGCACCCTGCTATATAATTATACCGCAGTACAAGGTTGTGCCTTTTTTTGTCCCCTCTTGGCAGCGGTACGGCGGGGCGGGGAACCTGCTGTGCCTGTCGGGAGAGGATATAAAATGGGGCGGCCATCTTCCAGAGGGGTCAGTTCAGCGCTTAGGCACCTTAGGCCTGGGTGCGTGTGTGTCGCCTCCGGGTGCCCTAGGCCCGGAGGCCTGGTCGGGTTGTCTCTGGGTGCCCTAGGCCCGGAGACGGAGTTGCTGTTCCATCTCAGACACCTTCAGTCTGGGGTGAGGTACTTTGGAGAAAGGCCCGGAGCCCAGCGGCCTTTGGCTGGGATCTGCCGGGGACCGAGACTCCCAGGGATCCGCCTTGTGAGGGGACCCTTATCCAGGACGAGGAGGCCAGGGAGGTGACCCTTTCTGAAGACCCAGCGCAGAGTCGTGGTGACAGATGTGGCCTCTGGTAACTCTCCGGAGGGATGTTCTTGTCCTATAAAGGGCCAGTTCACTAACGGAAGGAAGTACGTGTTCTTTAGGTCACAGTGGCAGTGACACTACGCACCCAAGGTCAGTGACAGTGACTTTCATCTTTTTCACCCGGTCAGTGGCAGTGACCAGCTTCATGGTCGGTGGCAGAGACCATGCGCCAAGCCTGTTCGTGCTAATCGGAACAGGAGAAAACCCAAATTCAAGTTTGTGCCTGAAACTCCTCCCACCTTATCTGACCTGTGTCTTGTCCCAGCCTGTCTGCTATCAAAGAGACTGTTAATTGTGCTAAAAGAATAAATAAGAGTTGGACCTTTCAGTTGGTGTGGACAGTTGCTTACTGGGGAAAACTAAAGACTTGTTTCTGACTACCGCAGAAACGAGGTCAGCACTGGAGGTTTTTAAACACTGGCTGCAAGCAGGCTCGAGAAACTAACACCGCTCAACCTCCCCAGTTTAGAACTGCGCCACGAGGAGAACCCTGACTGCGTAGTTCGTGGGCGTGTCTATTCAGAAAAGCCCACGAGTGATGCAGGAGATGGGAGGAGTCTGACCATGTATGGAGTTACATGTGGGGACTTTGGTGCGAAAAGGTCAGTGCGCGATGGAGCAGCAGATGGTCAGCATGTCGTCCCATGCATCATGGGTTCCAGCTTCTACAACCGTGAAGATGACCTCATTCGCTGCTTCGCTTACGGATACAGGAATTCAGCTCAAGCCCCGGGGAAGATTTGCCCTCTACGTGTGCAAGGACGTGGAGGCCCTCGGTGTGATTTGTCCCGGCTGCTCGGGACTGGTGGATCATCTGAAGCCATTTGGGCAATGCGAAAGCTGTAAGGAGTTTCTGTTCGAGGTGGAGCAACCTACAGAGAGGCCTCGGGCCTTCCACCTCAATTGCCTTACGGGCGCCACCACTCTGGAAGGAGGAATCGGAGCTTGTACAGCCACCCCTGCGCGCACTGACGAGACTTCGGAGGAAGTCACAGAGGAGATCGCTTTAGCGAGTGAGAAACCGGAGGATGCTGCTTCGGTAACAACAGAGTCTTTTTTCCCACCGCCCAAGAGGAAGATGGGTCTCGTGAAAGCTTCCCGCGGCCGTGGTGGAGCAACGCCCCAGCGCTTACCCGGAACGGATGTCTCTGAAGGGAAAAGTCCCGGATGTGCGAGTCCTTCTTCAAGCCGAGGTAAGCCAGGGGGAGAGACTTTGTTAAAGGCCCCTAGCCCTGGGGATTCACATGCTAGTGAGTTGGCCAGAGGGGGTGAATCGTCCTTCACCAGGAATTACTTCCCTGTGGAGGAGTACGATACCTCTGACCTAGAGTCCGTCTCAGATGCGGATGATGGCGCCGCAATTGACGAACTGTTTGAGAGGAAGGTATGGGATAACGAGGTCAGCACTGGAGGTTTTTACACACTGGCTGCAAGCAGGCTCGAGAAACTAACACCGCTCAACCTCCCTATTCAGGAGGGTATGGGCTTGTGGTGCGGTGTGCCTCATTCTTTCCTGCGGAGGAGCCAAGCAGAAGAAAAGCAGGTAAAGTCTGGGGTTGGTGCGCTATATATATATATATATATATATATACAGTGCCTTGCAAAAGTATTCGGCCCCCTTGAACTTTTCATCCTTTTGCCACATTTCAGGCTTCAAACATAAATATATAAGATTTAAATTTTTTGTGAAGAATCACCAACAAGTGGGACACAATTGTGAAGTGGAACGAAATCTATTGGATATTTTAAACTTTTTTAGCAAATAAAAAACTGAAAAGTGGTGCGTGCAAAATTATTCGGCCCCTTTACTTTCAGTGCAGCAAACTCACTCCAGAAGTTCAGCGAGGATCTCTTAATGATCCAATGTTGTCCTAAATGACTGATGGTGATAAATAGAATCCACCTGTGTGTAATCAAGTCTCTGTATAAATGCACCTGCTCTGTGATAGTCTCAGGGTTCTGTTGAAAGCGCAGAGAGCATCATGAAGACCAAGGAACACACCAGGCAGGTCCGTAATACTGTTGTGGAGAAGTTTAAAGCCGGATTTGGATACAAAAAGATTTCCCAAGCTTTAAACATCCCAAGGAGCACTGTGCAAGCGATCATTTTGAAATGGAAGGAGTATCAGACCACTGCAAATCTACCAAGACCTGGCTGTCCCTCTAAACTTTCAGCTCAGACAAGGAGAAGACTGATCAGAGATGCAGCCAAGAGGCCCATGATCACTCTGGATGAACTGCAGAGAACTACAGCTGAGGTGGGAGAGTCTGTCCACAGGACAACAATCAGTCGTACACTGCACAAATCTGGCCTTTATGGAAGAGTGGCAAGAAGAAAGCCATTTCTCAAAGATATCCATAAAAAGTCTCGTCTAAAGTTTGCCACAAGCCACCTGGGAGACACACCAAACATGTGGAAGAAGGTGCTCTGGTCCGATGAAACCAAAATCGAACTTTTTGGCCACAATGCAAAACGATATGTTTGGCGTAAAAGCAACACAGCTCATCACCCTCAACACACCATCCCCACTGTCAAACATGGTGGTGGCAGCATCATGGTTTGGGCCTGCTTTTCTTCAGCAGGGACAGGGAAGATGGTTAAAATTGAGGGGAAGATGGATGCAGCCAAATACAGGACCATTCTGGATGAAAACCTGTTGGAGTCTGCAAAAGACCTGAGACTGGGACGGAGATTTATCTTCCAACAAGACAATGATCCCAAACATACAGCAAAATCTACAAAGGAATGGTTCACAAATAAACGTATCCAGGTGTTAGAATGGCCAAGTCAAAGTCCAGACCTGAATCCAATCGAGAATCTGTGGAAAGAGCTGAAAACTGCTGTTCACAAACGCTCTCCATCCAACCTCACTGAGCTCGAGCTGTTTTGCAAGGAAGAATGGGCAAGAATTTCAGTCTCTCGATGTGCAAAACTGATAGAGACATACCCCAAGCGACTTGCAGCTGTAATCGCAGCAAAAGGTAGCTCTACAAAGTATTAACGCAAGGGGGCCGAATAATTTTGCACGCCCCACTTTTCATTTTTTTCTTAGTTAAAAAAGTTTCAAAAATCCAATAGATTTCGTTCCACTTCACAATTGTGTCCCACTTGTTTGTGATTCTTCACAAAAAATTAAAATTTTATATCTTTATGTTTGAAGCCTGAAATGTGGCAAAAGGATGAAAAGTTCAAGGGGGCCGAATACTTTCGCAAGGCACTGTATATATATATATATATACACATTATATATATACATATATATATATATATATGAATATATATATATATATATAATTTATATTTAATAAGTTGATTCAAAAACTAAAATCAGCACTTTTTAATTGGCAGTAATGAGGAATTCTGCCTCGTTG